>JACSVZ010000001.1:118098762-118737786 GCA_014706295.1 Lycocorax pyrrhopterus obiensis | reverse complement strand
CTTGGAGCTAATTTCTCTTCATTCCTTTAATTTCTTTCAATTAGTTCTTAAGCAATTACTGCAAATAGGATATACAATAAGGAGAACAGCATTTCTGCCCTGCTGGACTGGGAAATCCAAGCCAAATTCCTTGGAGAAACTGAGGCAGGGGACTGGGAGCTGAGCCTCAGGCTGGGTTTTGACAGTGGGAATTCAGTGAGGAAGAAAGAGGAGAGATCCCCCAAAAAGTGGCTAAGGCCAGTTGTACTGGCTTTGGGTGCTCCCACCCCAAAAAAATGTTCCTGGTTAAAGGGGACTTGAAGAAGCAGTGGGATGTGCCAGGGGGCCTGTGCTGAGACCTCCAAACCCTGGTCAGGGATGCTGGGAACTGTCAGCTCCACAGGAACACTACAGAGGGGCTGTGCTGGGACCCCTCAAATTCCATCCAGAGATGCTGGGCACTGCTAGACCTTTGGGATACTACTGAGAGGCTCCACTGCCTGATCCAGAGTTTCCCCGTTATTTTCTGTTGTGCTTAGCACCGGGCAAGTCATTATAGCCCCACAGGTTGAAAATCCCATGGGAGCAGTTGGAATCACAGCCGATTACACAGAAGCCAATCCGGGAGAGGAAATAAGCTGTTCCATAGATTTATTTTTCCCAAAGCGTTTTTAATTTACACCAGAATCTCTCCTCTCCCTCAGATCCCGTATCCTTTAGTTTTGGGGGTTCTCATAAAGAATTCTCTGCCTACGCTGGGAAAAAAATTCCCTGGCACTGCGTGGAGCGGCGGGGTTTGGGGGTCCAGGGGCCGGCACGGGGGGTCCCCGCGCCCCGGCCGGTTCCAGTCAGCACGAGGAAATCGCCGCCGCCGCCGCCCTCCCGTGCACGGCCACCGGCACAGCCCCGGCTCCCCGCGGCCGCAGCGGGACCGTGCCCGAAGCACCGGCAGGACCCAGCGCAGCGCCGGCCGCAGCCGGAGCCGGAGCGGCAGCGACGGGCTCGGCCCCAGCGCCCGTCCCGGAGCGGCTCCTGCCGCCCGCGGCGATCCCAGCCCCAATCTCGCCAGGGGAGAGGCGGCACCGCTCGGGACCCCCAGCGGACACCGACAGGACCCGAACCAGAACCCTCGGTCCCATTCCCGGCCCTGCCTCAGCTCCCCGGGCTCCGCGCAGCGCCGACAGCAGCCCCGATCCGCCCCAGGTGCGAGGGGCGGGGCCGCGAGCGATGGTCCGGCCCCCATCCCGGGCGGGGCGGGGCTGGGGGTGGAGCCGGGGCTCTGTGAGGCGGGGCCCGGAGGGCGCCTGGGCGCGGCTTCAGGGGCGGGGCCCGGCGCCGGCTCAGGTGCGCGGGCGGGGCTCGGAGCGATGGTCCCGCCCCCATCCCCGGGACGAGCGGCCCCGCACGGGGCGGGGCGGAGCGGCGCCGCTGGCAGGGCCGGGGCGGGGCAGAGCGGGGGCGGCTCAGGTGCGCGGGGCTCCAGGGCGGCTGCGCGGGGCGGGGCCGCAGTGATTTAAGCCCCGGAAATCGCCTTCGCGGCCATTTGCTCACTCAGAGCGCGGTGCGGGCGGGGGTTCCGTGTCCGGGCTCCCCAGGTGAGGCGCGGGGCTTTGGACTCCCCTCCTGTCCTCTCCGCTACCCCTCTTTTCTCCCCCCGTTCCCCTTTCTTTCCTCCTCATCCGCCCCCTTTCACTGTCACCCCAAACCCTCCGCTCCTCTCCCCCCCCAAAAACCCCCCCAGCCCCCTTCCTCTCCCCCTCCTTTCTCCGTCTCCTTCCCCCTCCCCCCGTCCCCCTCAACCCCTGCTACCCAAACGCAAACACCCTCTATTCCCCCCTCTACCGGGGGGGCCCACTTGGCCCTTTCCCTTCCCCCTCCTGCTCCCCTCTGCAACCCGGCATCCCTCCCTACCCTCCTCATCCCCCTCTCCTTCTTTCCCCGCAGTCGCGGGGCTCGGGGCGCCGGAGAATAAAGCCCGGAGGGCCGGAGCCCGGCGCCCCCCACCCTCGCAGGAGTCCCCACACGGGGCCGGGCCCGCTCGGCGGGTCCCCCCATGCAGTACAAAAACACCGCCCGACACTGCCGGGGCTTCCGGCTTTCCCTACATCACACTGGGGGCTTCTCCGGGTGGATCGGGGCTGGGGGTGGGGGTCAGGGAGGGCCCCTCCGGAGGAGGGGGTCCCGGGGTGGGTTGGGTTAGGGAGGGGCCCCCTCCCGGAGGAGGGGTCCCTGGTGGGGGGGGGGGGACGGGGCAGGGCCCCCCTCCGGAGGAGGGGGTCCCTGGGGGGGGTTAGGTGGGCCCCCTCCGGAGGAGGGGGTCCCGCGGGGGGAGGGGGTGGGGCGCGAGGGGGGACTTTCCCCCCTCCAACCCCCGCCCCCCCTCTGGACACCCTCCCTCCAGACGGGGTCTGTCCCGGCCCCCCACTCCAAGGGATCCCCCTCCTCCGGGGTGGGGTGGGGGGGAAAACGGGGAGGGGGGGGTCACGTCACTCTGCAGCGTGAATAGACATAGCCCGACATAGACCTGGCAGGCCAAGCACACAGTCCCCCCCCAGCCTTCTCTCCCCCGCGTCCGGGAGGAGGGGGGATCCCCTGGAGGGGCGGCCGGGACAGACCCCGTCCGGAGGAGGGGGTCCGGGGAGGGGGCTGGAGGGGGGGAAAAGTCCCCCTCTGCCCCACCCCTCCCCCGGACCCCTCCTCCGGAGGGGGTCCACCCTGACCCCCCCCCCCCAGGACCCCCTCCTCCGGAGGGGCCCTCCCTAACCCACCCACCCCGGGACCCCCTCCTCCGGAGGGGGCCCTCCCTGACCCCCACCCCCGACCCCCAGCCCCGACCCACCCGGGGAGCCCCCAGTGTGATGTAGGGAAAGCCGGAGCCCCGGCAGTGTCGGGCGGTGTTTTTGTACTGCATGGGGGGACCCGCCGAGCGGGCCCGGCCCCGTGTGGGGACTCCTGCGAGGGTGGGGGGCTCAGGCCCTCAGGGCTTTATTCTCCGGCGCCCCGCGACTGCGGGGAAAGAAGGAGAGGGGAGGATGGAGGACTTGAATAGAAGGGCAGAGGGGGTGGTCGGGTTGGGTGGGTCAAGGACAGAGGGCAGGTGGGGGGGGAGGTCGGGGTGTGCAGGGCAGCAAGGAGAAGGGGCAGGGGGAGGTGTGGTGGGGGAAGAAGGAAGAGTGGAGAAAGGAGGGGGAGGATTGAAGGCAGGTGGGGGGGGGGAGGGACGCAGGGAGAGAGGGCAGAGGGAGCCAGGGTTGGGGGAGAAAGGAACGGTGGAGGCAGGAGGGAGAGGATTGAAGGGTGGGGTAGGGTTAGGGTGTGTAGGGGGATAGGGAGAGGGGCTGGGGGGGGACCAGGCTTGGGGGGAAGGGAGGGGAGGGCTAGGGGGGAGAGGGAGGGGGGGGGTAAGGGGGGGGGAGGGAGTAGGGGGTGGGGGAGGGGAGGAAAGAGGGGTGAAAGCAGAGGTGTAGAGGAAGAGAAGTATAGAAGAACAGAGGTATAGAGAAAGAGGGATAGAGAGCTCGGCCCGGTCGCAGCCTCCCGCACCGAGCGCCGAGGGGCAAATGGCTCCCACGCTCATTGTCGGGGCTTAAATCCTCTCGGCCCCGCCCCGCGCAGCCGCTCTGGGGCCCCGCGCACCTGTGCGGGTCCCGCCCTTCACACCTGTGCCGGCTCCGCCCCCCGGGGCCCCGCCCCGCCCGCGCCCCTCAATTGCGGCAGAGCCGCGCCCGCCCCGCTCCATGCGCGGATGCTCGTCCTGGGATGCAGTAGGATCATCACTTGGAGCGCTGTGCGGAGCCCGAGGCGCTGAGGTGGGACTAGAGGTCGGGTTCACGTCCTGTCGGTATCCGCTGAGGGTCCCGAGAGGTGCCGCCTCTCCCCTGTTCAATGGGGTGCTGGTCCCGGGCCCGCAGGACCGCGGCGCGATTGGGGCTGGGATCGAGAGTGCCGAGGGCGGCAGGAGCCGCTTCGGGACGGGCGCTGGGACGGGCGCTGGGGCTGACGCCGGCGCTGCCGCTCCGGCTGCGGCTGGCGCAGGGCTCCGGGCACGACCCCGCTGCGGCCGCGGGAAGCCGGGGCTGTACTGGTGGCTGTACACAGGAGAACGGCGGCGGTATTTCCTCGTGCAGACGCTGGATCGCGGCTGGAACCGGCCGGGGCACGGGGAACACCGTGCAGACCCTGGGACCCCCAAATCATGTAGCTCCCGGTGCCCCCATCCCGCGGGTACCGCCCATACCCCCCCGGGTATGCACAGCCCCCATTCCGTCACCCCTGAGGCCACCGCAACCCTCAGGGGAGAGCATCGCCCATTCCCTGTGGCCGCATGCCCGTGGGGTCCTGCCCGCTGCACGCCTGCGGAACGCGTGGGGCTGGATCGCCGCGGGCGGGAGGAGCTGCTCCTGGGGATGCGGCGGGGGATCCGGGCACGGTTCCACTCAGGCTGCTTCTCCAGTACCTGCCAGGTGAGCTGCTCTGCCTCCCCCTCCCCCTTGCTTTGCAACTCATGCTCTGCAACGGCAAAACCTCTGTTTTTAAAACTCAGCTGAAAATTTTCCTCTTTAATTCCAGATCATACCATATTCTCAGGTTGAGCAGGATCCTAAAATCTGACTCTCGAGTGAATGGCACGTTTGCTCACAACCTTAGCATTACCAGCACTCTGCTCCAACCAACTGAGGTAATCTCTGGATCCTTGGAAGGATCCTCCCTAGGATGGGAATGGGTAGCACCAGCAAGGAAGTTCCTAGGTAAATGCAGCTCTTTCTTTTCTGCTAATGTTGCTTTACACACCCACCCCTGGAATGGCTCTAGAGCAAACACGGCTGGCACCTGACATGACAGCACCAAACACTTCCAATTAACCCCGATTTCCTACCCTTTCCAGGATTTACCCAACAAATGCTCATGTAATGTCCCTTTCCAGGGAGAAATGAGCAAGACAAGTCCTGAGGGTTCCCTTGGTTCCTGGCCAAAGTTCTGGAGAGTGTCAGGGCTGGTCCCACCAGAGGGGGAGGAAACACCAGAAAGGTGTTTCCTGCAGTTGAGTGCCCAAAATCACGGCAGCTGCTGAGGCCAGGGCCGCTTTTCTGGCCCAGAGCTGCACAGAGCCCTCGGTGCCTCCCGCTCACTGCCAGGAGTGTTCCTTGGTGTTCCTTCTGTGTCCCCCAGCTGGATGGGAACATGGGGCAGGAGGAGGCTGGGAGTCCCAGAAAGGCAGCCAGCACCTCTTGTCCTTGCTGTTTGCAGGGGAGGAGCTATGCCTGCGGTGTCCTGCCTGTGGCATGCAGTGTGCCAAACACACATCATGGGGATGGGCACTGGGATGCCTGGGCAGCGCTGGGATGGACATGGATAAAGGTCTGCCATGGCTCCTCGGCCAGGGGCTTCTCTGAACAGGCACCAGGAGATGCTTCAGCCCCAACAGACCCCACTGACATTCCAAAAATACCCCAAGGAACAGCTGGCATTACCTAAGAATGTCAGTATGGGGTGTTTGCAGAGGGGCTCAGAAAGCAATTCCCGGTGCCAAGCTCCTGGAGCTCCCACATACCTGCCAGGCATGTCCCAGCCACCCCGAATCCCTTCCCTTCCAGCCTGAGGACATCATCCATCAGCAGCGTTAAAGCCAAGGCAAGCTTCCCTTGCAGAAATTAAATCCCAAGCAATGCTCTCAGAAATGCCTTAAAATCAAAGGTTGGAGTCAGATGAAATTTTTGCCTGTATTAAGTTTGGATTTTTTCAGGGAGACACCTGGAAGTGCAGAACTGATGGAAAGCTTCCCCAGGTGGGTCACACTGGAGGTGAGCTGAAGGCAGGCATCCCTTTTCTCAGGGAAAAGAATTTCCAGAGGCCACTCCTGAGGCTCTGAAATGAAATCACCTTTCTACACAGAGAGATGCCCTCCCATGGGCAGAGGGGCTGCCTCAGCAAGGGCCAGGAGCATGTCTGGCCACCACCTTCTTCTGCTTTAAAATATCACCTGGAGCCTGAGCCCGAGGTGGGGGGAGGGGTGAAATCAGCTAAATTCCAGGGAACTCTGTCAAGTCCCCCCTGGGGATGTCGGTGGGGCCAGGGAGATGAGGGTTATAAATAGCAAATTCTGTGGAACAGAAATGTTTCCTTGTCCTGACGGCACTGAGCTTCCTTGGAAGCTCTGCTGGTTTCTGACACATTAAAGCAGTAGCTCTGCATGGGAACATCCACATTCCATGAGGCACTGTGAGAGAATTCCAGCAGGAATTGAGCAGGTATTCTGGGGCTATGGGTATAATTCATCTGAACTAGCACAGCTGATAGTGAACTCCCAGTCTGGGTACCACACAGAGAACAATCTTTGTGCTGCCCTGTCAGCTAAAGCCCCTGGGCTGGGAAGTTTTGGGAGTCAGATGTACAGAATTATACAAATCGCAGCAACTGGCATCACCCAGACGGACAATCCAAGTACCAAACAATTCCTCCACAATTCACTCTGGAGGAAAACACCCTGCGCCTGCCAAGAGCTCTGACTCTGCTTTTCCTACCAGCTCCTGAGCAGTGTCAGGGCCACCATGAGGGCTTTAAAATCCAAATAAACCCAAAATCCCACACAGTGAATAATCCAAATAAAGAGGTGTATTGTTGTCATCAAAAGCTCAAAACTGTTAAAATTCTATGACAACAAGGTAATGGGATTCCCAGGAATCTCATTAATGCTCTTGGTTTCATTTTTCTGTATTTTTAATCCCTCATTTGGCAGCTTGTAAAACTTATCCTGGAATTTAGAGGTCAAGCAGGGTTGGCTTTGGATTGACCTTCACCTCTGGTCCCACTTTATGCAAACACAACTTGGGCCAAGGTGGGTGAACCCATCACCTCAGCTTTTCCCTCCAAAATATCCCCTACTTATTTCCCTGTAGAAGAACTCAGATTTTGCCCCAAACTGTCCACTCCTCACCTCCATTTGCCCTCAAAGTGTCCATTCTGTTCCCCACAGGTGCCCTGGTAACGCCAGGGAGGTCTCTTTGCCCACAGTGCCTTTGTCCTGCCCCTGTCCAGCCTGAGGCTGCTCCTCTACTTGCTGTCTCTGGCCTTGTCCCACATGGGGCCTCTTCTCCCTTCCCCGCCGGCTGCTGCCAAGGAAGGAGGATGCAGTGAGTCCCGAGTGCTGACCCCTTGGTCCTGAGCAGCCTTGGCTTTCCCAGGGAAATTGTCTGCTGGGCCCCCTTCAGTTACCTCAGCATTTCCCTCAAAAATGCCACCTCATTCCCCTTGACATCCCCTCACATCTTCCTACACAAACAGTTCTTGTGTTCCCTCTAAATTATGCCAGGTTTTCAGCTGAATGAATTACATGACCTGTACCCACCACTCACGAGTTCCCCAACCAAAATCGAGAGCAAATGTTGGTTGGGCTTTCAGAACTTGAAATAACTTTGAAGCAAAATAAATCACCTTTTTCTTCTTTGTTTTTTTTCTTTTCAGATGATGGACTTGCCTCTGTGGATGTGTGCTGAGCTCTCGCTGCGGGGGACCATCATGTCTTAATGACTGTGAGTTCATGTTCTTCTCACTGGGGAATTAGAAATAATTATTAATTAGACTGCAGAAATATCTTCTGAAACCTTTCCCCTTTCCTGCCCTTTGCTGGTAGATCTTCTCTTTCTGCCTTTGCATTTACAGCTGTTCCCTGACGTCATTTCCCCTGCCTGAACTCCTTGCAGCTCCTAGCTGGGAATAACTGGGATAACTTAGGGGGGGACAGAGGTGAGATTTTTAGCTGGATTTTTCTAATTATTCTAAATTTTCTAATTATTCTAAAATTATTTCTATTTCCCCAGTAAGAAGAACATGAGTGATGGAGAGAAAGAAGCAGAAAAGCTGTTCTTCCAGTTTTCCCAGTTCTGGATCAAGCAGTTTGAAACAGCCAATACTGTCCTCACCTACAGCTGTGGCAGCTTCCCTCCCTCCTTCAGCCTTGCTCTGACTTCTGAGGGACCAGAGGCACCACACAACCCAAAACTATCAGCACTCACACCCGCTACTAGTACGGACACCTTCATGTTCCATCTTTGGCCAAACAAACCCCAGGATATTTTTGCTTTCCTGGCGGACTTGGCAAATTTCATTTACATTTATCAAGGCAACAGACACCCTCTATGGCCCTGGGGTCAGATCCCCTTTGGCAGAAGAACCCAAGAGAAGATTGGAGGGAAGAATCCAACAGCAAATTGAAATCCCTGATATGCAATGGAGGCCTGCTTTTGGCAGGTTTCTTTTGGCTTTTGGGACACAAGAAAGGCCTTTAGACCATTTGCATCCATGTGAAAAGCCCACACTGAGGACTTGGTTTTACAGATGTTGCACTTAATATTACAGACATAGAATTGCTTTGGGATTTGGCGTTTCCTGCACCCACACAAACACATTAAAAGAATTAAGTGCAAAGTCCTGAAGTTCAATTATTCCAATTCTGTTTTGGTAGTGTCACTTGACATACCAAACTCCACATAAACACTTAAAAAAAAAGAAAAGCAACTTTTTTCCCCCCTCACTTTCAATTTTCCAGTTTAGGGGTCCTCTTAAGAAGAGGTTAAAGAAAAGAAGAAGAAAAGCCCAAGACCTACTATCAACTAGTGTACCAACCACCTGTTTTCCATAGGGTTTCTACACAGAATAGATTTTCATTACACTTGATGGCTTTTCTAAGAAAAGAAATTTGTACATGTAAAAAACCATCCAGTAGGCAGGTGTTTCTGAGCCCACACCTTGCAGATAAAGGATCAGAGAAGGAGTGGCACAGAAGGATCCAAAAGGGCCCAGGAGAGGTTCAAGTTGACTGTGTTTGGGCAGGATTATTTGAAACCAAACTGCTCTGCAGCTGCCCCAAGCCTGGAGTTCACAGAAACAAAATGAGCTCCCCCTCCTGCTTCATTTTCTGCTCTCTCTGATCAAGGGAGACTCATATCATGCAAATGATAACAGAGAAGCTGGTAACTCCTGTCCAGTGCCCCCAGGATGGCTGGCACCAGGGTTCATTCTCTCCTCTGGCTGATGGAACTTAAACCCAGGTGTTCTGGGATTTAAGGAGCAAAGCCCAGCTTTGCCACTTGCTGTTCCACTCGCAGCCACATTTGCACAGCAGGAATATTGCTGGGTTCCTTATTACGCCCCAAAGCAGCAGCCCTGGGAGTACTGCTGGAACGCAGAACACCCTCCCCCTCTCCGACACCAACCTGACTCATCAGCCTCACACTCCTCCGAGGTGAGAAAAAACCCAAACCACTTAAAAATGGGTATTTTGTACCCAAACGGGACCCATTTCAGGGGTCAAATATCCCACACTGCATTCCCGAGCAATCCCAAGGCTTTTTGACAGGAAAGTAAAACTTCCCACATAAAGGGTCATTTACCTTGTAACAATATCCTCCATAAAACTTCCCACGTGAAAGACCAGGTAGTTGTAACACCCGCAGTAACACATTCCACATAAAGTATCAGGTCCCTTGTTACAAGATCCACAGCAGAACATCCGGCTTAAAGGGCCATTTACCCTGTAACAACATCCTCAGTAAAACTTCCCACACAAAAGACCAGGCGCCATGTAACAACATCCTCAGTGCAACAGACACTTTCCCTTCTCATGTACCACCCCTTTTCCAGCCCTGTGATCCCTATCCGGTACCCATCAATTCCAGGAGCCTCAAATTTAATGAGACAGTCCTCAGCCTACTGGAGACGATTTGTCTATTTCCTGTTATGCTCTCATAAACCCTTAAGCCACTCTTCGAGCCTGAGCACTGCTGCAGACTTACAATACAACAGCAGGCAGAGTTTAACAGCTGGGCAGCTTGCGTCAGGGAGGGCCACTGGCATGGGAAGAGGCACCACCTCGCCCTGCAGGATTTGTGTCTTACGCCCTGAAAGCCCGGTTTGGAGGCCGCAGGCAGCGAGAGTTCAGCCGCTGTGTCTCATTCCGGCCGTCAGCCGCGTCCCCCGCCCGTCACCCTGAGGGGACCCCGAGCCGCGCGGGGCGCCGCCTGGCGGACACGGAGCGGCGGGGGGGGCGCAGTGCCCTCGGGTGGGCAGGGGCGGAACTGCAGCCCCGGGGCTGCCCGTGTCCCGGGGCCGCGCCCGAAACCCCTTTCACCTTCTCCTGCGGCATTCAGTTCAGCTTTCCTGTAAGATTCAAAGGTAAGCAGAATTCTTATCTGTGACTTACCGAATCAATGCCCGCAGCAGCCCCGGGAAGAAACACACAGGATTTGGTGGAACCAAGGAATGGAGGAGCTATCCTGTCCCAGCTCTGCCTCCTCTGCCGGCAGCAGGGCAGATGCAGCTCTCAACCATAACATCAGTTCAATCTCACAAGAATTACCTGGTAACACTTACTATGAACCCCAAAGTCCCAGTGCATCATCTGTGTGCTATCTCAGGAAGTTCAGATGGTCTTTGTGGGACAAAACCTGTGTTGGGCCCAAGAACTGACTCTAATACCTGCTACCTGAACTATCCAGCTGTAGGATCAATGTTCAAAATAAACATTAGATCCTTGAGGGCAGAGTTTGTCACCCTCCGTAAAGACCAAGGGGAGAACGAGGCTCAAAAGGCAGCTCTTGATGCCTCCAGCACCTGCTGCTGGAAACACTGGCAGGACTTGGTACAGATGGGATCGAACCTTTACACAGCTCTGTCCGTGGGACTGAGAGCGGCAAAACGGAGAGACTGATGGAAATAAAACAAATTATTGATTGAAATGGACGCTGATGGGACTGAAAGCCCTTCCCCAGAAGTGTTCCCTGCCCAGGACAGGAGCTGTAACTGCTGGAGCAGGGCATGCCGTCTGGCGGACACTGCAGCCATGACATTAAAGCCAGCAAAAACAATTACTAAGTAGAAACAGATCCTCACCCAGTCCAATGACCGAATCTCTGTGGCTCATCCTCAAGGGGTGACCCTGCTCCACGGAGGAATCTCCACACAGCCCTCAAGAACTGGGGTAAGACACTGCCCTACCAGCAGAAGACAAGGGGTTAACGAAGCTTTTTGGACGCATTCTGCCCTCAGAGTGGTTCGACAAAACATCCATCAATGCAGATCTTTAAGAGAGACAGCTTGTACCTCTGTGTGCAATAGGCTTTCGTATGTTATTTTCTCAAATGTCTCCGTTTGAATATATTTTTATATTAGAAGTGTTTAAACAAGATTTAACATGAGTTCTGCACCTTGCCATGCTCCAAGCCCTAAGGAAGAGCTGGATATCCTCACACTCATGCAAGCTGAGGCAGCTCTCATGTAGGGAGGCAGCTGCTGCTGCAGTCAGACATTTAAAAATCACCCCTGCCTTGAGGGTGTCCAGACCTGGGAGAAAGCCCTTCCCACCACCCTCTTGGATTTCCCTCCCTGCCACTGGCTTTGCTTCCAGCTTGGGAAGGTTTGTCCTGGGGGCATTTCAGCATCCAAAAGGGCTTTTCCAACTTCAGGGATTCCATGGGACGCCCAGTGACTGACCTAGCTGCACAGACAGGCATGGGAAGCTCTTACACACAGATTATCCTGCCATGAGCCAGAGCACTCCAGAGCATCCTTGAGAGAGTGCAGAGAGCAGGAAAAACACACAGCTACACCACTGATCCTACTCCATGCTTTCCCAGTGGGGCATGAGCACCATTTCATCCTGATCTTGAGAGCTCCAAGGAAAATCACTAGCAAGGTGGCACTGAAGATGCCACTTTTCTGACACTCCTGCCCCAGAACCATGGCCCAGCAGGTTTCTGTGGGAGTCTGAATGATTTGTGCAGCTCAGAAGCTGCACATCCCTAAAACATTCCCTTAGGAACATGAAGCTTCCCGTGCACGTGTTGTAGTCCAATTTGTAATTTAAGCACATTTCAAGACAGTTTAAGTTGGAATGAGGTGACTTGGTGACAGCACAGCATTAGATATGGAACATCAGGAGACTCACCAGACAACGCTCACTACGGCCTCTCCGTTCTCAGCACTCCAGCTGCAGTATTCTCATTTCTCAGTTCTGTTTCCAGGACTCCCATCAGGAAACTGATGGCCATTTCCAGACACAAATGCCCAAGGTGTCACTGGCCCAAGTCATTGCTATTGCTATACCTCCCCCCCCCCCCCCCCCCCCCCACGATCCTTTACCCCTTTTATAGCCATGGCCCCACCCAGGACACAACAGGAGGCTCCCAGGTGCCTCCTGAGACCAAAATCATTCCAGGTGGGTCAGGAAATAAATACAAATAAACGCTTCCCTTTTGGAGTAACGAATTGTTTTAGCCCCCATTCCCCCTTCTCTCTCCCGTTCCTGGTTCCTAAGGCAGAACACACAGATCAAGTGGGGTCAGGGGGAAAATGTCAAGTCCAAAACCAAACAAAACTTGTTTTTCCATTGGTTTCCATCAGGACTGTTCAGTTTTTCCCACTGACCTTCGGCCGCAACGACAGGAGCAGCTTCTCTCTTCGACCCATGGGAGTGGGCACAGGGACACCCATCCCGCTGCTTCCCGGAAAACGGAGCTCAGCCCATCCCATAAAACGTTGTCGTCACACCTGAGAACGCGGCACGAGCTTTATTCCATGAAACATGATCCCAGAGAGCCTCAAGCCTCGGGACAAACTCGTCCCACACAGCAGCTGGGTCCCAGGTCTCAGTGCTAAAAGGCCACACGTCCCCCTGCGGCTCCCGCCGGACCCAGGTGACCCCTGCGCAGCCCTCTCTCCCTTCCGGCCACTCACCTGAAGGCACCAGTCGCTCGTTCCCGGCGTTGCTGCCCATCCCGGCGATTTTCCCCACCCCTGGCTCAGGACAGCCCGTTCCTGGCGCAGCTGCCGCTGGCACAGCAGGAACACGGCAGCCGAAAGAGAGCGACCCGCGTGTTCTGCGCCGCGGGGCACGCTCTGGCGGACGCGGGGGTGGGCAGGGGCGGAACCACAGCCGCCGGTCCCGCACCTGTCCCGGGGCCCCGCCCCTGCGGGTACCGCCTGCAGCTCCTGCGGTGCCAGCTTTCCCTGTGGCAGCAGCTGTCCTTGGTCATTCCTGCTGCTTCCAGGGAGTAAAAATCGCCTTGGGGATTTGCTTCTGATAACAGTAACCAAATTTCTGATGGGAGTCCTTGAAATAGAACTGAATATCTGTGACAGATGAGGATGCTACAGATGGAGTGATGACACAGGAAATCTTGCTCTTGCCAGTTATCCATGGGAAGAAAGCAATTCCCAGGTGTCTTATGCTTGATAAACAGGGAAAGAGAATTCTGTGTCCTCTCCTGCTTAGGATGTACATTTTCACTGTCCTAAAAAGGGACCATTTGACACTTTAGTGTGATTGGCACGGATCAGGGATCTGCTGCCTTGGCAGGGCAAAAGGTTGGAGACACTGTTGGTGATTGTGACAGACCTGAATAATTAGAGATTAATGGGAAATTGTTCGGTGCACCAAAAGTGGTAGAGAATGTCAGCCTGACTGGTGTCACAGGTGGAGCTGGGACAATGACCTTAAACACCCCAAAAAGGTAAAGAAACTCTGAGCCACGCTGTGATCAGACCCCATAGGGGCGGTTTATTGGAAGCGCCAGTAAGGAATAACAGGGATTCTCTGACCCTCAGCTTGGTCCCACCTGCCCATACCACTGCTCTTGGGAAGCGCTGCTTTTCCCAGCTGAAAAGCCAAGAAACGTTTTTTCCTTTGTCCCTTAAAATTCTCTGAAAACCTCCGTTCTCCCATGTTTCTCCTCAAACAGCATCCTTTCTCCTTCCGTCTCTCCTGTCTCTCCCCGAGCGTGTGGCTTCGCTGCCCCCCGGCGCTTCAGCAATTAATATAATTGATGCTGAGCCTCGCTGGGCCGGCGAGAGGCGCCGCAGGGCTCAGGCCAGGGCTGGCCGCACCAGCACCGCGGCACGCTGCAGCTGCTCGTATGACACAAACATCACCACGTTCCAGGAGCCCAGCCGCAGGAAGGACGGGACGAAGCTGTGCCGGGAAAAGCAGTGCTGAAGGGGACCTGCCGGGGACATGCCCATCCCCAAAGCCCTGCACGTGGGCTGGAATATCTGGGGTTCAATGCTGCGGGTCCGTGCTGTCATCATAGCAAGTTTGCAGGTGCTCAACTCACCCCTTGTAGAGGCCGGCGGGGCCGTCCTGCATGAGCAGGGCCAGGAGGCAGCTCAGGGCATTGCGGTACTGCCCGGGGCTGGCGTTCATGTACCGCGTCTTCACCACGTCCACCGGTGATGCCACCACCGTGGCGCAGAACCCGGCGCCAAAGGCGGCCACGAAGTGGCATGGGGCATTGTCTAAAGGCGGGAAAGAGCCAGGGCTTGGATGTTGTGGGCACAGGGATGGCACCTGGCCATGTCCCCCCATGCCGTCCTCACCTGTCATGAGCTGTGCCCGCAGCAGCGCGTCCTTGAGGAGGTCGTAGGTGACGAGCTCCCCGCAGTTGATGATGGCATTGCGGGCGATGTTGGGCAGCGTCCCTGGGCAGGAGGGTGGTGGCATTGGGAATGCTGGTCACAGCCTTTCCTGGAGCACCCTGGGCAGGTGCCCCAGCCCTGCTGTCCCCATTCGTGTCCTCATCCCTCTTCCCTTCCTCGTCCCCATTTCCATTTTTATTCCCACCCCATCCCTTTCCCATGCCCATCGCTGTCTGCTCCTACCTCTCCAGAGCCCGCGGATCCCCTCCTCCCTGGCGATGGTGCGATAGGCATCCATGGTGCCGCTGTACCGGCGGGCACTGTCTGACAGTGCCCCACTGGCCTGGAACCGGACCTTGACCACGTCGGTGGGCTGGGCACAGGCCACGGCCACAGCTCCCGTGGTGCAGCCAGCCAGGAGTCGCACGACCATGCCTGTGTCTGGAGAGGGCAGGTATTGGGACTCCTGGCCCTGAAGGAACCACTGGCCTTGTGGGGACCCGCAGCCCTGCAGGGACCCCCAGCCCTGCAGGGACCCCAGGGTGAGTGGCCCGTGGTGCTTCACAGAGGGTCATCTCGGGGGGTTGTCCCCCCCAGGTGAGTTTCTCTCTGGGAGAGGGCTGTGCCTCAGGAAGGGGGTGCGCAGGGATGTCCGGACTGCCTGGACACTCACTCTCAGTGCCCTTGGGGGTGTACAGCTGCTTCACAGAGTCGTACAGCCCAATGCGGATGGAGGCGAAGCTCATCTGGCGCTGCAGCCCGGCCGCCAGCCCGCTGTAGAGGCTGCGGGCTCCCTCTGTCCTCACCATGGTGCTCAGTGTCCCCAAAACACCCCGGTATTCCACAGAGCTGATGGTCCGGGGGATCCTCACCTCGCCCTGGATCTGCGGGGTGCCAGCTGTGTCACCCCACCTTCTGCTCCTCCCCAAGCTCCGCCAGCTCTGTGGTAGAGCTGGCGTGGGCTCCCTTTGCCCATGGGGTTTTGGGGGCCCGGCGGATCGTACCTGCAGCCGTACTTTGGCGGTGTCCAGGGGAAAGGTGAACAGATCAGCGATGCAGCCGGCCATCCCCGCGCTGACGAACTTCATGGCAGCTGTCGGGGGCACCTCGGGGGGCTTCAGGCCCACCATGGTGGCAGAGGGGCTGGAAGGAGAGGAGGGGTTTGTGGAGGAGCCGGGAGGGTGCATCAGGATGGGGCTTCATGTGGGTGTCCTATTCAGCAACGGAGGTGATGATGTGCCATGGTGGCTCTCGATGGCTTTGGTCAACCTCAAAAACCATATCCTGCCCTGTCTCCTCGCTTCTATCCCGGGGAAACTGAAGCACAGGGCTTGCTCAGCATGGGATTCACCAATGCCCACCCTTCTCTATTCCACCCATAACGGGGGTTGCTGGGTGAGATTATCTCCCCAGAGTGAACTGCCCAGAGCCATGTCCCCCCGTGGCCTCACCGTAGGGACCTCGGTACAGTGTTCCAGCTCCTGCCTTGCACAGGCAGTGCTCTGAGAGCCGAGCTGGCCCCACCTTTATATAACACCCAGGAGGACATTCCAGCAGCCACGGATCGAGTGACAGGAAAACAGTGTTCCCCCGGTGGCATTTGAGTTGATGAGACTGGGTCACCTGGCACCCGTGATGAGGTGGCTGTTTCAGACCTCTGCCCCCCTCACAGGGCTCAGACATAGGGAGAGGGGTCCTGCCCAGACCCCCTGCATTGGACTGGGGAGGTTTTTACCTTAAAACCACTCCGGGAAGGATGAGATGCAGAAAACCCTTGCCCCAAGGCTTTACAGCAAGTGGTTTGGAGGCAGTGCAGCACTGAGCTCTTTGCAGGGCAGGTTGGATCCCTTTGCCTGACACAGACCGTGGGCCACAGTCCATCCCAGACAGCTGCCACGCTCCTGGCAGGATTGCCTCTGCATGGTGGAACGTGTTCCCCAAGCTCACGTGGAGCAGGGGCCGGGTGAGCACCTTGGAGTGAAATCCACCATCAAACCCATAACGCCCTTGGGAGAGTGGTAGGGCACTGGGTCTGAGGCTGCCGGGAGGGACTAGGCTCAGGACAAGAGGCTGGAGGCCAAGGTGGAGTGAAGAAATGCCCCTTTTCCTCCATTTTTAAAAAACTCTGCGTGTTTAACCCTTACTGCTCATTAGCACCACACACAGAAAGGTCCCTCAGGATGTGCTGTGAGCCTCTGCGCTCGCACCTGAGCTCGCCTTGCACAAGAGGGACTTTGAGTGGTCCTGACACCCTGAAGCCACCGTCGCTCCAGCCCTCAGGCTCCAGACAAAAGCTGCCTGGCACTGATGCCCCTCTCCAGCTGGCTCCTGCCTTGTTTTCCTGCCTGGCCCCACTGCTGACCTAAACCTGAAAGGAAGACGCTGTTTACCTCATGCCCGAGGTATAGCTCAGGGCTCAATGCTGTGACCTCCTCTGTGACAGTGATCCCAGTCCAGCTGGCATCCTGCCTGAGTTTTTTTGGGGATGCCACCAGGAGAAAGCAGCCTGCACGTCATTCCTGTCCTTCCAGGGGACACTGGGTGCCTTTACCTCCCATGCTGACCCAGCAAGGGCAGGGAAAAGGGGCCACAAGCACAGGGCAAGTTGTGCCAGCAGTGAATTATGCATTCAGGGTGTCTCCTGGGAAAAACAACACTGCAGAAGTGGGAGAAAAAAGGGATGCTGATCCTTTGGCTGCTTAAATCCTGAATTCCATGCATGGTTTGAAAAGCAGCTCAGATTGGAAGTGACCTGTCCCACGTGGGCTGTGCTGCACAGTGATACTCAATTCCTTGGCAAAGCAGTGATCTTTCCATGTGCTCCTGGCCACCCCAGCTTCCAGCAGCATTTCTCTGACTTACAAGCTCATGTGGGAGAGACTCCTGTCCCTTGTTGAGGGAAGGTTCCTGCCCTGGCATAAGGACACTTTGCACGGGCTGACAAGAAACCAGGGGAATTTTATTGAAACAAACACTGGAGAGAGCAGTACAAAAATAACTGAGCTCTGCTGGCATCAAAGTCTGTTCTCTGAAAGGTGTACAAAAATAATTTAAATATAAATATAAAAGTCTCATCTTTCTCGTAACCCTCTTTTGTACACCCGCCAGATTTTACAGTGCCCTTGGCCTGTGTTCACACAAGCACTTTGGGCACCTGTGGAAACAGAGAATTGTGCTGCCCATCAACTGTTTTTGAAAGGGCCATTTCACAGGAATAAATCCTAAAACTGGACTACCTGGAGAGCAGATAACAGGTCATGGATTACCCACAGGGGTGCGTCTCCGTGGGGACCTGCCCCTGCAAGATGCAGCTCCCTGCGGGTGACCACAGGTTTTGAGCCCTTCTAAATAGGGGACTTCAATTAACTAACCAATTAGGCAAATTAAGAACAGAGCCTGAAAGCTGTGGCTTCCACCTCCCCTTCACCGGAGGGCTCAGTCTTTAGGAAGCTCTGCCGTGGACAGTCTCTTGCCAACACTATTCCTTCTTGGAGAGCTGAGCAGAGAAGATCCTGGCGATTCTTTTGGCTTCCTCTTCTGAGAGGTCGGGGCTGGGCCGGGGACGATTTGGTCTTCGGTAGGGAATTCCTCCAGGCACTGCTCCACTCCTGCTCTGGGGAGAGAAGGGACCAGGTGTGAGAGCTCTGCCCTGTGCTTGGTTTCAGGTCATGGCAAACCACAGGGTTGTGCAGAGGGTGACAAGTTGGATACACAGAAAAAACCACCCCCAATGGGAAAGAGAACAATCCGAATCCTCGAACGGGGCTCTGGTGCGTGACCTCTGAACTTGTGAGCATCCATCCTCAGCCAAAGTCACCCTGTATGAAGCCAAAGGAATGACAGTGGCGTAGTCAACGGGACCTGACTGCATTTTGGCTTTCAATTATTATTTTACTTTATAATTTGCAGAACCTTGAAGACCAAATCTCCTCACAGTGGAAAGGAAATGCTCTGTCACAGCAAATCTTAAGCCTGCTGAAGGGACAAGGTAGGTAAAAGAGGAGAGATTTAGATTAGATATTGGGAAGGAATTGTCCCCTGTGAGGCTGTGGCTGCCTCTGGGTCCCTGGAAGTGTTCAGGGCCAGGCTGGATGCGGTTTAGAGCAATCTGGGATAGTGGAAGGTGTCTCTGCCCATGGCAGGGGTGGCACTGGATGAGCTTTAAGGTCCATCCCAGCCGAAACCATCTGTGATTCCACGATAAATGGGATGGGCCAGGCTCAGCTGTCTGCAGGGACCCCAAAGCAGCAGCCCATGAGAGGAAAAGCCCTGGTTTAAGCAGTGTCATCTCCTCTGTGCTTTGCTGGCAGCCTTCTCGCAGCCTGGCTTTGTCACAGATGTTCCAGCAGCACTAGAAGACGAGCAATTTCAGCGTACAAAGAAACACACATTTCTCCCCAAGTAGTGCAGAGCTGGGCCGTGCCCATGAAGCACTGAGAAAAACGATCCTGCTCTGCGAGCCTTTAGAGGAGGAAGCTGTGGGGCCACGAAGGTCTTCTGGAAAACTGATCCGCCAATCTGGCCTTTCACCTACATCACTGGGCTGCTTCTCTTAGCCTTGGGAAAGGTCTCCTGAGGGGATCAGCTTCCTCACAAGAGAAACAGCACCAGGATCCTGTTTTGGAGCACTTTGATATGCACCGTCTGGAGAGGGAAATGGCTTTTTGAGGAATAAGCGAGTCCTTGCGTTTGGTAACCTGTGCATTACAGGCTCAGGTGACAGCCTGCAGGTAAAATACTTTAAAACACTTCCCGCTTTTATCGCACTGAACTAACAGACATAGATAATTAGGAGAATCTTTGCTTTACTCTTCCTTCTTCTTAACAATTCTCCAGGATGAATTTCCTAAAGCAAAATGTAAGGAGCCAAGAGAGATTAAATGCAGACCTGGCCACAGCAGAAGCTTAAAAACCAGCAGAGAGAGCTGCTTGCTGGGCAAAGCACCTCCCTTGGACAGGGCTGTCCAAAGACCAGGACAGTAGCTCATTTCTCCCATGCTGTTTTCTGCCCATCTGTCCAAGAAACAGCTGAAAGGTCGGGAATGGCTGGAGAGGAGCAGTGACCAGGCTCTGTGCTGATCCCTGAGTTCTGCACAGCATCTGAAAGCATCTCTTTAGGAAATTCCCCCAATCTGCCAATTACACTATTTCAAAGGTGCATGAAACTGCATTTCTTGCCTTCCACAGCTCCCCTTTCCCATGTGCCACATGTCCTGCACAGCCAGGGATGGAGAGCCAGCACCTCCCATTTTCAATGTAAGGAATAGAATCCCAGAATGGTTTGGGTGGGAAAAGACCTTAGAGCTCATCCAGTGCCACCCCCTGCCATGGGCAGGGGCACCTTCCACTATCCCAGCTTGCTCCAAGCCATGTCCAACCTGGCATTGGACACTTCTCTGGGCAACCCATGCCAGGGTCTCACCACTCTCATAGCCAAGAATTCCTTCCTAACATCTAATACCCCTAAAATGCCCTGTACTCTGAAGCCACAACACAAGAGCAGGTGCCTGGTGCTGTTTGATGTCACTGAGGCGAAGGAGGGCAGTTTGTTTGCTCCCAAAGTCAAGAAACCAGGTGTGCTTGGAAAACACACCACAGGCATGTTGTTTCAGAGATGAGCAGCTAAAATACACCTCCTCCCATTTTCCTACCATTGCCCAATGTGCAGCATGAAGTGGTGTTAAGATGTGTGTATCTATCCTAATGACCTTCCTAAAAATGAACTTCCAGCTGTGGAAAGGTTTAACAGCAGTTCTTGCTGCTATTTTACACGAACAGGTGTGAATCAAAATAAGCGAGGCTTAAAAGCACCGTTAACACTCCCAGCTTAGACACGTGACCAGAACCATAGAATCATGGAATTATTGAGGTTGGAGAAATCCTGTAAGATCATGGAGCCCAACTGTTCCCCCAGCACTGCCAAGGCCACCATTATCCCATGCCCCCAAGTGCCACATCCACACGGCTTTGAGTCCCTCTGGGGATGGGGACTCCACCACTGCCTTGGGCAGCTGTACCAGTGCTGGACAACCCTTTGGGGGAAGAAATTTTCCCTAATATCCAACCTGAGCCTCCCCTGGCACAGCTTGAGGCTGTTTTGTCTTGTCCTTTGTTCCCTGGGAGCAGAGCCCGACCCCCCCCGGCTGCCCCCTCCTGTCAGGGAGTTGTGCAGAGCCACAAGGTCCCCCCTGAGCCTCCTTTTCTCCAGGCTGAGCCCCTTTCCCAGCTCCCTCAGCCGCTCCTGGGGCTCCAGCCCCTTCCCCAGCTCCACTGCTCTGTTTTGGACATCAAACCTTCCTTTGATCCATCTCACAGGCAGTTTCTGACTGTCAGTTTTATCCTCCTGCATAGTTTCCAGAGCACACATCTGAAATGTCATTTACACCATTCCTCACCCCAGGAACAGGTTCAGGTCAGTGCCCATCCCAGGTTTCTCCGTCTCTGTCTCTCAGACTCCAAGTGTCTGGTGCTCAGCCAGGAAGCACAAATGTTCCATGGGGAAGATGCAAGAGGAAAGGGGACTCGTGCACTGAGGACCACGCTTCACTTTTCTTTTTATAGGAATGGCAGCAACACTGAAACCAGCTGAGGATCATCCAGTGCCTGTGTGCCAGGGACTAAAGCAGATTCATGAGCTTGTTATAGGGCATGGTGGGGGGCACGACCTCTTCCAAGGTCAAAGAATTCCAGTCTGGGGGACAGAGAATGATTCAGCACTGTGGCTCAGCAAGTTTGCCCAGCAGTTTTGTTTGTGCACAGGGATGGAGGGCAAACAGATCTGTGTTAACAGCCTATAACCTACCCTGGCAGTGGCCTTGCACTTACTCCTGCTTTCCAGGCAGGAAATCAGGAACACCCAGCAGATCAAGAAGAAACAACACAACCAAGAAAGGATGTTTTGGCTGTTGCTGCCATTGGCATTTTTGGAACATATAAAGCCTGATATTGTGAATCTGCCCAAGGCCGTGTTATTTCTAATCCACACTGATGGTAAATCTATGTATACACAAATATGAATTATTCTGAGTAAAACTGGTTTCCATGTAAGCTTCTTATCCTTTTGGAATATTCCTAGAGGTGAGGGGGAAAAAATATCATGGTATTTGGAGAGGGACTTTAGCCAATGGCCTGGAGTGCCAGGACAAGGGGGAATGGCTTCCCACTGCCAGAGGGCAGGGATAGATGGGATATTGGGAAGGAATTATTCCCTGCGAGGGTGGAGAGGCCCTGGCACAGGGTGCCCAGAGAAGCTGTGGCTGCCCCTGGATCCCTGGAAGTGTCCAAGGCCAGGATGGATGGGGCTTGGAGCACCCTGGGATGGTGGAAGGTGTCCCTGCCTACGGCAGGGGGTGGAACAAGAGGATCTTTGAGGGTTTTTACCACCCAAACCATTCTGGGATTCTGTGATTTTATGGAAAAGTTTATCAATGCTCTGATTTTTCAAACCTATCCTCTAGCCCCCACTCAGACCAAGTGAGTAGTGTGGAAGACAAGAGCTGGGAAGGACCTCAAGAATGGGAAGCCTTAGTTTGATGTAATGGAGAAAAGAAGTAAAAAACAAAGAGGTTTTGTGAGGCTTTACAAAACTCTGATCTCTGGAAGGTGGTCACAGCATCCACGCTGAGCCTGAGCTGCTGCAGCACCTCCTCAGGGCCCCACGTCCTCACAGCAGGAGCTGAGACAACCTTTTTGTCTCAAATGCTGCCCAGCTCCACACCTCACCAGTGCTTCGTCATTCCAGCAAAAAGATGGGGAAAACAGGGAGTCAGACAAACCAGGGAGAGGTGGCAGGAGCACCAGGAAGGCCATGAGAGACGTTTGCCAGCTGCCAAGTGAGTGAGGGCTCTGGTGATGTCCAGAGGACAGCTCAGATTTCAGCCTTGCTGTCATGCTTGGTGTTTGCTGACCTGTGCAGAACCAAACCAAGCCCAGGTTTAGAAACTGATGTTCCAAAGGCCAGTTAAAACCAAAACTAGGAGAAAGCATTTTTCTGAACTCTGTGTATTGGTAGCAGTGAAAAACTGGTTCTTCATAGAGGGGGTTTGATGCACAAGGCACAACTGAATCCTGTCTCAGCACACCTTACAAGTCCTGCAGCAAATGATTAGTGCCAGCAAATCCTGGACTTAAGCTGCCTTAAGATCAAAATACCCAAATAGTGCCTTGCTAACATTTTACCTAATTAGTAATAATTTTCAGGGCTGTATTTCCAGCCACTCAGCTCAGAGCTGCAGAGAGGGGATTCAAGTAAAGCTGGTATTAGTATTAAACCACAGCTTTCCACGACTTCAGAGCTGTTAGAACCGGTCTGAGTCTGTTTTGAGTCATCAGGCAAGCTGTTTCCAGTGACATAAATGTTCCTTAAAGTGTTTGTTTCATAGGTCATATGGAGAGGAACCAAGGCATCATCTTATCTGGGAGTGGTAAACAAACAGCCCAGCTGCTGCAGCACCCAGATCCACATCAACATCATAGCAAAGCTGGGGCTGGAAAAGGATCATGGAATCCCAGAATGGTTTGGGTGGGAAGTGACCTTAAAGCTTATCTCATTCCAACCCCTGACACAGGCAGGGACACCTTCCACTAGGCCGGGGTGCTCCAAGCCCCATCCAACCTGGCCTTGGACACTTTCAGGAATGGAGCAGCCACAGCTTCTCTGGGCAACCTGTGCCAGGGCCTCCCCACCCTCACAGGGAAGAATTTGTTCCCAATATCCAATTTAACCCTCCCCTCTTCTAGTTTAAAACTGTTCCCCCTTACCCCATCACTATCTGCCTATGCAAAAAGTCACTCTCTCTCTTTTTTATAACCCCTCTTTATGAACTGAAAATAAGATAAATACATAGACCTTGAAACAACTGAGCCACAAAACTCTCGCAGTAAATCAATCTTTATGCACATAAAAAAGCAAAACCTCAGCAATCCCCAGCTTTGGTGCAGGAGGAACAATCATTCCAGTTATTCTACTACTCCCTGGGTCTCAGAACTGTTACAAGACACCTCTCCAGGAACCCCCTCCTGCTGCAAACGCCCTCATTTCATCCTGATCTAAAAGAGATAAATTGAAGCCATAATTACAATTTAGAGCTCCTCAGAATTAGGCATGTCACCTCACACTAAAGCACAAAGAAGCGTGCAGTGAGAACCTGCCACATCCACTGACCCTGACGGAGTAACACTTCTCGAGCATACTGAACAACTGGTTGATATAAAGGCATAAGGCTCACAGACAACACAGCCATAGACGTCAAAAACCATCCTCATGGAGAGAAGAGGTATCAGGAAGATTCCCCTTGACACGATTAGGAAGCCATCACCTCTAAGTTGAGCACTGGCAGGCAAAGGAAAGGAGAAGTTTTGTTCCTTCTTTAAGGAATGGATTAAGTTGGACAATAAAGGAAAGGACATCCCATACTTACTTTTGGAGATGCGGAAGGATGAGAAGAAGTGCTGAGCAGTCTCATGGAGGCTTCCATCTCCTGGGGTGGAAGGAAGAAGTTGGGAATAACAGGATCAGATCTGAGCAGAACTGTTAAGGAACAACTTTTGGCAGTGTGCAGTTGCACAGAGGTCCAGATGTGGAAAAAGCCTCAGCTGTTAACAGGTCTGAAATAGTGAATCTCATTTGTTTTAATCTATATTCCATTGTTCTGAACACTTGGTTCTCTCACCTGGGCTTGCAGAGCATGGGACACCGACTTGCTTTAAAACAATACCTCACAAATTTGTAGAGGACTTCATTCTGCAAAAATTCCAACACTTAATCTGAGATTTGGAATTTGAGCAAGAAACATTGGGAAGTATTTCGAAAGCAAAATAAAGCATGTTTCTTTTAATACAGGAGAAACACAAGAGCTCTGACACATGGGGAAAAATAACACGGAGAGAAAATGCAAGAAGGCATGTCAGAACTACCCAAAACAAAGCGACTCTCACAAATCACAAAATTTATTGGCTACAAGAGGCAAGAAAGTCATCACTACATTGTGTGAAACAGTGTAATGGACCTTCCCAGATCACCGCTTCTGGATTCATTTTCCAGGGAAGAGCTTCACATAGCAAATTGCTCTTTCCTGAGGCCAGGGAGATTCTAACTAAGCAGGTAGAGTCATCGAATTCAAGAAGTGTTTAAGAAAAGAGTAAAGGATACAAAGCGATTTTTGGGTTGATGGGGTTTTCCGACCCTTCCACTGGATCTTCACTGCTGTCATCAAGGAAGCTCTCGCTATTTCTTTCCGAGCCAGCTTGGGCTGATACACTCTGAGCGCAGTTATCATCAGAACCACTTCCTTCCTTGCCTTGATGATCTCCATTCACAACCTCAGCATTTTCCTCCTCCTCCCTCTCAGTGGTTTTTTGATTGGTCAAACCTATGTCTCCTGGGAATGGCAGCAGTTCCTTGGAGCCTGCATGGAACTCTACGCTTTTCTTTACAGGTTCAGTGTTCAGTGCTCTGTCCCAGAGGCTCTGTCCAGTGGGCTGAAGCGGCTCCTTCTCTGCTGCTCCCGTGCTGCTGTTGAAGGTGTGGAAGTCTCCTGCTGCTCCCCAGGGACTGTTCCCACCTGCATGGGGGCTCACCGGCAGGCTCAGGGCGCTGAGCACGCTCTGGCTGTCCCCGTGCAGGATGCTGGACAAGGTGCTGCTGTTCCCTCTTTGGAAACAGCCCACATCTGTGGAGTGCTGGTCTTCAGTCCTGGAGTCCAGAAGATGCTGCCCAGCCCCCTGCCCTGTTTCGGAGATCACACTGGACCAGGGGCTCGTCCTGTCCGTTACAGTCATTATTTCATTAAGAGTTCGTGGTTCTATAACATCTTCTTCGTATTCTTCTTCACTGTGTGGCTGGATGGCAAAAGGACCTTTGTTTTCCTGGATATAACCCACTGGGTGCTCATCTTCAGGGACAATGGGGCCTAGAAGTTCGTGCAACATGTGTCTCTCAAACACAGCTCTCCCAGAACGGCACGGCTGCTGCGTGTCACCCGAAATGCCAGGCGAGTCCGACTCCAGCTGGCCTTGAGGACCTTCCAGTCTGGCTCCTTCCTCCTTCCAGCTGGGTACATCCATAGTGCCCAGCCTCCTGCTGCTGTCCTGATGTACATTAGAAGCTTCTTTGCTATTTTCAGTTATAGTCTGCAAGTCTGGTTAACAAAAAAAAAGCATCAGTAAATGCATGGAGCAACAATTCAGCTTAAATTTTATTTATTTGGGTTTTTGGCAGAAAGTCCTAGATGTAAGGATGGTTAGGACCTAAACATGCACAGCTTTGCCAACACTCTGCTGATGTGAGCACGCTCTGCTCTGTTTCCCACTGACAAGGCCAGAAGAACAGAAATGCTAAGGAAAAAACAGAAGCATTAAGGACAAAATGAATAGGAAATTTTGCATATTCTTAAAAAAACCACAATCACTTATTTTTGTTTCCCAGTGAGCAGATTCTATTCATTGCTTGCATCTTCTGGGGATTGAGCTCACCAGTATTAGGTAAAATGGCAAACTATTTTGAGGCAAGTCCTGCTCCAAGGGAATGGTGGGGGACATTAGGAAAAGGAGAAGGAAGAGTCTGAAACAGATTGTAGAGGAAGGCATGTAAAAAAAAACCAGTAAAAACAATTGCGGAGGACGAGAAAGGAAATAAAAAGAGCAAAACCTTGGAAAATAAAGAGGGAAAAAACAGAGAAGATCAAGGTGGTGATACAAGAATGGCAAATTCTGGCATAATAGGGGTGTGCCCTTCAACTCCATCTCTTGGAAACGCTGCTTCCCTGTAGGAAGCCATGGGCAGAAAAAGCATGGAATAACTTTCCCACTGGCAACAACTGCAACTCTGGGCTCCAGTTTATTCTCTACTCTGGTAAGTTATTTTAAAAGCATCAGCAGGGATTTGATTTTCTTGTCATTTTGCTACTCACAGCAACAACTTACCATTGATTAGGCTGCTGACCTGAGACACCAACTGACTAGATTTTTCCAAAAGATGGCAGCCTTTGGGATCCACTTCTCTGCTCATCGAGCCCTGATGGTCACTCTCCCACTCCTCATGGCTTGGTTTGGATGTGCTGAAGTCAGGAAAAGACCTGGTCAGCTTCTGACTGAAGTATCTTTGAACCTCATCCAGCTCGCTCAAGTTTTTTCTGCAAGCAGTGGTAAGAAATTTGGTAAGAGGGGGAAAATAAGCCTGTGGCAGTTGGGTTCAAGTAGGATCACTCTAGTCAACAACATGCAAATGTGCAAATAAAGGATTAAAGGTTTTTATTGAAAAACAGATCAGTAGGCAAGTGTTGAGGTTGCTCTAAGCAAGAGGATAACACTCCAGAACAAATCCTGACTTGGCTATGAAACTTTGTCTGGAAGCTAAAAAAGAGCTAGTTTTAAACTTATTTAATCAAAGGAGCTGGATTTGAGATGACCTTCCAACAAAAGTCATAAAGCCAAGGATATTACTTGACTTATGGCTGAGCTTAATAAAAACCTGAGGATTTCTATGTGTTTAAGATCTAGAGATTTTAAGATACATTGCTTGTGGTAGCAGGGGAAGGGACGAAATATCTCAGGAAGTCTTTCATCCCTATATTCCTACAGATAATAAATACTATTCTTCTAAATTTATACCTCATTTAAACCTAGAATCTAGTCAAGAGAACAGTGCTTCTAGCAAGAAGAAAAACATCCTGTTGGGAAAGGATATACTGCCCTGTGCCACCCAAAAATGTGTACAGGCTTGTTCTTGTACCTGTGGAAGTCAGCTGAAGGGACTATTGGCTTCATAGCACCTGCTGTGTGACAGCAGTACCAGGATGGATAAATCCAAGCATTCTCTCTTCAGATTTGGAAACACTGCTGTTGCTGCTCCCCTTCAACAGCTCACCACACTGCTACAGCACCTCAGTCCTGTTGTGGAGCTTCCCACCCAGTCCCTGATTTTCCAGCCTTGCCTCATTCCGCTGTAAATGACACCGGAATCTCTTCACCAGTTATTGCACTGTTTCACCTTCATTTCCTTAGAACTGGATCTGTCACTTCCAAGCTCCTCCCTGCTAACCTAAGGCCTGGCATTGCCCTGCTGGCCACAGCCCTGCTTTACCTGAGAGCAGTGAGGAGAGCAGCGCGTGAGGACAGCGATGCCGAGTCCAGCCTGGCTGCCCGGCGCGTGTTCCCTTCCGCCCGCTGCAGGGATTCATGGAATCTGCGCACGTTCTGCATGTGCTCTTCGTGCCGAGGCGTGTGTGTGGCAGGGGGGCTAATCCTGCTAAAAACAGGCCTGTGTTTAATATCAGAAACCAGGCTGGAACCTCTAACTGTGGAAAGTCTGTCAACTAAGAATATCCAATGTCTTGAAATCCACTAAAGAGCCACCGAAGGATGAAGCTAGTTCTTTCAAATGTCCACAGGAATGTCATTTACTCTTTCAGATTTATACCAAACTCAAGTTAATGCCGTGGTTGGTGGGGAGCTTTCCATGCCTGCTGGCAGGTCCCAAGCCAGTTGTTTAGATCCCATAGCGGTGGCCCACAGTCCCTCTAAACTTTAAAGACATGTATGGGAAAAGGATCATGTCTGTAGGCTAAATAAGCAAATCATGAACTAAAACACTCTCTCACTCATTTTAAAGATCAGAAAGCAGGAGTTACTGCAGGATATCTGACAGTCTTACTCCTGGAATATGCAATACTACAGCATTTCACCAGCTGTCATTCACTGGTCATGGACAGAAGTTAAGGCAAAATAAAGGGGATGCATCAGGAGTACTCTATTCTAATTTACACTTACTAAAAATAAAACCAAATACAGACACAATCCTTATTCTTATGAGGGCCTGGAGCAAATACCTGCCAGTTTTAACAATGGCATCATTTAAATCCTAATTTACAAAGATGCAAATGAAGCAAATCAGGAAGTATCAATGACAAGGAAAAAAACATCTGGGCTGTGTCAAAAGGAACCAGTCCCAGGACTGCTACCTGCTGCACCTCCCTCTCACTGGGAAAGGGAATGTCCACTAATTTTACAGCCCAAATACAGTGGACACAATTTGACAGGGTGTGCTATTTTTCCAGTAAAATCAATTTGCTTTAGAGAGGTATTTCTGAGACCCGAAAATAACAAAAAAGGTTGTCAGCCTGTGGACTTACCGCTCTCGAGCAGGAACGCTGACTTCCTTTGACAAGGAATTCAACATCTGCTTGGACAAGTTTGTAGAATTACTAGGACATGCTAGAAAGCTGACCTTCACCTAGGATGAAAAGGAACACTGTACATGAGTCTTTCATAGCTAGAAAAGAAGAGAAATTAAGTATTATCCTGCTGATCTAACAAAATCTCAGACTTTCTAAATAGCTTTACATTTTCAAATTATTTCCCAGCACTGAGCCAAAGTACCATTTCACAACACTTTCATTTCAGACACTTTTGTTAATTCCCTCCACACTATCAGAGAAAGAGAGTAAATTGATGGAAAGTAGGGTAAGGGTTCCATTACATGTGTATAACACACCCCAGCATATCTGGGAAGTCTAGAGAATAAAGAGAAACCCAGAAGAAATGGCAAATATCCCAGAAAAACAGATTCCTGCCAAATTAGATGTTTCCTAACCAATGAAAAGCTGAATCTGCTGTATGTTTTTGAGCATCAGCTGTCACCCAAAGCAGCAAATAGAACAATGTCGTGCTCCTAGACATCCAAATCCAAACAGTATTCTCCTAAAAAATAATCCCAAACGCCCATGAAGCAACAACAGAGTGAAGCCAGTGAAGCTCATGACTTGGTTGCAGTGTTGTAACTAGCATGGGCCTGCAGCTATCATGGAAACCTGGAGCAGAATTCCTAAGGAATTGAGTGGTTTTGGTACATTTATGACTGGTCCATGACAGTGCTGTGAGTTTGTGGCGAATTTGCTCAGGAGCCCGGAGTGCTGATTATTAGCAATCCAATTAAGTGTGAGAGGGGAGGAAATGGAAGCACATACGGAAGAACTTTCCGGCTGGCTTCGGACCCTGGCCTGCCTTTCTTCTTTGAGATGACGTATGTTTTGGAGAGGGGAAACGGCCACTTTGATCTGCCCTCGGCACTGCCCGCTGAAGTCTGTGATGTTGTACCACCCGCACACGAGCTGGAAGCCAGAAAGGAGAGGAGACAGGTCCACGGATGCAAATCCTATCACGCGCTCCGACTCTGGGGAAGAAGGATATGAAGCACATATACATTGATATGACTCATTTCCAGGAATGCTAAAACACAGCCCTTGAAGTATGTCTTGGAAGTTGATCCGAGGTCCAGAACAATCCTGTCCAATAGGGGGATATTATTTGGATTACCTCAGTTATGTTCAGCTAAAAAAGTCCCTGCAGAAGCAGTGAAAGCCCAGGGCAGGGAGAGGGATTGGCAGGAGAATCACTGTGTATGAACATATAGTACTCTGGATACACAGGAAGTTCATTTTTGAAGCAAAAATCAGACAGCTGAATTTCAATGTGTAAAAAGAAAGAAATAAAAGTATTTTGTTACAACTGCCTGGCCACACTTCAACCAGCTGCAGCAACAACAAACAGCACATGAAGGAAGCAGTTAATTTCCTTCAGCAGGAAAATCCAACCTCTAAAGCACTGTTAAAATAAAACCAGAGAGAATACAGATGAACCAAACCTTGTAAGATGATTCATGGGGAAAAGGAGGATGCCAAGGGCGAGGAAATCAATAGGTATTTATCTCTAGCATTCTTCTAGTACAAGGCAAAAAATGTCATTACAATTCTACTCTCCAATTTACTTAACAGAATTTATTTTCCTTGCATGAAATACAAGTCACCTAAGGAAGGGGATGCAGAAAACACACTCCTCTTAATGCTGCACTACAAACTTTACCTGCTTTATGCCACACTTTGAAGACCAAGGTTTGCTGTGGATCCAGGAGAAGCTCTTTGAATAATCTGTTAAGAACAAAAATCATAATATTTTATGCAAAGCAGGAAAAAGCAGTAAAATTTATCTACCCAGACAAATCAGTTTCTTTCTGGACCGATGGGGGTAGGAACAAAACAAACCCCAAAATTACTGAGCCTCAAAGCATAACATATCTTTACATAGTTTGGGCTTTTGTTTATTCCAGAACTATTTCCCTCTCCTCACTTGTGCTGTACATTTAAAAGATAGGACAAGGAAACCGTGAAGGAACAGAAATACAGTTTATTTCATGACTCAATAACACAGTGACAGCAAAGCACTGGGGTTATGGTTGACAGCTGTAGTGTTTGAAGTTCATTCCTGGAAATAAAAAAAACAAATGGAAAATCGAAGTGCTAAATGTAGAACAGTTTTTAAGTTGTTTGAAGTGATTCAGATATCAGAAACACCGGAGGAGACACAAGATTGGAACACACAGGTTAATTCCTGAATGCTGCCATGCATGACTTGATCTGCTGAGGTTCCTTGAAGCAGTCAATTCATCTGTTTTAATTTAAGCTCAGGTATCTAGGTCTGAGCTAAAAACCCCAAACCATATGTCCTTTTCACACCTGCTCTGGCTGTCAGATCCAGGGCGCGTCTGTGTGAATCCCCATCTCTCACCTTGCTTGCTGCTGGAAGTCCCAGACTGGCGAGTCTGTATTTTCTATCACTGGAGTGGTTACTGGAGCATCTGCACCAGCAACAGCAAATGACACACAGCTACTGGGGGCTGTTACTTCACGTTCTGTCAAGGGACTTCCTGAAATGGTACAGAATTAAATACAGATTTTTTAACTAATAACAACAACAACAACAACAAAAATCTAAAGGCAGTTCAGCAATTAAAATCACAAAATTAGCAAAGAAATCCACCACCTAGAAAATACTCCTTTTCACTGGTGGAGCAGATAGCATGTTATATTTACAATGGAAGCAAATACTACATGAACCTTTTACGGAGCAGAAACTGGAATATTCAAGGGAGAAACAGAAAAACCATTTGCCCAAGATCATCTAAGAAGTCAGAAACAAAGCTAGGAATAAAACCCAGGTCCTCAGGACCCTATTCCAGTGCTTGAGCTACTCTCCACGCTGGGCCACCTGTTTGGCAAACATGAAGAAGGAAATTTCTTCTTGAAACCAGCTTGTATTTGTTTCAGTGGATCAGCTGCCTCTCAATTAGTTACCTCTAAAAATCCCCTAAAATAAGAAGTTGAAGACAGAAATATTTCAATATTTCTGCAATACTCAAAAGAAATCTCCTTTATATCTTCAAAAACTTTGCAATAGCAAACGAAGTCACATCAATTTTCCAAAAACTATGAATTCCAGAAGATTCTAGAATCGTTATAAAAATTCATCTGCAGGGCTCAGAATCTTTTAGAATTACATACCCTTAAATCATAGCTTGTATTTGACTCTTAGTCGTGTCATCAGGGGAACAAAAGCTGAGTACTGTGAGCCAGCTTTACAAATTTACTACGTGCTAAAAATGCTAATTTGCAGGAGTCTTTGAGATGGGAGTGCCTTGGGGTTTAGTTATTCAGTCAATGCTTAACTTGGGGTTTAGCTCTTCAGATAATGCTTAATTTCAGAATTCAGCTGTCATCTCTAACAGGTAACATTATGCTATTTATATTTTGGATTTTATTCACGAAGACAGGCTGAATAGTTCAACCTCCTGCTTTCCCTGTACTTACACAGTGATTGGGGTTGCAACACCATGAAGCCAAGTTCAAAACCCATCCCTGCCATTCACCTTGCTGGAGTAGGAACAGATCCCAGAGGAAAACAAAGAAAGAAAAAAGACAAGCAAGAAAGAAAAGAAAGGGGGGCGGTGATGTTACCTTTTAAACTTAGATGCATTGCTCTTTCCACAAGGATACTGACAGCAACGGTGTTTTCCAGAAACATCACGTCTTCTTCCTGTGGTTTGCCATTGGTGATCCCTGAACTTACAATATCCACTTGCTGTTTGTCAGAGACCTGCTGGCTCAGACCAGGGGTTTCCTCTGTGCCTTCATCTTCACTGTTGCTGCATTCCTCAGCACAGGGAAGTCTGGGCAGAGCAGCAGGAGTGGAAGCAAGGCTGACATGAACACGCACAGCAGCTCCTGCCAGGTCTGCAGCATTGCATCTGAACAATGGATAGACGCCTGCAGGAGAATTCACAAACAACCAGCTGAATGAGCCAAAGGAAAAGCAGGAGCTTGGGAAACAGCTGGTAGTTCATTACTGTAGAGATCTCACATGAGACCAGCAGAATGAATTTTGATTTTCAGTGTAATTTCTGAGCGAGTTATCACTCAGAAGTACAAGCTTGGAAACATTAAAAATCACAACCAATCCCCCAAACTGGGTACACCTTCATTTTCCCCCGGTAGCTCAGATTAAAGCACATCAACTTCCTGAGAGCCCTGGGAACAATGACTCTGCATAATTTTATATACATATATGGAGAATACAACATACACCCTGCATAAAAATTTGCTTTAACTCTTGTTCTTTCTCCCTTCCCTGAGTGTATCTAAAAGAAGAGCCAACCAGTCCACAAATCTGGTGGCTGATGAGTACCATGTAGATGACAGAAGCCATAAACTAAAACAAAAGTTCCACCTCAATGTGAGGAAGAACAACTTCCCATGATGGGGGCAGAGCCCTGGAACTGCTGCCCAAGCAGGGCGTGGAGTCTCCCTCTCCAGGGACATTCCAAAGCCCCGTGGACGCGTTCCTGTGTCACCTGCTCCAGGTGACCCTGCCCGGGCAGGGGGTGGGACTGGGTGATCTCCAGAGATCCATTACAACCCCAGCCATCCTGGGATTCTGTGATTCTGTGCAGGACAAAACAAAGCTGTAAACATTTTGTTTAAAGCGACTAGAGAAGGAACCACATTAAAGTGCCAATAAAGAGGAATGAAATGTGACCCTGTATTTTAGGAACTCACCACTAACACTCAGTGTTCTTCTTGATCTCTCTGCTAACGCTGCCAGGTCAACATAGGCAGATCCAATAAGACGATCGGTATCAAGTGGTCTTTCCATCTCATTTTCCTTGCCATATGCCCACCACACCTGGATTTCTAATTTCTCCTCTCTGAAGAACCACAGCAGTCCCTGGCTCCTTCTGAGAGTCACCTTGTTGGGTTTCCTGAAGTTCACTGTAACATTCTCTGCGTCGTCACTCAGTTTTGGCCGCTTAAGCCACGTCCTCGTGGCTTGCTGGTTGTACAGTTTGTACCTGAGGTAGCAGTAAGTGCTTTTCTGTAGCTGTGTCTGGCCTTCGAGCAGCACGCAGTGGAGCGGCAGCCACACCCTGGGGGTGGAGATGGTCACAGCCACCGGACCGGCATTCTGCTCCCAGTCACCGCTCTCGTCCTCGCTGTCTTCATGGATCTCCTCACTGCTCCACCCCAAGAGCTTGGCAGCCTCCAAAACACGCTCCCTGTCACTCTGATGGGCAAAGGCAACAGAGAGTTCCAGCCCTCCCACAATGGCCTGCATGGCATTTGTGCACTGCGGAGGCATCGGATCTTCGGAGCGGGTCACTGGGTACCAGCCCGAAATACCTTTGGGAGGAAAGATCACATTAGACTTATCCCAGCTTTTGAAAAATGTCAGTGAAGAATGGTCACCTCTCTGGTCATCAGTCAAGGACCAGAACTCCAAGTGTTTATTTCTCGTTTGGAATTCATTAAATAATTTCTAATCTGAGAAAGCAACAAGTTACTGGCCTTCTAAAAACCTCAGCAGGAGTTCTGATCCCAAAGGATTTTCACTTCATTAGCAACACCCATTTTACAATGAAACTACATTCCTTGTATATCCAATTATAAAATTATGTATTCTCATTTCTTTCCTACTCTCTTCCCATTACAAACAACCCCAAAATTTTGGGCTGGAGAAAATAAGAACTTTACTGAAATTAAAGCAGAAATAACCAAGGCAATAATAAAAACATCATTATCACAAGGCATAATAATCCCAAAGTAATGCTTGATAGAGGAGATCATTAGTGGACAGATACGCGAATAATTTTTTCACAGAAATTTCACAGAACATTCTGAAGTTGAAGGGACCAAAAAGGAGCACTGAGATATTTCACATGTAGTTAACAAAAAAATTAAAGAGAGTTAATCCTACTGCTTTCTAATTATCTAAGACTTTTGTTTCCAGCTTTGACATTTGAAAAACAGTCACTGGTCCTGCACTAAACACTACAACTCATGGACTTGACATCCTTTTTGGACTTTCTATCTAGAAAATAAACAGCACTGAATAAAATCCTAAGGATTTTAGGTGCTGGTTTTAGCTGGTATGGAGTTAAATTTCTTCATAGTAGCCTCAGAATATTCATTCAGCCACTAGACAACCTGAACCCTGAAAACAGATTTTCAAACAACAACCTTTATGTGACTTTCCTAATACAGGATTTTTACTGAACACATGGGGAACATCTGAAAGAACTTTGGTCTAAAAAAACCCACAAAACAACCCCCCCAAAACAGGAATATAGTTTTAAGGAATTACAATAGCATTTGCACAGAATGTCAGCAGCATAGCACTGCTGTATTACCTGATCTTTTTGTCAGCAGGTCTCTGGTAGGAATTGTGACTGTCCCAAGAAGATAATCTCTAGATGTTCTATCAGCCAATTTGCCAGGGGCTGGAAAAGAAATAATTTTGTAAATACACCAAACCGGAACACAAGATTTAGAAGTGATTGACTGGAAAACAGCTGGTAAGAGGTGATCTTGATCACTGGGAGTCTCGAAAACTCTTTGCACAAGGGGAACAGTCTCTGCTGAAGACAGCTTAGGTAATTACATCGATTAGCAACTGCAGAGTTCCCTGGGAACAGTCAAATTCAGGCTGCATAGGGCTCTGAGCAACCTGACCTGCTGGAAGATGGCTCTGCTCATTGCAGGGGGGTTTTTGCAAGTCCCAACCCAAATGATTCCATTATTCTATAATTTTTTTTTTCCTATACTAAAATTAAGGGGACTTCTGCACCAGTATCCAGTCCTTGCAATCACACGTGTTGTCCTTACCCGACTTGGTGCTCTGATGGTAGATAGAGAAAAAAATACTGGCAGACTGCAAGAGCTCCCCCAGAGAAGATGTTTCTCCACTGCTTTTCTGAATTATGAGATTACAAAGAAACTCCACGTGATGCTCAAACTCTGGGCAGAAAGTGCAGGGCACAGCTCGTGTGCTGCGTGTCTGTGCCGGGGGCAGGAAGGACAGGAGCGCACACACGTAAGCATTCACTCCCACCCCTGCGTAGTACTGGACAGAGGGGTTCTTCTGTGCCACAGCTCTTCATTTCACATGGGAAAAAAAAGAAAAGAAGGAAGAGAATGCATATAATGTATGAGGGATCTAGAAATCAACATGCTTAAAACAAAGGTGAAAATATGGGACTAACAGTGAACATTCTAAGTCAAAATGTATGTGGGTTCTGGCTGCATAGCATTTTCATCTTTTTTTTCCCCATCTGAACATACTAGGAACAGATATGAAATGGCGAGAGGAACTCACGAGGTCCATCACTGGTGGCTGTGTTTCTCATCTGTGGTTGAGAAAGTACTCAGCACCTTTAAGAATACACTGTACAGAATAACTTCCCAGAGAACCTGCTCCAGAAAGGAGCCAAAGGCCAAGCCAAATTATTTTTACAGACCAGAACTGACCAGCAAAAGGAGGTGAAATTAGCAAATGGAGTAATTTACAAGTAAATCAGACCCAGGTATTACTCAGGTCATGCACCTGAAGGATGAGGAGTCTGAGGTGATTCAATTCCCTTCACTTCTCCAAGCACCATACGACAGGGATCCTCATCTTTCAGGGCCTACTTGAATTAAGATGGATCAGGGGCTCACAGCAACACTGAGAAAGGGTCAGACCATGTCTCTGGAATGACAGGAGCCATCCTTCTCTTGTGGAATTGACTGCCTCTATTCTAGCCCTTGCCTAACTCTTGAAAATCACATATTCATGTCCGGCTGATACCACACACTCGGACCAGAAGCCTTATGGTAGAAAGGGACATGTTCCATTTCCTGGTTAGTTTATTGAGGTTTTCACAGGGAAATGCAAGAAAACAACCTCAGCTAGCTTTTAAACAGCATCAGCAACACCAGAATCCAATGCCCAAATAGGTACCATTTTATATCAGCCAATTTTTATATCAGTCTTTGGAGTAGAAAAATGTGGAAATGTAGGAAAACATGCCTTTCCAATCTTCATCCTTTTGCAGAATGAATACTCCCAACCTGTACTGCAGCTTCAGGCGCCAGAATAACTGCTGATGGTCTTTATAAAATTATTTTCACTTTGGAGCAGAACCCACTTTGAATCTTGGTTTCTGTAGATGGAAAGCTGGCCAGTAAAAATTTGTTCTGGTCTCATGCCTCACCCTGCTGCCCCCAGATAAAGCTGTTTTAAGTGAAAAATGGTCCTTTTTGAATTAGGCTTTACCTGGCTGCTGCTTGCAAACCAGCTGCCCTGTGTATTTGTACAGAAAGTGAAACAGCTTGAGCAGTTACTCCTGCTGCTGTTTTCAGGGATCGCTGGTACCTCACACTCACATCGAGCAAACCTGGATTAAATTAAAGAAAGGAAGGAAAGAAATGATCAGTTCTTAATGCAGGTACATACAACATAATCAATATTTAGCTATACCTATTAACACAAAACTTACTTTGTTAATAAGTATCTTTCGAAAAAAATAACTCCATTAATCCATTGAGATTAACTGCGCAAGGGGCTGCACTTCAGCCAGCAGTTATAGCCAGGTCCTTGACGAGCAGAGAGAAAATTCGTGGACTGCACCCTGCCCTTCCAAGGAGTGGCCTCAGTGTCTCCCTCCTGTGGGGAACCCCGGGCACTGCACACAAAGGGAGCGCACCCTTCCAAGGAATGGCCTCAGTGTCTCCCTCCTGTGGTGAATCCCCGGCACTGCACACGCACGGAGCACACCCTGCCCTTCCACAGGGGTGGCCTCAGTGTCTCCCTCCTGTGGTGAACCCTGAGCACTGCACACGCATGGACCGCACCCTGCGCTGCCAAGGGGTGGCCGCAGTGTCTCCCTCCTGTGGCGAATCCCCGGCACTGCACACGCACGGAGCGAACCCTGCCAGTTCTGCGGAGTGGCCTCAGTGTCTCCCTCCTGTGGCGAATCCCTCGCACTGCACACGCACGGAGCGAACCCTGCCCTTCCAAGGACCCACCTCAGTGTCTCCCTCCTGTGGTGAATCCCCGGCACTGCACACACACGGAGCGCACCCTGCCCTTCCAAGGAGGGGCCTCAGTGTCTCCCTCCTGTGGGGAACCCCGGGCACTGCACACGCATGGAGCGAACCCTTCCAAGGAATGGCCTCAGTGTCTCCCTCCTGTGGTGAATCCCCGGCACTGCACACGCATGGAGCGCACCCTGCCCTTCCAAGGAATGGCCTCAGTGTCTTCCTCCCCTGTGGCGAATCCCCAGCACTGCACACACACGGAACGCACCCTGCCAGTTCTGTGGAGTGGCCTCAGTGTCTCCCTCCTGTGGGGAATCCCCAGCACTGCACACAAAGGGAGCACACCCTTCCAAGGAATGGCCTCAGTGTCTCCCTCTCCTGTGGCGAATCCCCAGCACTGCACACAAAGGGAGGGCACCCTGCCCTTCCAAGGAATGGCCTCAGTGTCTCCCTCTCCTGTGGTGAATCCCGGGCACTGCACACACACGGAGCGCACCCTGCCCTTCCAAGGAGCGGCCTCAGTGTCTCCCTCCTGTGGTGAATCCCGGGCACTGCACATGCACGGAGCGCACCCTGCCCTTCCAAGGAGTGGCCTCAGTATCTGCCTCCTGCGGTGAACCCCCGGCACTGCACACGCACGGAATACATCCTTCCAAGGAGTGGCCTCAGTGTCTCGCTCCTGTGGCGAATCCCGGGCACTGCACACACACGGAGCGCGCCCTGCCCTTCCAAGGAGTGGCCTCAGTGTCTCCCTCCTGTGGCGAATCCCCAGCACTGCACACGCACGGAGCGCACCCTGCCCTTCTAAGGAGTGGCCTCAGTGTCTCCCTCCTGTGGCGAATCGCAGGCCCTGCACACACACGGAGCGCACCCTGCCAGTTCTGCGGAGTGGCCTCAGTGTCTCCCTCCTGTGGCGAATCCCCGGCACTGCACACGCACGGAGCGCACCCTGCCCTTCCAAGGGGTGGCCTCAGTGTCTCCCTCCTGTGGCGAATCCCCAGCACTGCACACACACGGAGCGCACCCTGCCCTTCCAAGGAATGGCCTCAGTGTCTCCCTCCTGTGGCGAACCCTGAGCACTGCACACGCATGGAGCGCACACTGCGCTGCCAAGGGGTGGCCTCAGTGTCTCCCGTCTGTGGCGAATCCCGGGCACTGCACACGCATGGAGCGCACCCTGCCAGTTCTGCGGAGTGGCCTCAGTGTCTCGCTCCTGTGGCGAATCCCGGGCACTGCACACACACGGAGCGCACCGTGCCCTTCCAAGGAGCGGCCTCAGTGTCTCCCTCCTGTGGTGAATCCCGGGCACTGCACACTCATGGAGCGCACCCTGCCCTTCCAAGGGGCGGCCTCAGTGTCTCCCTCCTGTGGGGAGCCCCCGGCACTGCACACGCACGGAATGCATCCTTCCAAGGGGCGGCCTCAGTGTCTCCCTCCTGTGGCGAATCACTCGCACTGCACACGGACGGAGCGCACCCTGCCCTTCTAAGGAGTGGCCTCAGTGTCTCCCTCCTGTGGCGAATCCCCAGCACTGCACACACACGGAGCGCACCCTGCCCTTCCACAGGGGTGGCCTCAGTGTCTCCCTCCTGTGGGGAACCCTCAGCACTGCACACGCACGGAGCGCACCCTGCCCTTGCAAGGAATGGCCTCAGTGTCTCTCTCCTGTGGCGAATCCCGGGCACTGCACACGCACGGAGTGAACCCTGCCCTTCCAAGGAGCGGCCTCAGTGTCTCCCTCCTGTGGCGAATCCCGGGCACTGCACACGCATGGAGCGCACCCTGCCCTTCCAAGGAGTGGCCTCAGTATCTCCCTCCTGCGGTGAACCCCCGGCACTGCACACGCACGGAGCGCACCCTGCCCTTCCAAGGAGTGGCCTCAGTGACTCCCTCCTGTGGCGAATCCCCGGCACTGCACACGCACGGAGCACACCCTGCCCTTCCAAGGACCCGCCTCAGTGTCTCCCTCCGGTGGCGAATCCCGGGCACTGCACACGCATGGAGCGCACCCTGACAGTTCTGCGGAGTGGCCTCAGTGTCTCCCTCCTGTGGGGAACCCCGGGCACTGCACACGCATGGAGCGCACCCTTCCAAGGAATGGCCTCAGTGTCTCATGCTCCTGTGGCGAATCCCCAGCACTGCACACGCATGGAGCGCACCCTGCCCGTCCAAGGAATGGCCTCAGTGTCTCCCTCCTGTGGCGAATCCCGGGCACTGCACACACACGGAGCGCACCCTGCCAGTTCTGCATGGTGGCCTCAGTGTCTCCCTCCTGTGGTGAACCCCCGGCACTGCACACGCACGGAGTGAACCCTGCCCTTCCAAGGAGCGGCCTCAGTGTCTCCCTCCTGTGGTGAATCCCGGGCACTGCACACACATGGAGCGCACCCTGCCCTTCCAAGGAGTGGCCTCAGTATCTGCCTCCTGTGGTGAACCCTCAGCACTGCACACAAAGGGAGCGCACCATTCCAAGGGGCGGCCTCATTGTCTCCCTCCTGTGGGGAGCCCCCGGCACTGCACACGCACGGAATGCATCCTTCCAAGGGGCGGCCTCAGTGTCTCCCTCCTGTGGCGAATCACTCGCACTGCACACGGACGGAGCGAACCCTGCCCGTCCAAGGAATGGCCTCAGTGTCTCCCTCCTGTGGCGAACCCTGAGCACTGCACACGCACGGAGCGAACCCTGCCCTTCCAAGGAGTGGCCTCAGTGTCTCCCTCCTGTGGGGAACCCCCGGCACTGCACACGCACGGAGCGAACCCTGCCCGTCCAAGGACCCGCCTCAGTGTCCCCCTCTCCTGTGGTGAATCCCGGGCACTGCACACACACGGAGCGCACCGTGCCCTTCCAAGGAATGGCCTCAGTGTCCCCCTCTCCTGTGGCGAATCCGAGCACTGCACACAAAGGGAGCGCACCCTGCCCTTCCGAGGAATGGCCTCAGTGTCTCCCTCCTGTGGCGAATCCCCGGCACTGCACACACACGGAGCGAACCCTGCCCTTCCAAGGAATGGCCTCAGTGTCTCCCTCCTGTGGCGAACCCTGAGCACTGCACACGCACGGAGCGAACCCTGCCCTTCCAAGGAGTGGCCTCAGTGTCTCCCTCCTGTGGTGAATCCCCGGCACTGCACACGCACGGAGCGAACCCTGCCCGTCCAAGGACCCGCCTCAGTGTCTCCCTCCTGTGGTGAATCCCCGGCACTGCACACGCATGGAGCGCACCCTGCCCTTCCAAGGGGTGGCCTCAGTGTCTCCCTCCTGTGGGGAACCCCCGGCACTGCACATGCATGGAGCGCACCCTGCCCTTCCAAGGAATGGCCTCAGTGTCTCCCTTCTGTGGCGAATCCCCGGCACAGTACACGCACGGAGCAAACCCTGCCCTTCCAAGGAATGGCCTCAGTGTCTCCCTCTCCTGTGGCGAATCCCCAGCACTGCACACACACGGAACGCACCCTGCCAGTTCTGCGGAGTGGCCTCAGTGTCTCCCTCCTGTGGGGAACCCCGGGCACTGCACACGCATGGAGCGCACCCTGCCCTTCCAAGGAGTGGCCTCAGTGTCTCCCTCCTGTGGGGAACCCTCAGCACTGCACACAAAGGGAGCGCACCCTGCCCTTCCAAGGGGTGGCCTCAGTGTCTCCCTCCTGTGGCGAATCCCCGGCACTGCACACGCATGGAGCGCACCCTGCCCTTCCAAGGAGCGGCCTCAGTGTCTCCCTCCTGTGGTGAATTCCTGGCACTGCACACGCATGGAGCGCACCGTGCCCTTCCAAGGAGTGGCCTCAGTGTCTCCCTCCTGTGGGGAACCCTGAGCACGGCACACGCACGGAGCGCACCCTGCCCTTCCAAGGAGTGGCCTCAGTGTCTCCCTCCTGTGGGGAACCCCCGGCACTGCACACGCATGGAGCGCACCCTGCCCTTCCAAGGAATGGCCTCAGTGTCTCCCTCTCCTGTGGCGAATCCCCAGCACTGCACACACACGGAACGCACCCTGCCAGTTCTGCGGAGTGGCCTCAGTGTCTCCCTCCTGTGGGGAACCCCGGGCACTGCACACGCATGGAACGCACCCTTCCAAGGAATGGCCTCAGTGTCTCCCTTCTGTGGCGAATCCCCGGCACTGCACACGCATGGAGCGCACCCTGCCCTTCCAAGGAGTGGCCTCAGTGTCTCCCTCCTGTGGCGAATCCCGGGCACTGCACACGCACGGAGCGCACCCTGCCTTTCCAAGGAATGGCCTCAGTGTCTCCCTCCTGTGGTGAACCCTCAGCACTGCACACAAAGGGTGCGCACCATTCCAAGGGGCGGCCTCAGTGTCTCCCTCCTGTGGCGAATCCCTGGCACTGCACACGCACGGAGCACACCCTGCCCTTCCAAGGAATGGCCTCAGTGTCTCCCGCCTGTGGCGAATCCCGGGCACTGCACACACACGGAGCGCACCCTGCCAGTTCTGCGGAGTGGCCTCAGTGTCTCCCTCCTGTGGCGAATCCCCGGCACTGCACACGCACAGAGCGAACCCTGCCCTTCCAAGGACCCGCCTCAGTGTCTCCCTCCTGTGGTGAATCCCCGGCACTGCACATGCATGGAGCGCACCCTGCCCTTCCAAGGAATGGCCTCAGTGTCTCGCTCCTGTGGCGAATCCCGGGTACTGCACACACACGGAGCGCACCCTGTCCTTCCAAGGAGTGGCCTCAGTGGCTCACTCCTGTAGCGAATCCCTCGCACGGCACATGCACGGAGCACACCCTGCCCTTCCACAGGTGTGGCCTCAGTGTCTCCCTCCTGTGGGGAACCTCCGGCACTGCACACGCATGGAGCGCACCCTGCCCTTCCAAGGAGTGGCCTCAGTGTCTCCCTCCTGTGGGGAACCTCCGGCACTGCACACGCACAGAGCGAACCCTGCCCTTCCAAGGACCCGCCTCAGTGTCTCCCTCCTGTGGTGAATCCCCGGCACTGCACACACACGGAGCGAACCCTGCCAATTCTGCAGAGTGGCCTCAGTGTCTCCCTCCTGTGGGGAACCCCGGGCACTGCACACGCATGGAGCGCACCCTGCCCTTCCAAGGGGTGGCCTCAGTGTCTCACTCCTGTAGCGAATCTCTCGCACGGCACATGCACGGAGCGCACCCTGCCCTTCCAAAAAATGGCCTCAGTGTCTCCCTCCTGTGGCGAATCCCCGGCACTGCACACACACGGAGCGCACCCTGGCCTTCCAAAAAATGGCCTCAGTGTCTCCCTTTCCTGTGGCGAATCCGCAGCACTGCACACAAAGGGAGCGCACCCTGCCCTTCCGAGGAGCGGCCTCAGTGTCTCTCTCCTGTGCCGAACTCCTGGCACTGCACACGCACGGAGCGCACCGTGCCCTTCCAAGGAATGGCCTCAGTGTCTCCCTCCTGTGGCGAATCCCCAGCACTGCACACGCACGGAGCGCACCCTGCCCTTCCAAGGAGTGGCCTCAGTGTCTCCCTTCTGTGGCGAATCCCCGGCACTGCACACAAAGGGAGCGCACCCTTCCAAGGAATGGCCTCAGTGTCTCCCTCCTGTGGCGAATCCCTGGCGCTGCACACGCACGGAGCACACCCTGCCAGTTCTGCGGAGCGGCCTCAGTGTCTCCCTCCTGTGGTGAACCCCCGGCACTGCACACGCAGGGAGCCGATCGAGCCAGCCCTGCTCTCCTGCGCGCTCCCACTGCCAGAGCTCCAAAACACCATCCCAGGCATTCCAACGCACCTGTTTTATTTATAGCGCTGCAGTGAGAAAATCTCCCAAGATGTGTTCGAACAAACAACACTGCGTTCTGCTGTTGGACATGGCTCACCCATTACAAAACAACTGAAGCACACTGACCTCCCTGTCCAGTCCCAGCTTGTCTGACTGCCTCAGAGTTCCTTGTGGCTCTTCCAGAGCTGATGTTTGTGTTATTTGAAAGAGCCACAAGAGGGAGACACTGCTTGCACCATGTACCATAAACAGCCCTTCTTCAGATCCTCCTTCCCCACCTTCCCTGGGAAGCTTAACTACAGGCTGGGACTTACTGGCAGTGAAGCAGTTAAATACACAGAGAGGGCTTTTGAAAACTGTTTGAGAGTTTGAGGGTTCCCCATGTTTAATCACTGTTTTTTCACTCATAATGGTGTTAGTGAAAGCTGGGAGGAAAACCACTCCTGGTTGGTTTCAGTTGCCAACACAAATACGTATTTTTATTTGCCCTGGAGGCAAATAGACTTTATTTTTACAGAATTTGACACAATTTTACACAGAATCAAGAGAACTGGTTTGGCTGGAAAAGACCCATAAAATCATAGAGTCCAACCATTCCTCCAGCACTGCCAAGGCCACCATTATCCCATGTCCCAAAGTGCCACATCCACACAGCAGTTAAATTCTGGCAGGGATGGGGACTCCACCATGGCCTGGGCAGCCTGTGCCAGGGCTGGACAGCCCTTTGGGGGAAGAAATTTTCCTTAATGTCCAACCTAAACCTCCCTGGCACAACTTGAGGCCATTTCCTTTGTCCTTTGCTAACACACCATCAAACACCAACGTGTTGCTCTGAGGTTTCCTCAACTGAGCCTGGTTTTACCACACGAAGGGAAAGTCCACAAGTGTTCCTCACCTGAAGACCTCAGATGAAATTCCTCTGAGGAATCAGTCCGGGGGACCAAGGGAAGATTAAAAGTCTGTATCCCTATTTCTTCACGATGCTGCATAGTCACCATGGCACAGAGCCGTGACAAAGGCAAGGCCCCTTTGGCAACCAGCTGGTCTCTGACATTTGGGTAATAATACCTGGTAAGACACAAAAAACCAGCATCAACATTTCTCTCACAACTCCACAGAAGTCACTTTTGCGTGTCTTTAAACCCTAATTAGGCTCCCCAGCTAAGGGAGAAACTCAAGTAGATGTATTTCTACTGAAGAAAAGAATCAGTAAGTGCTTAAGTAGATAACGCTACAAATATATATATTTTTGCTAGTCCTAATAAATCAACAAGGAAGAACTCCACTAAAATTGTCATCCCAAAGAAAAACAAGGAGAAGGATCTGGCACCAAATATTCTCTGCTCTCTTCCTGTTAATAAATTAAAATACCTCTCTTGCAGAACAGATGTGTGGTACCAGTTTGTGAGTGTAAAAAATGGCTCTAAACCTTTTCTTAGTGCATCACTTGGCTTCAGCTTCATCCTAAACCAAATTTTGGCACTGTATCTTACAAACAGCCCATAGTAATTCTCATGTGACTTGGCAAATTTTAAAAAGCCTGACTTGTTTACTACAGAATGAACAGATAATTATATTTTTCTAAAGCCATTTGTCTTCATGGCTTCTGCTCTCCATTACTAATAATTAGCTGCAGTAGCCAAAGAAACAATATGAACTTACAAAACACTTTATATTATTTCTCTTGTAATCAGTTTCTTATACTAGGGAAAAAAGCAAACCCACCACAATGAAATTATACTTTCAGCGTGCTATTAAGTAAATTTAGATGTGTCAAGGATTTAATCACTACTTTTAGACTGTTATGCTGATTAAAAGATGGAAGAAAGCAAACTAAGAATACACACTTTCTAAGTAAGTTATAAAAATAAAGGAGTAATTAGGACTCTTGGTGGGGAAAAAGGCTCATAGGTCTTATGTGCAGATACTCATCACCAAGTGTTGATGAGCTTACCATTCTTTTTAGCTATTATTAAATATATTACGGAATATCCATCCCAGAGCTGGAGATTTTCCAAGATCAGATCTACCTCTACCTGTATTGCTGTACTATCTACAAAGAATAGGATGTTGTTCTGTACCTGCACCAGACTTCAAACTGGATTCCTCCTCCTGCCGCTCCTGGTGCCATAAATGCACTGACCAGGAGCCTCTGGACTGGGACATCAGCAGGAACCAACAGGGAATGATGATGTTCGTCATTAAAGATGGGATCAGGGACACACAAAGTGGTAGCTGTTCGAAACGGCTTTAATGTGATGCCTAGAAATCAAGCAGAGTTGGGTAAAAATGGTTGCAATTGCAACTTTCAACCTTTTCCTGCTTGCAGTCCTTCAGGAGGTAGGACCCATGGACAGGGAGTGAAATCCTCTTGGGACAAGGCTTGCTCTTCTGAGCTTCACTTCACAAAGCTTTTACAAGCAATCCACGCAGCCCCATGACCCTGTGAGCCACAGGCTGGGAACTACTGCTAAAGAGGAAGTACAAAAATCCCACAGGACTTACTATGGAACAACGTTACTAACTGTCATTTCTCAGTGGGAATATACATTAGTGATTCAAAGCACTCAACACTGTGTTCTTTCCTACAATTGCAATTATTTAAATACTCTTTTATAATCCGAAAAATGGTGGGTTTAGATTGAATATTGGGAAGAAGTTTTTCCCCATGAGGGTGGGAAGGCCCTGGCACAGGTTACCCAGAGAAGCTGTGGCTGCCCCTGGATCCCTGGAATTGTCCAAGGCCAAGCTGGACAGGGCTTGGAGCAACCTGGGATAGTGGAAGGTGTCCCTGCCCATGGCAGGGGGTGGCACTGGGTAGGCTTTAAGGTCCCTTCCCACCTAAACCATTCTATGTTAATCCTAGGGATCTAAACCAAGCAACTCTTCTGTTGGTGTATCCATGAAAATAACAGAAGCGTTAAGGTTGGAAAAGCCCTCTAAGATCATCAAGTCCAACTGTTAACCCAGCCCTGCCAAGGCCACCAGTAAATCATGTACCCAAGTGCCATATCCAAACACTTTTTGAACATTTCCAGGGATAGCCACTCCACCATTGCCGTGGGTAGCTGTGCCAGGGCTTGATAACCCTTTTGATGAAGACATTTTCCCTCATATCCAACTTAAACCTCCCCTGGCATGACCTGGGACTGTTTCCTCTTGTCCTGTCCCTTGTTGCCTGGGAGCAGAGGCCAACCCCCACCTGGCTGCATCCTCCTGTCAGGGAGTTGTAGAGAGCAAAGCGAGCATCCTGAAAGGCTTGTGCATGTAAAGCTGAATTTCACTGTGAATAATCTCGCTATTCCCTGCAGACCTATTCCTGCATCTTTGTTGGATCAGCTGGCACAGTCCTCTAGGACCTTTAACAAAAGGTACCATGTGAAGAGATTCGGAATTAGGTCTCTTCTTTTTTCACTGGGAACTTGCCACCAGCCTCAGACAAACAAGGCTCTTAATCCAGTGACACAGCCCAAGCCCAGTTTTTCCAAGAAAACAAGCACTGGCTGCATGAAAGCTCAGAAAAACATGCCCCCTCTTACTTAGGCAGAGAGAACACGACTAAACAGTATTTAATTAAAGCAGTGCCCTAATTAAGGGAAAATTATAAAACAAACTTACCATCCTCAGGCAATCCAGGTCCTTGCAGTGCACCACAACCAGCCTCCTGAACTGGGAAATAGTACTGGATGTAGCAGTCGGCCTCTCCCCAGACCGTGGACTGCAAGGGAGTGAGCCCCTTCACACTCTCCACATGGATCTCAAACACATGCTCCATCAGGTCTTCCCCTTTTGGGTCCAACTGCTAACAAAAAAAAGGGAAGCCACATGGAAAGGATGACTTCAGGAAACTGGGAACATTTCAACAAGCTGCCCAGGGAAGTGGCTGAGTCATCCCTGGAGGTATTGAAAAGCCATGTGGACATAAAATCTGAGGACATGGTTTAATGGTGGCCTTGGCAGGGCTGGGTTAGTGGCTGGACTTGATGAGCATAAAGGTATTTTCCAACCTAAACAATTACACATGATAAGGATCTAAGAAGCCTGAGATGGGGGGCAGAAAAATTATCTGCCATTTTCCTCCTAAACTTCACAGAAACATTGAAAGCCTGAAAGAAAACTACTTTTTTTCCTGCAAAGCATATAAAAAGCATAAAAGTTCCTACCTATCCACCTCAAAGGTAGCGGCAAAACCTCCACAATAAGGCTGTGAGAATTAAGATTTTCTATCATTTTGCTGTTTTGGTTTTTTTTTTTTACTGGACTTGTGAAGATAGAAGCAGTGGATATGCAAGGCAATAAAAAGGGCAATAATGTCAAGACTGGTGAGAGCAAGCTGGTAAAAAAAGAGTATAAACAATATAATTCTGTGTAGAATTTGTAGAATATAACAAAACAGGCTACAGCATCAAGAAGAGGTTGGGGATCACTCGTCTGTTAATGAAGCCACTGGTAAAACCCTTTTCACACGCCCTTAACAGCGAGAATGGGGATTTACTGAACAATAAATACCATTGTGGGTTTTGTAGGAGGACGGTCCAGAGAGTGGGGAGGACGTTGTGCGACCGGAGGTACCATTCCTTCTTCAGTTTTGAGCCTTTGCAGTGCCACTATTTGATCAGCTGATCCCATTGCCAAGATGACCCTCAAGCGTCCGCTTGTGCTGCCGGTGAAAACATCGACCACAGGCATGTGGCCATCCACAGCCACCACCGGGTACTGAGCCTGCAGGAGCAGGTGGGAAATCTTGGGATCTCTACAAAACAAGCCCAAAACAAGCACAGAAGCCCCAGCATGAGAATGAGCCATCTGAGTAGGAACAGGATCACACAGAACCCATTTTAGATGGGATTTTCAGTGCTGATAAAAACCAATCTATCTCCATTCCTCTGAAATTTGTCTCACTTATATCCAGTCTTCACACAGCAGAGATCCATGAGCTGCTGAGTGCAAGAGGTTATTTTCAGCAATGACACAGGACAACTTCCCAAAACCTAACAGCGCCTTAGCTATGAGCCAGCCTAGAGATCTGTGAACGAAGGGACGAATGGGAACAAGACTCCCATTAACACCCTGTAGCCATATTATACTTTTATGAGGCAGTTATGTGCCTTTGGAGACGGAAGAAAAGAAGGAACAGTGACAACTTCCCAGAAAGACGTAAAAATCTCCAATAACAGACTGAAGTTATTCAAGGCCAGGCTGGACAGGGCTTGGAGCAACCTTGTTGAGTGGAAGGTGTCCCTGCCCATGGCAGGGGGTGGCACTGGGTGAGCTTTAAGTTCCCTCCCAAGCCAAACCATTCTGGGACTCTAAAACATACACAAGTAAACTACAGTGACTTACTACAAAAATGATACAAATGACACAGTAATAACTAAAAAAGTAGTGGCCAGTCAGCTCCAGCACCATCCGATTTCTACCGGTCACTAGGTCTGACCAAAATAAAAGGAACAAATCCTTTGCATTTGGAAGGATTTCTTCTGTCCAGTACTTCCAGCAATTTAAACTCTTTTAAGCAGGTATATTACTTAACTGAACAAGAAGTCAATAGATTAAACCCAAAAAGAACAAAGAACTCTGGAGAATCCCATCGGATAAGAACACAAAATATGAAGGTTTTGGAGCCTTTTTGACACCTGGGCTGTGCAAACTGACATCATCCCTATGGGATCTCTGCAGAGCATAATTAGGGGCAAACTCAATCAGTCACAATCTTGGAAAATCACTGGTGGAAAGCCACACTTAATTTTCCTGTGTAGTCACTTTGATTTCTTCTAGTTTTATTCCATCACAGGACCACAAGTTAAGCAGGCACCAACGGTGATGGAGCACAGTGACTTTATTTCTCACACTCTATCTGTACTTCTGGACAAGGACAGTGTAACTTGCACCCTGCTCACTGTAGGAAAGGGCTATAGGAAGCTTGGCAGGGCAAAAATGCCTTTTGCTATAAAGTGTAACTAAGAACCCTCCCACACAACCCCCACACACCATTCCTGACTTCTTTCTCTGAGCTTCAGTTACGATATTTCCCAACCCAATAAGATATGGGGAAAAAAGTTTACTTGAACGAGATGTAAAACTGATGCAGAGGGAGTTTCACTAATCCCAGCAATTTGTCACAGCCAGGGCTTCCCAGCTTGTTCCATGCTTCAATAATCATTACATTGTTCTTCAGCCGCTCCAAGTGTTTGGAAGTCAATGAAAAAGGCATCACCTGAAAGGTTTAAAGCAGAATTAGTACACAGAAAACACTGGAAAACACTGGCTAAGTACAGAGCATTCTGGTAAGTCTACTTTATTCCAGTCTACAGAATTGTGCTTTTTTAGAGATAGAAGTTAAAAATTAAATGTGCACTCAATGGAGCCAAGCAGAGATGTTCCTACATATATAAAAGTAACTTCACGATGAAATGTGTTTGTCAGTGGGGAATACCACACTTCCATCAGTGTGAAATGGAAAACATGCGACTTGCCTGAGAAAAATTAAAGGCAGGCTGCGTTGTGCCCCAGACGACAGTGGATCTCGTTGCTTCCTCGGTGCTGAGCAGTTTGCAGTTTAAATACACATTGCAAGAACTGGGGAGCCCACAGCCTTCAGCAATAAAATCCTTTCCATCAGGCACCATCAACAGCACGTGCAGCAATAACCCATCTTCCTCAGCTGGGGCTACGCCTGTCACCACATCCCGGGCTGCGGAGGCTGGCACAGCGCGTGGCAGCTGCGCGACGTCCCTGCTGCCCACTCCCGCCTCCTGGGAGTCCTCAGGGCTCCTTTTGGAGCAGAGGGGGCTCTCTGCATTTACACTCGTCCTCCTGGGCTCCTGCAATTTCAGCTGGGGACCTCTCATGGCGTGAGCTGGGGCTGGGTGCCCAGTCGTAGCTGACCTGGCAGCAGTGCAGGCGAAGTCTCTGTTGTTGGCTGCAAGCTCCAGGGACACCTGCAAGGTAAGGCAGAGCAGGCTGGCCAGACGTGCCCCATCCAGAAACAAGCGGCTGCAACAGAAACTCAGGAAAATATATCACATCTTTTGCTCGAGAACTCACCCTAAGGCATATGCTGGTTACAAGCTACAGCTGTTGCCGTAAAATAAACTACACGTGGCTTTGTGAAATAAAGTCCAGACTGGAGTGCAAACCCACACAATTACAGATGAATCATTGAATGGTATGGGCTGGAAGGGGCCTTAAAGCTCACCTCATTCTTAACCCTTCACCTGCTAATATATAGAGCTATTTATCCTCAGAATTGTCAAATCTCTCAAACTGTCAATGCTTCTCAATCAGAAGCTGAGCAAACTGGTAGAAACTTTTGCTGGAGAAGATAATTCCTGAAGTGACACGGACAAGGAACACCAGGCCTCCATGGCAGGAGAGACCTCAACTCATGTCACATGTGAAGCAGAAGCCAAAGCTCCAAGCCCTGAGTATGTGCCACTCAAAATCTGCCTGTAGAGTGGCTGCTGCATTCAAGTCCCAGCTTACTGACAACATCCCTAGACATGCAGGAGTTTCAAAATATTTCTCCAAATCCCTAAGGAATAAAAAAGGTACATGTTATTTTATACTGGTCTTGCAAACCAGTATTGGAGACCCAGCAAATTAAAACAAAGAGAGAAAAGAGGAGTTAAAAATAAGAGTGTGCAGCCAAAATTAGTAACAACTCGAGCTTGAGATGGTAAAACACATACCTTCAGTGGTCCAACTTGTGTGTGATCTTCCTCTTTTTCCACAGGTATTTCCCAGCTGACCCTGAGCAGCTCAGCCTCAATCACCCTCCGGAGCTGAAGTGCTGCTGAGCCAACGACCACGGGCTGAGGGCAGGCAAAGAACTAATTTTGCAAGATTTCTATCAGATTTAAAGAAGTTTTGTGAAATAAAAGCTTTCTGGGAAGCCATGAGTAGCCACACACCCTCCCCACTCCTACAACATTAATTGTACCAACAGGGATTTGGGAAATCTCCTTTACTTCCAATATCAAGTCTCACTAGAACAACAGTAAGACAAATTTTCCCAGAACCTACTGTAAACAATTCCAGATTATTGCAAAAATTGAATAACCTAAATCCTAGTCAATGAGCAAAATTTCCATACTTAAAGATGCAATTTATTCCCCTATTGAAAGAAAAGCAGATATCTTTGGTGTTGATTAAAATAACATAAGCTGAGTTAACCCCTTTCACCATCTTCATCACATGCAGATGGTTATGCAAATAATCTTACCGAATGGAAATGTACTTTTTTCCCTCTGAAATGCACAAGTTACACCCTTTTTTCACAGCTCACATTACTCCCCTTACACTGGGCAGGGTAAAGATATAAACTGCATCCACGTGAACTCATTCTACACTGCTAAAGGAGCTGTGTTCTCATTGAAGGATAATAACTGATCCAATGTACTCAAACAGCAAGAGATCAGTCTTAAAGATGAGGGAAGGACAACTTTTTTTGCCTGCCAGTCTCAAATTCAGAAAATCCTTTAATGGAGTGACAGGAGTGACAAGCCTGGAACAGGGAATGGGCACGGCCCCGAGGCTGCCAGAGCTCCAGGAGCATTCGGACAACGCTCTCAGGGATGCACAGGGTGGGATTGTTGGGGTGTCTGTGCAGGGCCAGGGGTTGGACTCAGTGATCCTGTGGGTCCCTCAGAATATTCTGTCATTCTGTGAAGACTGAACAGCAATCAGTTCAGCTGTCTACACGTATTGTCATTTCCCTTCCTAATATTTGGTTGTTTGCATTGAGTGTCTGTGGGAAAGGGAAATGCAAAGAATTTTTTTTGCTTTTTCAATACACAAAGAAGGAACAACTTCTAGTAAGTACCTTTTTCTGTGTGCTTTTTCTCATGTAGATTTTAAAAGCCAGGTCAGAGCCCCACCAGTGCTCTATCATTGTTCCTCCGAACCGCACAGGGAACACAGATCGCTGTTGGAATTTCACCACTGAAGGGAAGAGAGGAGCAACAAATATCCAAAATTAAAGGATATAAATAAACTTTCCCCTGGAGAGTGCTCTGTTACACACAAGCATTTAATTCTGCATTATTTATTAACACCAAGGCCAAAGTAAACTGGTTTTCATTTTCGAAGGCCAGCAAATAGCAGGAGGCTGGCAGGACAAAATTAAGATTATAAATTCATAAACAATAATTAAGAAAAAATATATTTAATAAATTAATATAAAAACATTATAAACAAATAAATAAACAAACATTACAATAGCATTTAAAGAATTCAGGTGACATCAAGTCTCTGCTATTCTAGCATGCAGTAAGACCTGCCCTTTTTCAGTGGGAGAACCTTGTCTTGTTTTAACTAACAGAGTTCAAGATGGTTCTTGAGAGAGTCAAAGCTGAGCTGCAAGAAAAATCACAGCTTCAGGAGAAAAGGAATATCTGCAAGCAGAGATGGAATGAATTGGCATTCAGTCTGGAAAAGAGTACAAGAAGTACAATAACAGTGTTCACAATGGATAAGGAAGTATTCTTGTGATGACAAAAATGCAGGTTACACATAAGGAAATTTCCAACTGGATGCCCAGCACTCCTCCACCTTGTCTGGGACGGCTATGGATTTTTCCACATTAGGCATCTTGAATAAATGAAATAAACACCTATCAGGAAGGATAATGCTACAGTGGACTGACTTGATGTCTTCTTCAAATTATTTTCAGCCCAATCTATTTTTCTAGGTCCCAAAGAGCTGGACTCCACACAAGGCAAAGGGCAGGAGGATGGATTGGTTTTGGATTACAAAGGTTGTATCACAAAAGTTCTGAAGAAACAGATGTTTTGTCTGGCCACAAACGGAGAATATACAAGAGAACTCAAAATCTCTCAAGTGCCACTCAGAAAGATGCAAAGCCAATGAATGACCATATGGGAGAGGCATTCGAAAGTTGCCCTGGCATTCCAGTTTCTTGGAAGACTGGGCAGAGAGGATCTTGCTCATCCAGCATTCTCTGCTCAGTGGGAACAGAGATTGTTCTCAGGGATACAAACACTGGTGAGTCTTAGTACAGAGATTAATGTCTGCTGATTTGAGCACAGGACTCAAGATCCCCTGGATGCAGCAGATGATCTGAGCTACTGGAGATACCACAGGACATCTTCAACATCTGGGAAATTATTTATTAGAGGTGTAAGTATCTCTGATATTTCTAGAAGTACCTGATCATCCTCCTACTATTGCAGAAAGAGTACTGGCTTTATGTTCAAATGAAGGAATGGGCTTACTAACTTGGTCTTTCCCTAGGAAAAGAAACTTGAAAATCCTAGTACAAATACTTACTGGAAGAAAAAAAGAATTAAAAAATCACTTGGCTTCCTTCTCTCTGAGAGGACCATTTCCCCACCTGCAGCACAGCAGCTCTGTGGGCAGAGGGGCCACTAATCATACTGTGATTTTCAGGAAGCAAAGGAAATACATGGAAAACACTACTAAATAATTTCTAAGAGATGGAGTCAACAAAACTAAATCTAAGGGTGAAAAATGATGGTCTTACCATCATCTGTGATTTTACTTGAGGCTACTCGAATTACTTCTGTTGTTATGGAGACCTGTCCTTTATCATCCTTGGAGACTCCCACAGGAAAGTGGTACTCCACAAAGAAGGTACTGTGAATAAAAAAGTGAAAGGGTGATCACAGTCCATCAAGACTCTGATATGAGTCGTGAAACTGAACACAGCAGGCAAGTTCCAGATTCCCAGTTTACTGTAATGCTATTTTTTTAGGATAATTGAAACACCTATTCTATGAATTCCTTCCATAGATTAAATATATGCCAGATTCTCCTTGAACAAACCCCCTTTTGTTTTCAGTGTACTGCCAGGCACAAAATACCTCAGTACGTCCCCAAAACCCTGGGAAAGGCACAGCCTGAAGTGAGCCCACATCAGGATAAATTAGTCACATCTCTAACTTTCCCAAGTTTATGGGATACAATTTTCTGAGAGAAGCAGAGAAACAGGAAGGCCTCAGAAGCCAGGAGAGCTTGGGGAAGCTGGACTACACAAGAGACCTCAGGGAAATCTCCCTTGAAGGCACAGCAAACAAACTAGGAAGAAACAATCCCCCTTACCACTTATGAACAGACATAGGCCGTGGAGGTTTCCCCAGTAAACCTTTCCTCCTTGGGGAAACCTGGATGCTCTCAGGAGGGATTTTCAAGCTCTCAATGACGACTCTGGCCAGGTGTATTTGCTGCAGCAATGCCAACCTGTCTGCACCCAAGGATGTGACAAGAGCTGTTTCTCTGTGGTCTTCTGGAGGAGCAGAGGGAGAGCATCTGGAGAGAGAAAACCGAGGCTCAGGACTGCAGAAACATTCTGGACATGACCACATGAAGGGAAAACTGTAGCTTGGTGAGATGTTACTTAAAAACTGCCCAAGGTTCACTAAAACATACATTTTAAAACATATTTTTACAACAAATGTGGTGGTCTCTTTAATTCTCTGCAACAAAGATCTTACAGTATCTGGGGTCCATAATTGAAAAAAAAAAACCAACCCAGAAAGTGCGTGTTCCACATTGTTGATCTGAAAAAATGTTATCCTAACTCTCCAAAAAGAAAAGCTTCATTTAATGCCATGTACAAAAGCAGGGACGTGATACAGTTATACACAAGGACAAGTCTCTGCTGCAGAGGAACAGCAACAGGATTTTTGTCATCATTTTAAATCTCATGTGTTTAATTTGCAAGACTTGACTTCCAAATGATTTTGTGTTGGTACCTCTGGGGATACGAATTTTACCTGATGTAAAAACAGCAGTGTTAGTCAGAAAAAAAAATCATAAATAATTGTTTGGAGCTGAATTAGAAAACAAAAGGTCATAAAACCTTTACACTAACTGTATTGCACAAGTAAAGTTTGATAACTGGATCTTTAGGGACACTTTTACTGGTTCCATCCTAAAAAAAGGGAATACAATTTAGATGAGGTCAGAACAGAAGTCACTGATGTAACTACCTGGGTTTAGTTTCTGTCACATTCTGATCAAAGGCATGAAAATCGTTCTGTGGATTCACTGGACCCGCTTTCTTGAGAGTTTCTGTCTTGGATGCTTTTTTTGAGGATTTAACATCATCATCACTGAGGAAATCACTCAAACTGGAATCAGATTTCTGAAGCAGAAATAATGCACATAAATAAGAAGTTAATTATCATTGTCAAGAGAGTTCCATAATGATCACAATACATAAATGGAAAACAACTTGTGCATGGCATCACTTGAAACAATTAAAATGGTACCAAATTTTTCAGAGATTTAAAAAACAAGAAGTCTTCCTGGACAGTCTCAATCCCAGCAGTTTCCAAACTCGATGCCTGACTTTGTAGTCTTAACAATATTCTTTTAATACTATTAATTTTAAGCAACGTACTCATGTACTTACAAGCTTTTGTACGATACTTAATGCTTATTCAGCTTTAAAATACTGAAATCTGCAGTTTTTTTGATCATGCAAACTTCTGGTTTTCTGCACATCAGGGAAGGCACATTTTCCTTTGGATCTCCACTTACAGGAGTTGTGTAAAAAAGCCTCTCCAGCAGACTCTGGTCGTAATGGGGATCACCGAGTTCACTGTCATACACCTCACTGCCGAGGGAGAGAGAATCCCACAGGGAGCCTGTCCGATCCCAAAAATGCCCCGGAGAGAAATCAGCACTGTGGACACAAGACACAGAAACACACCTTAGTGTTCCAAGTTCCGCAGTCAGTCTCTAAGGGATGTGGACAATACTGCCTATTTTACCCTGCATTTGGGCTATACTGGCTCCAGACAGAGCCAAACTGTGCTCACACAGCACGTCTGTGACCCAGCTGGAAGGGTAACCTCGGGATAACATCTCTGCCCCAAGAGGAAAACACGGTGTGTGAAACGTGCCACAGCTGGGGTTAGAAGAGATCTCTGGAGATCACCCAGTCCAACCCCTGCTCAAAGGGAAGGGATGCAAATAAAAAGTTGTCCAGTTGGATTTTGGGTATCTTAAAAGCTGCAGATTCCACAACCTCGTGGGGCAACTGACTCTAGACCTTAATGACTTTAATTGTAAAATATACCTATGAATATCTACCGCTAATTTTTACCCTTCACTGCTTTATAACTCTTGGAATGCTTTAAGATACCAGTAACACTTAAGGACAGTTTACTTTGATTAAAAAAAAAGACCAAAACATTTATGCTCCTGCTACTCAAAATGAGAGGAAAAGGTCCAATTAGTATTTGGAGAAAGATTAAAAAAAAATACTGTTTCTCATTAATTTTAATTTACAGAGTGTTTCCTCTTCAAAGAAAGATGGTGTTTGTTTTATGTACTTACTTTATGCAATATTTTAGGACACAACAGTTACAACTATTAAATAACTTAGTTAATAACTCAAAGGTTGTGGTTAATCTTTCTGGTGTCACTTTTACACCAAGTGACTTGGAGCTATCCAGGTTGTTGTGCATTAAAGCTGAGCTATAAAACACCTCCATCACTTGCACACGATTCACTGGTTACATTCCCAAAAATGTGGAGAACTTGAAGAGTCAAGAGACATTTTTCAGTACAAAATGGTCAGACAAGGACAATTTTGCAGCAGCCTCCAGTGCATCACACTCACCTGCCCAGCAGTAACTGGATTGCTCTTTCTTCAGAGTTTAGGTCAAACTGCTGACCTGAAACTTCAGATCCAAAGTGATGGGGATCTTCAGGAGTGGGCACAAAACTGGACTTCAAACCTTTTGGGCTCCTGGGTAACAGCAATGGAAGCGCAGATAGCAGTAAAAGGAAAAATAAAGATATTAAGGCACGCTCAAGACTAATCCATTAATTGGTCTACCATTTTTTCTGGGAAGTCCAAAATAATCTAATTTTACACAAATATTAATAGTTTGAGCAGAAATAAATGAAATTGAGTTTGCAACAGCATCATTGACTATCAAAGACAATGACATTACTTTCTGGTTATCGCAGAACAACAGGCAATATTCATATTTTTCCAGAAGAAAACCAAGAAATTTAAGTTTCTTTTCTCCTAATAAAAAACCATGCATTTAGGTCATCAATTACTTACACTTATTTGAAAAGATGTTCTTTGCAAGGCAGTGCCATTTCACTTGCACTTCCTTGCACTACTCTTATTCCCTACCAACATTTAATATTTCCTTGTCAAATAACTTTGAACTAAATACAAATATACTAAGAAACTAAATTTAAATCAATTATTTAAATCAAGGCTTGCTACCTGAAAATTAAAATGAATTCACAAAATTTAGGCATTTATTCACAGGTAGAAATTAACTTCCCATTTGAATGAGGTAGTGGTTTCACCTTAAATTAATCCTAAAACACATCCTATGAACCTCAGTATTTACAGTTTTCCAGATAAAGCCTCAAAATTTATGGTTTGGAGCTTGAATCTCAGTTCCCCCAATCCAAACTCACTTTGTTGGTGCTTTAAAATTGTCTCTCTCTATAAAATGAGACATTTTATTCAGTTCAATCTCCATGTCTGGGCTGGACTTCATTGCAGAAACAACCATGGCATCACGGAGTTTACTGCCTTGATCCAAGAGAGCTGGGAAATAAGCAGAAGGATTACATTTCAGCATTCAAATGCAATTTAAAAGCAACGTGTAGACACAACAAATGTGTCAGCTACAGTCAAGAAACTTCTGTTTTCTGCTGTTAAAAAGAGATCTTGATGCGCTGGGGGTTAAATACGTCTTATACACCAGAAAACAGCTCAGCTGGGAGTGAGGGAGAGTGATCCTCCATCAGGCTCCCACTCAGCTGTACAAGGAACTTGTCTGCTCACACCAAGTCAGGTACTGGAAGGGCATTATTAGGATACAGAAGCAGGACTAACTTAGGGAAGAGCAGTTTGCCACTTCAGGATGTCTAATTTTCGGTCTTTTCTGTAAATATAAAACTCAAAAGACAGCACATATGGAAATGTGCCCTACACCAATGCTTATTTCAATCCAGCCCAGGCAGCAGAGGTTTTTAAGTAAAGGCCTTTTTGGTATAATGCAGCAAGAGGGTGTGAAGTCTCCTTCCCTTCAGAAAATCTCATCTCCAGACAGGCACACAAAATAGCATCAAGAGTTGTTTGTAGTGCAATCTAAAAGATGAAGCCAGTTGCACACAAACCTGACAGCAGGTCTTTTGTAGCCGAGTTGTGCACGGAGAGCATCCGTGTGTTCCTTCTGGGAAGCGCTTCGGGATCGGTGCTGGTGGGAAGTGACAGGGGCTGATCTGAAGGATTCATTTTCAAACATCCATCTGGTACAACCATACGGTGATGAGAAACAGAAAAGGGGTCCTTTATGTTTTCAGAGCTCTCTTGGTAGAGCAAATGGTCCTTTCCTCTAGTGAAAAATGAAACATTATTTCAGTAACAACTCAAGTGGGTGGGCAAAGGGATTCGAAACTCTGCAAGTTCTCCCTTCAGGACACACTCCAAAAGGAAACACGATGTGTTATTTCAATGATTCCTCACCTGCCACTTAGACCATCGGAGAGACCGACCCAAGCCGCAAGTAAGAGATTTTTTTAAAAAAAGCTTTTTAAAAGATCTTTTGTACAAGAGCTTTTTGTGGCAGGACAAGGGGGGATGGATTCCCACTGCCAGAGGGTAGGTTTAGATTAGATATCAGGAGAAAGTTCTTTGCTGGAGTGTGGTGAGGCTCTGGCATAGGTTACCCAGAGCAGCTGTGGCTGCCCCTAGATCCCTGGAAATGTCCAAGGCCAGGTTGGATGGGGCTTGGAGCAACCTGGGCTAGTGGAAGGTGTTCTGGCAGCAGGGCTGAAATGAGATAAACCTTAAGATGCCTTCCAACCCAAATTACTCAGTCATCGCATGATTTGAGGCACCTCTTGTGTGAACTTGCATGACTTGAACTAAGTCAACGTAAGATGCAAATTTCTATCAGACAAGAAATTGTCCCTGTCACCTTGGAAACCCTCAACATTCTGGATTTCATATAAAATATATGCTTGCAAAGATCAAGCATTCCATAACTCACAAGCGTACAGCCATTACTTTAAAAGCTTACTGCAAAATAAACCACAATTTTGTCATGGGGGGAAAAAAGGTACCTGGGAGTTGTGGCTTTGCTGTTGTCAACAGACTCTTGGTCAGCAACAGTCACCTGTGTGTGCCTGGGCTGCTGGGACGGAGCAGGGAGCTGGGACTTGCTGCTTCCCTGAGCAGCAGCATCTAAACTTCCCTCTGTGGTCGGCACAGAGCTGCTGGTGTCATACAGTTCTGGCAGAGGTTCTAGAACCAGTGAGACCTGAAAGAGAAAATGTGAAAATATCACTTTGTTTTTTCTTAATTAAGTGCAGTAAATACTGCATTCAACTTCACCTGTTGTGCTATGGGAAACTGTTGCTTTTCTGCATAAAGTAATGTTTATATTATGCAGCTATGTCACACATTTACAACTACTTGTTTCTCATTCCATGTTTTCATATCCCAGACAACTATCTTTCATCATCAGTTTTCCAGAGCCAGGGCAGCAAGACAGAACTTTCTTAATTCCAGATGTCAAAATCTTCTATTATTCCAGCCCAGTGAAGTGTTAGAACCAAATATCCACTTTTAAATCCACTGTTAATACTCACTCTCAGCATAGAGATGACCACATTTTCCTCATCAAGCTCAACTACCCCACATCCCTCTAAACAAAACAAAGTCAACACCACCAGTATTTGTGTTTTCATTTGTTACCTTAGCTCAGAAATGCCTTGGACAGAGGGCAGGCCTGCAGTGTGCCATGTACAGCTTGATCCTGCACCTGATTATACCAGTGCCACAGCACACAATTTATAATAATGAGCGAAGACATCAAGACTACCTGCAGCTCTCCGAGTTTATCGGATGTCGGTGACACCACAGCAAAAGACCCTTTGATGGGATGGCTGGGAGAGAGCTGCGACAGTTTAGTGATCTGTGCTCTGCCAAGGGGGAGGTGGTCAAGTTTGGTCAGAACCTCCAGGACAAGGACACCCATATCTGCAAAAATCAGGAATATCTTCAGGTCAGTCTCACGGTCACAACTCACACTTTTTGGCTAAAATGAGAGAGATGTCAGAGGTTAACCTTATGTTGTATAAGGAAATTTCAGTAATGAGGCAGCAGGTAAAGAAGACTCAATACAGACATTATTGCTGGTAATAAATTATGATAAATAAGTACAGGATTACCAGAAAAGGAACGCTTATGACAGGACAAAGGGAAATAGCTTACCACTGCTAGAGGGTAACCCCCTGGGCAGCCCATTTCAATGACTGACCACCCTTTCCGCGAAGAAATTCCTCCTGGTGCCCAACCTGAACCTCCCTGGCACAGCTGAAGACCACGTCCTCCCGTCCTAACCTAATCCTAACAAACGCCGCGGCTTTGGCGGTCTCCCGGGAGAAGCATCCCTACCTGCCAGGTACGCGGCGAGCTGCCGGGGCCCGCAGCGCACGGCGAAGCGGGCGCTGGTTCTGCCCGCGGGCTGCCCGGGCCGGGAGGCGGGCTGGAACACGGTGCCGCCGGAGGTCTCCCCCCACCACCGCAGGCGCACCACGGCGGGCGGCTGCGGGGCCGCCCACAGCACGCGGGACACGGTGCAGCGCAGGAAGCAGCGCGGCGGGCCCTGCACGAGCGGCGGGAGGCTGGCGGCGGCGGCGGCGGGGTCGCCAGGACCTGCGGGGACAGGCGGCGTCAGCGGCCCGTACATCACGCCGAGCACCCGTGCCGCTTCCCGTCCCACCCCAGCACTCTTCCCTCCTCCCTGCATTCCCCCAAGCGCCCCCTCCGCCGCTCCATCCCTCCCCGCACCTCCCCTCCGCCGCATCCCGCCCGCGCCTCCCGCCCGGCAACCGCCGCCGCCGAGGGGGACTACAGCTCCCGCCATGCACCGCGCCCCGTAGGGCACAGCGGGGGCGCGGACTACGTTTCCCTTGGTGCCGCGCGGACGGGGGCGCTCGGTGCCATGCGGACGGGTGTGCTGGGTGCCGCGTGGCGGCGCTGTTGGGGGAGGCCGCTTCCGGCGGGGCGGGGCGGGGCGGCGGGGGCGGCGCGGGGGTCCCGGTGTTCCCGGTATTCCCGGTGTGTCCCTCGCTGTCATGTCGGCCCTGGAGAAGCAGCTGCATCTGGGCCGCCTCCCGCCGCGGCCCCCGTTGCCTGGCGGCGGCGGCCAGTCCGGGTCCAAGATGCGCATGGGGTAGGCGGGGGAAGGGCAGGGGCGGATGCGGGGATCCGGGGGGGGGGAGTTTGGGGGGAAAGGTTACTACGGAGCGGAGGCTCTGAAGGGAGAGGGGCTCGTGTTGGGGGTCTGGAGGGATGGGTGGTCTTTATTGGGGGGATCTGCAAGGAAGGGAGGCACGCTATTCCGGGGTCTGGACGGAGGGAATGGTCATTATCGGGGGTCCGCAGGGAGGGAATGGTCATTATCGGGGGATCTGCACGGAGGGGAACTCGCACTGGGGGATCTGGCCAGAGGGAATGGTCATCGGGGGGTCTGGAGAGAGGGGGGCTCGTATTGGTGGATCCGAACGGAGGGAATGGCCATTACTGAAGGGGTCTGGAGGGACGTGGGCTCATTGGGGGGGAGTCTGAAGGGAGGGTGGGCTCGTACTGGTGGATCTGGACACAGGGAATGGTCATTACTGGGGGATCTGGAGGGAGGGGTGGTCATTCTTAGGGGGTCTGGAGGGAGGGTTGGTCCTGCTTCCCCGTGCTCCAGGAGAGTAACATCTGGATCAGGCTTCTCCAGCCGCAAAGGGCGAAGGTATCACTGCCCAGAGTATCCTCAGCGCTGGGGGAAGGTGGCAGGTGCTGGGATCAACTCTCCAGCCCTTTTCTCCCAGTCCTTTTGCCATCAGTGTTTGGAGGAAGGGTCAAGCACGATGTCTGGGTGGTACCTCAGAGTGTGGCTGGGGGAGGGGTGTATGGAGATTCTCAGGAGTTGAATTCCTAAGCTGGAGCTGGACTTTGATCATACTTGTGGTGGGTCCCTTTCCAACTCAGAATATTCCATGATTCTGTGAAACGGGACTTCTCAGCCGCAGGCACCCATGTGAAGTAGGTGAGCTCTGCCAAGTGACTTTAATCTCTGCTTAAATCTGGGATACTCTTAAGTCTTTTAAGCAGGGGTTGAGAGCACATTTTGGGAGCTGTGGGAGAAGTTTGACTAGTGTCTAGGGGTGTAACGTGTATTAATTTATGTAATTCTTCCTCTCTTTCCATGCATTGGAGGGGTTTTAAACGCTGTTAGGGAAATGATCATGAAGGAAAGTTTATTTTCTGCCATTTTATAAACCTGTTTTTTCTTTTTCAAATGCTTTCAGAGAGCACTGATACAAAATCCAGTGTCGTAGTTAAGGATCAAGAATTCCCCTGGAATTCTTCCCTTGGAAGCAGCGGGGAGTAATTCATAATCATGTTGTGGTTGCACAGCACAGGTGTAGTTTTGATTTACCACTCTCCCACCCAGTAAATCCCTTTACAGGTGATGTTCCTGTTGTGGGAGGTGCTACACGTCCAATGTGGAATGGCCTCATCCAGAGGGGCTTGGGGTTCTTGTGAAAAGGAAACAAGAGGAAGTGGGATAGAAAGTTTAGCTTAAGCTGAGTTTATCCTTATCAAGGTTCAGTTCAGTACAAACAAGTGCAAGATTCCACCCGAAGAGAATTCCACCAAAAGAGAATGGGATTAGTTGTACAGGGAAAATCCAGTGTGATTTACAGTGCTGGCAGATGTACAGGGCTGCACTGAAATAGTCCTTCAAAATTCAAACTTTTAGAGGGAGCAAAAATAACTAAACTTAAGAAAACATTTATTTGCTGCATTAAGCATCTCGCGTTTATAAACGTGATTTATTTCTGTGCTTTCAATTTCTTGACTTGGAAGCCAGGCTGTTAAAATGGATTTAAACTTAATATCCATGAGTGCCAGCAACCTCATTTTTCCATGGCTAAATCCTCTGACTGGTGTGTTGGGCACTTTCTTTTTATTCCCTTTTTTTTCCACCATGCAGGTCATCTTAATGTGACTGTGGTGTGGCTGAAAGCAGATCCTGAGGAGCAGAGGGTCAAGCACGTGACATTGCTACAGAAAAATAGAATTTACTGAGGACTTCTTAACTGAAATAAAGTCTTACATTTTTTTGTAATATGCCATTAAAAGGTTAATATGTGTTTCAGTCGTTTGTAAAAAAAGGCACCTGTTGCTGCATTTAAATATGTGAAAGTAGACTTGTTTCTAGCTTTTTCTTTAAAGTTTTTTCTTTTTTTGCTATTTTTTAGTACAATCACTTTCTTATGTCTCTCTGTGGGAGAATCTCATTTGAGAAGTCAAACTGGCTGAAGAAAATTGAATCATGGAATTGTTCAGGTTGGAAAAGCCCTCTAAGACCATGGAGTCCAACCATTCCCCCAGCACTGCCAAGGCCACCGCTGACCCCTGTCCCCGAGTGCCACAGCCACACAGCTTTAAATCACTCCAGGGATAGGGACTCACCGCTTCCCTGGGCAGCTGTACCAGGGCTGGACAGACCCTTTTTGGGGAAGGAATTTTCCCTGATATCCAGCATGGCTCCTGCGACATAGCGTGGAGTGGGTTTTGCGGGAGCACGGGATGTGTGCTTAGAATTTCGTTGTATTTCATAGCATGTGGCATTGATTCCTGCTTTGCTAGCACAGTCCTCTCCTCCCTGGACTTAAGTGCTCTCCAACAGAATTGTCCAATGAAACGACAGTTCCAAAAGGCTCTTTCCAAAGGAAGCTGGAGCTTCTCTTCAGCTCCAGGAATATGTGAAAGTCAGCCACTGAGAGGAATTCAGAGTCCATTTCTTTAAGGAGCACTCATGGCCAAGGCTGTGTTGGGAATTGCCTGCGTGTTGCAAGTGATTCCTTCGAATTGGTCGACTGAAATGGAAACAAAATCAGACTTTATGGCCTGATTCTGTGTTCTGTGGGGAAATCAAATAATAGAGTGTGTGGAGTCACTGGTGGAGCAAAAGGCCCCAGACCCATGGCAGCAGATCCCAACAGCTGTAGCAGCTTCTGCATTTCCTGTCTTGTTTTTTGCCTTTAGTTTTTTGCTAGTGGCTCATTCAGAGTTAAGCACCCGGACGGGATTTAAAAATGAAAGTCAGTTTGCTGTTCCTTTCCAGTGTGTGAATAAAAATCATGTACAATCTCTGAAGATCTTTTAATTATCTAGAAGGGCTTGATTGGATCAGATCTGTGTAATTTGATCATGGCAATTCCAACTAATTTTTTCTTTTTTAATCCATTTTTTCCCCTTGGAATCCTTTTAATAAAGAAACATTTTATGTATTCAGCATCTCTAAGGCAGAACTTAAGATACTGTCCTAGTCAATTTTTAGAATTTCTAAATACAACTTGTCAGCCGTGGCAGTTGTTACTTGTAGATGATGTTTGATTTGGTTGGGTTCAAATATGATGCGAGAATGAAATCTCTTGATTCATGCACTTGTTCTATATTTGCTTTAGTAGTTTTAAATAGGGGCTCTCAGCAGAAAAAGGACTTTCTGAAAATGGTTCCTTCTGCTTGGTGCAATTTTTTTTTTTTTCATTTTAGGAAAATACCTGAAAGAAAACCCCTTCAAAAATTGGGGAGAGATTTGCTGAGCCATGTGGGCATCCTAGGGGTTGAGGACATGATAAAGAGGACAAACTGCACAATAGGATAAAACAGCTGCAGAGGGTGCCCAGAATTTGTTTTGTAATTCCAGTTTAATATGCTGCCTGGCTGGCTTGGAGTTTAAGGATTATTCTAGAAAAGTTATTATGTCAGATCCATTTCTGTTTTGGTTTGCTGGATACTTGAAAAAGCTGTAATTAGTTCTGTCAGCTTAAATATTTGGTCAGCAAAATACGGCTTCAGCATAGGAAGGTGCAAAACCACAGCTGCTGTTTATTGGGCACACTTCTAATTTTGAATGTGTGTTGATGTTTTGCTAAAAAAAGCAGCTCTAGAAAAACTCAAAGATACTTATTCTTTTCTTTGGAGAAATGTCTTCGCACAGCTCTCTGCGGTCACCTGGGATTTTGTGGAAAACTACACATTTATTCTGCCCTTTTGGGGGTTCAGTGTTAAACCTGAGGTCACTCATGTTTTCCCAGCCTTGCTTGGAGGCGAGTATTTTGTTTTAAATCACAATCTACGTGTATTTGCATCAGGGGTGACAATAGTTTTTAATTCCCAGCTCCTCTTCACTTTCTGCTCCAATTCCCTTGCAAACATAGGAGTTCTGGTATATGTTTTTCCCAGATACTTAATGTACGACACAACTACTAACATTTTCTCTGCAGGTGTTAACTCTTGTTAAGCTGAATTTGAAGCATTGACTAATGCTGCTAAATACATCAGTGTGGCAGGCTCCTAGGGAAGGGTTCTGCTGTGGTTTCATGGATTCCTCTTGCAATTCATGAGAAACTCTCCATGGATCTGCCTTGGAATTAGCATCTGCCCGCCTCTTGCATGAAAATTTTAGTATTGGATCTCTGCTGTCAGAAATGGCATTTGAAGGAGACACAAAAATACTCATCCCTGGAAGTGTCCAAGGCCAGGTTGGATGGGGCTTGGAGCAGCCTGGTCTGGTGAAAGGTGATTTCTTTGCACCAGCCAAGAGGCTGCTGTGTTCCCCTGTGTAACAGTGGCTGTCCATCCTGTAGCCCTGCTTCCACAAAAATGGGTTCATTTGGCACACAGTCAAAGCTCTTCATCCAGCATGACACAATCAATCAGCCACTTGCCCATGCTCTGCCTCCCCTGTAGGTAAGAGAATTCCCTTACAGATTTCTGGTGTCACAGTAGTACACAGGGGTGGGTTACCAGGGAGTTCCTGCTGTTCACCAGATTTATGGATTATGTGGGAAGGGGTGTAGCCAGGCAGATGACGATATTTACTGATCACCTGGAATTGCTCAGGGCAGTGGAACCTAAAACCAGCTGTAACTTGCTGTGCAAAAGTCTGACTGCAGTTGAAATGTTGCATTTTGAAAGGGTGGTGGAATTTATTTTCTCTAACTGCACATCCTACTTATTCAAAAACCAGAGAAGGGAAATCATCCAAGCTGTGGGCAGTTCTCTCCATCTCCAGAAAGAACCAGAACTGGTATGGAGAGACCATGTGATCAGGGCTGGGATGGCTTCCAGAGAAAAATTAAGCTTTGAATGTGATATTTTTTCCTTGATCAGAGAATGAGATTAAGCTGAGGCAGTAAAAGAGATTAATATTTTCTGGATTTATGTGGGTGTGTGACATCTCATTTTATTTCATTGACATTTGACAAGAAGTCTGGAAACCCACAGGAGGGAATTTGGTCTATTCAGGGCCTGGCTGGTTTATGTTTCATATCCTAGAAACACCAGGGGAAACAGAAATTTTGTTTCTACAAAATGGAAAAGCTGTTTTGTCTGTTCTTTTCTATTTCTTTAGGAAACCAAGAATTCAGGAGAAGGTTCTTCAGCAGGGATTTTTCTGCTGTGAAGGTCTTTCACCCCTCACGCCCATGCTTGATTTTAATATTCTGTGCTGCCTGCCTGCCTCCCCCAGAAGAGTTGAAGTGCAAAAACATGGTTAAAATGGTGCACTGTTACTCATCCTGTATCCTGGGCTCGAATTGAGCCTAATTATGCCACTTCCAAAATTAAGCACTACTCTTTTAGCCTTACTGAGTAAATACCAGCCTGAGAAACAGATTCTGCATCAACTGAGTCATCAGGAAAATTCTGATTGCGGAGCCTTTTGTCAGTAATGGGGATACAAGGAGAGGGCACAGCTGCACCTTTTGAAGGAACCAAAAAATAAATTGGTTTGTCAGCTGGTCACCTTTTGTCTGTGGGTCATTGCGAACTCGGAGGTTGTACTGGGACAGTATCACTGTTCTGTTTATTTTCCCTTGGCTTGGGTCTGTGTAGTCTAAATCACCAATGTTCAGTCTTCCTTGGAATTACTTGACGAGGAAAATACTCTTTTCTCTGTTTCCACTACATTTCCTCAATAGGAGCAACAATTAGGGAGGGGAAAAAGGGGAGGATTTCTTCACTGACAATAAAATTCTGAATATTGTAGTTGTATGGGAATTTCACTGATGCATTGTTTGCTTCCAGTCCTGAACTGTTGTGTAACACCAGTGTGTTCTCTTCAGTGAGAGGAGGCCCGGATGCCAATTTCAGTGGAAGACTTTAAAAATGACTCTTTCTTAGGGAATTTTTTTCTGTCTTGCAGCCCTGGAAGAAAGCGTGATTTTTCACCCGTGCTTTGGAGCCAGTACTTTGAGTCTATGGAGGACGTTGTGGTAGAAAATGACACTGGCAAGGATATATCCTTTTTTTTCATATTGAACTTGTCATAATCTCAGAGACTGGGGAGGTACCACATTTTTAGTTTATTGAGGTTTTTCAGCTTTTTCATGTGTTCCTTCTCATCTTCCATTATGTCTCTTGCAGGGTTCAGTGTCAGCAACTAGAACTGTCCCTTCTAGGCTGACAGTTAAACTGTACCTAGCGAGGTCAATTCCTGACAATTGCTTCTTTAGTAATCATTAATTTAAAAAAACTGTTTCCAACAATTTGATAGCATATTTTGCAGGGAAACACTCATCAGGTTCTCATAATTCAAACCATGTCAGGACCAAAGCTGTTCATTGATTTTTATTAACTACAGTTAGTTAACTGGCAATCAGTGAACTGTCTGCTGAGGATTAATAGCAGCAGTACAACAGATAAACCTCGACGGAAACACGTAGATGTGAATAAATACTTCCAAATTTCTGGCCAAGGCAGAGGTTGTGATGCCATCAGTGTCTTCTGGCAGTGTCAGCCAGAGATTTTTCTGCAGCTGTTTCCTCTCCTAGATCAGGAATGCCATTAGGAAAACCAAACTTTCAAGTTATTTCTCTCCAAACACACTGGGAGGTGTGAGATCTCTGTTCAGTGCCTGAAACTGTGACCAACACATAAGACAAGTCTCTTCATCAGCTGGGGTTTGTACACAAAGGGGATGTGCTGGAGCTCTAGCAGGTCCCTGGGGCAGAGCAGCGGGCACCAACCCAATCATTAATTCAGCTGCTTCCACAGTTCAGTCTGTCCACAGCCTTTCATATGGGAGCTCAAGCGTCTGCTGAAGGGAAGAGAATAAATCCTAAACAACTATGATTTGGTTAAATTTGGAATGCTTCTATACACAACCTATCCAAATAGGTCTATTATGCTTTTTATTTTATATTAAACCCCTGGGGGAGTGCACAGCCCTTCATCAAACGTGGACAAGGTGCTCATCATGAATCATGGAGTCACCAGAGCATTTGGGTTGGAAGTGACCTTAAAGCCCATCCAGTGCCACCCTCTGCCATGGCAGGGACACCTTCCACTGTCCCAGGGTGCTCCAAGCCCCATCCAGCCTGGCCTTGGACACTGCCAGGGATCCAGGAGCAGGCACAGCTTCTCTGGGCAACCTGTGCCAGGGCCTCACCACCATCACAGGGAAGAATTTCTTATGAACATTTGATCTAAATCTCCCTTCTTCCAGTTTAAAACCATTCACTTGTCCTCTCATTATCTGCCTGTGTAAAAAATAACTATCCATCTCTTTTACAAACGGATTTCTAGTTTTCTCTTAGTTCACTTCACTGTTGTGCCCTGAGAGAAAAGGATGGGAGGTGAATGAATTACAGGGGGGGAGAAAACCTGGGCAGCAGGAGAACAACTCTTGAAGCTTAAGTTGAGTTACATTTTTGTAACTCAATGCTTGAGCATTCCTGTTGGTCAGAGAAATGAGGCCTGGGGTACAGAAGGCTAGAAATAAAATACTGTTGGGTATTGCAAGCTCCAAAATTCATTCAACTGCCTTGAAGTGACTCTGTGAAATGTCCTTAACTGTTCATACACTTTTCGAATTTACAAAAGTGGGTTGGAGGGGCCTGTCTTGCTGCTGTTACATGGTGGAGGCCACTCTGCTCTGTCCTGGGCTGTGTTTACTGTAAGTAAAGCTGCTGCTCTATAGAAATAAATGTGTGGAAATGAAGCTCTCTGAGTGTGGAAGGCAGTTATCCATTCACCTCTGGGAAACACGGGAAAACAGTATTATAAAAGATAACAATATTATCTTTGTGTGGTTGGGGTTATTGCTTAGGTGCATGGGCACCTTGCACATGGGGGGTTTGGGCTGTCTTTAGGGGTTGGAAAATACTAATTTGTGGATTCATTGGGTTTGGGGAAAGCAACTGCTCCAGTCATTTAAGAATTGAATAGCTGAAAAATCAAAATAAGAGGACTGGGTAGCTTTGAGGTCTGGGTAGCTTTTGCCAGTTGTGTAGGTGGTTCTATTAAGAATCTCTCAGCAAATTCCCCCACTCCTGCAGGGCTGTTATTTAAATAATCAATGATTCCTTAACACAGAAGTCTTCCTGTCAACAAAACATGCCACTTAATCTCTGTGATGCCTGAAACAATTTAGTTAAATTGATCTGTCAAGGACAAATAGAGCCGTAACTGTGTTGCAATTATTATGCCCTGCCTTACCTTAAAAAGATTTCTCACTTGTTTCCCCTGACCTCTTTGGACTAATCAGTTTTTGTACATTTCAGCCTGTAAAATTCTATTCTTTGAGAGCAAACTGAATGCGTACTGCAAAGCAGCTGCAGCCTCCGTGTCAGTCATGAAGCCAAGAGTAATTCTGTACTGTGTGGGGCTTGGAGAGCAGGGGAATCCCTTTGGTGTCTGTAATCCCACTGCTGCTCCAGTTTTCAGAGGTGCTGCAGGGCTTGAATTCATGATCCCAGGGAACCCACGTCATGTCTTAGGCACAGTGAAATAACTGTCCCTGTTAACAGTGCTAACAAGGATGGGACTTTGGCCCATTAAGGATAGTCTTATGGATTATTTTTGCTTGCGCTTTGTAACACCCCATCCAATCCAGGTTCAGCCACTTCTGTGGCCATGAAGGGTTTTTAGGGAGTTCTTGTTGTTGCTAATGCCACTTTGCAAACAATATTCTCTCTGTCTCTCCTTGCAGTCTGCAATCATTAACAGGATCCAGTGTAGGATTGTGGCTTTAGACCTCCGAGGCCATGGTAAGTCAAAGAAATAAATCTGGAGTCAAATCAGCGTGTTGCACGCTCCCAATTTTTAAAGGAGATGCAATGAATTCCTCACAGGATGACTAAGAAAACATCCTTAAGGTATCTCAATTTGGATTCGAAAGCAGGGATGGAAGACTGGCTTCTGTCAGAAGCTGAGACCCCCTGAACTTTTGTGCGAGACAGTGGTGGACTAGTTCCTTCCACCAAGCCCTCCTTCAGATTTCCATAACCTATAGGTGGTCTTTGCCATGAGAAACAAGGGCTGTTCTTTCATTTTAACATCCATAAAGAACAGTTACAGGCAGTGTTTCCTACCCATAGTACCAAGTGTTCCTGTTAATTCTGTGTTTATTAATTATTCATGTTAATTCCAGTAGGCTTGCTCTACATATCTCTGCCTAAAAGCTTTGTACAGTCACTGCTCTAAGTCCTGAGGGGGCCTGAAGTTTTTCAACTTAAGTGAACTTAACTTGGGTTGGGTTTTTTTCAGGAGAAACAAAAGTAAGGAATCCCGAAGATCTGTCTGCAGAGACTATGTCGAAGTAAGGAAACTTATGCTCGTTTCCCTTTTCACAAACCTCCATTTTCTTTCCTTGGCTGAACAATAAACTACTCGAGGGCACACAGCCTTCATTCAAAGGAGCTGGAAGATAGTTTAATTTCACGTGATTCTGGTAGTTATCTCTTCTTTACCTTCCATTCTGGGACAGTTTGAAATTATGTCTCTCCCGGCTGAGTCAGATTCCGAACTGGTGGTGTTCTCCAGGTAGCCTGAGTTTTTAAACAGTGAGCACTTTAAATTTGCAACATGCTGTAACACTTGCCAAAGAGTTCCTAATGGAGGTGGAATGCTTTCCTTAGACATCCATGGGGTATTTTAGCCTGAAATCACCAGTTTGGCTCTTCCTCAGCTCCTGGAACGAATGTTCAGAGCGGGCCCGTGTTGGCCTGGTGACACCCCCAAAGTCTGGGTCACAGACACAGGATTTTCAAGCATAGAGTTGCTTTTTCAAGCTGTCATGACCCGCTTTGGCATGCAAATCCATCCCCCTCTTGACAAAACTGTAAGAAAAGCAAATACCCACTGCTAAGCACATTATGTTCTGCCCATATTTAGTACAAAGAGACTCTTCGCTGTGACTACAACTAAATGATGAAGGATTTTGTAACCTTCCCATGGACAAATCCACTTGGTTTGTTGAGGGGAGGCCATGTGTGAAATGTATTCTGACTTCCATTGTATACCTTATTCCTGCTGCTTACGCCTTGTCAGATCCTGATGTGTAACTGTCCTGAGGAGATGCCGGATTAAATAATTAGAATATTTTAGATCTGGAGCAGCACTGCTGTGGGGGGAAAGCAAGTCCCTTTTGTTTTGAAACCTTCCCCTCTTCTTAGCGATGAGCTTGAAACTTAGTCCTGAATATCTTTTAAATAGGAGCCTTAAATTATAACTGGTGTTCATGTTTGTTCTTTTAAATCAAATCCTCAAGCAATTTTCTCTAGCAGAGAAAATAAGCTGGTCAACCTATTCATTTTTTCACTTGTTTTCCATTTTCAATACTGCTCAGTTCTCAGGTTCCTCTGAATGGTTGTAGTCAGGAAAGCCAGTTGGGGTGCCTTTAAACAGCTCTTCAGTAGATTTCAGTCGTTAGCTCTGCTGCTGTTTTGGGGTTTGAGAATCATACCAGCCAGCTTTCCCATCTTGGGAAAAGTGTCGAGAAGTGACAGCTTCAGTTTAAAGTAGGTGCCCTATGGAAAGGATGGGGAAATTTCCCCTTGCCTTGTGGCATCTGTGTTCATAGAGAGTCTCAGTCTTTTTGCTCATGCTCAGTGTTGTTCATCTTTGCCATGGTCAGTAGGGCCCAGTTATTTTTCTCTCTAATTCCAGTTTTTTCTTTTCAGAACAATTAATTTCTTGGTTTGTGCTTCCATGCAAGATGATTTGACAGCTTTTTCTCACCTTTTATTTAACATTCCCAGCAGCAAGTGTCAACCTAAAATGTTTTCTACAAGGAATCACAGAATTTGGGCGGGAAGGGAGTATAAATTTCAGCCACATGGGCAAGGACACCTTCCACTAGACCAGGTTGCTTGAATTTCTTTTAAATTTGTATGTTTTAAATGAGGATTTTCTGTTAATAAAAAGAAAAATTACAGGGATGTTCAGGAAAGCATTGGCTTGCAGGGTTTCCTGCATTGGTACTAAGATGAAGCAGTGACAGGAGAATAAACTTGTCTGTTGCCTGTGGGTTAAAAGAGGCTCTGGAGCTGCACACCCATCTCGGGGGTGTCCCTTGTCCTCCCGTGGAGGTGGAGGTGCCATCCATGGTTTGCTCTCCCTTGGCAGAGACGTGGGGAACGTGGTGGAAGCGCTGTACGGGGACCTGCCCCCGCCCATCATGTTGATTGGGCACAGCATGGGGGGGGCCATCGCCGTGCACACGGCCATCGCCAACCTGGTGCCGAGTTTGCTGGGGCTCTGCATGATCGACGTTGTGGAAGGTGAGTGTGGGTGCCCTCAGAGGCTTCCAGCCCCTCAGGTGGGCTTCTGCCTTCCCTCTCTTCTCTTCGCCCCAAATCCCTGAATACAGAAAGTTTTGTCCCATTTTTAAACCAATTCCATCCTACTAACAGATCCTACCCACACAAAAATGTTTCCAGTATGACCTCTCCTTTTCCTTTTCCCAGCTGGACTCTCTGTTTGCTTTTTTTCCTGCTAATTTCACAGAATCAGAGAATCAGCTAGGTTGGAAAAGACCTTTGAGATCATCGAGTCCAACCTGTGACCTAACACCACCTTGCCAATTAGTCCATGGAACTAATTCCTTTGAAATACTTTCTTGGTGGGGAAGACGATGGCTTTTGCTGTAGTGCTTGGTGCTGATAAATATTTGCTGCTTTCTCTTACTATCTGAACATCCTACCTATTCAAATAGTAATTTTCCAATGTGACTGTTGGCTTAGAAATACTAATCTGTACTTTCCTTAGCAGCATTATATCCCCAGGGAGCTCCAGCTCTCTCTGAGGGTGTTGCAGCCAGTTGTGTATAGAGGGATGTGGCAGTAATTTCATCAGATGCCATGAAGTTGATGTAGATGATGTCATTTGCCTTTAGGTACAGCCATGGATGCCTTGAACAGCATGCAGAACTTCCTAAGGAGTCGTCCCAAAACATTCAAGTCACTTGAGAATGCCATTGAGTGGAGGTAAGGCTTGGGCTCAGTTGCTCGAATCACATGTCTTTGTAGCTTGACTCCTGAAGAAAACAAAGTTTATATACTTTGGCTGTGTACAGGCCCTCTCCCAGCCCCCCGGCGTGGGTTTAACCCCGTTTCACTGTTTCCCCACCAGCACTTCTCCCTCTTTCTCACAGTTACAGTGACAACGGGAGGTCCACATAAGTTGAGCGTGAGCCACTCTGTGTTCAGTCTGAAAGCGGGAGCTTTTGGAATGGTTTGGGGAAATCCTGAGCTGTAGAGGAGTTTAACTCCTGTTTCTGGGCCTGCTGGTTCTTGAATCTCTTCAGTAAACATTTCTGTCTGTCTTCTGATTATTTTTTTTTCTAGTGTAAAAAGTGGACAGATAAGAAATCTCGAATCTGCCAGAGTTTCTATGGTCGGTCAAGTCAAACAGTAGGTGGCTTTTGGTTTATTTTATTTATTATTTTAAAATATTTTTTTCTGCTTCACAATACTATTGCTACATAAGTGCACTTGAAAGTGAAAATTTCTTCAAGCAAAATTGCTGAACACCTTAGGTTTAATCCTGGGTGGTTTTTTGGTTTGGAGTTTTTTCTTTTGTCAGGGAATCAGTTTCTGGTTTTATTTTCACAGGTGCGAAGGGGCTGCCAGTCCTGAATGCCCTAAAGCCATAGTAGAGGGAATTATTGAGGAAGAGGAGGAGGAGGATGAGGATGAGGAAGGGGGAGGCTCTGTCAACAAAAGGAAGAAAGAGGATGACACAGAGGTAGGGAGTTTGTTACTGTGTTTTCAGCTTCCTCTGCAAGAGCAGTCACCTGTAGTTATCCAAATCATTCTGTTATGAAGGGGAGCCACTCCAGGGAGAGAAAACTGAATGAGAGCCAAGTCAAAATGTTCAGACAATTTGTGAGCTATTTGTGGCAGTAAAAAATAGCAAATTGATGGCCCTGATTCCTGCAATCTTCTCCTGAAGGCTCTTCTCCTTTTGGTGTAGTTCCTGCTGACTTTCTTGTACCCTACTCATGTACTTTGATTTGGAGAGCGATTTAGAAGCAAGGAGGGTCATCCCTGGAAGTGTGTAATCCACCAGAGGGAGCCAGTATTTTTTTATTTTTTATATCTATATACTTATGCATTTCCAAGTGGCTCCCTGAGTTGGTTTTCTTTCTGCTGTTTTACTGATCACTAATGCAGAGCTCTCTCTCCTCCCTGCAGACAAAGAAGGAGCATTTATACACGTGGCGAATCGAACTGGCCAAAACAGAAAAGTACTGGGATGGCTGGTTCAGGGGTTTATCCAACCTCTTCCTAAGCTGTCCGACTCCAAAGCTTTTGCTTTTAGCTGGTACGTGTCTCTTCCAGTCCTGGTGAGCACTTCAGTGATGTCCCACTTGTATTTTAGAGAACAGGGTCAGCATTGGGCTACAGTGTTTCCTGGAATACCTGGGCTTCTCTATGTCTCTTAAAACAGTGTGGTGTGATTTGAACTTCTCAAGTGAAAGTCAAGTACAGCTGTAAGCCCTTTTTGTACCTTAATAGGAAATACAGTGTGGAAACATCCTTTTAAGTTGTAGGGAGGGCTGTGCTCTTGCCTTTTTTGGCTGTGTTTCTTTCCTGTCATTTTACTCTCCTGAGGTGCATCAGTGAAATGTCATTGTTGTGGGTGTCAGAGGTGTTTATTTTCTGTTTTTCAAGCTAATGTCTCTTTAAAATATGGAGTAAAGCCTGGCTCAGAGAGTTGTGTTCTCTCTGGCTTTTCTCCAATGCATTTGTTTATTTGATTGTAGGTGTTGACAGGCTGGACAAAGATCTGACCATTGGACAGATGCAAGGTAAATATTTAATATTGTTACTCCAGCCTTACTGTAATGCTCTTTTTGCATGACAGCTTGTTGCTCTGGGTACAGTCAATATCCAAACAAATGGGCATTAAAGAAGTAGTCCATCTCCAAGTGTTCTCTAACTGTGGTCAAGGAGAGGTGGGGAAGGTGAGGAGGGAAAGGTTCAATTTGAAGGGCTGTTGCCATGGGTTTTGTTCAATCTAGTGTTCAGTGCTCCCAGCAGTGGAGCTGCCACACTGCTCTTGGATGAGTGATTGTCTGTGAGGGCTTCTTTCTAATCCATTTTTTTCCCTTTCTAGCTACATTTCTGTTGTTCCTAGCTAGAACACCTGGGACCATCCAAAATTGTCCCATCTCCCAGTGTTTCTGGCAGACAGCAGACCAAGATTAAGCCTCTTCATTCATGTTTTGGGTTGGGTTTTTTCCCCCCATCCCGGCTTTCCAGAGCAACCAGTACTGGAAAGTAGCATTGGATAGCAGGATAAATGTTACCTTAAGGTAAATCTGATAAGAGTTCCAGCTCTGACACTTGCCTGCATTGAGAAGCTCTGAGAAGTTCGGCTTCAACTCCTGGGACCCTGCTCTAGTTACACCTCAGGAAGGTGAATTAAGCAGCTGGTCCGTGTTTTCTTTGGAGCCAGTGGTTGTGTATGGTGTAGAGTCTGCCGAGACCTCCTGCCATCCTGGGGCCTCTTTTTGAGCTACATTTAGTGAGGTTAGTTGGTACAGAACGTGAGATCCATGTGCTGACTCTCTCAATCCACAGGGAAATTCCAGATGCAGGTCCTCCCACAGTGTGGCCACGCAGTCCATGAAGATGCTCCAGACAAGGTGAGCCCCACCGTGGGGTTGAAGCTACATAAGCCATGGTCTGAAATGCAAAAAGGGATCTGTTCCTTACCATGGAGCAGAGATCATACTTCAGGGGCATTTTTTGGCACAACAACTGGCTTTCACAAGCAGCTTGGATTTTTTAGCTGTCTGGAAAGCCCTGGCTAAGATGTTACATGCCACAGGGCTGGGTTATGGATTTAAGTCTCAGGCTCGTGGTGACGTACCTAATTCTACCCATGTGGAGTGTGGATTTCTCCTCTCTTCCTTTCCTCATACAGTTCCCCACTATCCCTTGCACTAAGCTGCAGCTTTAGGGGTTGGTCTGTGTTTTGTTGAGTTGGGTGGCTCACATTTTCCAAATAGAAACCAAATGTTCCTGAAGCAGCTTTGACAGAGCAGTGCTGCTTCTGGGCATTGCTGGAGTTTGTGTCCAGATGGAAGCTGGAATGTGGTGCAGCCAGTGGAGCCTGTGGTTGGGAGCACATCTGGTTTTAAAGCTCATTCTGCACTGGCAGCTGTGTTAAAACTCAGCCTTTCTGTGCTTCACTTTACCAGTCTGAAATAGGTATTTTTATCTAAACACGCTGAGTTCTTAAGTTGTTACTCTTTTTTTATACATTCTAAGCAGTATTGAACAGATTGGGTGAGGCTTGGAGCAGCCTGGTCTAGTGGAAGGTGTCCCTGCCCATGGCAGGGGGTGGAACTAGATGAGCTTTAATGTCCCTACAACCAAAACCATTCCAGGTCACTGTCTTGCATCTTGAATTTACCTTTTCTCCCTGCTAAACTTAGACATTGTTTTAAGAATTACTGAAATGGGTGGAGAAAAACTTCGGTCACTTCTAGGTGGCAGGCTCAGGGTCAGAGTACAGCTGGAAGTGTGTTACACAGAGGTCGTGTTTTAAAGGAGCAAACTCCATTCAGCAAGAGAGTCCTGAGGACATGAACTGTTGTTGGAAATACTGCAGGCTTTGAAAACTGACTGGCTTTGCTGTTCTCTTTGTGTCCCTTTAAATCCTGAGCTATTTTTTTCCCGTCTCTCAGGTTGCTGAAGCTGTTGCAACGTTCCTGATCCGTCACAGGTTTACAGAGCCTATCGGTGGATTCCAGTGGTAAGGCTCCATGGAGCTGTGTCTCTGAGCAGAGCTCCTGCTCTCACTGCCTGTTTGGCTCTCGAGGTGGGAGGTTGGAATTCTAGCATGGTGCTAAAAACCACAGATAAACAAACAGCTCTGAGTCACAGCCAGTAATACATTTGGTGTTTGTGTTCCCTTTAAACTTCTCATGTATTTACATGTGCTGATGAAACCTCCTTCCTTGGAAGGGAGGAGCAAAGCTGATTTCTTTCTTTATAGCCTGCCAGAAGGCAAAATGACAAATTTTATGGCATTTAGCTTAAATAATATTTTATTAAGTAACCAAGGCCCTCTGTTGTGGAAACAACTTGCATCACACTCCCTTGGCCAAGAAATACTGGTGAGATGAGGCAGGTAAAGCTGTGTTCTTCACTTTGCAGACTTTCCATATTTACCTCATGTGTTTTCTTATCAAAATGGCCTGTGGAAGCCAGGCCTCTGTGATAAGCCAGGCAGTGAGAGAAGGGTGTGATTGATACGGTTGATTGGAAAAACTCCCAAAGTTTTAGTTACAACACCATGAAGCATAGACCTCACAGAAGGTGCTGATTTCTTTTAGGATCATATTTCAGGTGAGTGGTACAATAAGCCTGTTTCTTAAGCAGTCCTGAAAAGTCTTCCCACTTTTAGCTAAGAATTCCTCTACAAAAGCTGGAAACCCCAGAAAGTGTGATGCTAGAGTGGCAATGCTAAAGAGGTATTGCTGCACGACATCTTTATTTATTTTCCTCTTTATCTTGTCCCTTGGGGATGAAACTGTAGGAATGCAGGACTGTGGACTGCATATTTTAAAACCAGTGAAAGGATATAGTGTAGGTTGATGTGTAAATAGGGAGAGAGGGAGAAGACCAAAGGACTTTACAGCTAAATTTAGGTTGTCGCAGAGTTTGCAGAGAATACCTTGATGCTAACATGGGGTCTTTCTTCCACTCTCTTTTTTGCCTCCTAGTGTGTTTCCTGCTTGTTAATATCCTGGTGTTCTCCAGCACTGATTCCCATTGTAAATAAACTGCACCAGAGGCCACTGTGATGTATCCATATCCTCTCATCTCCCAGTCCAGCAGCAGTGAGAAGGTGATGTGAGATTCATCCCCTAGAACTAGTTCTCCAGAATATCTAAATTCTTAGGGACTTCCTTGCTGGGAAGCAGCTTCTACTGAAGACCATGAAAAGCTCTTCAGGCCCTTGGAAGTGGGATCCTCTTCTCTGCTGCCACAAGGAAAGACCTCCTGGAATCCCATGTAGTCGATCATACCAATCTCCATCAATTCTCAGGCTTTCTTGGACCCAACTGCAGAAGGGCTGTTGGCAGTCCAGATCCACTGAGGGCATTGCAGCACAGCCAAAGGTTTCAGGATTTCTCCGTGGAATCACAGAATCATCTTGGAAGTGCCCCTTAGGTTTGGGTTTTATATACACACTTTTTTTTCCCCTAAAGCAGACAAGGAATCGGCTTCATTGGAAGCTCAGGTTTCATCTCACGGGCACCAGCCTTCGGGGTTAAGCTGTGGGAAAAGCCTGGAGGCCACTTTCCTGGGCAAAGTTGGATGGGATTGTAAATCAAAAAGGCAAGGCGGGGACCGTGAGCTCCATTTCAGAGTCATGCAGCTTTTCTAGTTCTCGTTTCAAGTCCTCTCTGGGAAGAAAAGCCTGGATAACTCCATCTACTACAGACACATCCCAGGCCAGAGGACTCTGAACCTGCGCTTATGGGGAAGACCCAAGAGCAGCAGGAACAATGTGGTCAACAGGCAGTTTGGCTGTTTTCTGCCCCTGGAATGTGTTTGTTCTTCCCTTCTTGTAGCTGCCACACACAGCTGAGCACAGATCAGCACCTTTGGGATGGAGAAACATGGAATGGGATGTAGGAGAAACCCTGGGAGAGCTTGGAGTCAGTCTTGCTGATGTTGATGCAGAGGTGTAGGCAGCTGTTCCCCCCAGTATCGGAGGAAGGACCTTGTTTCCACTGTTGCTTCCTAGATCATTTTGCTGCCTGCCTTCCAGAATTCCTTGTGCACAGAGCTTTTCTTCAGGGTTCAGTTATCCACAGACAGTTTGTGGGCTTGCTTTCACCTGAGAGTCACTCTTGAGTGTAACAGCAGACACGTTTTGGAGCAGTTTTCCTCAATATTTTGCTGGTGGATGTCTGAAATCCCTTTTTTTGCCTGGTGTCCATAATCCCTTGCTGCTGTCCGATGATTTTAACCCTGCTTTGCCCAGGCAAAGTTCTGTGGTGATTTGGGAGCTGCCCTGTGCATCCCATGACAAGAGCCATCAGGAATTCTTGGCATTTGAGAGGTGCAGATGGGGCAAAGGGTTTAGCCCTGGCCTTGGGCCTGGTGGAGATCCACTTAGCTCTGATTCACCGGGCACAGCAGCCGTGGCCTTGCTCTGTGTCCCTTCCCTGACACATCAGGATGGGAAGTGCCTGGATTAGAGACAGGAAAGCATCATTCCAGAGAGGAATGCCCTCCTGGCACTTTGGCCATCGGCACTCAGGTGTTACAAGAGCAATTGCTGGCTCTCTGCACTTCCCTCTGTGAGTCACCATGTTAATTATTGCATTAATTTGATGTAGCATCCACCCTGGTTTAGTTCCCAATGGATTCAATGGGATCTTCAGTAGCTGAGATGCAAAATAGCTTTCCCCAGCCATGTCCCCAAAATGGGCAAAATTCTCTTTTCCAGGCAACTCCTTTGTTCAGATTGTTAGGGATTAAATAATCCAGTGTGTATATCCAGTCTCACTTCCCGGGATCATACTCATGAATGATCATGGTGAAGTCACATTCCTCCGTGGTGAAGTAACTTGGAGTCTGACTTGGAGTGATTCCTCGTGTTATCCCTTTGGTTTGTGAGGTTGTCAAAAAGCCCAACCAAAAAGAACCCTCCTTGGAAAGCAAATCAGTTTTGTGTTCTGTAGAAGCACCACTGGAAAAGGAATGATTTCTGAAATCCTGTGGGCTCCCCAGGATTCTGTTTTGTTGTTAATACTGAGTGAGTGAAAAGAAAATAAATCTTTCAAGAGCCTGTTTAATTGAATGGTGCGTCACTCCGTGCCAGCTCCCAGCCCTGCCTTGCCCAGGATAGGTGGCTGTTCAGGGACTCATGTGGTACTGGATTAAAAAAATGGATTCCAGGGACAGCAGCAGCACTGTGGGGGTGGGTGGAAGGGAAATTCCTTTCGGCTCTGTCGAGCCATGTACATTTTTGAGACTGTGCTTTTGTCTGAGAAATATTAATGCTCCTGCAGCAGTTTCCAGGGGGCTGCAGGCTGGGATAAATGGCATTTGGTGAAGGATACACAGGCTGTGGTAAAAGTAACTCCAGAGAGAGGGAATCTTCTCTTTGGCTCACAAGAAACAGGGACACAGAGAAATCCCCCCCCAAAAACTCCCAGCTTTGCATTTTTCCTGCAAAAAAGCCTTTGGATTACTTAGAAACCTCTCTTGGTTTTGTTTCTCTTGTTGAAGATCAGTGGCAACTTTCCCAATGGAAGATCCCAAGGCTTGGCAGGAGCAGGAGATGCACTTTAGGATGCTGGTTTGTTACAGGCTTCATTTTAATTGAATAAATTAAATAAAGAAATGTCTAAGACCTAGGATGAGTTTTGCCAGATTATGTGCACTGGACAAAGCAATCAGGGACTTGCAGATGACTGGAGCATTGGGATTGCTGGAAAAAGATTATTTCCTGTATTGCCAAAGCAGGTTTGAACTCTTGCTTTGAATAAATCAACACTTGAGTAAGGAATTAAACTCAAGCCTGGGACTGTCCAGCCAGAATTTTCCCCTCAGACTGTGACAGGGGGTCTGCAGAGGTAATGCAGCAATAGGTAAAGTTGTTATTTTTCCCCTTTTGGCAAGGGAAAGCCCTGGACAACCTGAGGAAGCCCATTCCAGCCCTGCTTTCCACATGTTTGTGATTTGCAAGCAGTGTTGGGATGACTTGCAAAAGGCGGAGCTGGGCAACACAAACCTTGGAAAATCCCCCCAGGAGGGTCAATTGGGTATTAGGAAAAAGTTTTTTTACAATTTAGGCCCTGGCACAGGGTGCCCAGAGAAGCTGTGGCTGCCCCTGGATCCCTGGAAGTGTCTAAGGATGGGGCTTGGAGCAGCCTGGGGTAGTGGAAGGTGTCCCTGCCCATGGCAGGGGGTGGGACTGGATGGGCTTTAAGGTTGTTCTGTACCCAAATTATTCTGATTCTGTGACTTTAGCACTGACATTTTTCATCTTCTCCACTACTGCCTTTTCTTTTGGGAGCAGGAAGGCCTGGGAAAAGGGCTGTGTGGAGGTGCCTGGCAACCAGCCATTCACTGGTTTGAACTGGTAATCAACACTCTTGGAAATCTAGACCTGGATCTTTAGGCAAGGTCAAAAAATTGAGTTTATGGCTTATCACTTCCAAGAAACCTTGGCCCTAGTGCATTCTACCACCCATCTCCGAGCCTGGCACTCTGCTCACAGCCTGGAAGTGCCCTTTGTGTTGCATCCCTTGGTTGTGTCATCCATCCGAAGATGCTGCACCCTCGCGTGGCATCCAACACGGTGGGAATGGGATTGGGTGTTTGCTCCAAGTTTTGCTGCCGGATGCTTGGCCAGTTGTGGCTGAGCTTTCCCAGTGTGGCGGGGTGACCTCTTGCCACGTGCTGCTGTTTCCAGAAGGAAAATGTGTGTGTGTGTGTGCGTGTGTCAGTTCTCTGGAGACCACACGCTGTGTCCTGTGTCAGCCTCATCCTGGTCTTGTCTTGTTCTGTGTCTGTTTCCCTTGCCTACAAATAAAGCATTTGTGAAAAGCCTGGAGTAGGAATTCCTGCTTTCCCTTTAGCTGTGATACTTGGGCTCCTCAGAGCAGCCTGTGGAGGAAGGTTGATCCAGCTGTTTCTGTGCCAGACCCAACCGCTGGATTTTTCTGGTGACTCACGGAAGCCTCTTGTCATCTAAAATGCTCCCCCATCCCTTCCCTGCACCCCAGTGTGGGGAGGAGGGGGGAATTTAGCCACAGCTTTTGCTTTCCTCCCTCCTTTCTGTGACCAATGACTCCCACGTGTACAGAAACATCTGGAAGTAATAAACCCCAGCACTGGGGCTGGTGAGTAACCTGTGCTCTGTTCAGCCTTCTCTGAGTCCTGCGGTGGTTGTTCCTGGCTGAAAAGCAGGAACTGGGAGAAACTGGAAATCTTCCAAGCTGTTTTACATTCAGGCAGGTTTAACAACCCCGAAGGGCTGCTGGAGCCTCTTCCCAGTGCTCCGGCTCCTGCTGTCCTGCCCAAATGCTCCTTGCAGCTCACCCCCTATCCCTGTGTGCCTACGGAAAGGTTAATCCACGGCTGGATGAACACAGCCAAGGAGTGATAAACGCACATTTTTGAACCCAAAGCAAGCAGGAGAGCCCTGGGAGAGGTCTGCCTGCCGTTTCTATCCCCCTCCCCGATTTTTGTCCTTTTCCTTCCAGCTGGGAAAGAGGCCAAGAGGTGACATGGTGACTTGGACCTCCCTGGGAAGCTGGGTTTCCATCCTGGAGGATTTGAATCTCATCCAAATGTCACCTAGATGAGTGTCTCGGTTTAGAGACAAGTTTAGGAGAAAAACGCTCTGGAGTGAGTGTTTCATCTAAAAAAAAAGGGTTCCAACAATCCCTTTCTGCCAATAGGAGATTAACACTAGTGGATGAAAGTGAAAAAACCCCAATCGTTTACTGACAGAGTGCCCCCACGGCACGAGAAAAGAAAATGAATAAATGCTAGACACTGAATTGTCCGACCGTACCACCACTGCCCCCCCACCCTCCCATACCCACACACACCGGATAAAAAACAAAACAAAAAAACCCCAAAACCAAAACAAAACCAACCCCCCCTCCCAAAAAAGAAAGAAAGAAAGAAAGAAAGAAAGAAACAACACACCCCCCCCAAAAAAAAAAAAAAAAAAACCACCCCAAAACAATAACAAAATGCCAGGGAAAGGGAAAAAAAACCCACGACGGCGCAAAGTGCTGGGGAGGAAAAAAAAATGGCGGCGGCTCCTCTCTCAGGAAAGGAAAAAAACCGAAGGGCTCACGCAGCACCTCGGGAAAAACAGATGGGAACCTGGTGAATCTCGGGGGTGGGTCCCCTCCTCACAGCAGATGAAGCTGGTGGATTTGGTGTCCTTTCTCTTGTTGGCTCGGCTGTCCCGAGCTCTGGGGCCAGGGCGGAGCGGCCGCTCTCCGTCCCGCCGGCCCCCGGCCGATGCTCGTCCCTTCGATTCTGATCTCGGACCAACACCAAACCGAACAGTTCAGGGAAAAAAAAAGGATTGCTCCCACAGTCTCCAAGGCCAGAGAAAGGGGAAAAAAAACCCCCTTCTTGCCTAAGCTAACAAAACCCAAGCTAGCTAAACGAGCGAAGGGAGCCCCGCCCGCACGGCACCGCGGACGCCTGGGGCCTGAGGCTTTGAAAAAGCCCGCGCAGAGCCCCGCGGCCCCCCCGCCCCGGCCCCACCTCGGAGCTACGGCAACCACGGCTGGGCACCGATCAACGACCAGGGAACGGGAAACCACTACAGCAACCACGGCTGGGCACCGAGCAAGGAGCAGGGAACGGGAAACCACTACGGCAACCATCGCTGGGCACCGAGCAATGATCAGGGAACGGGAAACCTCTACAGCAACCACGGCTGGGCACCGAGCAACGACCAGGGAACGGGAAACCTCTACAGCAACCATGGCTGGGCACCGAGCAAGGAGCAGGGAACGGGAAACCACTACGGCAACCATCGCTGGGCACCGAGCAATGATCAGGGAACAGGAAACCTCTACAGCAACCATGGCTGGGCACCGAGCAAGGAGCAGGGAACAGAAAACCACCCAGGACAATGAGGCGGGATAGGGCTGGGGAGCTGCTGTGCCAGAGGTGTCCTCCAGCCTGACCCTCATTCACCCGGGCCGTCGCCCACGGGAAGTGCCGGAGGTCAGCGCGGGCTCCGGCCCGATCTCCGTACGCTGCCGGGCATCCCGGCCGCCCGCTCTTTGCCTGCCGCCTGCTCTTTGCCTTCCGGTCACGTAGGAGCTGCGGTCGGGGTGGAGAAAGGGAACTTGTCTGCAGGCAGGCGGGGGGCCAGGATGGCTGGAAGGAGCTGCCTTCTCCCCGAGACTGGATTTTGGCATTCCAAAACAGATGGGAGCCCCCGGGATAGGGTTTGGCACCCCAGAACAGACTCCAGTTTAGTGTCTTCTGACTTTATTTCCACCCAATTTGGCCGTGGTCGAGCAAATGCCTCTCCCGATCACTCCCAGACCCGCTGCTACCCCCTTCCTCCCTCCCTTGCTCCGCCCCTGGGGACATGCCGGTGTCACATCTGTGATCCCACGGCGGCTCAGTCCTGTGGGTCAGCACTGCACGGCCGCCGAAACTCCTGCCCGTGTTCATGGATCCACTTATTCGCCACTGGAACAGACAAGGACACGGACCCCTGTCTCTTCCCATCCCTCTGCACCCTTCTCTAACCCTGCACTGGTATCGGTGAACTTGTTCCCTGTTATCCAGGATATCTGTGCATTCCCAGCCCCTCTTGCCTCCCTGCCGGTGGAGCTGTCCCTCCAACCCCGTGTCACCCTGGGGTGACACCTGGTAGCGTCTCTCACCCCACTTGTCCCCAGCCAGGACGGGGCAGCCGGCGTGGAGCGTGTCCCCGTCACCATTCCCGTTCCTCCGCAGGTTCCACCAGAAAAGAGCCGCATTCTGTGGAGCAGAGATGGGTTTGGCACCCTAAAACAGAGCTGGGATCCCCAAGACTGAATTTTGGCATCCCAAAACAGATTAGGGAGCCCCGGGGCTGGGGATTGGCATCACTGGCTTGACCACAACTCCCTGCAAGAGCTGAGATACAGAGAGCAGTGTCCCACTTTCCCTGCTCCCAGCGATTCTACGTCCCCCTCACCTTGACCACAGGCACACTGAAGTTGGCGTAGATGAAAGCGGTGGAGCCTCCGGCCTCCACTGCGCTCAGCTGGAAAAGGAGCAAAAATAGGAGCCATGGATCCCCCTTTCCCTGTGATGCTCCTTTGCACAGGGAAACTGAGGCACAAAACCTCCCTTGGGCCCCAACTCTGTTCCCCTCTGGCACAGCACAAACTCCTGAATACTCCACAGGCGTTGGCACTTCCCACCCACTGCAGTGTTTTAGGGCTGCCCTCACCCATCCCATCCCCTGAGGACCAAGCCAGTGCCATCTCTCCAGGCCTGGAAATGAGGGAGGACTCACGTAGATCATGATTGTGGCGATCCTGTTGCCTGACTTCATTCTGTACAGGGGGCTCTTCATGGACTGCTCCAAAAGGGGAGGTGGGAATGGTCAGTCTCGTGGGGACAGTCAGTCCTGCACTGACACAGCTCAGCCCAGAGGCACCTCACGCCTCAGCAGCTCTAAGCTGCCCCACCTTGCTCCCTCCAGGAAAATCCCTCCCTCTCCCTTCTTTTCTCTTCCTTCCTTCCTTCCTTCTTTTCTCTTCCTTCCTTCCTTCTTTTCCCTTCCTTCCTTCCTTCCTTCCTTCCTTCCTTCCTTCCTTCCTTCCTTCCTTCCTTCCTTCCTTCCTTCCTTCCTTCCCTTACCTTGTTCCCCCCTCCCTCCCTCCTTCCTTCCCTTCCCAGGAATACCCCAGGCACCCACCCAGGGATCACCATCCTGGGACCACCCATCCTACCCCTGCCAGGGGCCATCCCAGGGTCCATCACTAGGAACATCTTGAGGAATAAGCCAAGGATCACCATGGGGACACCCCCAGGGACCATTCAGGGTCTTCCCTTGGGCACCATCCCAGGACCATCATGAGGAGCATCCCAGGGCCCATCTCCAGGAATATGTGAGGGACTGCCCAAGAGTTCTTCTTCAGGAACATCTGAGGAATCACCTCAAAGGCCAACCCAGGGCCCATTCCCAGGAACATCCCAGGGACCACCCCTGAGTCTACCCCATGAACCACCTCCAGGAGCATCCCAGAGTCCACCCCAGGAGCACCACCCTGGGCATCACTCCATGGTTCCCCCACGGCCCACCCTAGCAGCTCCCTGACCGTGGCATGGTCGAAGTGTGGCTCGTAGTGGCCTCCCAAGCCATAGTTGACCACCTGCAGATACTCGGCGTAGGGTGGCCGCAGGTCCAGGCCAGTGACGGCGGCGATGCGCTGATCCAGCGCCCGCACCACTGGGTCGGCCGTGTCCTTCAGCCAGGCGCTGTGGGATCACCCCATGTTCAGCCCCCCAAATTCATGTGTGGCTGGGCTTTACCCTCGGGGCACTGGTGGAGGAGCCAGGCCTCCCAGCATGGCTTCACCGCCACCTCAGAGGTGGCCATGCAGCCATGGTGGTCCCGCTGGCTGGAGGACAAGGGAGGGGTGGCTACTACCTCTTGCTTATCCGGTACTCGGCTTTCTGCTGCTTCTCCCCAGATGCAACCACAGATCTCTGCAGCTGAAGGACACATGGGGGATGCGTGTTGCTACACATGGGGACCCTCACACCAAGCAGGGGCCATGGTCAGGGTTGAAGTTGGTGGGTTTGTACAAGCTGGTTGCCAAACATCCCACCCCAAGGAGTCCCACTGGGGTGAGGGAAGCGGTGACAGCAGGTGGAGCCAATGCAGTACGTGTCACCAAGCCAAGCCTGGTTGGGAAGCGGTTTAGGTGCATCCATGGACCTGGTTTCTTCCAAAAAATCTTTTGGGGGGCTCAGATGGAGCTGGGGTCATCATCCCCAGGGTCTCACAGAATCCTAGACTGGTTTGGGTTGGAAGGGACCTTCCAAGATCATCCAGTTCAACCCCCCTGCCATAGGCAGGGACACCTTCCACTAAACCAGGTTGCTCCAAGCCCTGTCCCATCTGAACTCCCTGGAGGAGGCTTTGGCCTTAAAACCTCTCCTATCTCTGCATTCACCCTGGATCAGGATCTCCTGGGACACCCTTCTGCAGGAAAGGGACATCCCTGGAGACAGGGACGGCTCACCCAGGGCCCTGCCAACCCCTTGATGGTCTCAGCCTCAGCATCGGTGATGAAATCATGGTACAGAGCCACATAGGGTTGGATCCGGACCATCTCCTTCTTGGCAGGCTGGAGGAGGAGGTAGGGGCTGCTGTTGGTCTCGTAGGAGCAGCCGAGGTGCAGGAGCCGCTCTGGGGCTGGCTGGGGAGAAAGGGGACCAAGGAGGGCGTGAGGGGGGGAACAGCGGCGGTGGGGGACCATGGCACCCCTGCCGGTCCCACCTGCCCCCTGGGGCGCTGGCACAGCTCCTCGTAGGCATCACGGCTCTGCAGGCGGGTGCTGTTGGGGCGTTGTAGGGGGCTGGCACTTGCCCCCGTCCCCATCTCCAGCAGCTTCTCGTACTTGGCCACGTTCTTCGACACCCTTTGGTTACTGGGATCTGCCGGGGAGGTGGTGTCACCCAGAACGCCACACCCCCATCAACCCCCTTCCCTGGCATCAGTCCCGGGAGAATTACCCCACATGGGGGCAAGAAATAGGGTGAGGGAGGCTGTTGCCATGAAGAGGTGATGGGGACATCCCAAAATCTTTCCCCTCTTCCTGCTGCATCCAGGGTTGTCCCATATACCGTAGCGGAGAAACTCCCTGGAGAGGCTCAAGGCGTGAGAGATGTTTCCAGCCTGGATGGGGGAGTGGAGACCCCATGACCACCCATCCCCCCGCCCATGGTTTGGCTCTGCTGGACACTGGGGATGGGGAGGGGATTCATGGCTATACCATGAAGTAGGAGAAGGCCAGATGGTCCAGAGCATCCTCCAGGCTGCTCCGGTCCTCCAGGTTCCAGCTGCCATAGGAGAGGCGGAAGAGGCTGACAGCCTCCTCCAGCCACGCAATGGAGTGGTAATAGTCACCTGTGTCATAGGCCACCTGCGAGGCAACACATCCCCTGCACCTGCCAGCTGGGCCAGCCTGGCCTGCATCCCATCCCATCCCATCCCATCCCATCCCATCCCATCCCATCCCATCCCATCCCATCCCATCCCATCCCCTCATGCCATGTCATCCCATCCCATTGCAATTTCCCTTCATCCTGTACCATTACATCCGTCACTTTTCTATTGCCATTTCTGTCTCCATTCCCTCCCACATCATCCCCATCCTGTCCCATCCCTTCCTTTCCTGTTCCATCCCCATCTCAATCTCCATCCCCATTTGCACCTGCACTTCCATCTCATCCCGTGTAAAGAAACCCCAATGTCTATTCCTATGGAAGCAACATCCTGGGCTGGAGAAGCTTTGTGGAGGCTTATGGGGTTTGCCCTCACCTTTCCCACATGGAAGCAGTCGTCGGCAGAGAGGGAGACGCGCCGGCCGGGGCTGTAGAGGGGCGGGTGCCCGGCTCTCTGGAAGACGCCGTTGGCCAAGCCCTTGACGCTGAGTGCGTAGACATCCTGCAGCCGCATCAGCGCCCTGGCTGCTCCGTCCAGGTCCTCGGTTCCAGGCAGCTCCTGCTCCACCTCCCCGAGGCCAGCATGGAGTGCTGCAGGGTGGGAAAGAGGTATGGGGGAGGATAAACAAAATTCTGAGGTGCAACTGCCTTTATAATCTCTTCCCCCTGGGGACCCTGCATCCTGCTCCTCCATCCGTTCCCCTGCTCCCACACCTGTTCTCCATCTCCATCTGTTCCCTTGCTCCTCCATCCATTCTGCTCCTCCAACAACTTTCTTGCTTCTCCACCCATTCCCCAGGCCCTCCATCTATTCCCTGGCTCCTCCATCCCTTCTCCTGTTCCTCCACCCATTGACCCTTGCTCTCCATCTGTTCTCCTGTTCTTCCACATGTTCCACTCTTCCATCGATTCTCCTGCTCCTCCATCCTCTCCCCAACACCTCCTGGCTCTGCCCAGGTGACAGAGGGGACACATGGCCAAGCATCTCCCCCGTACCCTGGGTGTTCCTGGTGGCCTCGTCGCTGTAGATGACGTTGGGCCAGTCAGAGTGGAGGCGCTTGATGAGGCTGAAGGCCAGCAAGGGATTGTCCACCGAGGCCTTGGGGTCCTGGTGCAGCGCCTGGACCTTCTCATAGAACCTACAAGGCACCCACTGGGGGACACTTTGATGCTCCTCAGTGTTGACACCACCTGGGTGGGGGCTGAGTCCCCCCCGTTGTTGGGCAGCTCTGCCTCAGTGTCCACTCTTTGGCCAAGCCAGAGCTTAGGGACTGTCTGACCCCATCGCTGGTGGGTGTGTGGGGATGGCCCGTGCCCTGGGGATGCTGCGACCCAGATCCGCACGGGTGCCTCCTGGGGCACGGCTGGGGGAAGGGGGGCGTGATCCGTGTCCGGTCTGAGCTTCCCATCCTCCCACCATCCTCTTATTTAGGGCCACCCCCCAAAATTGGGTGCTGCGGGGAAGGTGGGGATGGGTTAACCCCTCCTCGTAGCCAGGGAATCACCCACTCCTGGGGCTGAGGGGCGGGATGGGTGGCTGGAGGGGAGCGGGTGCTGCGGGTGCCCCACCCGTGGCCGCGGTGCGGTTGCGGGGTGCCGGTACCTGCGGAAGCGGCGCAGGCGGGAGCTCTCGTCCCGCAGGTAGGAGCGGAGCCGGCGGAGCAGGCGGCGCTCGGCGCCCAGCGCTCCCCGCACGCTCAGCATCGCAGAGAACGTCTCGGCCGGGGCGGGGGGCGGCAGCAGCGCCAGCAGCGCCCCCAGCGCCCCCAGCACCCCCAGTGTTCCCAGCGCCCCCAGTGCTCCAAGAATCCCCAGTGCCTCCAGTGCCCCCAGCGCCCCCAGTCCCAGCAGCGCCCCCAGAACGCCCCGTATCCCAAGCGCTCGCAGTGCTCCAAGTACCCACGGTGTCTCCAGTCCCAGCGACGCCACCAGCACCCTCAGCGCTCCCAGTATCCCCAGAACCTCCAGCCCCCTAGTCCCAGCAGCGCCTCCAGTTCCCACAGTATCCCCAGTATCCTCAGTGGCCCCAGTGCTCCAAGTATCTCCAATTACCCCCAGCACTCCAGCCTCAGCACTCCCCAGCCCCAGCGCCCGCCTCCGGCCGCCGCCGCCGCCGCCGGGAGAAGCCGGGGGAAAAGGGGCGGAGAGGCCCCGCCTTTGGGGGGAAAAGGGGTGGGGGGGTGCCCCGGATCCGCCACGCTGGCTGGGGAGGGCGGTGTGGTGCTGGTCCCCTTCCTGCTTGTCCCTGTCCCCATCCCTGCCCCTCTGTCCCTATCCTGCTTGTCCTCCTCTTGTCTGTCCCTGTCCTGCCCCAGCCTCATCCTGCCTGTCCCTGCCCCTTTCCCTATTCTGTCCTGGCCCCATCTTGCTCCGTCCTCAGCTTCATCCTGCCTGTCTCGCTCCTGTCTGTCCCCATTTTGTCTTCTGTCCCTCTCTTCTCTGGCCACATCCTGCCTGTCCCCATTCCATCTTGCTCCCATCCTGCCCGTCCCTGTCCACATACTGCCTGTGCCCATCTCGATTTGATCTTCTGCCCAACCTGCCTGTTCCTACCCTGCCTTGCAGTCATCCTGTCTGCCCCCATCCCATCCTGCCCCCATCCCATCCTGTCCCCATCCTGCCTCTCATACCCAAAACATAGCACCAGGATGGAGTGGGAGGTGCCACGCTCGGGGCCATCCTGCATCCTTCCGGGGCAGGGTCGGCTCCGTTGGGATTTTCCCAGTATTGACTGGATTTCATATGTTTTGGGAGGATTTTATTTGACAGCAGCACGGGGCTGTGAGGTCACTGTCACGGTCGGGATGCTACAACCTGTTTCCTATGGAGCAGAATGAAACACCCCCCGCCCCAAGATCTGAGTGCTTTTCCCCCAGGAGGCAGGGAGAAACTCAGTCTGAAGCAGGCAAGTGAAGAAAACAGGATAAAAAATGGTAAAAACTGGGCATTATCTGCCACCTGCAGGAACAAAGAAACTGGAATATTTTTAACTAAAGCAAGAATTTTGGGTACTTTTTCCTCAGGGAATCAGCTGCTCTTGCTGGCACCTTCTGCTTTTCTGCTGCTACCAGGTGAAAAATGCTGATTTTTGAGAAGCAGCGGCATTTCGGACCAGACATCTGACGGGTGATTAAAAAGCCGTAATTAAATAAAAGGTACATGATGCTGAGTCTCTGGTGCACCTGAAATATCCTGGTGAGGTCTCGGCACTGCCGTGCTCACTGGATCCGGCTGCCGATGCTCAGGAGTGACTGCACTGCCTAAAATGGGCCTGTTTTAGGAAGCCGTGAGGTTCTGATCGCCAGAGGGGTCCAGGGTGAAGAGGCAGAAGCTGATTTCCTCGCAGGCGCTGCTGGCGCCGCACTCGAACAAGCACCCAAAAACGCCGCCGGGGCAGACGGCCAGGTCGGAATACCCGGCCGGCCCCGCGTGCAGCACCCACGGGCGCCGCCAGCCCGCCCCGTCCAGCGGCGAGGGGTTGACATAGAGGCCCAGATCGCGCCGGCGGTGCCGGTCGGTGGGGTGCGAGTACAGTAACCAGGTGGGCGCCCCGGCGGCGCGGGCGGGCGCGGCGAAGCTGACCACGCTGCCCTGGCAGCCCCGCGGCGGCTCGCCCAGCGCCTCGCAGCGCGCCGGCCGCTGGAACTGCAGCCCGCGGTCGGCGCTGAGCGCCACGGCCCGGCAGCCCCGCGGCGCACGGGCGCTGCAGTACAGCAGGGGCTGCTGGGCGCCGCGGATCTCGGCCACCTGGCACTCGCCCGTCCGCTCTCCGCCCAGCAGGGCACCCTTGTGCCAGTGGCGCCCGCCGTCGTCGCTGTAGAAGACGAGGGAATGCTGGCGGGTGAAGCACGGCAGCCGCACGGCCCCGCACAGGCACCCGTGCACGTAGTAGGTGTAGGCCGGCACCACCAGCCGCCCCGAGTCCAGTTGTATCCCGTGGCCCGGCCCCACGGCGAAGGTGGCCCATCGGGACAGGTCGGCGCCGATGGCTTCGTCCGTCACGTCCCGCAGCGCGGTCCAGCCGCGGCCGCCGTCGGCGCTGGTGGCGAAGCAGAGGCGCGCGGCGCTGCAGCCGCTCCAGATCTGGCATCGCTCCGTTTTTCCCTGCTCCACGCAGATGCAGAAGAGGAAGACGGTGCCGCTTCTGGCGTCGTAGAGAGGACAGGGGTTCATGGTGCGGTGGCCGGGCAGAGCCAACGCCGACAGCTCCTCCATGGGACCCCACTGCCGGCAAGGAGGAAAACGGGGCTCAGCCACGGGATGCACCGGTGTCGCCGCACCCTGGAGTCACCCGGCATCGCGCCCATCTCTTGCTCCCACAGCCCGGGGAGATTTTACCTTGACCGAGGAGCCGTGCCGGCGGCCCCGCCGCAGCACCAGGTACTTGGCATCCTCGTCCCGGGCCGAGGAGCGCTTCTCGGCAAAGGCCAGGAAGGAATCATCCGGGGGGACGTAGAGCAGAGCCGGGATGCGGTAGGTGATCCCACCTGCCTGTAGGAACAGCGCCTCCGGAGGGAAAACATGCGGGGATCCTGGTGGTGGTGGCAGTGGTGGGGGGCTCTCCCCACCATCCCCCTGCTGCTGGAAGGGTGGGAAAGTCAGATGCAAAGGGTTAAATCCTGGCAAAAGGAGGGGGTGGCCTGTACGGGGGGATAGGGATGGAGGCTCACCTTGAGGCAGGTGGTGGCCTGGGACATGGTGGCCTCCCTGAGGTTCCCGTTGGGGCCTGAGCAGGGTGGGAGAGGGGAGCAGAGCCCCTCGATGGGGTCAGACCTGCTTTCCTGCCTGTCCATGCAGTTCCCCTGCACTGCACAGGCTCCCCTGCTTCACCCACGGTGCCCACGTCCAGGCTGTTCCCAAGGGCTGTGCACCTCCTGCACCACACCAGGACCCCCAAGCTTCCACTCCCTTCAGCTCCCCCGGTATCCCTAGCCCAGAGTCCCTGTGCCCATGCACCCCTCCACTCTCCATGCACCCCCAATCCTCCACGCACCCCTCCCACCTGGATCCCACCCTACGCTCACCCACAGCACAAACCCCCTACACCACAGCATGCACTGACCCCCCCCAATGACAGACACCCCCTCCGTGCATCCCCCTTCACGTGTCCTGACCCCCCTTCACCCCCGCAGGCACTGATCCCCCCGATCCACCTGCAGTACCCAGATTCTCCCCGTGTACCCCCCGACACCCCCACAGCCCGACTCCCCTACACCCCGCATGCACCAAGCCCCCCCCGTGACCCCCCCCAGTCCCAGTCCCCTGACCCCCCTACACCTCGCAAGCACCGACCCCCCTCCCCTCCGTGCCGCGACCCTCCCCGCATTCCCCTCTCCCCGCGTTCCCGCAGCCCCGCAGACCCCGCTCCTTCGGCCGCCGCCGCGCCGGGGCCGCCCCGCTCCGCCTCTTCCTGCAGCTCCCGGAGCGGGGGGGGGCCGGATCAGGCGCTCGGCGGGGCCAAGGAAGCGGGCGGCGATCCAGCGCCGGTGCCAGAGGGCAGCAGGGACAATACCTGTGCAGGTGTGGGCAGGCCATGTGCTCAGCCTCCGGCGCTCCTACGGGGCGGGTGGAATGGAATATCAGGAGGAGATTGACTGGTGAAGCCGCTGCCGACCCTCTCCCCGACAGGCAGGAGGGGAGCCAAGAGAGGGATGGAGGCAGGACCCTGCTTGGAGTGCCAGGAGAATCCCCTCCCGGCCGCCCTTGCCTTCCCAGGTGCTCCTATGGAACCGGTGTGGAGAGGGAGGAAGATCATGAAGGTCCATCTGGGGGTTCCCCGGGATGCGCCATCCAAGCCCAACCAGCTCTACAAGACAAAAATGAGTCATTTTCATCCACTGCCTTCTGAGGGAATGGAGGCCGTGATAAGCCAACCAGACCCATCCCACAGGGAAGTCTGCTCCGTCCCTGGGGCCCAGGGAAGGGACGGTAGTAGGAAACTCCGTGGTCTGTACCGCCTCTGACTATTAGCCGCTGTTGTTGTCTGGGTTGGAAGAGATGAGATGAAGGAAAAAGACCTGGGAGAATGCAAAGGGACTTCAGGGCACAGGGACAATTGGACAAAGGAGCAGGTGCACAGGTCATGTCCTCAATTCCTTCAGTACCAGGGGGGAATACTGAAAGGAACAGGAAAACAAGAAAACCACCCTGATTGACACATGGCCTAGAGGCTGGTACCATCGGTGGAATTTTGGGTGTTTTGACTATGGTGTGGTTTACACAGGAGTCAGTCCTGAAGGGCAAAGGAGTCCAGGAAGGCTGGACGTGCTTGAAGAAGGAAATCCTAAAGCACGAGGAGCAGCCTGTGTCCGTGGGGCATAGGAGACAGCCGGTCCTGGTTAAACAGGGAACTTGGGGTGGAGCTCAGGGGAAAAAATAGAGTGTATCAGCTCTGGAAGGAAGGGCAGGAAACTTGGAGGGACCATGAGGATGGTGTGAGGTTATGTAGGGAGAAAACGAGAAGGGCAAAAGCCAAACTGGAGCAAAAAAGGTGTCTCTAAATCCACTGGGAGTGAAAGGAGGGCTGTGTCTCTACCCTTTTCTGGATGTGGAGGGCAGCACTGTGTCTGGGGTGGGAGGAAAGGCTGAGGTACTTAATGTCTCCTTTCCTCAGTCTTTAATACCAAAACCTCAGGATACCCAGCTCCCGTGGCTGGAAGTCAGTTATGAAGGAAGCCTCACAAATTGTGAAGGAAAGGGTCACCCCCAAGTCCCTGGGCCCAGGTGGGAGCACTGTTGGCTGGGTGAAACGCTGGTGCCGGGATGTGGCACCTGGGGACGAGGTTTAGGCGACAAGATTGTGGTGGTGCCAGGGGAATGCCAGGACTCTTCCAACCTTGAGAATTCTGTGAACTAGGATTCCCTCCCCAGCCGTGAAAACACCCCAGATATGCTCCAGGACACGTTTGATGTCTGTTCTTCCCTTTTATTGAAAAATCAACCCAAAAAATCTCTCTTTTAAAAAATGCCAGTTTATAGAAGGGACGCGTGGAACAGGAGATGCCACAAGGGAACCGCAGGACAGACAGACACAGCTTGGAAAATCTTTTACACTTTCTGGGAAGCTTCGTGGCTGAGCACACAGAAGTAGCATATTTGATTCTCCCCCCCAACACATAAAAGGTTTTTATATAAAACAATCCTCTACCCCCAATTAGATAAATACAAAAATAAAGCAAACTTGTTTGCGAGGGGATGGTTGTTTCACAGAAGGGTTTTGTCCTGAACTCCTAACACAAAACGGAAAGGTGGGATTGGTAAAACCCCCTGGACACAGAGCCATGTGATAAAGCACTGCCAGGAAAAGCAGAGGATGCTAGGGCAGCATTGGTGATGTGTTTCTCCTCCCGGGGCTCCCCAAAATCCAACTTTGGGGTCCACCTCAGAGCCAGGAGGGCAGGCACACAGACCAAGCTTAGCCACGAGCTTCAACAAAGCTTGGGTCCAAGATTAAAATTCCTGCTTATCCAAAATGCAATAGGACTTCAGGACAAAAACAGAGGCCATGATTCGCTTTCTTTGCCATTTGACTTTATTGGTGTTAATTTAGCAGGTTCCCGGGAGGCGGGCGGGGTCCGAATCATTTTGTTTTCCTCTCCAGGGCCAGACTGTCGTGCAGCTTAGACACCTCTGGCTCGTAGGCCTCCATGACTAACGTCCCGTTGTTATCGAAGAACTTGGCGATGGATTTGGTGAACTCGGCTTCCCTCTGCTGTTTGGTTTTCCCGCTGATGAATGTCAGCTTCAGGGTGTACTTGTCATCGAACCTGCGGGAGGGGCAGACAGACCTCAGAGCAGGATCCCAGTCGGGACAGAAATCCCCCTCTTGTTTAAGGGGAAAACCCTCCCGGACTGGAGGTCCCACCTGGGCACTCATAATTAACACAGTTAAAGGTTTTTATACCCTGCCTTAAAGGGAAGTGAAATGTGAACGTTTGTGGCAGAAAACCACTTGGAGCCGCTCCCGTTCCTAGACTGGGACACGGACTTTGATGGAGCAGAAAGAATTTGTAGGTTTCAAAAGAAAAGGCAGCATTTAGGGTGATGTCTGGCGAGGGAGGGATGGCAGTGGTGCCCGCTGGCTAAGCCCGGGCTGCTGGAGCAGACGGTACCGTTTGAGGCTGGAGGAGAGCTGCCAGACGTCGTCGGGATCCATCCCTGCCGGGTCCTTCCTGTGAGCCACCAGGAAAATGCTCTTCTCTTTGTATGAGGTATAAATGGTCAGGATTCCCATCATCACAAAATACGTGCGGAGAAAGTTAAGGAAATCAAGAAGGTGCAAGGAGAAGCAGAAATTAGGCAGAGAAGTTGCTCGGATCCCCTCAGACACCATTGTTTAACCACTTCTCGTGACACTTTAATTCCAAACAGGATGTTTGGCTGGTGCTTCATTAGCATGAGAAATTAAGTAATAAATTTTAACTTTAATAATTTATTATTCACTCCCTGGAAGTGCCCAAGGCCAGGATGGACAGGGCTTGGAGCCACCTGGGATAGTGGAAGGGGTCTCTGCCCATGGCAGGGGGTGGAACTGGATGAGCTTTAAGGACCCTTTCCATACAAACCAGTCTGGGATTCTCTAACATTTGTTGGGAGATAGTGGGAAAAATTGAGACTGAACAAGCCACAGAAGGAGTTGCTGGGCATTCTTCCTAAGCACAGACCAAGCAACTCCTCTTCCCCATTTTTGGAATTAAGTAATTTCAAGTGCTGCAAGACAAATCACCCGTCTGTTCTGAAAGACACCCAGAACAGCCTGGAACAACGAAACTCCTTAGGATCACAGAATTGCTGAGGTTGGAAAAGGCCTCCGAGACCACTGAGTCCAAGCACTCCTCAAGTCCACCATTCCTCCAGCCAAGGCCACCACTAATCCTTTGCTTTGCTGAACCTCACGGAGTGACCTCAGCCCCGGATTCAGCCTGTCCAGATCCCTCTGCAGAGAGCTGCTGGCAGGAATTCTCTCCTTCCCCTCTCAGTATCCGACCTGTGGTATTAGGGAAAAGCAAACGTGTCTGTAACCAGACTATGGATAGAATGAAAAAACAGATCTGCCCTCAGATCACCCAAATTTAGGGGCATTATGCCCAGACAGGCAGGAATTTTCCTATCACATGAAAACTGTCTGATTGTCAGCTGATCTCCACACGACAGGAAGTATAATTCCCACAGGCCTGAAAATGGGAATATCCCGAAGGGTTTTGTTCTTGTGGAAAATAAAACCCTTTTGGTGTAACCAAGACAAGATCTGTAAAGGATATGAGACAACACAAAAGGCAAGAACGGGTTTGGATTCAGGAAAAGGGTGCAGGTAATCCCAAATCAAAGCAACAATGGCGAAGAGACAAGAGATTGTGCAGATCATGAGGCGGCCATCGATCAAACGGAAATTTTCCACATATTTGTACTTCTCCAGGAGGACCTGTGGGAGAAACAGGCAGCTGAGTCTGTTATGCGCTTTTCAGGAACTTGACACACTGTTTCAGGGAAGGCTTTGAAGGAAACAATCCCAGTGGCACGGGTAAACTGAGCAGAAAGTTTATGGGGAATTAATGTCTGCGTCAGGCGCCTGATAATTGATCCCGATTAAGCACAAACACGTGGGAATCACAAGAGATGCCACAGACCCGGCATGGATCCGGGCACAACCAACCCCCGAAAAGCAGAACAGAAAATCAGAGAGTTTCCCAAGAGGAACAGCTCAGCAGAGAGAGAACGCACCTTTTTGGCAGAGTCGTCCAAGGAATTTTTCACAGCTGAACCATCCCATTTGTCAATTTTTACTGGCTTGTCATCAATCTTCCACTGCAATGGAAACCAAAGGGAGTGAGGGGAATTTCATCCCACCGCGCTCGTTCCTGTCGTGAGCGCCAAGACAGGAGGCAAACCAGAAAGCAGCTGTTCCCTGGTTGGGAAAACCTGGCCGGACGCAAATCTGCACCCAGAAGCCGCCTGAGCAGCACCGTGCCCGTGCCCTGGGCAGGTTTCAGCTTACACCTCTTGTCACAGGCTTGAAGTGGCTCTGACACCAGGTTTACCGATTTTGCTTCTCCATTTGGTGCTCCCGCTGCCATCCCCAGGCAGCGACAGTTGGGCTGAATTCCTGCCTTTGCTACGTTCCAGCCACACCGTTACACACAGACTCTTGGGGGATGGAGGAAAACTTCAAGAACCCCCAGCTATCTTTGTACAAGGGGAGAAATAAAAGGCACAAACAAGGAATTTCAGTTAAAACCATCCTCCAGAACAAAAGCAAAGGACTCTGTCACTCTTCCATATTCAAATCTTCTGCAGGAATGGGTCCCTCCCCAGTAACAATTCCCATATACAACAGCTCAGCTTTTCCAAGGCATCCACCTTCTCCTGAACTACATTATTTTTCAGTGACACATCAGTCTGAGTCCTGAGTATCCTAAGTCACCCCTTATTTCAAACAGTCGAGTGACTGGAGCTGGAATTTTAGCTGCCAGTAAAGCAATCCTCAATTTCACTGGTGTTATTTTCCTGCTCCGGAAGCTCCCAAGCTGGATTGATTAACTACCAATCCAAAGAGCTCCTTTCCCTCCTCTGGAAGGAAAAAAACCCCACTTTAAAATATGATGTAAAGCTCGATCTGCTTCCCCTGCAGCTGCACAGGGAAAAACCCAATTATCCCCCAGGCCCGGCACGTGGGAATTACGAGGCTCACAGTGAATGTCACTGCGTGCCCACGAGGTTTATGAGGCACAAAAGCAAGGGGCACAAGGATCTAAAACCATGGAGAACTGGGACACAGCTTTCACGTCAGTGTATGGTACCAAATGTTTTAGGTGGCTGCTTTTTCAAGCATTTTCTTCCAGGGTTAACTAGCACACGTAGTAATTGGAAGCCAAACCCTTTGCCGTAAGGGAATAGGGTAGAATTCTTTCCACTATTTATTTTTCCTTATACAAGCACCTACAGCAGTTGGAGGGGGATGACTAGGGCTGAAGGGAGGATGCTCAGGGATGAGGATACGCAGGAATGGGGATGCTCAGGGCTGGCGGGGAGATGCCCAGGGTGAAGGATGGATGCCCAGGGCTGAGGGAGGGATGGACGCCGGGGCCGGCGGGGGGATGGCCGGGGCCGGCGGGGCGCTGCCCGGGGGCCCGGCCGGGGCGGGGGTCGCTCGGGGCAGCTCAGGAGCCCCGCGCGCGGTACCTTGTCCAGGAGCCCGTTCCGGCCGCTTTTGGCCGCCATCTTCTCGCCGCCTCCGCCCCCGCCCCGCCCGCGACACTTGGGCGCCTCTGATTGGTCGTGCGGGAGGAAGTCCCGCCCCCCTCGCGCCGCGCGGCACGCTGGGAAATGCAGTCCCGTCCGCCATCCCTATGACGGGGAGAGGGCGCTCGTATCGTGGAACCACAGGATTTGGGTTGGGAGCGACCCTAAAACCCATCCAGTCCCACCCCCTGCCATGGGCAGAGGCAAATTCCACGAGACCAGGTTGCCCCAAGCCCCGTCCGACCCCGAAAGGGTTGTCCAGCACCGGCACAGCTGCCCAGGGCAGTGGTGGAGTCCCCATCCCTGGAGGGATTTAAAGCCGTGTAGATGGTGGCACTTGGGGACAGGGGCTAGTGGTGGCCTTGCAGTGCTGGGGGACTCGACGACCTTGGAGGCCTTTTCCAGCCCTGACTATTCCATGGCTCTATGATGTCCAACAGGATACAGCAGCCTTGTTGTGTGGCTGAGCCATGTGAGGAGGATGCTGCTTATTCCTCCTTAATTAGACCCTTCACGTAGAGCTTGGCCCCAGCTGCCATGACAAGGAACCTGCTGATGTCCATTGCAGGAGATGTGATGCTAAGCTGGATGGCCATTTGGACTGATCCAGTTTAGCTGCTTTGATGCAGGATATCAGTTTTATGTTAAAAGAATAAACAACAGCCCCAGTCCGGTCTCCCGGCAGATGCATCTTCCTACAGTGAGAGCAAATAATGGGTTTTCACCTGTCTTGTCTCAAGCCTGTTATTAATGAGCCTCTTTATACCTTTGTTCCCTTTGGTGGGAATTGGGTCTGGCTAGTTGCCCCGGCTCTGCCAAGACATTCCCGGAGGAAACAGCACATTGTCCTCAGTATTTGTGAGAGCAGAGGGGGTGGGAGCAGTGCAGGCACAAGTCCTTGAGCAGCCTCTGGCAGCATTCCCGGTCACACGGAGGTGCCAGCGGAGCTGGAAGTGGAGAAAGGACAGCTCGAGTATATCCTGCTGCAGATGCCAGGGATCCAGACAGGATGGGCAAGCAGCACCTGCCTCTCCCTGCCCGCATGGAAACCATGGGCGTGTTCCAGCAGGAGAGGGCTCAGCTCTGCCAGGGTGCCACACAGACACCGCTGGGGTCCCTGGGATCTACAGCTGGATTAACTTCAGCCCAAAGCCAGCTGTTGGGAGACGAGCCTTGGAGTAAAATGGGTTTGCCCTGAGAGGAAGCGGCACTTGGGTCTCCATGCCAGCCCTGATGGGGCTCCCTGCTGAGCTGCCAGTGCAAGCAGGGCCTGGCAAAACCCCAAAAGGGTCTGTCCAGCCCTGGCACAGCTGCCCAGGGCACCGCTGAGTCCCTGTCCTTGTAGGGATTTAAAAGCTGTGTGGATGTGGCACTTTGGGACAGGGTCAGTGGCGGCCTTGGCAGTGCTGGGGGAGTGGTTGGGCTCCATGATCTCGGAAGGCTTTTCCAGCCAAATGATTCTGTGATTCTACAATTACTCCACAACCTCCTTCAGCTGGACTCAACTGTCACCTGTCTGGACAAGCAGCAGTAGGATCCTGCTTGTTTCCAAGCACAGCAAGAAACGGGGAATTTCACTGTCAGAACCTGGTTTTATTCCGTTTGAACCTCGGCCTTTGCCCTGCAGTTCAAGTCCTGGTTGCTGTTAAAACGAACACTGTTATTTGTACACATTTGTTGGCATATTTCTGGTTTGTGACAATTGTTTCACAAGCAGGATTTACTCTGTTTCAAACAACAGAAGCCACAACATGACAGATGCCTGCATGTCATTCCACTCACACATTTCACACATGCAAGTCAGCGGTCCTTTGGTGCCTTCCATCGCTTGGTAACACATTCAGGTGAAGCCACGGGGGTTCAGCTGAGACCAGAACGACCGTGAGAGTCTGTAACCAGCCGGTGCTCTGCTGGCGAGCGGAGAACACGAAAGCACAACGATTTAAAGCGTTACTGGAGAAAAAGTGTAGCGACATCTAGGTTGGTTTTGAACAGTTTGACAGCAAATCCCAAGGAAACCAGGCGCACGCCCCCATCCGTGACCAGCTGAAGGTTCTCCCGTTTGCATAGTGAAGAGCTAACTCCAGAGCGGATGCGTCGCGGTGTTTTGCGGACACGGGGAGAGGACAGGGTGGTGTCAGGCGCGTGCGGCACGCGGGGATCATCCCAGCTCCCGTCCCCGGGACACCCCGCGGGGCTCTACCATGGACAGGGGGTAGTTTCTGTCTCGCGTCCCCCACTGGGCAAGAGGGTCCAGGTTCTCCCGAAATGCTTCCCCTCGTGTGTGGGACGAGCTCTTTGCCAACCTTCCGCTGGACAACCGGGAGGCAGGACAGGGCTGTCGGAGGGCCCAGGTGGAGCCCTGCCCTCGGAGCATTGCTAAAGGCTTGTTTTCTAAAATCAGTGAGAGTCTTTAAGGCTTCGATCTCCCCCTCTGCTTTCACTGAGAAAATACAAAGAAGCGCTTGTTCAAGCTACACTTCATGACTACTGTGCACTGCATGTACAATAGCATTGGAAGAGAAATACTGACAATATAGAACAATGTCATACAATCACCTGGCATGATCCCTTTTGGCACTTTTCCTTCATTTATCTGATCTCGCTGACTCCAAACATGGACCTTTCCGTACGGCTTTTCCTGGGCAGAGAGCCCCAGCGGGTCAGAAAGCAACTTTCTGGGAGTCGGTGGCATCTTTGGCAGACACAGTCCTTCTGTCACGGAACCAACCCCAGCCCCTCCGGATTAGACAGCTTCACGTCTTGGGAGGACACTCCCATGCCCGTGCTGTCCCACAGCCGGCAAGGAATGCCTTCATCCTGGAGGGAAGGCAGCTGAGAGTTACCAAGGACTTTCAGAAAAGTGTGAATAAATACTTGGTTTAATCTTGTGCTGCATCCACCATTCAGCAGGAGGTATTTTCCTTCTCAGCTGGCAGGATTTCTGGCAAAGGTGGCGTCATTCCTGACCTTTACAGGGGAGAGGCTGGGAATTCCTGCTCTTTTTAGTGTAATTATTTACAATTTCTGTTGTTTTGTGCAAGCTTACATAAACTTCGAGAGTGTTAAATTAATAAAACATTCATCCTGGCCTTGCATCGCCGCAATCCTTCCACGACATGATTGTGATTCCGCATCCAAAGGTCTCCTTGAACGCAGATGCCATGGCTTGTGCGTGATGCTTGGGGAGTCGGGATCTCTGTTTTGGGGGCAGCCAGGAGCATGAGGGGTCCCACGAAGCTTTTCTTTGGCTGGGGACAAGCTCCAGCCCAGGCACTGCCTCCTTCACTTCTGCCCAGCTTGGATTTGGAATCAGGAAATTAACACACAAACCCCAAAATATTTGTAAAACCTTTTCAAAAGAAGGTATTTAAGACACTGGCCTAGTACATTGGGCTGTGAAATCTGTTTTAAGAGGGGAAAGAAAAGATACATTCAGCATGTAAATCTATTTTTTTGTGGTGTAAGCAGCCCAGGCCCAGCTGAAGCCCCACAAACACCACGAGAAAAAAGGAAACTGCTTAGGAAAGTCTGTTTGGGGCTCCAGTGATGAGCTGCAGAGAAGGGGGCCCGTAAAAATAATTCTCAATCTCAATGCACCTGGGAAGTGCATATTTTAGCTCAAAGTGTTGGGAAAAACAGCACAGATTCCGAGTTAAAGCTGTGGCTTTCCCTCCTGAGCTCCAAGGGCAGATCCAGGCCGTCACTACTTCTCTCTGCGCTGTTCTTCTAGGTCCAGTCAAGGCTCTAATTCCTTCATTTCCTTCTAATTCACAGCTGGAAAGAGGAGCAGGACTCGGTTTGGGTCAGAAGTGCCTGCTTCAAGCAGCACCTGCCAAGGTTGCGGCACAGGAGAGGGCCCGGAATGCCGGGAAGGCAGAGCAGGCCAGGTCTCACCAGCCCCAGGTACAGCTTTAACCATCCAGTAGTTTGTGTGGCAAGGAGATACAGAGATAGAGATATATATTATGGAATCATTGCTATAAGATTTCTCAAAACAAAAGTGTCAATCTGTTGAAATATAGTATTTAAAATATATAAATTTCACCCAATAAAATATAAGATTTCTTTTTTTTCTTTTTTTTTTCTGTTTTTTTTTAATCCAGTTCAATTAGGGAAAAAAAAAGCTGCCAGGGTCCTTGCAGTGAAAAAGAAAACCAGTTCCTGTTTTCTTTTTGACCGTTTAAGATGGAGGGAGAAAATCCAACCATTTTCAGATAGAGGAAATTGGGCAATGCTGTTGTCTTAGATCAGATCTGTCTATTTATGTGCGCTGGCTGCCCTCCCTTCACACCATCCCTAGGGAACTGTGCCCCAGCACTGTGCTCATCCCAAAAACATCCCTGCCACCTGGCATACAGGGGGGGCAGGATGGGTAATGCTGCAGCCCCCGCCCTGGACAAAGCCCTGTGGGCTCCGAGGGTCCCAGTGAGTACTCTGCAAGGCAGCTGTCAAGGATTGAGTTGGAACGGTACTTTTTGAGCTACATTACTGGAAATAATCCATGAAATTAATCCATGGAAGAGTGTTAGAAACACTCAGAGGGTGGCCTGCCACATCTGTGCAGAGAACAGAGGCTCCACCAAGCCCAGGCTCTGAGCCAGCTCTGCTCCAGGCCCAACTTCATGCCTGGAAGTTTTTAGTGCATCGCTCACCTGAGCTTGCTTAGTGGTTTGAGCCTGAAGGCAGGGAGCTGGAGCAGGGCAGGGCAGCGCGGGGACAGCGGGGCTCCCGTCCCATCGGGTGCCTGGAGAGCACAGCAATGCGCCGGATCGCTCGGGACGCTCCTCTGGGACATACAAGGACAGGCCTTAGGTGTGCTGAGAGAGCTCTGACCTGAGCAAGGGACGTCTCAGCTGGGAGGACATCCTTCCTCAAACTCCCTGGCCGGCATTTCCCTTTCTTCAACATTATAGGGAAGAACAGGAAACCCTCTTGGTTTGGAAAAGACATGGACCGGGAGAAAAGCTCCCTGGGTCCCAGTGCTCAGGACGCGGCTCCAGTTCCTCCACCTGAGCTCTCTCCCCTGTCACAAACATGAAAGTACAAGTCCCTATCAGGTTTTTCAGTAAAATCCTTATTTTAGGTCTTTCTTTTCACTGCATCTGGCTTTCTGCTTCAAGAAAGTGACGAATGATCTGTACTGCTGGTGCAGACAGTGAGATACATTCATTTGGAAGTATTATAGTGGGGTTCTGCTTAGGACTTCCAGGAAGAAATACGGAGCATGGATAAGAGCCTGACCCCACAACCAGATGCAGCCTGAGGGAGAAAATGGGGCAGGCAGAGAGAAGACTCTCAGACAATTTCCATAAGCAGAGCTCAGATTTCTCTTGGCAAGGGATGGTCCTCATACCCCACGTCCACAACCCTCCTAGCTGGGGATCCCACGCGTGCCCGACTGTGTGTGGAGGCCTTGCAGTGTATTCACAGGGATGACAGACAATTCTTTCAGACCAATGGACCAGAGAGGACCGGAGGATTTTTTTTCTCATTCTCTCTCTTTTTTTTTTTAAAATCTGAAAGGACTCTGGCTTCTCTCTGAACTGGACCTAGAAATGTCTTACCACCGAAATGAAAAAACAATTGCATGGGTGGAAGTAGGGCAAAAAATAGTTTTCCTGTAAGATAATTTGATAAACCTCATCGTCCTCTAGAAAGGCAACATCGTCCAGCAGTGCTACTTGGCACCCAGAGTGCTCTTGGACCGCAGCAGATACCGATCCACGCGGACTTTCCGCCTATCCACTGTCCTGTTCTCACTGTCAAAAATCCGCTGCAGGTGCAGGGCCAACCTCCTGTCCTCCTCCTCTTGCTGGAGCTTCTGCTCCATGTCCCTAACCTCCGGAGGCAGGCCCACCTCCCCTGCCACGTGCCTCAGTCTTTTCACGGAGCCGTTGTGCTCCAAGTGCTTTGTTTTGCAGCGTCTCTTCCGGCCCCGCCGCAGCAGCGGGGGCTGCTCCCCGATGATGTTCTCCACGGAGCTGCAGGTGCTGTTCTGTACATTGATCAACTCACTGTTGTTCAGGTATTTCAGCTGCTTTTTCCCCGATGGCTTGACGGGGACTCCGAGCGCGCTGTTGTCAGGCAGTGATGCGCTGACGCCCATGAGTCTTCTGCTCAGCATTTTCGGGCCTAGACTAAGACAGGATTTGTCCATGAATGTGTTCACTTTTAGGTCGGGGACTTCAGACACTCGTGTGTTTAGGGAGGTTACGTTTGATCTCACATCAGGTTCAGCAGCACCATCATCTGTGGTTAAGGCCTGTGAACCTCTGCTCTTCTCACTCCCTCTTCCCAGCTTCATTTCACTGACAGAAGGGAAGAAATCCAGCTCAGGGCGAGGCTCTCCTGTTGTGTCAGGTGGAAGGTGATCATCCTGCACTTGTGGCTGCTCTTTAGTGCAACTGCTGGAGTTGGTGATGTCAGGAACCACGATGTCTTCCCCGGGCTCCAAAGCCAAAGACGTAAGGGTCGCTTTAGAGAGAGTCTTTTTGATCTGACGCTCCTGAAATATCTGCTCCCATTTTTTCAGTATTCTAGGACTGGCCTCATAGGTGGTTGGCTTCTGCAGGCTCCGGTTCAGGTTTCTGGGGGTGGATTTGATGATGAGGGGGCTCAGGACTCTGCCATCGGGAAGCCTCTTTGGGGGAGTGCACGGGGAGCAAACGATGGGCTTGAAGTGGTTGAGCTCCTCCGAGATGCTGTCATTGCTCTCGGGGCTGATGGATCGCTCCGGCCTGTGCAGGGCCGACAGGGAGGACACGGCGTTGAGGACCAGGCGCTTCTCGGCCGTCAGGTCCGGGGCGGACAGGCAGCGGTTGTTCTGCGTGGATGACAGGACCCCGAGCAGCGGCGTCGACGCGCCGGCGATGGGCAGCACCTGCAAGGCAAGGCAGCACAGCTGGGAAAGCCGCTCACGGAGGGGCACACGGACAAGCAAGCGTGCGAGAGGACGGCAGAACGGATGGCTGCCGCACACGGCTGCCCCTGCCAGCCTCTGCTGGTCACAGCACCTTCTGTGGCTGATGTGGGACATGAGCAGGAGACTCCGGAGTCCAGCATGATCTGGGTGTCAAATTTATTACAGTCTAAGAGCTGCTCTTGCCACAAGTAACAACTACTTCGATGGCAAAATCACACAACCACAGGATGGTTTGGGTGAGGAGGGACTATAAAGACCATCTCATTCCACCCTCTGCCATGCGCAGGGACACCTTCCACTAGCCCAGGTTGCTCCAAGCCCTGTCCAACCTGGTCTTGAAATGTGTTTTTCTCTTTACCTGGATAAATCAGCCTCATGAGAACCCTTTCAACTTCCAATTAGCCTCCAACGCTACACAAGAACCCTGACACCTGTCTGCTTTTCTGCTTAGTAATTCCTAACCCAGCAGGTTTTATTGGGAGGTGCAAGGAAGTGATTGGCCCCATGGCAATAACACAGCGCCACAAAGCCCATATTTTATATCTCCAGGTTACTGGTGCTGTATAACCTCTGATAAGAACACTTACACACAGGGACCTGTTTCCAGATGCTGCCTGTACCTTTGTTTTGGTGGCTGGGGCTGATCTCTGCCTGCTCTTGGATCTCTCTTGAATGGTGTCATTGCAGCTCCGACTCCTTTCCACCTTGGCGGTTAAATTCCTGAAAAGCAGATGGGTGAGAACAGGAGACTGTTCATGACCTTAGGAACAACCAGCTCAACAGCCCTGGCAGTAGCTACCTGTGGGAGAGGCATCAGCCTTGGCAACACGTGCTTGGCAGAGATATTTCCTATGCCCTTGGCAAAAAGGGATCCAGGAATCTTGGATTTGCGGCAGAGTCCCGGTCTGCGTTCACAGGCTCCGTGCTGAACACACGGACACCTCCGCCCATGGCTCTTAATTAACCGAGGTCAATGATAATGAGGAATCTGGGGAAACCCTTTTGCTTCTCATGTGGAAACAAACCTGGTTACTCAGCTGCTTCCATGGCGCCAAGCAACAGCTTTCCAGGGAAAAAGCTGTTTGGGGCTGATGCTATCCCTTCATATCTATGCTGGAGAAGGAACCAGCACTCTTGAGTTCATCCTACAGAATTTTGATTTCTGACAAATGCTTTAAATCTACAGGCAATGATTTTTCTCCTTCATGGGATAAACATTAACTTCTTTAACTTCCAGGCAGGAAGTTATCAGACAGGCACCGCATTCTACCAATGAGTCTGCTCTAAAATTCCAGAAAAAAAATCACTTATTTTAGATTGGAACCACCCTTTGAATTAGAACATCTCAGGTGTGTTTAAAAAAAGTTGAAAGAACATCTTTAAAGGATATTGAATAAAGTCTCAGCATCTTACCCTGAAAGGAAAGCAAAGGAGTAGGCACTGGTCTTGGAAACAAAAGCTGACCGATGTGTTTGCTTGCCCTGGAATGGTTCTTCATTCTCGGAATCCGAGAGACGTTCAGGAAACTGAAGTCAATCAAGGAAGAGTTAGCTGACATGTACAACAAAAAGAGTAACTTGGAAAATAAAGCTCTTTCTTGCAGAAGTGTTAAAGATCCCCAAGTCCCCCATTTCTGATTATGCTGAGAGGACATAAGGCATAAACAATACAAAAATAAGCACACAGCTCCTATATATAGCTGTTAGTAATCGAATAAAGTTAATTCATTGATAAAGAAAACGTGGGAAAATTCTACAATAAAGGTTACTACAGGGTGTTGGTTACTCAGCCCCCATGGGTCAGCCTATCAAACGGAAATTTTAAGAGCATTTCCTGCAGAGCCTCCCAAATGAAATGGGAAACAGCCAAAAGTCAGCATGAAGAATGTGTTGAACTTCAGTTGTACAACTTCACTGCAGAAGATTCATGGAGAAAAGTTCATGGAAATGCATGCAAGCCTGAAGACCAAGGATATCCCCAAAGCTGAGGGGAGCTGCTGTGTTTGGAAGAGTCATGTAGTAGAGGGTAAAAGGGGGGACAGAAACCTCTAGAAGAACATCTGCAGTCATAACAAACCTCAGAAGACAGTTCTCATTAACAAGGATCTTTATAATCTGCCAGCTCATAGCCTTCATAAACTATAAAAACTCAATCAAGGAATCCTGGAAAACCAAAGAATGAAAATTCTGATACATGGGCAGGAAGGAGAAGCATGAGCTTACTTACACACTCTTGGTTCCCTTTCAGCACTACAGATTCATCTTTTTTCTGCTGTTCCTCCATTTTTCTTTTCCCTACATCCACGTCATCTAGAATGAACTTGTGAATCAGATCCTCAGATGTCTTTTCTTCTTGTAGTTTCTCTTCTCTCAGCTGAAAATAATGACAAAAGAGGTAGAGTAGTTATAATTTGAAGTCCTACACTTACAGATTGGCAAGACCAAGAGTTAGGTCACATCATTTAATTTTGTGCCTTCATTTCTGTACTCCAGGGTAGAGCCACTGCCTCTCTCTCACAATAATGTGAAGATTGGTTTGCTTCTAGACTACATTTGTGTTTTATATACAAGTATAGTGGATTTTATCTTCTTTGCAAAACAACAAAGGAACCGTGAGGCCCAGGGCTGGACAATGCCTTCTCTGCCACTGTATTTTCTAAAATACAAAAAGCTTTTCTCTGCTTGTAGATGAACATACTGCATATAAAAATGTGCAAAACTAGTTTCGTGCAAGCTGTGATATTTCAGTTTTAGCCTTCTGACGGCCTGACACGCAGCACACACAATTTGGCAGACACATAAGCAGCACCACCTAAAATAAAAGGTGAGATGCAGCAATTCCCATGTTGAAAGCCACATGAGAGATGAAATCCCATTGTTTCACCCATGTGTTGGGATGGAGAAGATCCAGAGAGGCCACCTTACCCCTGACAGCTGACTCCAGGCACAAAGCTTGAATTCAGTTTCAAACACAGCGGAGAAGTGCAAGGGAATGCCAGGATCTGGGACACAAGGTACACGGACCCTGATGGGCTGCCTGTCCTGCTGCACTATTCTGCTCCTAACCTAAGGACTCAAACTCCCCTTTTCTGCCAGGACCTCTTTTTTTTTGCAGACTTGCTATCAAAACCAACAACACCCCTTTTCTCCTCCTTTCCACCACCTTTTCCTGATGAACAGGCTCGGCAGAACACACTTTGGATAACACCATCTGATTGTCCCTGCCCAGGGTAACATCATCCAGCTCCCTTCTCCCTCCATCACCCAGCCATTTTCCCAGCTTGTGTCTTGCCTCTTGCTCAACTTAGACACAGCCCAGGAATAGTCTACATGTATCTGTATATAGAACAGATCCTCCTTCCTCCATCCACCCTCCGTGCAGAAGTCACCCGGACCTTTGATTGACACATCTTCATCCCGCTCACAAACCACAGCACCAGAAATTCAAATCCCTGTGTTCTTCCTCATATTTGAGCATAGGCACCGCAGGTGCTTAAGAAGCTCCCTAACTCATAAAGGCAGTGGGGGATGTTGCAACAACTCCTCATTCTTCCAAAAATATTTAGTGTTTTTCTTCCCTGCTGGAGGAGGGGAAAACCTCAAAAGTCTGGACATAAGGATGACAAACAAAACAGAGTACACAAGGCATTACATGAAAAGCACATTGTAATTTTCAAATTGGGAAGGACCTGAATCCTACTGAATCCAAACCCCCAGAGATGAGGAAGAGAGAAACAAGGAGGAAACCAAGGAGGAAACAAGGCAGAAACCAGGAAAAACTCCACTGTCTGGCTGATTGTGGGTGTTCAGCAAATATTTTCAAAGACCAGTTTGACTCCTTGCTTAGAGTTGTTTTAAGATGTATCTTTAAATTCCTCATCTATTAATAATCTCAAGCAATAACTACAACAGTGTCTGACTAACATAGATTGTGACCACATGATGCAGACATGAATAGTCTGCTCTAAGTCAACAGTATTTCTGCCTTTTTTGAAGCATCTGAAAAACAAATTCACATCAAGATTTATCATAAAGATTTTTTTTTTGGCTGGCTGAAATACTACCCAACACACGTGTCCCTCCTGTATTTCTCATGTGGAAGAAAGTTATATGGAAATATTCCCTTTTCTGGCTAAATGATAAAATTATACTCAATTCCCAAATTGAAAGACACAAGAATATGTAACAACATACAGGAATATTTAAGGATCCCAGGCAAATCCATGGCACAATTAGTGTGAGGTGACAACCCAAGCTTTGCTGACAGTGAAGTCAAAAAGGCAACAACAGGATCCTAATCCTAATTAATAGGATACAAAAAAGAATTTAGGTCCAGAATTAAGGTTGCAAACAAAATCAAACTCTAATGATAAAATCTGTACTAATTACAAAAATAATAATCTGAAGTAACCTTAATGTAAAATATCTCCCAGAGAATTTCCTTCGAGAGGTGGCAATACTGTGCTGGGACAGGAGGACAAGAAACTGAAACAATGTAGTGTGAAACATGTACCCTGAGAGAAGGACCTCATGTTATCTGAGTAGCATCTCTGAAATACTGGATGCAGGACCAACAGCTGCTGTTAAGAGCACACTTATCAGACAATGCATTTTAGCCCTTTTGGATACCACAACTGCAGGGGAAAAAAAAGTGCTGTACAAGCAATCGATAATTTTTCACTCAGGAAATGCCCATTTCAGGACCATCATTCCTGACACTAACATTTATTTCCAAAAGTTTGGCAAACTCACGTTTGGTATCTTCTCTTGCCTCCACAAACCGTCCAGGTTTGCTCCCTCCCGGAGCCTGGTCCGTCTGCCCTGGCTCTGGGAAGCTGCATGTCAGCACATGCCTCAGGTAGGAGTTTCCCTCCCACTGCGTGTGCTTACAAGCAACAGACTTGCTTGTGATAAAACGACAGCTGGACAGGATGAGTTAGGGTTTTAGTGCACAGAAATGACAGCCTCCTCTGGAAAAACATAAAATGCAAGAGCACCGAGGGCACAGAAGAGGAAAAACCAATCTCGCTATCCTGCACAGACAGCAAGTATCCGTCTCATTCTGAAAGCCAGTTGGGAAAATTAAACTATGAGATTATCCCCGTCAAATAAAATTCCTTCAGTACATAATTATGGTACCACTTTGTTCTCAACTGCAAAAGGCTGGGAAGCAGGTCAAGAGTTCAGATTTATTAAACAACTCACATCTGGGAGATGTAAAAAGGTTTGGAAATGCTCCTCTCCCTTCCCCAGGAGGAAAGCCCAGGTTATCCCCATTCTATGGGCAGGGAAGCTGGGATGAAACCCCGTGTCTTGAGACGTGGAAGGAAATCCAATCAATACACAAGCTTAGATTCCCAAACCTCAGTTTCTGTCTCCTCCTGCCTAATTCAGACACCAAGAGACTCTTGATTAAGTAGCAACAGGCACAATTTTGCTTCCCTACAACTTCCTGACAGGAGGGTAGAGCCAGATGGGAGTCAGTCTCTCATCCCAGGTAACAAGTGACAGGACAAGAAGAAACGGCGTCAAGTGGCACCAGGGGAAGTTTAGGTTGGATATCAGGGAAAATTTCTTCCCTGAAAGGGTAGCCAGTCACTGGCACAGCTGCCCAGGGCAGTAGTGGAGTCCCCATTGCTGGAGGGGTTTAAAAGCCATGTGGATGTGGCACTGAGGGACATGGGATAGTGATGGCCTTGGCAGTGCTGGGGGAACAGCTGGACTCCATGTCAGAGGGCTTTTCCCATCTAAATGGTTCTGTGATTCTATTCTGATTCCATGAATAAGGAAACAGTGTGACTGCATCATCAATTGTCATTTTACCAGCAAAATTTCACTGCCATTTCCTCTTAGATGATGATTCACAGAATCTCCTCCCACACAGCTCTTTCAGCTGAGCTTCACAAAAAGCGAGTTTAAGCTGGCAGGGGGAAGAAACCCATCTCCCATCTGGCAGGGAGCAAGAAGGAGAAGGCAGAAGGCTGAACAAGAACAAGACAAAAACACGCCAAAATGCCAGAAACTAGGTAAAGTATTTCCTTCTGACTGGAAGGGAAGGGAGACATGTTGGCACTGGACTGCACCTGGTATCTTTTTGCTGAAGTCAAGCTGTAGATACAAAAACCTGACCATGCTGCAAATGTGCTTCCTTAAACTTGATAGACAATTGTTGCTGAAAATGCCTCAACTCCCACGGCTTTGCACACAAAGTGTCCCTGCCTTCCTGGCAAGGCACCTGAATTGGAGAAGAGCTTGCAATTCCTATGATCAGTTAATGAAATAGTCCTTAGTAACCTGCAGTGACACTGTCCATCAGTGTCACTGCTAATTCCACACATGGAGAAGCAGGAGGGAAGACCCTTCCATGCTTTTTAACTGTCTCCTCACACATACACATTTCCCAGACTAGTTATTTACCTGAAAAATCACCTAGGCAGTATTTTCTTACTCAGACAAGGCTGTTTTTCTAACTCAATCAGCCTCCCAGCCCTTTCTACACTTGTTGAGATCTACAAGTGAAAACCCAAAGAAAATTCTTCAGCAATGAAAAACCCCTCAGGTTCCTTTTCCCCAGCAGGTAAAATAATCAGCAAGGGGATGGACCCATCTCAAGGGAAAACAAGATCACAAAGATCAAAACTCTAGAAAATATTTTCATGGACTTTAATTCCAAACCAGCTGAAAAGCCTTTATTCTCTTACCTTTTTTTTTTTTTTTTGGTCTTTAAATGACATTTTTTTCTTGGCTAAAAATAAATAGAAAGCTCTAGTTTGGAATAGTTTGTTTTTGAGGAGAAGGATGTTATTGCAGGAGATGCCTTATGCTGCAAAAGCCTGTATGGAATTACATTCACAACCAAACAGTCACTCCAAAGAAGGTACATTTCCATGGTCTGGAAGGCAGACTAAAACAGCAAAATTTGGCTTCTACATGCTCAATTATAGCCATTTCCTGAACTGGCTGAACAGTATAAAGAGAATAAATGACCTTTGTTACACAAGAGGAAAAAAGAGCCCTTCAGGTTTCCCAACAGGTAGGATGGCATTCCTGCAGGAAATCCAAGTTATTCTGGAAGAAAAAACACAATTACCCAGAATACTGACCTTCCTTAGCTGGCTTTCATATTCTTCTCGGAGTTCCCCTGTTTTGCTTAATTTAATGGGTGCTCTGAATATAAAGTCTGGAAAGAAAAGGGAAAAAAAAAGGAAATACTTTTCAGTGCAGGGTAACTGGTGTTGGTCATTATTTCCCAAAAAGGGTGAGATCTCCACAGGCTGCACAAGAGGTTCTGCAGCACTTTTCTCAACCCCAGATGTTTATATTCTGCCACTGCTATCACGACTCTGTTTAACATACAGAAACATCGGGAGGAGGATGGCCAAGTAATCCCACTTTGCACTTCCCGAGTTTCCTTTGAGATTCTCAAGAGTCCTTGACAAGCAGTTAAGCAATCAGGGAGCATTGGGAGGATGTAAACACAGGGGTGAAGTAACAGCCCAGAGATTTCACAGGGAATCTGAGTCCCAGGAATAAACCCAGGATTTAAGCACCGGGAATATGAGTCCCAGGAATAAAGTCAGGATTGAGGTGCCTGCTGCAGCCAGACACCCCAGGCACACAGGCTGCCAGCAGCAGCACCGCACCCCGAATTCACACCCCTGCCCTTCTGCCATTGACGCCAGTGCATCGAGAACGCCCCCTGTTTTCTCGATACTGTCTCCTCCACACCCCCTCCCAGCCGTCTGCAGTGCGGTCCCACCGACCCGGAGCAGCACAGCCTTTTCCCCGCTTGCCGTGCACTCCCCAGATCAGTGTCTGGAAGCCGAGTGGGCAGGATGCTCTGTCTGGCAGAAATTCCCTGTCCTGCTCCCACTTCCTCCCTTTCCCCTGGAGAATTCAGAAACCAAAAGCATACTGGCACGGGGTTATAGCTTAACTTCCATCCCTGGAGTCTGTTATTCCCAAAGGACTCCCTTGCTTGTATCAGCCTCAAAGCTCCCTCCCACTTCTGTGCAGTGCAAGTCTGGGCAAGTTGCACTTCAGTTGGAGGAGCTCGGAGGGAAAAGAGAACAACCGAACAAAACAACAACCCCTGGACAACCATCCTGGCTCAATCCATATCAGTATTCCAGGCAGGGCACAGCACAGTTCATCATTCCAATGTGCTACGGTCAGGATGGAACAGGTTCGAACAAGGAGGAAACATCAGGGGTACTTCCTTTTCCCACCCTGCTAAAATTAAAGGATATAAACCAGCAGCTCCACCACATGTTTTCACAGAATCTCAAAATCATTTAGGTTGGGAAAGATGTCTGAGACCTTTAAGTCCAATCTGTGACCGATCCCACCTTGTCACCCAGCCCAGAGCACTGAGTGCCACGTCCAGGCCTTCCTTGGACACCTCCAGGGATGGGGACTCCAACACCACCCCGGGCAGCCCCTGTCAGTGCATGACCACCCTTTCCATGGAGAAATTCCTCCTGATGTCCAGCCTGACCCTCCCCTGGCCCAGCCTGAGGCCGTTCCCTCTCGTCCTGTCCCTGTTCCCTGGGAGCAGAGCCCGACCCCCCCCGCTGCCCCCTCCTGTCAGGGAGTTGTGCAGAGCCACAAGGTCCCCCCTGAGCCTCCTTTTCTCCAGGCTGAGCCCCCCTCACAGAACTTCCCTTATTCAGGAAGTGTTTTTATTTGGCTCAAAACGAAAGGTTCATGGCAGGGTGGGTGAATCAAACACCCTATGACCAGCTGCCAACTGTTTTGCTGGGCATCCTCTGGTTCACAGCCACATTTCCCTCCTCCCTGGGGACGGGTCACAGCACCGGTGCCCAAACATGCCATTTACAGTCTGATGAAATCCTGTTACCACCTCTCCTGCTTTCTGCTGGTTTCCCCTTTCAAAGTTCCTAGGGAGCCCTGTAACTTCAGTTCCTCCTGCTGGTGAGGGTGAGTGCAAACTCTGCAGCCTCCGGAGCCCTGAAGAGGCAATGCTGCCAGTGCCAGAGCTGCAGAAATCACAAAGCATTTATCTAATATTCGCTTCAGAGGGAGAAAAATAATCTCATGTAAGCAAACATTAAGTGTATAGATGATAAGGCCTTTTTTTCTCATTAAAAAGCTGCTATTCCCTCTTACTCACACGCCTGCACGAGCCAGGCTTGTTTTTAAAGGAAAACATCCCAAATGTCCCTACACATGTGATAAAAACCCCAAGCGATGTTGATGCTGGGGAGGCCAGGCTGCATTCCTTGCTCCTGCTTCTGCGCCCGCAACCAGCCGCACTGGAAGCCTTCCACCGCCTTCCCAAAATGTTTTTTCGATTGTGTCCTTGAGTGGTTCCAGTTCTTTGTGAACTTTATCAAGCTGAATTTCCACAGAGACAGTCCCAAGAGCAGCAGCAATCTGTAACTCGCCTGCAGCAAACTTCAATTACTTCTCAATGTTTAAGGCTTGTCTCCAGAGCTACAAAGGTGGAGTTTTTCCCTCCAGGGCACGAGCTAACCTGAGAGAAACGCACCAGGAAAGATGAGCCATGTCAACACTCTCATTTCTCACTTGGGTTCAGCAAGCCGGAAGAAATTTTAAATGATGGAATAACATTTATGTGTAAGTTGTGGTGGTTTAGCTAAAGGGGTCCAACACCAGGTGGACGCAACTTTATCAATAGTATCTTTATGTACCAACTTGGATATTTTACAGATGGGTCAAAAAGAGATGAGACCCCAAATTTCCAACTCTGTATAGAAGAGATGAAAAAAAAAATGTATGCAAAGCTGTATATCTGCATTTCACAGAACTCCAGGGTGGGTCAGGCTGCAAGGGACTACTGTGGGTCACCTGGTCCCACCTCCCTGCTCCAGCAGGGCCATCCCAGAGCACAGGGCACAGGATTGTGTCCAGAGGGTTCTGGGATATCTCCAGTGAGGGAGACTCCACAGCCTCTCTGGACAGCCTGTTCAGTGCCTGGTCACTGCACAGGAAAGAAGTTCTCCCTCATGTTCAGGTGGAACTCCCTGGGATCAGTCCCTGCCTGTAGCTCTGGTGCCATTGCTGGGCCCCAGAGCAGAGCCTGGGCCCTGCCCTGAGCCCTCCCTGCAGCCAGGGACAGCCAGGGCTGAGGGCCCCTCTCAGCCGGGGCTTCTCTCGAGGCTGAGCAGCCCCAGCTCCCTCAGCCTTTCCTGGGCACGGGGATGCTCCAGGCCCTTCCTCAGCTCTGCAGCCTCTGCTGGCCCCACTCCAGGAGCTCCCTGTCCCTGCTGTGCTGAGAATCCAGAGCTGGACACAGCAGTCCAGAGGTGCCTCCAGGGCTGAGCAGAGGGGCAGCATCCCCTCCGCTGACAGGGCAGAAGGGTGCTGCACCCAGGGATGCTTTTGTCAGCCCAGAACCATTCCAAGTGGAACCAGACTAGTCCTCGCACTGGGAGGAAGACAAGGTGACCAGAGCATCACATGTCTTTCTCTGGCACACCTCCCCATGCCAATTCTGGATGTTCATGTCCAGGACAAGGCTGCTCAGCAGGTTCGATGTGTGCCACAGCCCAGGACAAAAACAAAGCAGGCAAAATCATGGAAGAAAAGGCTTTTTACTTGATTTTGCAACAAATTTCCTGCTTGCCCTTCCTCTCGAGTGATCTGTGGGTCAACAGAACTGGTTTCTAAATGAAGCTGACTCTGAAGATCTGCTGGGAGGGCTGCCACTGGGATGCTCCTTCCAAGCCCGCTGAGAGCACCGAAACAGTCGCAGTGGCAGGATCAAACCTGGCATCCTGCTTTTTTATGCTGACATACAAGAGTTGCATCCTATTGTGCTCAGTCTTGGAAAAAACCAACTGATTTCTGCACTATTGAGAGGACAAAAGATTTTCTAATTATTTAACACTGGTTTTCTTTATGAGAGGCATCTGACTTGCAGCCTCAATCCCCTTGAATGCCTCCATCCTTTCCACGCCAGCTCGGAAGTGTGTCTTACACACCATCTTCATGGAGCCGCACTCCTGACCAGCACATTTTATATTTACTGGCAAAAGATTCAGAAACCTCCATCTGGTGAATTCAGCAACATGGGCTGAATAAAAGTAAAGTTGAACTCGATTCAGAACCCTTCAGTTCCCTGTCTGTTGTTCAGAGGCTCCTGGGTTTTGCCAAACTGATGCCATCCGGCAAGTCCCAGCTCTGCCGCCGGCAGCAGCGAATCCCCCTCGCCCCCAGCTTCCGTGGAAACTTTCAGCAGACTTTGCAGCTTGCGTCTCCCTTAAGGTTTTCACTGCTTTTCCTTTTAACTCCTGGCAGTTAACATTTGCAGCTGAAGATGAAATCTTAAACGTTTTCAAAACACAAAACAAGAAGTTAGGATTTTTCTGACCCTAGCAGAGGTGTAACAACTATTCAACTGGAAAATTATTTTCCAAGAATTAATGATCCACGGCCATGCCTCTCACACTGACCATTGGGGCTAGCTCTGGGTCTGGTCCTAATCACTCTCTTCATTAATGGCAGATTAAAAATAATTTAGGTATTGCAGAGGGCTGGAGATGGGACAACAAAGAAAGAGATGGAGGTGCAAGCCCTCTGACAGCCTCATGGCCCCCAAAGAGGCACCCTCTCCTATCTTCCCAGGAAATCTTAAATTTAACCCATCCCATCAGCAATACAACACTGTGACAAGGAGGAAAAAAGGAGATGGTGTCAGTTTTAAGCAGTTTGATGTGGGGAGCAAATCTCTGATCTTGAGGCAGAGAAAGGCTTCTTCAGGATTGCCGCTTCCAAAGTTGTAGCACCGTGGTCTTGAGACAAAAAAAACCAACTAGTGACAGGCTACAGAACAACAGAAACGACAGGAAATTAAGGGATCACCAGGAAATGCTCAAGAACTAGACTGGTTTGGTCCAGCAGGGAAAGGGGAAAGCCACTGCCAAAAAAAGACTGGGAGGAAGGAGGGGGAAGTCATGTTACAAGTCTGGCAAAAACACTCCACCCCCTCTTACACGAGCATCAGTTATTGATTTTTGTGCATTGCTACTGGGCAGAGGAGAAACAAAAGAAATCTGATTCTCTGAAATGCAAGTGTACTTATTTTCTCACAAATCAGGCTGGGCACCTTGCTGCAAACATGTCATGTTCCTTCTCCTTGGCCATCTGAATCCTCAAACACACACCAGCAGTCTCCAAGCCTCCCATCTGCTGCTCCTCTCTGCCTTCCAAGAATTTCACCAAGCAACTGTTTTAATATAAGAAACCTCACTTAGCAAAGCATTGCAGCCAGCACTGCATCTCTAGCTCAAAGGCAGGCCTTACACCAGTATCCAGGGTGCCTTCCCAGGTACTCTATGAATTTGGAGATGTCCACAGAGAGGATGTGGGACCCGTGGGCCACCTGCATCCTTCTGGAGCAGCAGCTGGCGCCAGGCTGAAGGCAGCAGGGCAGCTCCAAGGGAATCAGATGCCCAGGAGCTGTCAGGCAAACCAGCCCATGCCAAGACACAACAGGCAGCGAGTGTGTGTCTCCGCTGATTTCTATCTAGTTTTGTCTGACAAGTGTCGTGACAAGGATTTTGACAGCATCTAGTGCAGAATCCCCAGCCTCAGCCAAGGTCTGAGAGCTCCTTAAGCCCACTATCATGGAAGAATCCCAAAGGGAATCACAAAAACTGGGACATGAAACCATGATTAATTAGCTGGTTTAAGCTGGAATAATCAGGGTATGTCAAGTGGTCATACTGAGTAGTTTTAAAGATTCTGCACATTTTAAGTGATTTAATGAAATACCTGAGCTTAATCAGTGTTTGATAACAGAATCGCATAATAACTGAGGTTGGCAAAGACCTCTGGAGACCCAACCCTTCTGCTCAAGCAGAGTCACCAGGAACAGGCTGCCCCGGTCCATGTCCAGTTGGATTTTACTGTCTCTGAGGATGGAAACTCCACAACCACCAAGAGCAACCTGTGCCAGTGCTTGGTCACCCTCACAGTAGAAGGTATTTTTCTTATGGCCTGTGGAACTTGATGTGTTTCAGTTTGTGTCCTTTGCCTTCTGTCCTGTCACTGGGCACCACTGGGATGAGATGGGCTCTGCTGCCTTCACTGCCCCTGCTCAGGGGCCTACAGACATTGATACATATATAGATACATCACATATCCATTGATAAGGTCGTGGTGGTTGCGAGAGGTTTGTGAGGCTTGGGAGAAAGCAAATGTCACCCATCCCTTCAAACAGGGCAAGGAGGAGGGTCAGCCCCACCTCGATTCCCGGGAAGCAGCTATTCCTGGAAACCACTTCTAAACAAGGACAAGGTGTTTGGGAGGTAGGCCACCGGATTTAAGGAGAGGAAAGCAGGCTTAACCAATGTCTTCCACAATGAGATGGCTGGCTCAATGGATGAGCACAGAGCAGCAGATGTTGTTTATCCTGGTCCATGAGGGCCAAGTGACTGGAGTATCTGACATTCCAGAGGAGGCTGAGAGATCTGGGGCTGTTCACCGTGGAGAAGAGAAGGCTCAGAGGTATTTCACCGATGTGTTTAAATACCAAACAGAAAGCAGAGGAGAAGACAGAACCAGGCTCCTCTGCCTGGTAACAGGACAGGAGGAAATGGGCACAAATTGAAATAGAAGTTCGACTGAACATAGAAAATAATTGTTTTACTGTCAGGGCCGCAGCATCTCTAACCTTGTAAATGGTCATAACCCACCAGGTCACAGTCCTGGGCAACCTGCTGCTAGTGACCCTGCTTTGAGCAGGGCTTGCGTCTCCCTGCCAGCTTCAGCTATGCTGGGACCCTCCAGTAAGCCTCACTAATGTCAGGAGAAACCACATCCACTGCTCTCTCTCTGCATGTAGTAGGTCCCTGCTTGTAATGGATCATCTGCCTTTGATTCCCCACACTATGAGCCCAGCTTGCATCACAAGTGAGAATTTGGGCAGGCAGAAAATGACAGCCCACAAAATGACTGTGTCTTACTGCCAGACAGAATCATGGAATCATAGAATGGTTTGGGTTGGAAGGGACTATGTAGATCATCTCATTCCACCCCTTGCCATGGGCGTTCCACTAGACCAGGTTGCTGCAAGCCCTGTCCAACCTGGCCTTGGACACTTCCAGGGATCCATGGGCAGCCACAGCTGCTCTGGGCAGCCTATACCAGGGCCTCAGCACCCTTACAGGGAAGAATTTAATCCCAATATCCCATCTAAACCTGCCCTCTGGCAGTGGGAAGCCATTCCCCTTTGTCCCACACACATCTCACACAATTCAGGACAAGCAGAGAATTAAAATGAATTCTTCTTAAAAAAGCCCAACTAAGACACTGCACCAGCATTCCTGCAGCATGGCTGGATACTCTCATCCCAGCTCGCCTGGACCATGCCGAGTCCATTTACGCATGACTGACACCACTGCCTTGGAGCAGAGATTGACTGGGGGGAGCTCCCACTGTCCCTCCCCCGGAGGAACCACTCCCAGCCCTTCGGCTCAGCTCCCTCTGGACAGCCCATCTGTTCATTGATTCAGCAAATCCTTCCGCGCAAAGGCTTCCTAAATCTCTTCCAGGTTAGTGGGGTTAGTTCAAACCACCAATTTAAGCTGTTTAAGATCATCCTGCCAATTCTTCCCACAGTCAATTAGAGGATGCTGACACAAGCATGAACTGGGAGACCAGAAACACGCTCAGAAAGGAACGGGTTGGGCTGAAAGGATGTTTATCTGTAGCTTAAATCCTTGCTTGCTCTGCAGGGTTCCCCTCAGCACTGCTATGTCGCTGAAGTGGGCACTGCTGCAACACCTCTCCAACCAACAAATCCGGGTGCATCCTGAGTTCTGACAGCAGCAAGGTGGGCATCTCCAGCAGCTCCCACCAGGAAAGAGCAATGCCACCGTCTCAGACGAGGATTTATTTTGAAGGAAACACAGGGAGCAGTTTTCTAGGAGTTGAGGAAGGCATCTAGCGTTGGAGGCAGGGAGGAAACGTGTGACAAAAAGCCATGAACTCAGGGATGATGGACTTTTTTTATGTCAACAAGGGACGAGGACTTCCCACGGTGCAAAACCCTTCCTGTCTTGATGCAGTACAAACCTGCCCGACTCCTGGCAGCACTGTTGGAGCCGCTCACTTTTGGGGCAAGGCTATCACAAAAACACCTGAGGAAGTGGGGAAACATCCCTCCCACTGGGGCATCCGCTCCAGGGGATGATGCTATCCATCCCCTCCATCTCCCGATGCCACAGAGCAGGGGCGGCTCAGGCCCACTGCCCCCTTCCCCGCTTGGCCCCGCAGGACTCGGGCTGAGTCCCTGCAATCTCATCGCACCTCCCGCGTTTGGCCCCGCAGGACTCGGGGGAGCCGAGCCCCCGCAAACTTATCACACCTCCTACGCCCGGACACCCCCGCCGCGCCCGGGGCCGTGCCGAGCCCCCGCAAACTCATCGCACCTCAGCGCCAGGCCACGCCCCCGATCTGGCCACGCCCCCTCCGCAGCAGACCCCCCGCAGACGCATCGCACATCCCGCGATGGCCACGCCCCCTTCGGCTGAGCCCCCGCGAACTCACGGCACCTCCCGCCCGGCCACGCCCCCTCGGGCTGAGCCCCCGCGAACTCATCGCGACTCCCGCGGCAGCCACGCCCCCTCCAGAGGCCACGCCCCCGCCCCCGCGCCCCCCCCGGCCCTCCCGGTCCAGGATGGGGGGGGCGCAGGTGCCGCCGCCGCCGCCGCCGCCGCAGCCGCACCTTGGTCCGGCGGCCGCTGCTCCCCGCCTGCTGCTCCGGCGGCCGTGGTGGCTGCGGGCTCGGCCTGCTGCCGCCGGGCCCGTGTGGAGAGGCGGCTGCGGCACAGCGGGCAGCAGAGGCCCCGGCCCTGCAGGCAGCGCTGGAAGCAGGCGAGGCAGAGCGAGTGGCGGCAGGGCGGCGTCACCGCCTCCACCAGCGCCTGCCGGCACACCGGGCACTCAGCCACCGACAGCACCACCGCGTCCTGCTCCTCCTCGGCCGCGGGCCGGCCCCGCCGCCGCCTCCCCCGCACCGCGGCCCGGCCGCCGGCGCCCGCCGCCGCCGCCGCCATCTTCCCACACTTTGAAGGGCCCCGGCAGCCACGCCCTTCCCGCATAATTCATGAGGGGACGCGCCCCCGCGCTGCATATTAATGAGCGCCGGGCGCGCGGCTCCCGCCTCCGCGCTAGCCACGCCTTCTCATGAATATTCATTTACCTCTGTAGAAGGAGGGGCCAGCCGAGAGCTTCCCGCGCTTTGTGGGGACGGGACTGGGCTGGCCGCCCGGCTATTAGGGGCGAGTCATGGAATCACAGATGGTTTGGGTTGGAAGGACCCTAAAGCCCATCCCATCCCACCCCTGCCATGGGCAGGGACACCTTCCACTGTCCCAGGCTGCTCCAAGCCCCAGTGTCCAACCTGGCCTCGGACACTGCCAGGGATCCAGGGGCAGCCACAGCTGCTCTGGGCACCCTGTGCCAGGGCCTCCCCACCCTCCCAGGGAACAATTCCTTCCCAATATCCCATCTAACCCTGCCCTCTGGCAGTGGGAAGCCATTCCCCCTTGTCCTGTCCCTCCATCCCTTGTCCCCAGTCCCTCTTCAGCTCTCCTGGAGCCCCTTCAGGCCCTGGAATGGGCTCTGAGCTCTCTTCTCCAGGTGAACACCCCCAGCTCTCCCAGCCCGTGACTGTAGTGGGTGGCCGATCTCTCTCCGTCCTTTTCCTGACCCACGAGCCTTTTGCTTAGTCTTCCCTCTGCTGTCCAGCTGAGGAGGGGAGTGATGGAGCAGCTTTGGTGGGCACTTGGTGTCCAGCCAGAGTTAAACCACCATGGACGGTGACTCAGAGCAAACCAGAGGAGGCAGAGCCTCTGCACCAGTTGCTATGGAAATCTCTTGCACTTCTGTTCCGCTTTTCATCTCTTTACTGGGGCACTAAACCAGTCTGTCTTTTCATCATATTTTAGCACCCTCTCTGATGAAGCCTCTCAGCTACATTGGGTTGGCAGAAGAGAAAATGTGGCTGCAGAGACAGAGGTGAAGCCCTATACCTTTAAGCCTCCTTGAGGAGGCTCCTCTCTCCGTGGTTGGAGAGAGGAAGGGATGATCCATGCCCAGGAAACAGCCTCTGCACGTGTGCCAGGAACTTGCTGGGGGATCTCAATAACTTTCCATCTCACCCACACTTCTATCTTTAGTTGTCTCTGGCTGTTGAATGACTAAAAGGATACCAGCATGTGGATCCCTGCTGTTGTGGGCTCCATGAAATGCCAGTTGACAAAAAAGTTCCTTCTCATGAAATAAAAAAACTTGTACTGACTTTATTAAGATGAATTATGGCAGCGGTTTGGTGCTGGGACTGGACTTAGTCCAGCAATTCGTGTGTCTGTCCCGTAGATGCTGCTGCTGGCCAGAGTCAGATGGAGTGTGTTATTCCCTAGCTCCCCACAAAGCTGCTGCTCCCCGGGATCAGCCCGACCTGGGAGCTGGGCCCTGGAGAGCCCTTGGGGAGGCACAGAGAACGTGGGAATAGGAGACACTTCCCCACCAAAGCTGCTTGTAGGACAAAGAGCTGTGCAGAGCTTTAGCTCTCTGCAGAGTCCTAGGCATGTTGGATTTGGGAAAGGATCTCTGCCAGCTGTTCTCCCAAATTATTTCTGCACATCCAGCCTGCCCTGGACAGAACTTGGTTTCTGTGTCTCCAGCTTGTCTTCCAACCCAAAGCCCCGCAAGGAGCAATGGTTCTACTCTGCCAGAGGGCAGGGTTAAATGGAATATTGGGAAGAAATATTTTACAGTAAAGATCATAAAAAAATGGCCCAGGGTGCCCAGAGAAGCTGAACCCTGAAAGCATTCAAGATCAGGTTGAATGGGACTTGGAACAACCTGGTCTGGTGGAAGGTGTCCCTGCCCGTGGCAGGGGGTAGAACAGGGTGAGCTTTAAGGTCCTTTCCACTCCAAAGCCCTCTGTGGTTCTACAGCCGGGACGTGCGGAGCTCAGCGCTGGCCTGCAGAGGGAATCCTAAGCCCGTGCAAGGCTCCAGCCTCAAATCCTGCCATCCCCAGCCAAAACCTCAGCCTTGCCCTGTGAGGGAACGTTTCTCTGCTTCTCACCTCTCCCGAGGAGCTGGCAGGGTTTTGCCGCCACCGTTTCTCTTCACGGTCCTCCCAGCGACGATGTTGGTCCCAGCCGTGGGGTGCAGGTGGGGTGTGTCATAGTGGATACAGGAGATACAGACAGGCCCATGGGATGCAGTGACTCCTCCTCAAATGCAGACCAAAGATAAAGGACATGGTCACTAGTCATAAAGAATAGTGGAGGAAGACTATGGAATTACAGCAAGAATCTCACCTCTGCTTTAGGCAACCCCATCTGCCCTCCTGCTGAGCACAGTTCCCACATGGCTGTCATGGCTTTGCTCAGGGTCTCTCTCATGCCATAGCCCATGGTTAAAAATAAAAGCAGAATGAAGTCATGGAAGGTGTTTTCCCCTCATGATGGAAGGAGGTTGGTGCCAGCTTGGATTGCATGTCTGGCTGAGGGTCAGTGGGGCGGGTTGGCCTTGGGGTTTGAGTAGGGACTGTGATGTTCACTGCAGGAGGATGGATAATGCATCCTGGATAACAACATGGTTAGTAGCTGCCTGATCAGCGTCCCGGCTTGTCCCAGCACTGAGGTGGCAGCAGGACCAGGGCAGTGCCTGTCCCCTGTGCTGGCACTGCTGGGGCACCTCGAATCCTGGGATCAGTTCCGGGCCCCTCACTCCAAGTAGGACAGCAGCTCCTTCATTCCCGCGACAGGACTTACTCCTGCAGCCGGAATTCTTTAGACCAGCTTCCAACAATTCAGAGTCCTGCAGGCTTCCAGCTCCATTGCCTAAAGCTGACAGCCCTCTCCTGTGCATTTCTCCTCGCCCACACTGGATCAAATGTCAGGAACGCAGGGCTACAAACTTCCAAGGAAAGGTGCTGTGTGCAGCCAGCTCCTCCAGCCTGCAGCCTGGCCAGCTCACGCTCCTGCCACAAGGCTTGCAAGGTGGGGGGTGTTGTTGGAGCCCACACTGTTTACTCAGTAGTTTGTAGGAGATTCTGTTTTCATTCTCATAAAAAAAAAAAAACAAACCAAAAAAAAAAGGAAATTGTCTTGTCTTCTCGATTGCCCAGAAAACATAAAGTGAGTTTGACCTAAAGACTCAGGAACCAGAAGACAAACAGAACAGACCCATGTTTTATTATTTGCAGGCCAATGCCACAGTTTTTGGAGCCTGATTCATGATCACAGATGGATTGATGTTGGCAGTATTGAACTGTCAGACGGATTCCTTCACAGATGAAGATAAAGAGCCTTGGTTTTGCCAAAGGGTGAATGTATTCTTTATGAGACCCAACAGAGTTGTAACACAGCACCTTGCTCCTGACAAGGCTGGCCTTTATTTCCTGGGTCTGCACTTAGGACATGCCTGAACTTTCCCATAAGTTTTAGCCCTGATGTGGGGCCAGGATCCACAGTCCTGAATTCAGCTGTTGCTATTGCAGCAGAGGCACAAAATAACTTCATTGACTTGGACTTTGTGTCCCCATTTTTCTAAGCACTTTCGTAACTTGCCCACAGACTTTTGCTACAAATGGGCTTTTCAAGTCTGCCCTTTGCAAGGGAAGAGCTGGGAGAGGAGGTACCAGCTTTTCCTGGTGGGAGCTGGAAGGAGCCTGCTGTTTACCCAAACCCCTTTAAACATCTTTATCGAGGCATGAGGGGAAAATAGAGGGGCATTGCTAGAAAAGCTTGCAGGAGCTGGAAATGAGTGGAGCAGTGAAAAAAGGGAAGTGTCATTAGGTGAGAACTTTCAGCTCTGGGTCCAACAGCAGAAGGACGTGGAGCTGCTGGAGTGACTCCAGAGGAGGCCCCGGAGCTGCTCCAGGGCTGGAGCCCCTCTGCTCTGGAGCCAGGCTGGGAGAGCTTGGGGTGCTCACCTGGAGAGGAGAAGGCTCCAGGGAGAGCTCAGAGCCCCTTGCAGGGCCTGAAGGGGCTCCAGGAGAGCTGGAGAGGGACTGCGGACAAGGGAGGAGTGACAGGACAAGGGGGAATGGCTTCCCACTGCCAGAAGGCAGGGTTAGGTTGGACATAGGGAAGAAATTCTTCCTTGTGAGAAGAATTCCCATTTGTGGTTAGCCCTGGAATGGGACAGCACTGCTTGTGCTTTCTGTAGAGGGTCAGTGCCAGATGATATGCAGAGCATCCCTGGATTCTGGGCTCCTATATCTCTTGGAGTTCCTGGGTCTTCCAGCAGAATCATACTCGCAATTTCCAGGGGAGGGCACAGAGCGGTAAAACTGTTGTTAGAGCTGGTAAACAACAGATTGTGACCCTCCCTGCAGACATCTCAGCTCTGTCTTCTGCTCTGCACACCAGGCTGTGCTCCTGGAGGCTCACAGATATTCCTGTGGGGAAGAGTCAAGGTGGGGTGAAGACTCACCTGCATTTCATCACCAGGATTCAGTGTTTCCCACTTTCTTCCCAGAATATATGTCCAGCCCATGTGGGCACAGAAATGCGTCTTGATTTCTTTTGCTCACAGCTTAAAGAGAAAATAAAGCTGGTGATTTAAAGCAATATTAAAAGCTTTCTTATTACAAAGATTTCCCTCATATCCAGCTCCAGGAACAGGCACCTGCAAACATGGTTTGGTACAGGGGGATGTATTGGCACCTGGGGTAGAGTTAGACAAAATTAAGAGATGGATGGAAATAAAAGGGTTTTTCTGCAGCAATTGCTCTTGATTGCTTTCATCTCTGCAAGAAATGGGGCTCGTGGTTGGTGCGACCAAGGATAAGGGGTTTGGGGACACCTTGGCAGGCTGGTGGCTTGGTGCCGCTCTCAGTGTGGGATGGCTTCAGGCGCAAAGATCTCATCCTGGAAAGCCCAATCCTGAGCTTGAATTAAAAGAAAAAAGTGAATAACTTGGCTGATGGAGGAGATCTCCGGTCACCAAAGGGGTCACAGGTGGTGACAGTTTCTCACTGGCCACTGGTGTGAGAAAGCTGAAGGAGATGGGGAGAAGAGAGAGACCTTGTGTTGTAGACATGAAGGCATTTGCAAAGAAGCCCAGGACTCCTGCAAGGTCTGGGACCTCCATCCAAGCCTTCCCAATGGTGGAGCATGAAGGTGTTCATTGCAGCATTAAAGCCTGTATTTCATGTGCTAATGAAGTGCCTTGCTCCGAGCACCTCTGTGAGTTGTGAACAGGAGGAATGGGTAAAAAAGCACACAAAATCCGGTCTAAGGAAGGTGCAGAAATTCACCTCCATAACGAAGCCCTGGCTTCTTCTGGCCATGGGAAGTGGCCCTGCTGAGGGGACACAGCTGCTCAGGGAGGATCCAGTGCTGCCCAACTTATCCATTAGGATCTTGGAGAGTAGAAAGCTGAGCCCCACAGACAGGCAGAGAAGGGCTGGCAGCCAGAGTTGGACCACTTCGTGCAGGATCTGGGGAGCAGCAGGAACAGGAGCAATGCTGTGTGGAGGCCAGGTGGCTTCTCCAGGGATGACTGCATGACCAGTGGTTTTCCAAGCGATGGTGTTTCATGCCCATCATGAGGAGACGGATGGCAGCTGGGTGGGAGCACTGCTCTCCACGCTGCTGGGGTGGTGGGAGGAGGGTTTGGGACTGTGGACTGGGGCCGGGGGGTTCCTGAAGGCAGAGGCTACGCTGGACATTTAAATGGCTTTATGAAGCTGAGGGAATGTCAAGCAGCTGGTGGGCAGAGCCGGGTGTCCAGGTGGCGTTTGACAGGGAGAAGGGGCGCAGCCGGGCCTTGTTTGTGGCGGTGATGTACCCCGTTAGTGTCACTCTTGGCTCGTAGCCCCCAGGGCGAGGTCCAGCCCGGCAGAGTCCCGGCCGGGCTGCAGGGCTGCAGGGGTTAACCCTGCGGCTCCCGCACCACCTCCGCGCCCGCCCTCCCTCCTCCCTCCCGCCGCCGAGGAATTTCCTAAAACACCCCCCCAAAAAAGTGGGAATATAACAATAATATTAAAAAAAAAAATACTCACCCTGCGGGTCCCCCCTCCCGCTTCCATCCCCGCCTTTAATACCAACAAACAACTCCTCGACTCTCCCTAAAGGAGGCGCCTTTGATCGGAGCGAGACGAGCCCCGCCGGGCACCGGCACCGGTACCCCCGGGCACCGGCACCACCGGCACCGGCACCACCGGCACCGGCGCCACCGGCATCGGCGGCATCGGCATCGGCACCGCGACTCCTCCGGGCACCCACAGCCTCGGGCACAGGCGCCGCCGGGCACCGACACCGCTGACACCGGCACCGGAGCACTGCCGGCACCGGCATCTCCGGGCACCGGCAGCCTCGGCTCCGGCACCTCCGGGCATCGCAGCGTCCTCCGAGGCGCCCGACACCGCGATCGAGACCGCGGCACGGCCGGGCACCAGCAGCGGGAGCGAAACCCCCAGCACGGACTCCGAGACGTCACCGGGACATCGGGCAGCGCACCCCCGGGCACCGGGACCGAAGCCCCAGGGCACCGAGCACCGGGCTGCGATGCTTCCCGGGGCGGGTCCCCTCGCCTTCCTCCTCCGGTGCCTCCTGCTCCTCTTCGCCTCCGGGAGCCGAGCCCAGGCTCGTAAGTCTTCCCCGCTCCTGTCCCGGCTGCGCTGCTTCCCTCCGTGCCTCAGTTTCCCCGTCACCGGGGTCCCCAGGAATTTGCGGGGGTGCTTTGCGGTCATGGCTGGGGGCACGGGGAGGCTTTTGACCATGGCAGGTGTTGGACCTCCGTGGATGGGATGTCCCAGCCCGTGCAACCAGCCAGGTTTCCTGTCCTGCACTGTTGGGGACATGGCTGTGTCCCCCTCTGCCTGCTGCTGTCCCTGCCCGCTTTGCGGGGTTGTACAGCACCGAGCAGAGCACTGCGAGCTGGTGAGGGGGCTGGGAGGCTCCGGGGGCTGTCAGGGGTGTGAGGAAGGTCTGGGATCCCCTTCCATGGGCTAGAAATGCCACAGAGAAGGAGGTCGTCTTACAGACCTTCCTCTGCACAGATCCCACCCTGCACGAGTGCATCTCTCCTCCGAGGGTGGATGGGGATGGGGCAATGCCTCCTCCACCCCAAACAAAGCTGGGGGCTTTCCTCCATATCATCCCTTGTCCATCTCCATGTTCATCCCTCAGTCTCTCCCACTTTTGCTCCCAGCGGGCTGACTGAGGCAGAGAAGGTTTGGGATAGGGAAGGGAGGTTTGGCACTTCCCACAAAAAGGCCTGAAGGACTTGGCCAGGGCTGCTCAGGAGCTTGGAGGGTGCTGGACGTGTTAATTGGGGCCAGGAGGTGGGCTTGGCTTGGGCAAGGCACTGGGACGCCACCAGTGGGTTGTGAGCACCCCTGCAACATCGCAGAGCCACTGGAGCTCTCAGCAAAGTGGAGCAGGACCTGTTGTGTCCCTACATTTATTCCTCCCTTTAATCTCCCGGAATCCCAGCGGAGTCTGCCGGTGGCTGCGTCTGGGTGATTTACAACTTGCCTGCTGCCAGCAGTGCATTAGGCACTCAAATAATCATCCTCCTGGAGCATGGACCCAAAATACGAGCACTGGATTGCTCATCCTGTCTGTGGGGTGTGCTGGGGGAAAAAGGCAGGTGGATGGATGGGGCTGTGCAAAGCCCTGGGGAGCAAGATCCGGGTGAATTCAGCTGCTTTCCCTTCCCTGGGCTCATCCAAAGCTGCCAAACCCAGCCCACAGCATCTGTTTCTTGAACAAGGGATGTGGGTCTGACTCCCTGCCTCTACCTGGGCTGCTGTGGAAGGGTTAGGAAGAGGATGGAGACATCTCCAGAAGGTGAAACAGGTTTTAGGTGAGGTGTTTGCTCTTTGAAGGTGGTAAATTGGGCATAAACTATGATGGATGGGGGCAGTAAGGGTTTGTCTGATTTGGGATGAAGTGTTGGGGCCTCTTTGCAGGACTTACAATGCTGAGAAAGAGCCGGTGAATATGGGATTCAAGCAGGATTGGGGCAGTGAGGTCCAGGGTCACCCCCCAGCTCTGAAACACTTCAGCTTTGCTACAGGGCATATCCCACAAAGTGGAGGGCTTGGCCAGGACTTGCCCCATGGTCAAGGGCAGGGTGGTTTGGGTGACAGAGTCATCATCAAATTGTGGACTTCTCTCCACCATCCACCTCTGCAGCCTCACACTTTTCTCAGGGCTGAGTGTTCAGGGAGACTGAAGACAGGAATAAATTAGTTACGAGCAGGCTCATCAGCCAAGGGACCTACAGTGTCGTGGCTAAAAATAGGTGAGAAGCAGAAATGCTCGGGCTTGAAGGCAAGTCAGAAAAGAAGAATTTGCCCACAGAAACAGTCTATTTTAGGGGATTTGCACTCCCAGCTGAAAAGAATATCAGAGGCACAGGTTACTGGGACGAATGTGCTGCATTCTGAGTAATTCAGGGGCAATGGTTGAACGCAATGATGTTTTGGCTGGAGGCATTTAAATACCAGCATCTCTGGAGAGCATGGGGCAGTGGTTTTCCCCAGGAGCTTGGGAGTTGCTGTTTCATTTCTTTTTAACATGGTTGCTGGAGAAAAGGGGGTTACTGAGATCCCTCTGTCCTACAAGTTTGGATCCAGCAGGGATGAAGGGGCTGGGTGCTCCAAAATGGGAAGGACCATGATGGAAAGCAAGTGCTACCACGTCTATGGTAAGGGAGAGGTGAGGGCTGCGTACCCCGCTATAGGTAATGAAGCATTCCCTTGGGAAGGAGTGGGGGGAAGCAGGACCCTGTCTGCCTGGCTTCTCCACCCTGAGGAGCTCAGAGGTGCTTCATGAGGCTGCATCTTCAGAGCTACAGAGTTTTCCAGGCTCCCAAAGTCCCAAGCAGATATTCCCAGCCAGGAACTGAGCGAGGAGAGTGTGTAGGAATTGATCTGGATGTGAGCAGAGTCTTCAGGATGCCACATGTCAAGGGCCTGGTGTGTTTTAACCAGTCCCTTCTCAGCTAAGTTGCATTTTAAGCCCTTCATAAATACAGTGCTGTCACAGGAGCGCCTGGACTCTGTGTACCAGACAGTGCTCTTTACACTTTATTTATGGCTGCTCTTAAAACTTACAAACTGGTTTGCATGAACTCCCTCCCGCCTGCCCGGCACGGTGCTGGCTGGCAGGTGTGTGACCTCCAGAAACGCTGTTGGGGCTGGGAGCCCAGCTCAGACATGCCCTGCTCCAGAGACAACTCCAGAGGTGCCATCTGGGGATGCAGGACCACCCTTCCCCCCTCAGCCTCAGGATGCAACGGGAGAAGAGGAGTGAGGGGAAATGAGCAACACCCCACAACCTCTTGTTGAGCCATCAGATTGCTCAGAACACTCCCAGAGGCAGAATCACAGAATCACACATGGCTTGGGTTGGAAAGGACAATACAGGTTTAGGATAGGTGTTGTGGGAAACTTTCCAGCTACCAGGAAATTGAAACCTCACAAGGGGCTGTCGCAGAAGCTCTGAGCAGCATCTTCACACGGTGGGTTAGAGACATCAGTCCTTGGTGACAAACTCAGTGGTGTGGAGAAACCCGTCCTGGGCTGCATCTCCCACACCATGAGAAGGGAATGTCTCCTTAGGATGTATCTCAACAGCTTCAGACAGCAGCCACCAACAAGATGCCACCCCACGACTTTCTGACCTGCTCTAGATCCAGGGACAAGTAAACCCACGTGACTTTTCTGAGTGTGCTGCTGCTGAAGGTGCAGTAAGTAAGGTGACTGATCAGCACGGGAGCAATTCACTGCCACAAATGGCTTTTCACTCCAAGTGAGTTAGGAAGATATCCAAAGTTTGAACTCTGAAAATGAAATTATTGGCCTGGCATGGAAAAAAATGGTCCAGAGCCTCCAGCTTTTAAGCCTCCTCCTTCCTTCCTTCCTTCCTTCCTTCCTTCCTTCCTTCCTTCCTTCCTTCCTTCCTTCCATCCATCCATCCATCCATCCATCCATCCATCCATCCATCCATCCCCATCTTGCTTTTGCCCAAACACGCTGGCACCTCTTGCCAAATGCACGGTGTAGCCCTGCTGAGATGCCAACAAGTGTCTCCTGCTGCCCAGCACTGCCAGTCAGCTTTAATTTTACCAGCAGGCCCTTTGCAGACATGAATCAGGCTGCTTTCGAGGGCTGGACCCAAACCAGGGCTCCACTTGTGATTAAATGTTTGAAGGAAGCAGCCAACTGGCATGGGAGCCTGCGAGCTGAGTGGGGCCGCGTCACACCAAGGCAACTCGATTTCTTCACCCTCAGCATAATTCATGAGGATGCTGCAAGCAGGGAAAGATGAAGTCATTTTCTCACAAATGATTTTTGCAAAACTATGATTTTTTTTTTTGGTTTTTTGTTTTTTAGTTTTGTGGAGTTTTTTTTCTTCTCTTTTCTGGGTGTCTGAATTTTCAAGCCACATGCTCACTAGTTTTGTGTGGTTTGCTGTAAGCTCGTGACCTGCGTGGCCAGGAATAGGGAGTTGCTGACTTGTCAAGAGCTATGGGGACAATGTAAAGTCCTCGCCCGGGAAAGGGGAGGAAAATACCTCTGCCTGTCCCTCTGGTAGCACCCATTCCAAAGCTATTGCAAACCTCCACCTCTGCAGATGCAGTGGTGGTCTGGACCAGGCAGTCTGGACAGCTGGTGGTCACCGCTTGTGAAGGTGCGACTTGGAGAATCAGGTGCTTGAAGCCATCAAATAGAGGCTCAAGTCTGGTGGCAGGGCTTGAGTTGGAAGAGACCCATAAAGATCTTCGTAGACCCATAGGGCTGCCTTTCCTGCTGGCCAGAGGGTCTGGCCATGGTGGAGTGTCACCTGGGTTCTTCCTGAGGATGGTCATGAGCTAGAGGAGGAACTGCAGCCCACCCCAGCATATCTGGGTGAATTTTGTCTGGTTGATTGGAGAAATCCACTAAGCAGCTGGCATCTCTGGCTTTGGTGAGGTGGGACAACACCAGCTGGGCCCTCCCAGCCACTGCTGTGTCCCGGGTGACAGAGTGAAGTGTGGGATGGCTCTTAGCATCTTTGGGGTGGTGAATGCCACTGAGATAATTCTGGGCACCCTCTGCTATCCTTTAAGAAGCCCTTCCAGTAGCCTGGCAGGGTCAGCACCTGCTGGCTCATCCGAGTTCACGTAGCAGGAGGTGGGCATCATGCCTTGGAAAACAGCCCTCCCCCTCTCCTGCATCCCCAGGGTGCTGCAAGATTTTAAAGACCCATAAATGCTTCAGGAGCCGTAAATGTCTCCACTGCCTTCGAGCAACGCAATCACCCAAACTACCTCAAATTCCCTCGATGACATAACCTTTTAAATCACCTTCAGTTTTCAGCAGGGCTGTGAGCACGTAGACCACGAAAATCACATGCAGACAGGTGCTTAGAAAGAGCTTGGGTCCTGGGGTGACCCTCTGCCTGGTCAGGGTTTTGGCACCCGTCATGGGTGAGTGGGAGCAGCACCACTGCTGTTACAGGGTCCAGCTGGGTTTGGAGCTCTCTCCTGCGGGACCAGATGATGCTTGTGGATGTGAACATTAAGGGTGACTGAATTGGGGTTTTTGGCCAAAGTCCTGAAGGGTTTGGTGGTGATGCTGGCCACCAGCTACTTGTGGGGAGCAACGTGAAGGCTGCCCTTGCTCTCATCACGGAGAGCTGTCCCGAGAACCAGCCCCTTTTCTCACGTAGCTTCTCCTGGTTGACTTTCAGGGCCAGACACGTTCTGCGACTTCAACGGCAAGAAGTACAGCCCGGGGGAGAGCTGGCACCCGTACCTGGAGCCCCAGGGGCTGATGTACTGCATCCGCTGCAGCTGCTCCGAGGCACGTCCCCACGGCACCGTGCGGCAGGCGGGGACACTGCTGCTGCTGCTGCTGCTGCTGCGCTGGGGCTTCGCTCGGCAGCTCTGAAGCAGATCGGTCCCGGTGTCTCATTTGACCAGAGAAGCCCTTTCCAGTCCCATAGAGGCATTGGATTAATCTCTTCCCTTTGGCAAAAGCTGTCCCCCTGGGGGGTGTTGGGTTGGCCTTGTGAGGTAGCTGCCATTTACCTTGAGGAGACCTTTTGGTACTGAAAGGGAGCTTGTGAAAAAGATGGAAGTTATTTTTTACACAGGCGGATAATGATGGGACAAGAGAATGGTTTTGAACCAGAAGAAGAGGGGAGATTTAGATTAAATGTTCACAAGAAATTGTTCCCTGTGAGGGTGGGGAGGCCCTGGCACAGGTTGCCCAGAGAAGCTGTGGCTGCCCCACCCCTGGGTGGGGTGTTCGAGGCCAGGTTGGAGCAACCTGGGATAGTAGAAGGTGTCCCTGCCCATGGCAAGAGATGGAAACAAGATCTTTAAGGTTCCTTCATACCTAAATCACTCAGTGATTCCATGATTCTGCCTCTGTGGTGTTGGTGGGTTGTGGGTGAAGGTGGCTCAGGGCTGCTGTCGGATGATGGGTGGCCTGTGCTGGTGAGAGACCATGAGCTGGCTGGGTTTGAGCCAGGGCTGGAGACATCCCTGGTGGGTTACAACCAGCACAATTTGTTGTGATAATGTTGTGTTCCTCCTCTTGCAGGGGTGAACCATGAAATGAATGTTCCCTGTGGACTAAACAAACCACCTCTGTCTCTCCCCAGAACACCAACATCAGGTGCTACCGGATCCAGTGCCCAGCTCTGCCGTGTGCCAGCCCTGTCACGGACCCCCAGCAGTGCTGCCCGCGGTGTCCTGGTAGGTGGACATTCCTCAGGGATGGGGTGACAAGGTGGCCGTGGTCCGGCAGGGCTGTACCTCCACTGCTGCCACTTGTGGCAATGCAGCGATGCTGGGTCTGGCCCTGGTCACGGAGCTCTGGCTGCTTTTTCCCTCCAAAAATGTCATTTTGATGGAAAAGGGCTCTCTGCCAGACCACTTTCTCCCCCCCATCCCAAGAGCTTTGTAGGGACAAAATGTCAGTTCACACGTCAGGGGCAAAACAGAAGCTGGCACTTTATTCTGATCATTTGCCAGCAAAGTGTCTTGGATTAAAAAAAATAATTACAGTTTTTTAACAACTTCCTTCTCTGCACTGGAGACTATCTCAAGTTTTATCCCCAAAACGTTTCCTACCTTACCACTACTGATTGCCTTATTTTTACCTCAATATGTTCATTCTCACCTCCACAGATTACCTCAAGATTTAGTCCCAAAACTTTCCCTACCTGCGTGCTGGCAAAGCTAGTCAGAAACCATCAGTGATTTGAGAAATTAAGAAGAAAAAATAGACAAAAACCTCATTAATTTTGATTTTTCGCTAATTACCCATGAGAGAAGCCCTTTTTACCTGACTCCATCTGAATTTGACGATTGTTACAACCAGGGGAGGGAAAAACCCAAGAATTTTGTTAAAGTGAGGTCAGACTTTCTGGTTTTTGCTCTGTGCTGAGCTCAGTGCAGCCAGGGCAGCCCCATTCTCCAGGAGCTTTTGGACCCTTAATTGCTGACCAACCATGCAGTGCCCTGGCCACTTCACAGTGACCACTGTGTGTAAGGGGCTGCTGGTCCTTTAGGGGTGGGCTGGTGGGGCATCAGTGCTGCATGGGGGCCAGGCAAGGGCTGGCTCTCACCCCGCTCCTTTCTCGTCCTCTTTCCCAGAGCCACATTCTCCGTCTGGCCTCCGTGCGCCTGTCAGGTCCTGCCAGTACAATGGGACGACGTACCAGCAGGGCGAGATGTTCAGCACCAGCGAGCTCTTCCCCAGCCGCCAGCCCAACCAGTGTGTGCAGTGCAGCTGCTCCGTAAGCCACCACGGGAGCTGGGGGCTGGGGCTCTCTCCTGCACCCAGCACTGCCCCACCAGCTCAAAAACCCCAGCACGACCTGGTAGCACCAGCCCGTGTGGGGATGGTTTATCACTGGGATCGGGTTATCGGTGCGGAAGATTTACCAGAGGTCACACGGGCCAGGTCTGGGTGGGGGCAATTTGGGATGGGCAGTGGGACAGCCCTGTGGCAGCAAAGGGTGGGACCAAGTTTGGCCAGGAAATAAAGAAGGGGCAGAAGAGCCCAAAGCACCTCCCTCTGTCATGCCAAGAGCACACACACAGGGGTTACATCGGTTGACGCTGGACAGGGAAGTATCTGTGACACCGGAATAGCCGGTCTGAGCTCTGGGGCGCGCGTGCACCTCAGAGCTGTGTAGCAAGAGGAGTAACTGATGTGTAGAAATTACTCAGCTTTTGAGGCTGGTTCCTCTCTTAGGGACCCCAGCTGGATGGTGGGAAACACTGGGAAGGAGCCCTCGAATCTGACTGTGTGTGCTCCTCTGCCACTGTCCCCAGGAGCCCGTGGAGCTCCTGTGTCCCTCTCGGCTGTCATTCAGGCTCTGTTTATTTGTCAGGGTAATGCCTTGGATACAAAGGGGAAAATAAAGGGCTGGCTGAGGAGCCTTCAATGGGGGCATCTCCCCGGGCTGTGTCTGATGTTGTCAGCTGCTAGAACAGCTGCGTGAACAGCTGGTCTAACCCTCACTGAAAACTGCCCCAAGACCGGAGCCTCTGGAATAAATCCTGCCTTTTATGGCACTGGCTCTTTCCTGCCTGGGGCAGGTCGTTGCTGCGAGCTGCCGGTCAGGAGAAGGAAGGAAGAGGCAGGTCTGGACTCCCCGAGGTGGAGAGCAGGATTTGGTATGCAGTGACCTCCGCCAGATCCTGTCACCCACCAAATTTCCCTCATCCTCTTCATGTTCCTTGCACAGCGGTTTGGCTTCCTGATGGGAGAAGAAGCAGCTGTGGTTTGGTTTTCTAAGGATATCCTTGGCTGGCCTCTTGATTTTGGTTGACTGGGAGCTTGTGGATACCCCAGAGAAAATTGCTGCATGGAGAAGACGACCTTGCTGTCGAGGTCTGGCTGCTGAACATCCTTTTTTACCCTTTGGCAAAGTAGCAAAAACTTGTTCCTGCAACAAACCAGTGCAAATCCACTGACTGAGGTGGGGCTGGGATGCACCAAGGTCAAGGCTGGCCTCGACCTGTGGTTTTCAGCTTGAATCACTACAGCAATGATATTTTCCAAACTATCCACTCAGGTCTATCCCTGCGCATCTGGGTGCTTGGCTCTGGTGTTATTGAATAAACCAAGAGAGAGGGAGGGCAGAGCTCCGGTGTGGACCTGAGTCTGGGTTCAGAATCCTGCTTCCCATTTCCACCTGTCTTCTCCAGGTCCTTTTCCTGGCAGATGTCAGAGAAAATCTTGTGCCCCTTCAAACCAGGGGTTGTTCTGCAGAGTTTGAAGGTGTGTGGTGGCTGTTTCAGGTCTGGCAGCACTAATGATGCCTGAGAGGAAGGCACTGCCTGCCCCTTTTTGAGGAAGACCATTCCACTCGGGAGCTTGTGTACTCTTCATGGAACAGCCATGCCAGGAGAGGACACGACCCTGCTGTACCCTGCAGGATGGACAGTGCAGCAGGGGCAGACCTTCAGCTTCCATTAGTTGCTGGATGATTGATGGTATTTGAAGATGGACCATCAGGGGGCTTTTGATCATGGAATCATAAAATCCTGGAATGGTTTGTGTTGGAAGGGACCTTAAAGCTCATCCAGTCCCACCTGGGCAGGGACACCTTCCACTGTCCCAGGCTGCTCCACACCCCGGCCAACCTGGCCTCGGGCACTGCCAGGGATCCAGGGGCAGCCACAGCTGCTCTGGGCACCCTGTGCCAGGGCCTGCCCACCCTCACAGGGAACAATTCCTTCCCAAAGATTTATGGTAAATCTGCAGTTTGAAGTGCTGCCAGCCCATCATGGGGGACACACAGCTCTTTATAACGCTGACAATGGTTTTTTTCCCTCCTGCCCTCCTAGGAAGGCCAGATTTACTGCGGCTTGGTGACCTGCCCCGAGCTGCTGTGTTCCTCTCCCTTAACCGTGCCGGATTCCTGCTGCCAGGTCTGCAAAGGTAATGCGGCTGGGACTGGGGGCCGGGAGACTCCAGCTGGTTGCCGCCTGACAGCAGGAGCCATTTCAAGCCCCTTTAGCAGGATTTTGGAAGCCTGTGCTGTAAATCAGGCCACTTGTTATCTCTTGGTTGCACCGGGAAGCAAAAGCTGAGGGCTTGGGTTTTCCTTGGGTAATATGAATTGCATGTGCAAAGCTCCTGTCTCTCCAGACTCCCAGGCAGGGCAGCACCTGGAGGAGAGCTGCTTTCAGCCACAGAGAACAAACCTCCATTCATCCCCGCAGCATCTCCCAGGACAATGTTTTTCCCTTGCAGATGGCTCCTTTGAGAAGTCCACGGAAGAGGAACCCCTGCAGTTAAACAGAGGTGTTGTACGTGACATTTGTGTTTTAAAACTCCACTTCTTGCTTCTAGCACAGCCCCCTGAACAGCTCACAGCCCTAGCACATTGTCCTCTACAAAGAAATCACCCCCAGCAGCTCTGGGAGGACACTCAGATCCTTGCACAGCAGAACCATGGACACCTGATTTGCAGGTGAATCGTGCCATGGAATTGAATCTAGCTGAGGGATATCAGCCTAGGTGATACCTCAGGCCACCGGGGAAAGACTCTTCTACTCTCCCTCTGCAGCATCTTAGGGACATGGTTTAGTGGGGGACCTGGCAGTGTCAGGGAAAGGGTTGGACTCAATGACCTTAGAGAACTTTTCCAACCTAAATGATTCCAATTCTATGGTTCTATGACATCTTTGGAAGAGCAAAAGGTCTGCAGGAACTGGAAATCTGGGACACTTCTCCTCCTCCTCCTCGTTGGCCAATGTCTGCCAGCTCAAACAGCTGAAGGACGTTGTCAGAGCAGACCCAGAGGTGACCAACAGCCAGGCCTGACCCTTGTCTGTAGAGTCAGATGCCCAAATCTCTCTTGGGAGGGTTTCTCCTCCAGGAGAAGGTGTCTCTGCTCCCCTTGGGCTTGAAGGTGTCCTGCCTCCCACCAAGAGGGCAGTGCTGGAGCTGGCCACCACTCTCCCTTCCCCAGGCTGTTTGTATCAGCAGCCCCAGCAAGGAAAGAGTGACTCCTTGGCTGCCGAGGGTTCCTTCACGGCGACGTTTCAGAGCTGGGCAGCCCATGCCAGGTCTGTGGGATTAGGTCACTTAGCTCCTGGCTCTGCCCTTTTCCATACTGCTCCACCACCTATAAAATCTCCAAAATAGACACAAGGGGACCCTTTGTGCAGCGTGTCTTGTCCCAGCACTCTGCTCTTGGAAGCCTGGGATGTTCCTGGGATGTTCCTGGGATTCCAGTCCTGCTGGCTGGCGGTGCCATGCCAACTCTCCTGGTGCCTGCCAGGTGAGAGAGCAGGATATGGCCCATCCTCACCTTTCTGATCCTGTTTGAGCCACACAGATGCCAGTCCTCGTCTTCCCATCTAGGAAAGACCTGCCCATTTTCCTGTGTGCGTTAGGGATGTAGGACCTCGCTTCTCTGAGGGCATTGGGTTGAGCTTGGAGAGGGAAAAGTGCTGCCCCAGTGAGGGTGACCCACATGAGGAGGACACCAGTGTGGGACACTGACACCAGTTGCTCAGCACCCCTTGGGTGGTGGCAGCAGCAAGACGGGGAAGGGGCTGGAGCCCCAGGAGCGGCTGAGGGAGCTGGGAAAGGGGCTCAGCCTGGAGAAAAGGAGGCTCAGGGGGGACCTTGTGGCTCTGCACAACTCCCTGACAGGAGGGGGCAGCCGGGGGGGTCGGGCTCTGCTCCCAGGGAACAGGGACAGGAGGAGAGGGAACGGCCTCAGGCTGGGCCAGGGGATGCTTGGATTGGATGTTACAGAAAATGTCTTTCCCCAGAGAGTTATCCAGCCCAGGCACAGCTGCCCAGGGCACTGGTGAGTCCCCATTCCCAGAGGGATTTAAAAGCCCTGTGGTTGTGGCACTTGGGGACATGGGTCAGTGGTGGTCTTGGCAGTGCTGAGGGAATGGTTGGGCTCCATGATCTCAGAGGAATTCTCCAACCTAAATATTTCTGTGATTTATATGGCTTGTGGGTCATTGCTTATCCCTGTGGTCTCTGCCCCTTCCACTCCTGATGGACGGTGTGCAGGACACTGCATGGCTTTTTCCAGCACGCTTTGGAGTGAGAACAACTCAACTGCCTGAGTCTGAACCCCCTCTTCTCTCTGGCTGCTCACAGAGACACTCACAAGACCAATGCTTGGGAGAGGTGATGGGAAGGAAGCCACCTGGAGCCACCGTGTCCACTGTTCTCAGTTCTTCCCTGGAGTTAATTCCCAGAAGCTTCAAACCCAAGGGAGCAGGTGGCACCACCGTGAAGATCGTCTTGAAAGAGAAGCACAAGAAAGGTAAGGGATGGAGAGGCCAGGCAGTCTGTATGTGGCTTAAAGTGGCTTCTCCAGGACTTGGAATTCTTCAGGGAATCTGATTCAGCAGCAGGTCCTGCTCCTCACTCTTCCACAGCCAGTCTCACCCAGGTATCTCAGTCCTCGTGCCCACAGCCTCCCGACTGCATGAATCTACCACTTTCCAAAATGGGTTGGAAGAAGAGTGGTCCTTGGAATGTTTGGGAGATCTGGGACTTGGGAAGGAAGGAGCTCAGCTGGAAGGCTCCACATGGACCTTCCAGGACAGTGCCACAGAAGGACAGGCCATTCCTCCTTGCAGCTGTGTGCAAGTGCTGGGTCTGACGCAGCGCTGTCCCAGGTGGTGCTCCTGGAGGAGAGAGTAGGACAGTGAGATGAGGAGGCAAGCCCCTTGAGCCAAAGGGGGGAATAGCGGGTCCTTTCTCCTCTTGGTGGCTCTCCCACCATTGTGCCTCCAGAAGGGCTCTTTCCAGTCCTTGGAGATGAAGCCCTGGAGGAAATTTTGAGACCTCCAAAAATTTCCATGGAGGAGTCAGCAGGTGGCACTCTTCACTGTGCTTCATTCCTGTGACAGCCTCGGAGGGACCCTGGGCTTCCAGAGGTTGGGAGGCAGGTGAGGTCCTGCCCGCACTTGCCCCTGTCCCCACCAGGGTGGCCAAACCCAGCAGACCCATCTCCTGGCACCTGCTCCATCTGTCCCATGGCTCCTCCTGGGTGTGGTGGCTGTGATGTCCCGGTGCCCGCTGCCGCCGGATCCGCTGCCAGGGGACCTCGTTCCTCGGCACAGCAGGACCACCCATGTCTGGGGTGCTGAAATGCAGTGACTCCACCGAGCCTTGGGTTTACAAGGAGAAGAAGGATTTATTTCCACAAGCAGCTCTTTTCTCTCTCTCCTCCAGCTTGTGTTTACAATGGGAAGACCTACTCCCATGGGGAAGTGTGGCACCCCGTCTTCCGGCTCTACGGCCTCCTGCCCTGCATCCTCTGCACGTGCAGGGATGGTGTCCAGGACTGCCAGAAGATCACATGCCCCAAGGAGTATCCATGTGAATATCCAGAGAAAGTAGACGGGAAATGCTGTAAAATATGTCCAGGTAGGTGGGATCCCGCCTGCTCCTGCAGCTGCCTTCCAGTTCCTTCCTTAACCTTGGTTTAAAGTCTCAGGCTGACGGATGTGTAGGGATTCACATCACTGGTGGCCAGAATTCACACCAGACAAGTTCAGCAGGGCAAGCACTGATGGAAGGGTTGACTTGTCTTGGAGGGCAGCAGGACTTCCCCGAGGTGAGGAAGCTGCACTGACCCCCAAAAGTTTCCATCTGTTGGGAGGATGAAGTCTGGAGAAAGACGCTCCAGGCGGAACATGCTGAGAATGCTCAGACAGATGGAAGTGCTTTCGGGGGAGAGGACACAGTCTGCTCTCCAAACCTCCAGGTGGGACAAAAACCAGAGGGTTATATTGTGGCAGCTGAGCTGTAGGTGTGAAGGGGGGGGAGGACACTTCCCAGGAGAGGGGTTGTCTGTGGTACTCGTGGTTTGTTGGAGCTGGAACCCCTTGTCTCTGGAAGTGGAGGTTGAACACAGATTTTGGGGTGGTCCAGGTAGAACTGGGCTGGGATATGGAAAGGGGCTGGAGCAGCAGGAGCAGCTGAGGGAGCTGGGAAAGGGGCTCAGCCTGGAGAAAAGGAGGCTCAGGGGGGACCTTGTGGCTCTGCACAACTCCCTGACAGGAGGGGGCAGCCGGGGGGGGGTTGGGCTCTGCTCCCAGGGAACAGGGACAGGAGGAGAGGGAACGGCCTCAGGCTGGGCCAGGGGTTGGATTGGATGTTACAGAAAATGTCTTTCCCCAGAGAGTTATCCAGCCCAGGCACAGCTGCCCAGGGCAGTGGTGCAGTCCCCATCCCCAGAGGGATTTAAAAGCCCTGTGGATGTGGCACTTGGGGACATGGGTCAGTGATGCCTTGGCAGTGCTGGGGGTACAGTTGGACTTGATGGTCTCAAAGGTCTTTTCCAAATTTAATGATTCTGTGATTCCATGGTGGAGAAGACCACTTCTCCTTTCCTATTCAGTGTGTTTTGGGTCTCTCAGCTCCTTGGTCTTTGGAAAGCTGTTTGCCTTAAACCACAGACTTGGCAAAGATGTGGCAGGGGGTGACATCTCCTCCTGGTCCCACTGGAGAATGTTTTGTGGATTATACCTCTCTGTACTGACATTTATCAGGAGATGTTTGGCTGATGGACCACCCACAGCTTCCCTGTGGAGACTCAAGGTACCTGAGTGTCTTTGAGCCTGGGTGCAGGTGCAGCAGATTGTGCGTGATCCCCTCTGATCAGCATCTTCAAGGGGTTTCTGTGGAGGGGTCACACACAGGAGAGCAAGCAAAGGGCACTGCCATGTTTTGGAATGGCTGCAAAGTCGTTTGAGCTGAGATTTTCAAGGTTTTCCAGCCCCTGAGTGGAGAGGTTTTGGGATGGCCTCCCTGGGGGAGCGAAGGGCAGAAGCTCAGCTTGTTTTAATAAGGTTTTTGATATGTTTATGAGCAGGATTTATGATGTGGTGCCTGGTGGGAATGGGATGTGATGACTGAGCAGAGCCCTTCCAGTCTTGCATTCCCACTCTAGTGGGTCTCTCTGGTTTAAAGCTGACAACTTTCCCTGCTTGGATCTCTTGTCTGTTGTTCAGACTTCATTTTATTTCCAATTAAACACCCTGATGCAGCCAAAACGATTTTGTTCTTGCTTTCCAGTTCTCACAGACAGCGATCACACACACACACATTGCTCAGCCAAGTTACATCCTTGCCCTTTCCTTCCCCACAGGGAGGCTTTGCCCAGATTCTTTTTCCAGGTGCTTTCTGTGACTGTCCTTATCTTCCTCCTTTGTACCCAGTAACTAAGAGAGGAGCACTAAGAGATTTTGCTGAAGGGGCCCTGATCCCGGGAATGGCTGTGATGTGTTGTTTGGATGTGGGCAGAGCAGGTGACCACCACCTCTGTGTCCCTGCTCCTCCTCCCTGATGCTGTGGGCAATTGAGTGGCTCCGGTGGGAAGCTCCTGGGTTGTTAAATTCCTGTCAGATTCCGGGGGTTTCTTTCCTTCTGTGAAGGTGGGGCTTTAATCACGGTCTCCATGATCTTAAAGGGCTTTTCCAGCTTTAACAACTCCACGCTTCTGTGAATGCCCTGGAGCAGGTGAAGTTTAAGGCTCTGGGACAGAGGTTTCCCTGCTCGCTGACCCCACAGTGGGAGGGATGAGGGTGCTGGGCTGTGCTCATCCCCCTCTGCCTCACGCTGAACTGCAGAACTGAGAGCCTGTCCTCTGGTTGCTGAAAAGCTTTGCTTCCCTTTAAATTGGGATTTCCATCCCCTCTCAGAGAAGAAGAGCTCAGGACCACCCTAGAAAGCCCGGGGGAGAGCAGAATCAGGCCTAAAATAACTGTCTTACTAAAATAACCCCCAGGCATCTATTTATAGCCAAACTTTCTTTCGAGTAGCGTAAAAAGCTTCAGCATCCAAACTGACTGAGAGAACAAGGCTAAATTCAGCAGAGCTGGGCTCCTCTGCGTTCCAAGGACCACAACCAAAGGCAATAAATCTCCTTCCAAAACCATGGGGGATTCTTAATTACTCCAGATACATTAAAAAAAAGAGGGAAAAATTAGCAGCTCTTCTTTACCAAGAATGCTGAAAAAGTCACGTAGGACCCAGTGTGGATGTCCTTGTGGTGGCACCCCGTGTGGTGAGGGTGCTGGGGCTGGTGCTGAGCCCACCTGTGGGGCTGAGCCAGGCGTGCTGCCCAGGCAGCCCAGGCTCCTCTGCTGTGGGCTCATCCCTTTGCTCCCCTGGTGTTCCTCCTCCAGCGGGAGCGAGGTGGGAAGTGGGGAATCCGGCCTGTGCTTTGTGGCGATGGTGGCATCAAGGTCACTGCAGAGAGTATGGGGGATCCAGATGGACAAAATCCCCTTCCCCAGCCCTGCTGGCACAGAGGCTGCCAGGGTCAGGAGGAATGGGAAACATGAGAATGAAGAGGTCCACAGGTCCTTTATTAACCTCTCCTTTGCTGCTGGTCCTGGTGCTGGGCATCGGATCATGGGACAGACACGACTGTGCTACGTGGCACCAAAGCCGAGATGCCTTTTCCGTGACCTGGGTGCTGAGATGGTCCTTCCTGCCCCTATTTAATGAACTCTGTCCTTGTGTTTGCTCAGAAACCAGAGTCAAACCCACGGATGAAATCGCCACCCCGGGCTGTGGCAGGAGCCCCAGCCGTGTCCTGGTGTACACGTTTGTGCCGCCGCGCTCCGAGGCCTCCAAGGAGATCCTCAGGACCATGGCGATCGAGAAGGAGCTGGCAGAAGAGGTGGAAATCTACAACTGGAAGTTGATTAAAGGTGAGCACCATTATGAAAGCAGCCAGCAGAGCAGGAGGTGTTTGTGGAAACCTGATGCTTTCCAAGCTTTGTTCGATTTTTCTGGCTTTTCTAGAGGTGCTCCACCCCTCGCGTGGTGAATCAAAACCTGCTGACAGCAGGCTGGCTCTTCTGCCTCCCCCATTTCACACTCTTTTCCTGCATTCCATGCAGACTGGGGGCTGGAAACCACTTTTGGCCCCACTATACCTCACCATGAGCTGCAACACCATCTGGAGGCACAGCACATGGGCAAGCAAGACAAGGGCCTTGGGGCTGCTCCTCCAAACCTCCCTGCTCTCATGCCAAATACACACGGAAAACAAACAAAAAAAATTGTTCTGGTCACTCTGTGGTTTTGCTTTTGCTCTTTTTTTATACCCCAGTACACCTACAGCTTGAGAGCTGCTGCAAAGGTGCATTCGAGGGGGATGAATTGTCCCCAGCGCACTTTTTGGGTGGGTGGATTTGGATGCTCCTGTTGGTGTGTCCTCCGGACGTCAAAGCGCAGCAAATACACTGTCAAATGGCACCAATCTCTTGCTCTCTCCCCACACCTTCAGCTTTGCTCTTATGGACCAGAGGAGTCCAGGGACACCTGGTCCTGTACGTATTTGTGCTGTGTTTCTCTGCAGCCCAGGGAAGCATCCCAGTGCCCCAGTCCTGAGTTTCCATTGGACATACTCTACCCCAAAAAACTTGAGCGCTTAAGGCTGGTTGTACCTTTTCTATGGATCCAGTGACCCTCGGCCTGCATCTGCTGGGCATGTGTAGCCAGGTGTTCTGGTCTCCTGGTATGTCCCTGTTCCACATCACTCCCTAGGGAGACCTCAGCCAGCTGCTGAGACTGGGCACACATGGACAGCAGCCCGAGAAATTAACTCCAGAGACGGAGCCCTGGTTGCCACCATGTTTCCATCCTGCCCCTGCCATCCTCCGTGCTCCACGGTGCCCCCCTGCCCGTGCTCCCCCGCCTCAGCGGGGCCTCCCTCACAATGGCACCTTGTAGCCGAGGACAGCTCTGAGCCCACGCTGTCTGGGCCCCGCTGCTTCCTCCCCTCGCTCCTTGGCACGGGGCAGCACCCAAACCTTCTCGGCACCTTCCGAGGCCAAAAGCTTCACGTCTGCATGGAGCTCCCAAGCCCTGCCAGCCAGGGACAGGGGAGGCCCTTGTCCCTGAGGCCAACACAGCTCTTTTGCTTGGCAGACTGAAGTGTTATTATTGGGAAAGAGCATGAGCTCACTCTCATATGGATTCCACCTCTCCATGGTCCATCACTCTACCAACAGAGCAGAGTGTGTGGAGTAAAGAGGCTGCAAGTCACACCTGGACCTCGTCCATCTGCCTTTGTATGGGCTCATGATACCTACGTGGCCTCATCTATTTCTGAGCCAGGATGGTTCCCTCCATGAAGCAGGAGTTGGGAGGAGAAACCAGGACCAAGTCCCAGCCAAAAGTTTTACCCAGCTGGCTGGTGGCGCACAACCGGCCTCCAGAAGAGTTGCAGTGCAGACTTCCCTGTCTTTTTAGGGGTCTGAACATCACCAGGAGTTTTGAAAAGAGGCTTTCTGATGGTTTTGACCTGTTGTCCTCTCGCTACAGGCCCTGTTAAGAAGTCCATCCCCATCTTTCTTACAAACCCTCTTTAAAACACCAAGAACGGTGGTGCCTGCCTGACAGCCCCAGCAGCTCACTCCATCTCACCCCAAACGCTGCCAGGAATGCTCCTGCCTGTTGGATGGGATGTGCTTGCCAGGAATGGCATTGCCCTGTGCCAGCTCCATCCATCCTGCACTCCACTGGTGGACTGTTCTTATCTTGTGCTCTCCTGATTCCTGCTGGAGCATGGCCTGCGTTCCTGCACTGCTCCCCAGCTCCTGGCGTGTGTCAGGAATGACCATCCCGGGGAGGCAAAGGTCTCAGCCAGCTCTCTGAGAGCTCTTGGGGGAGCATTATCTAGGTCGGTTGACTAAAAGATGTTTATCTCTTGTAGCTCTTGTTTAAAATATCCTCTTGGTTACTAATGTGCTGGAAAGTGCTCCATCAGCCCCGGGGACTGTAAGCACACCCTCCTGCTCCTTTCTAAGTATAGACCAGAAGGATTTATTGAACACTTGTGCCTTTCTTGCGTCAATAACAGTTTTATTGTCTCCATCCAGTGTCTTCTTTTGTTACTGGTAGGACTTCTTTACCCAACCCACTGAAAGGACTAATTAATAGTCCAAATATCCATCTATTTCTCTCTATGTCTTTGACTTCCTGTACTAATTTTCCACAGCTGATAACATCTCATTTATATGGATTGTGAGGCAGTTCCCCTTCATTACATACTCTTTTTATGTGTAATTGCTGCTGGGAATCAGGGAAAGTCTCTTAACCAAATAAGGGGGACCATGTTTCCTCTCACATCTGCTGGCAGCAAGAGGCTGAGTACTCCGGGAGCCTGAGGGAGAGGTGGGGAAGGATATTCCAGGCATCCCTGCCTGGTTTGTCATGCCTTGCAGGAGAACAGGAATATCATAACCCCTAATCCCACAGGAAGGTCACTTTCATTGCTAAATGCAGATTCTGGTTTGCCTGGGTCAAACATCTGAGTCAGGCACCTCCACTAAGAAGACAATGCTGGCATGGGCAGAAATATCAATCTCTGCTGAGGTCACTTGTGTTTTTTCCTGTCTGGAGGAATTTCAGCACTGGTGACAAAGAGATAGAAAACTTTGGTCCCTGGCTGCTTCAAGGGCAGGAAATCGTCTGAGCATGGAGGGGTCTCTGCAGTCGGGGAACATGGGTGGTTGAGAGTGAGCAGAGGGGACAAGGATCCCAGCATCCCCTTGCTCTCACCTGTATTTCTTTGGTGGTTTTAGGGGAGATTTGAACTCCTCCAGGGCAAGATGCTTTCTGGAGCAACACAATCCTGTTGCTTTCACTGCTTTGTGGTGAAACATCCTGATTTAACAAGCAGTGACTGTTTTCATAGAACCATAGAATCTTAGAAAGGTTTGGGTTAGAAGGGATCTTCAAGTCCATCCCATTCCACATCCCTGCTGTGGGACAGGAGACCTCCCACTAGACCAGGTTGCTTCAACCTGGCCTTAGACTCTTCCAGGGGTGGGGCAGCCACAGCTTCTCTGGGCAGCCTATGCCAGGGCCTCCCCAACCTCACAGGGAAGAATTTCCTCCTAATATCTAATCTGATACTTAAATGAGATGTCTCCTGGCCTTGGCCCACCCTGGATTCATTCCCGGTTCCCACCAGGCTTTGGCAGGAGGTCCTGCACCAAACCAGGACGCCGGGGCATCCAGGGCAGGCAGTGTCAGGAGGGAACAGAGAATCCAAACCTGTGTGAGCCTTGAATTGGACACTGTGGAATCTGATGCCGTGTCCCCCTCTGCAGGAATATTCCATCTGATCCAGACCAAGACGATCAGCAAACAAGAATTCAAGCAAGAAGCACAAAACTTCAGGCTGATCACTAGGACGAATGAAGGTAGGGAGAGAAAAATCCCATTTCCTCACTCCTCCAGCACTCCCTACCCCAAACAACCTCCTGATTTTCTGCTCTGCTCTGGCCATTCCAAACAGGCTGCGAAATCCCAGCATGGCAGGGGGAGCTGAACCGTGGGGAAAACGCTTGTGCAAGTGTAGCTGGGTTGGGGCTGACCTGTCTTCACACCCATACGCAACACTCCTGGTTAACAGCCACATTTTCACTTTATGGTATTGAAAAGGGCAGCCAGCTTTCTAAAAGTGGATGCACTCTTGTGAAATCCAGAGGTTTTGTCTCTCCAGAGCCCGTAAAACTGTTTGATTTTTATATCTAATCCATCTGGTGGTACTGGGAGCGTGGGGGGAGGAAAAAAAAAATGATGCAAGGGATTAGCAAAAAAATAAACTGTTGAAATATTTTTAAAAATCATTCTGGACGTTCCGGGATGTGCGTAAACATGACAAAGAGCAGGAATGCTGGTGCACATGCTGGGAGTGCCTGCATGGAGCGAAGCTGCCACGCTGTTTCCTGCTGGCTGCCTCCTCGCCTGGCTGGGCTGGGGTTTAATGGGATGGGTTGGGATCAGAGCCATGCCTGCAGTGTCCAGCACCCACGGGTTATGGGGTCAGCCGGAACAGTGCTGCTGCCCAGTGCACACCAGCACTCCCAGTGCCCCAGGGACGCTGGGGGCTTGTTTTCACCCCCAGCCCGTTTGAGACAGCAGCTTTTGACCAAACCCTGGGAGATGTTCCAGTCCCTGCTCCCAGGCTGAGCTTCACACCCTGGTGGAGTCTCTGGCATGTGCCTCCTTCTTCTTGCCTCAGTTTCCCCTGACAAATAACCCTGTTGTGAAACCATCCCACTGCCATAGCTGCAAGTTCTAGGAAAGCTCTGACCGGTGATTTCTTCACAGCAGGAGATTAATTCAGCTCGAAAATATTCCCTGCACCCCCGGAGTGATGACATTGGGGCTGCATAATGCTCCCTGGGACTGCACTGGGGGAAGAGAACACCTGGAGGGAAAACACCTCCAGCCACCTCCTGCACATCTGGAGATTCTTTGTGGGAGCAAGGAGAGGGATTGGGACACTTTGTCCTGATTTTGGGGGGGTTTTGTGGAGTTCCACATTTGATTTGCTGGGAGTCTGCAGCTCCTTGGGGGATTCAGAGGGATTCCTTCCTCTGCAGCAGGATTTTCCCCTAACATGGGTTGCTGAATGCAGACCCAAGACTGAGGCAGCAGCAGAAACATGAATATAAATGGGGGGGTTTTGAGCAACCCAACCCAGACAAATGGGGCTGACAGAAGGGAGGAGAGAGCCATACCTGTCCACTGCCCCTGAAACTGACATTGTGGCTTTGTGAGGTTGAGACAAAAGACAAGCAAAATGCTTCTTCCCCCGAGAGGCAGAAAGTCAGCCCAGATCTGAGACATGCCGGGGAGGACATGGACCTAACACCACATCAGAGCACCCCTTGAGGTGATGGAGAGGGGGATTTATCCCTGTTTCAGTCTAAGCCCCTTTTCTTTTCACACTGTGCAAGTGTTTTCCGGGAAAGCGTTGTAAGGGCTGTTGATTGTGCCATTAATTGCAGTGCAAGGGCAAGAGGGCCCCTCCAAGCACCATTTTAATTGCAAGATGACAAAGTCTAGGGCTGGGATCACTGATGAGCTGCTCTGACCACTGCCAGTGTTGTGCGCAGAGCTCTCCCACAGCGAGGTCCTTGTGGATCCTGCAGTGCCAAGGGTGCTGCACATGGGGGAATTGTGCTTTCCTGCTCCAAGGCTGTTCCTAATGTGAGCCTGTCATTGCTCATCCAGGTCACTGGAACATCTTCCGAGCCCAGACGTCGGAGCTGAGGATGACAGAAAGCCCAGAGAAGGAAACAAAGAACTTGTAAAGCAAAGAACTTTTCTGTAGCTAATGATTTATCTACACACAGACACACATACACATATATACGAACTCCAGAGCTGCATTATTAAATAGACTGGCACTGCAATACAGGTTACACTAGTGGAAACTCCAGGAACTCCAGAGAACGATCCCAATCCATCGGCGTCGAAGCCGCAGCCGTGCAGGTGCCTCTCTCCAGCGGGAGAGTGCAGGAGGTTGGCCGTCACCTCTCGCTGTCCCAGAGATGTTGGATGAGCAGAGGGAGGAGGGAGAGATGGTGGAGGGGTGAGACCTGGTGCGGCACGAGGAGGTGGGACCCCTCCCGGACACCCCGGCATTCCTGAGGAGCATCAGGAGCGCGCAGCAAAGCAGAACAAGACCGTGCTCCTTACCAGCTGCTGGTGGAGATGTGACCTGCAAAGAAAGAAAAATCATCCCTCTTTCTTTCCTTGGAGCCCCTGGGATCTGCAAAGGGGTTTCTTTGGCTGAATGCCCTCCAAAGGGTGTTTTTTTTAAAATCTCCTCTCTTCCAGCTGAGACGATTCTTTTCCCTTCTTTGCAGGTCACTTGGAAATGTAGGTTCTGGGAGGACCCACCTGCTGGCAGGGTCTGAGACCCTGAACACTGCACTAAGGTCGCTACTAAGCATTTATTGTGCTATATATTTATATCTATCCTATATAATATCTACGGGGCTGTATTCACAGGAGGCGCATCTCCCAAAGGGCAAACAGGATCATTTCTGCAGCATGGGGAGGAGGGTGTGCAGCAGCATCACCTTCCCCCTGTCTGGAAATAGCTTTGGGGGATTTTCAGGTTGTTTTGGTACATGTATTTATCCTTGGATTCTTGTTTTATTCTGTTTTGATAAATCTATTTATTTGGAGATCCAACTCTGTCTGACAAATCTGATTAAAACATCTTCTTGATTCAGCTTCCTGTGCTGGTTCTCCTTTCTCTGTAGGGTCTGTGTTAAGGCTCGGGGGCCCTGGTGGGGTCTGGTTCCCTTGCACTCACTCAGGCAGCATCCTCAGGGTTGGGATGCAGGATGGAGGCATGCAGAGAGATCTCACGGATGCTTTGCTCATCCATAGGGGATCACCCCTTCCCATTTGCTCGTGGTCTGCTCACGGCTCTGGGCTGAAAACAGAGCTTGGGGCTCGGGCCCTGAGCCAGCACTGCTCACCAGGGCCACACAACGGGGCTGAGCTGGCTAAGGTTATCCAGGAAAAAATCCCCGTGAGGCCTTGAGCATCAGGGTGCTCCCCACGGCGTGAGATGAAGGGAGAGGGTGAAGCCACCTCCTTGCCCCACGCCTGCCTGCATGATGGTAGCTGCGCGCGGGCAGGGAGGATGCTGCCAGTCCTCGGGCAGAGCCTGACCCCTCTCTTGTCAGCCTAATTAATTGGCCCTTGTGTGATCTAATTGGAGCTGAGCCGAGGGCCAATTTGTGCTCATTTACCAGAAGTGGCAGGTTCGGAATGAAGCCGCTCTGGTGGGTTCACAGGGAAGGCTGGGAGAAAACCAGCATGGATTCTGCACTCCCTGGTCCAGGTGAGGTTTCCTGCAGGTATCTGCAGGGTGCTGGGCCCATACAGGCTGTCCTGGGACCATAGACACTGAGCCCAGACACAGACAGACCTCTCGGGTGCAACTCAGCTGCGTGCCTTGCACACAGAAGATGCTGCTGGATGCTCTGTGACCAGGACAAACCCTTTGGTGAGCAGCGACAGGGGAAGCTGCATGGGGTCGGTCTCTTCTCCCAGGGAACAAGTGACAGGACAAGAGGAAACACCCCCAAGTTGCACCAGAGGTGGTTTTGATTGGATATTAGGAGAAATTCCTTCCAGAAAGGGCTGTCCAGCACCGGCACAGCTGCTCAGGGCAGTGGTGAGTCCCCATCCCTGGAGGGATTTAAAGCTGTGTGGATGGGGCACTGGGGGACATGGGTTAGGGGTGGCCTTGGCAGGGCTGGGGGAACGGTGGGACTGGATGGTATCAGGGGGTTTTCCCAACCTGAACTCAATCACTGAATTCAGTAACTCTGTGATTCTATGGATGTGGTCCCTGACATCCCTCCCTGAGCAATCCCTGCCCAGAGTGGGGTACATTGTACTTATAGAGAGCACCACGAGTCTGAAGTGACCACAGAGCTGCCTCACCCTGGTGCTGCATTGCCCTGGACCCCTGGCTGAGCCCTCAATATTAACAGTGATGTGCAGGATGGAGTTTCTTTGGAGAGAGGTTCATGGAAGCACAAGATGGAGATGGAAAAGCCTCATCCTAAGGAGTTTCCCTCCAGGAGATGCTGGTGCTGCCTGGTCCCTCCCTGGGAAACACGGACGGCTTTGTCCTGGTGCAGCTGCTCTGGGGGGGACAGGGTTTGCTCTGCCCCTTCTGCTGTTGTCCTTGCACTGAAGGTGGTCCCAGCAAACAGGGTTTGGTGCTGAGTGCACCCACCAAGAAGGGAGATGTGGAAGTCTCCAAAAATGCTGTTCGTGTGGTGTGGCTCTTCCGTCCTCCCCTGGCGCCCCCAGCTGTGCTGGCCCATCTCCAGAGCAGAGGGGCGCGGGAGGGAGAAGACACCAGCTTCCCCTTGGCTTTCCGGTGTCAGAGACTTCCATTTCCCCCAGGACTGTAAAGGCCCATCCCGTCGGAGTGCTGGGGACACGCACAAGGGCCACACGGGCTGGTGGCCGAGCTCTGTCACAGCACTGCTGGGGACACGAGGCTGTGACGGGGCCGAGGGAAAGGCTGTGGGCTGGACGGAGCTGTGGGCAGTGAGCAACCCCTGCCGTGGTGTCAGTGATTCCCAGTGATGCCCAGCCTCCCCAGGAGCCTGCCCTGGTGCACCTCCGAGAGGCCGCTCTCCCCGCGGGGCACCTCTGGGATTAACCCTTTTAATTGGATCAGCAGCCCCGGGGCAGAAGCCAACACCTCGCGGTCGGTGGCCTCGCCCTGCTCGCCCTGCTCCTCCTCCCTGCGTCCGAGCCCTCCGCAGGCATCGCCCCGTGCAGACCCCGAGCTGTGAACGCGGGGTTGATTCGGGGGCAGAGCCGACACGGTGCCGGCCGGGGCACCTTTCATCTCCTGCAGCACTGGCGGCGTTTGCACATCCATGAGCAAGGAGCAGCCTCAGCTTGGGGCTGCAGAGATGGTCACGGAAGCGTGGAATTGTTCGGGTTGGAAAAGACCTTTCCGCTCACTCCAACTCCCTGACAGGAGCGGGCAGCCAGGTGGGAGTCGGGCTCCGCTCCCGGGGAACAAGGGACAGGACAAAGGAAATGGCCTCAAGCTGTGCCAGGGGAGGTTCAGGTTGGATATTAGGGAAAATTTCTTCCCCTAAAAGGGCGGCAGAGCTGCCCAGGGCCGTGGTGGAGTCCCCATTCCTGGAGGGATTTAAAAGCCCTGTGGACGTGGCACTTGGGAGCATGGGTCAGCAGTGCCTTGGCAGTGCGGGGTGCGCATTTGGACTCATGGATCTTAAAGGTCCTTTCCAGCCTCAGTGGTTCTGTGATTCTGTGGTAAGCTCAATGATGAATGGTTTGAGGAAAAGGTGGAGCTCTCCAAGACCTCTCTGCACAACCTGGCTGATGCCCCCTGCTCTGGACAGGCTCCTCCTGAGCAGCCGTAGGGCATCAGGAGGTGTTTCAGCCAGCCTGGACCTTTGCTGACGTGGATAAAACCCATGAGCAGGAAGTCAGCACCTGCTGGTGGCCCCAGCAAGCTGGAGGAGTGTGAAGGGCCTTGAAGCTGTCCCCTGGAGGCAGCCCCACGTCCCGAGCGGAAAAAAATTCACGGCATACACCCAAATCCAGCTTGTGTGACACCAAGGGCTTTGGGGCATCAAATGTCCTGTCTGAGACAGCCTGGCACGGACTCAGACACAGCCCGGCCAGGAAGACAGGGGGACATCAGGGGACATCAACCGTGCATGGAGAAGGGCTCGCACACAAGGCCTGAGGTGACACTGGGGGGATTTGGCACCGTGCCTTCCTCTGCACGGGGTTAAACACGGCTCATCCCGGGCCCTGCGGGGCAACTGCTCCGCTGTACTTGCTGTGGGCTCCTTGGGGTGTTGGCAGGGGCATCCATGTGCTTGGACCACAGCAACACCTCACCCACAGGGAAAGATTTGGCTCCAACAGGGACAGGACACAGAGCAGTGTGCAAGGCAGCATCCCTGCCTGGGGCAGTTGTCGCCTCACCACAGTCTCTTCTCAATCCTGGGGAGATGTCATGATTTGATTGCTGCTGCTTCTGCAGGTCCTGCCACTTCTGCAGGACCCAGACCTCCTGCTGCTTCTTCTCTGGGACCTGCATCTCCTGCCAGACCTCCTGCAACCCTCTGTCCCTCTGCTGCAGTCTGTTTGGAGTGCAGTAAGTGCACCACATCTCCCATGGCTGGTCCAGCCTGTGCTGAGACACCCTTGGTCTATGCAGAGAGCATTTGGGCACCGGGTCCAGTTTGGGTCCCTAGCGCAAGGCAGGCAGGGACTGGATGGGCCTGGCCCAGATGGAAGAAATATCAAAAACGTTTTCCCCTTCAGAAATGCTGGAACTGGGATCAAGGGAGGGAGGGGCATCCCATCCTTGGAGAAACCCAGCCTTCTCCTGGATACAACCCTGAACAACCTGATGTAACTTCGAAGTTATCCCTGCTTGGAGACAGAGGTTGGACCAGGGACCTCCTGGGGTCCCATCCAACCGGAATTACCCCATGGCTGTGTGCTCTGGGATGGATGGCAAGTCACCATCAAAAATCTTGGCTCTACCTCCAGGGTCTTAGGGCTTTTTTACGTCAGAGCCATGCTATTTCATGCTCTATTATCAGGTTAGTCAAAACACTTCTCCAAACTATATGTCTATATAACTGCCAGCTACACTCACTTCCTTGGGCCCTGCTGTTTTCCATTGCATCGGGTTTTCAGTCACGCAAAATATCCACTTCCACCTTAACCTGCACGAAGCCCCCTTCCCTGTGGGGGAGCCAATACCTCCTGGTTGTGTTCGCTGGAGTCTTGTTCCCCACAGGAACAGCCGGGAGAGCCGGTGCTGGTGATGAGCACTGCTCAGCCTGGGGTGTCACAGCATCACCGGGCTCTGCCACAGGGACATGCAGTCACACAAAGGAAGGTTTGGCTGGGTTTGGTGCTGCTCCGCATGTCCTGTGTGAAGCACACAGCTCTGGAGATGGTTTGAATTTTTAGGCATCTCCCAATGAATTGGGATGTATGTTCTCATATCACCTTCCCCCAGTCAAAGGGAGGGATTTCTCCCCTAAAGGATAGGATTTCCCTTAAAATCTCTCCATAGAGACCCACATACTGCGCTGGGAAAATGTTTCCCCCGCATCCACTCTCCTCTGCACATCCTTTTCTTTTTTTGGGATGAGAAATGGAGAAACCAGAGGATTGTCAGTGCTGCAGGGCTCACAGGCTGTTCTCGTGCCACCACAGACCTGTCTCCTCTCCAGACTAAACAGTCCTAATATTTCCTGTCTCTTCTCACACAGAAATGTGTCTGTAATCACTCTTTCCTCCTGTTCCTTCACCTTTTTGGATGCAGGAGCAGCTCAGGATGTACCTAATCTGGTGGGTTGTCCAAGCTCTGTTGGGGAAATGGGATCGCATTTCCCTGTCTCCAGCTTTGTCAAAGCTTGACACCCCCAGAATCAGGAAACGAAGAAATCCCTGCAGAGAACAGCTTTGCCAGCGAGTCAGGACTATCCGGACACTGGAAAAAGCCCCTGGCTTCCTGGAAGACGGGTGCTGGGAAAGGGGTGATGAGAAAAGCAGGGAAATCCTTGGAGATGGTGGATGGAGCTGAAGGAGGGACGGAGGAAATGTGACCGGCATGGCACGAACGCAGCCCCAGAGGCCCTTTCCTCCTGCAGGATGCCTGGCCCTTGCCCATCCCCAAACGTGGGGGTTCCAGAGGGGAGGTAGGACAGACCCATGGCACAGAGGAGATGGTGGATTGTCCCACGGCTCCCCTGCCCCGTGGGATGAGGGAGAGTTGCTTTTGCTGCCGCTGACTGCCCCTCTGGGTGGCTTTTCTTGCTCCCCTGCTTTTTGGCCATGGAAGTGTGCAGTTCCAGCAGAGACCCCTGTTTGCACAGGCTGGATAAATCCAAAGGAAACTCCTTACAAGTCCTTCTCACCAGTGTTGCCAAAAGACCATGATTCAGTGCTACTTTTTTGGGTAGAAATTAATTAGTTCAGGCCCATCACAATTATCTAACTCAACGAGCACGACAATAACCCACTGTCTGATGGTTCTTCATGGCCATTTAGCACCATCTGGGTCGTCTGATCAGGGGCTTTGCAAACAGTTGAAAATGAAGTAAGAAGGATTGCTTGGCCCAGACACCTCTTTTTGCCTCCCAGCTGCACAGACAATGCAAATAATCCTGGTGGACCCATTAGACACAGGGAGAGGGACTGCAGAGCAAACACCAACCCACAGTTCACCCAGCTCCTCTGGGGCTCATGTCCCCAAGGAGAAGGGGGTGGCCTTGGAAGGAGCAGGGAAAAAGAGCTTGGCCACTTGTGTTGCACCCTGGACCCGCTCCTCTTCCAGCTTTAGGGGCTGAGTTGGAGTGGGGGAGGACTGACAGCTTCTCCATCCCCTGGCTGTGCCCTGTGGCACCAGACCCCCAAACACACACCCACACCTGTGGGACAGAGCCCCACTCAGGGCTAAACCCCAGGATAACCTCAGCAATCTGTCCTCCAGCCTCCAGGCAAGGGGAACCGCAAGGTATTAAACCCACAGGTCCAAAGAGGGATGGACAGGCAGGTCTCCAAGAAAACCTTCTAGATGGGAAATGTGGGCAAGTGTTCCCCCAGCACCACCTGCAATGTCAGTGTCCATCCAGACAGGCCAAATTTAGGAGTTTTACATTTATTTTTTCACCCTGCCTGTCTCTACATCTGTTTTCAGCTTGGTGCCGAGTGCTGCAGGCTGCAGTTTTCACAGGAAAACCTGGGAAAGAGGAGTTTTGCTCACTGGGGGCTGCCAGAGGCAGAAGTTTGCAGGATTTGGCAGGGGGCTGCAGAGGGACCCACAGGGGCTCCTCCAAACCCCGTCAGGCTTCCGGCTCCTGTTCTGTGGCAGGAAGATCGGCACTGAAAAATGAATGGAAATATTGATCCCCGTCCAAGCTGCTTTTAGCACGTCCCGAGAAGCTGCGCAGACACTGGTGTGGGCTCCTGCTCCTCCCAAGTGCAGCGAGGGAATCTGGAATGGCCTGGACGTGACACGGAGGAGAGCTGCACATTGTCCTTCCCTCCACGACCTTCCCTGGAAGTCAGGAAGACCCAGTTCCACGAGGGGTGGAGGCTTTCCATACGTGCCCACGGCCGCATCGGTCCGTGCTGTGGCTGTCCGCCGTCACCACCCGGGCCAAGAGGTTTCCAGGGAAAACTGCAAATTGCTTTGCTGCCTTCCCAGGATGGATTATTGGCCTTTGGAGCTGAACGTGAATCACCAAAAGGAACAAAAAGGTGAATTAGAGATGATTATAACTTGGCCCTTCATCTAAGCAACCCCCAGCCTGTGATAGACACACAAAATTTCCAGAACAAACTCTCCAGACAGTGTGGACCTGCTAATGAGCAAGAGCTCACAGGACTGGTGTTGGATTTCTGGATCAGCCTCGCCAGATGCTGGCCCAAGCTGACCATGATCCCCAAAAAGGCATTTGGTACCTTTGGGAAGGTACCAAATACAGGTCTGTGTAGCTCTGGTGCAGACTGGGACACATTGGTATCTGAGGAGTTTTGTCCTTCAGGTTGGCAAGGCTGGGGTTAACCCTAATTCACCCAAAAGGTGAAGGAGGAAGGTTTTGCCTTTGAATTGGCAATTTAACCCTTTCTAGCTGGTCATTACCTCTGTGAGATCATTTTCCCATGACCCAAGGGTTGAGTTTTCCCTCTCTTCCTTGGCCAGGCAGCACATGTGCAGGTCGGGATGGGGATGTCTGGGTTGGCTTGGCTGCTGGCTGGCCCCAGGGGACTTGGTGTCTCCTAGGACAAGGAGATGATGGGCTGCGTGTGGAGAATGGTGGGAGCTGGGCCGGGCAGCCATAGCTCAGCTCTGGCTCCCTGCTCTTTCCTTTGGACATTCCAGCAGCAGGGCACCCTGATCCCTGCACGGGGTCTGAGACAAGCTTTGGGTGGTGCACTCCCCAAGCCTGGGGGTCCCTGCTCATGGTGAGGAAGGTCCCTCATCCTGCTGGAGTTCTGCACCCCCAGGGAGCAGCCGTGCTCCCCACACCTGGTCTGGGGAGGAGGGATAACGTCATCCGCAGCTCCTTGGCATGGAAGAGGCTGCGAATTCCCAGCCAGCGGGCCAGAGGAGAGGCCAGCTGGGGGAAGAGTCCTGGGGGAGCCCACAGCCAAATCTCCCAGCTGGGAATTGGTGGGGAGGGCTCAGGCTCCACTCCTCACAGGGCCTGCAGTTTTATTCCCTTTCCCCAAGGTATGGAGAGGGAGGAGGAATTTCTTGCAAGCAAAAATCCCTGGGATTTTGTTCTTCAAACATCTTGGTTAGGGATGAGCAGTGGCAGATGTCCGTGGAGGACTTGTGGGAAATGACATCCCGGTGACCCTATGGGACGGACTTTGTGCATGCTCCTCACCCATGTCCTCCTCTTTTTCCCCTCTCCTCTGTCTGTTTCAGTTTTTAGACATCCTGGAGCTTTTTGAAAGGCTCAGCAGAGCGTTGTGATGGGTCACAAAGCTCTCCAGGGCTTTGACCTAGGCTCCAGTCCTTGCTTTGATGCCAGCAGGGCAGAGTCTGCTCCCCTTTCCGGCCTGTGGTCCCTGCTGGGAGAGATGGGATCTTGGGAAGCAGATGCTGCTTCCTGGGTTTTTTTTTTCCCTGCAGTGAGTTTTGAAGCTGCCAACCACTGGCCATGGCACTGCTCAGACTAATGGAGGGGAGTGCGGGTGAGGAGATGCCCCTTCCTTGGGGTGTCCCCCCTTCATCCAGTTCCTGGCAGGAGATGGGGCGGGGCCTGGAAGAGGATGTCGCATTCCAAACCATCCTGCTCTACAGCCAGGGACTAACCTGGTCCCTGGAGCAGCCGCAGGGGAGGAGGAGAAGGGGGAGGAGGAGCAGGTGGAGTACCTTGAATAAACAGGGCAAAAGCCTTCGAGACCCCAGATTTAGCAGGACAGGAGCGTGCAGGTGCCGTGGTGGTGATGTGCATCCACACCGTGCGTGCAGCCCCACAGCCACGGAAACAACTCCCCAAAGCCTGCAAACAGCGCCTGGGCACCCGCAGCACGGAGGGGAGGGGGAGGAGATGCCATTCCCTGGGGAAGGGGGTGCAGTGCCCCAGCTCCAGCGTCCCCGGCGGCTGTGGACCCCCATTTAGCCCCGTTCCCAGCGAGGGCGGGGCCGCTGTGTCGCCGCTGGAGCTACGGTGACATCCCAGCGGGACAATCCCTGTCACCTCGGGCCGTGGCACCGAGCCAGACCCTCTGCGGATCCCCGGGGACATCCCGTGCGCCTCAAGGGACCCGCGACGGGCAGGGAAGTCCCTGGGGTGACTGGGGCCTCACAGCCGGTCCCTGTACTCCCCCAGCAGCCACGGGGCTCCCAACCGCGGGGACCAGTCCCCAGGCACGTCCCTGTCCCTGGGGACGACGCCGTGCTCCCTCATGGTCCCTGAGCTGAGCCCCCGGGCTCGAGCATCCCCGTCTGTTGCAGGGCAGGGTGACACCGCAGTGGCCACCCCCAAACCCCCCCGGCCGTGGGGCTGACCAGTCCCCTGCACCCCCTCGCAGAGGGGCCGGTAGCCGGGAACCTGCGCCAGGACCAGAAGCCGGTTCCATACAGTCAGGGAATATAATAAAATTAAAGCTCATTAAGCACTTAGAAAAGGGTTTGCATTGAGGGGGAGTGGGCGGGGGGGCCGGGGGGGGCCGTGCATCTCAATACTGGGCTATTTAGAAGGGAGAATTTAATAACAGGGGGGTTGGTTTTTATGGCAATAGATTTATTCCACCTGGGCTAAGAAATACATTCCACATCTGCCGAGCCGTGTAACCAGACTCTAATTAAAATCGTGTGCCAAGCGAGGGCCTGGCTGTAAAACACAAAGCTGGCTTTTAGAGCGGCTGGGAAGCGCGGCCAGGCGGCTCTGGGGCGGTGGTGGCCGGCAGGACGGGCACGGGCTGGCGGCAGGGCTGTGCCATCGCTCTCCGTCCCCACGCCGGGGTATGAGGGGTGGTGGAGGGGGGATTCCGTGTGTCCGCAGGGACCCAGGGACACGGTGACACCCGCGGGCATGTAGTGACCGTGGGGACAAGGTGATGTCCCTGGGTGTGCTGTGACCCCGAGGACGAGGTGGTGGCTCTGCATGGTGATGGTGACACCCACACGGGATGGCTGAGGTCCACCCAGAGGCAGTGCCAAGGGGATTGGTGACACCCACGTGTATAGGGACAGGGTGACATCCCCGCGTGTCTGCAGTGACAACAGGGAGAGGGTGACATCCACCTTTCCATAGTGGTCATGAAGAAAGGGTGACATCGATGCACTTCATGGGGATGGGGTGACATCCACGCACCTGTAACGACCAGGGGGTGGGGTGGCACCCCTGCTCTGTGACACAGGACAGGGCCATGTCCACAGCGACGCCCACACACCACGGAGTGACCGTGGGACGCGCAGTGCCCACCCACGGGCAGTGCCAGGCCCAGGGTGACACCGGTGACAGCCGGGTCCCCGCGGCAGCCGCAGCGGCGGGCGGGACGGGGCTGAAAGGGCGCCCTGTGGGCCCCGCCGCGGGACACCCGCGCTGGGGTTTTACAGCCCCGCGGGTCGGGCCGAAAACGTCCCGAACAAACAGCGGCTGTGTCTCGGTTTAACAGCCCGGCCCTCAGACAGTGGCAGCAGCGCCAGTTCTGATGGAGAAACTAATGAAACCTTCGAAATAGTTTGTACGGGAGTAGTGAAGTGAGAAAAAAACCCCAGAGCACTTGTTGCCAAGGAAAATACACTTACCTAGTAAAGCATGAGTAATAAGTGGCATTTTTTACAGTGTGAAGATATAACTTTTCATGAAAATACCAAATAAGGCTCCGTGCGAAAAGTGGCCGGCCTTTCTAGTTGCTTTTTTTTCTTTCCTTCTCTTTCTTCCCTTTCTTTTCGCTCTCAAGGCACACGTGTGTTCTCCCCAGTGCCCCTTTTGCAGGAGCCTGTTTACGGGGCCGCCTTCCCGCCACCCCCGGCGCGGCCCGGCTCGGGTTCCGTCTCCCTGAGATGAAATGAGCAGGGAATGGAAAAACAGGAGCTGCTGTTCTGCGAGACTTTCTATTTTTAAAAGGTTAAAAATATCTATTTTCAGACACCAGCCCAGGAAGCGCTGGGGTGAAGCGACGCGGCGGGACGGGAGGAGTAAACACCGCCGGGACGTGCCGGGCGGCTCGGGAGCTGCGGCTCCGGGGATGCTCCCGGGGACGGGGACAGCGAGGGACACCACGGGCCGGGGATGTGGCCACAGAGAGATGAGGGATTGCAGGGCTCGGTGCCAGGGGATGCTCAGCCCCAAGAGAGGATGCTCAGCATCAAGGTGGGATGATCAGCCCAAGGGAAAGAGGTCCACGCCCAGAGGGATGCCTGGCCCCAAGGTGGGATGCTCAGCTCCTGGGGATATGCTCAGCTCCTGGGGGGGATGCTCAGCACTCAGGCAGGACGGCTTATCCTCCCCAGCATCACGGCCCTGGTGCCCTCATGAGTGTGTAGGATGGGATGTTTAGCTACTGCACGTGGATCCCACCGCAGGAGTGGGATGGAGTACCCACCGCGAGGGGAAGGATGTGGAAAAGCCATCTCCAAAATCCCACGGATGCTTTTCCACCTTCAGTTTTGCAGCTTCCCTCCCTTCTCCTCTCTGCCCAGGCCGAGGTCCCGGTGATGCTGCCCGAGCTGGCAGCGGCTGTGCCTTTGTGCTCGTCCCTTGGCTCCACCTGGGAGCTGGGAGCTCTGGAGCCCCAGGAGAGGCTGAGGGAGCTGGGAAAGGGGCTCAGCCTGGAGAAAAGGAGGCTCAGGGGGGATCTTGTGGCTCTGCACAACTCCCTGACAGGAGGGGGCAGCTGGGGGGGTCGGGCTCTGCTCCCAGGGAACAGGGACAGGAGGAGAGGGAACGGCCTCAGGCTGGGCCAGGGGAGGGTCAGGCTGGACATCAGCAGGAATTTCTGCATGGAAAGGGTGGTCAGGCCTTGGCAGGGGCTGCCCAGGGAGGTTTGGAGTCCCCATCCCTGGAGGTGTCCAAGGAAGGCCTGGAGGTGGCACTCAGAGCTCTGGGCTGGGACAAGGTGGGGATGGGGCACAGCGTGGCCTCGGTGGCCTTTCCCAAGGCACTGGACTCTGGTTCCGCGGTCCCTGGCGCTGAGGCAGGGCTCTGGCGGTCCCGCTGTCCCTCAGAATCGCTGAGGCGCGTTTCGCTTCCTTATAAGGCCCTGCTGTTCCCCGCTCCGGTGTCTGCGGCAGAGCTGGCATCGCCTGTTGGGAGAGCAAAACAATTCCCAGCAGGCTGCCGGGACACCCTCCTGCCCAGCCCAGTTCTCCCCCGTCAGCACCGGCAGCGCTTGCCCGGGTCCCTCCGGTCTCCGAACTGCCCGATGCCCGAGCGGGAAGAGCGCGAGGGCTTTTTCCGAGCAGGCCCTGCCCCGTGGGAAGGAGGGTTATAAATCAGCTCAGCTGTCTCCTGAACAAGGGATGGGGCTTTTGCATCCCTCAGAGCAGCGCTTCCAGCCCCTCCCCAGGGGCTGCTGGTTCAGAAGCACCTTGTCCAACCAGAGCCCCGTGCGGCAACAGTTTTAGCCCGGAGTGTCTGACGGTGCAATTCCTCAGTACACCTGGAAAACAAGGATGAAGATTCCTCTGCCTGAAATGAGGCTGTCAGGGAGGAAAGAAACACCATAAACTGCACTTCATTAAATGAACCAATATCCTCTCCCACTGCCTCTTCCGAGGCTCTTGCAAGGATGTAAATGTGGTGGGGAGATACAGGGGGAGGAGGAAAGGAGATCTCCCCGGGATTTGGATCTCCAGCTATAAATGAGACATGCACAGGTACAAAGACCTCTGCATCTCCAGGAGGAGGCTTTGGACCCTGAGCCCCACCAGTACGTCCCGAGGTGGGAGATGTGCTCCATGTTCCGAGAGCCAGAGCCTGGCCCCCAGACATTTTGCCGCCCTCCAGCCCCTGGGTGCCAAATGAGTGACCCCCACCCACAAGGGAGCCTTCTCCCTCTATCCAGACCCAATTCCTTGCTCCCAGGCATCGCCTGGGGACACTCCAGCCTCGGCCAAGGGGGCATCCAGGGACCTGAAGCCCCCCTGGGGCTGGCAGCCCATGGAGTGCGGGAGTGGGGAGTATGAGATCATGATTTTTGGAAGTCTGAAGTTCTCCTGGGTCCTGCTCCTGCAGACATTAAGTCATTTTCCTGAGGAAGTGCCGTATGACGTCGATCTGGTTACAGGAGTCGGGGTGGAGCTGGGAGCTCCACTGAGACCACGGCAGAGGTGAGGAGCAGGAGTACCAGGACACCCCATCCTGTCCCTCTGCCACAGGAATGACACTCCAGGGGTCCAAATTCAATACAAATCCTGGTATTCTGAGGTTTCAGATACCCTAAAACACTCAGTTGAAAGCTTCCAGCCCTGGTTTTGATGGAAGAAATCTTTACCCACTTCATCAGGGAAATGTCTTTGACTTCCATGCAGTCAGGTATCACAACAACCCTTGGAAATCGGGCTTCGACACATTATTTAATGAGTAAGGACAAACGAAAAAAAAATTTGTGTTTAATGGGATTTGTTACTTATCGTTACCTTTAAAAATACCCCCTCAACTCTACCAAGAACAAGAGAACCACTACAGCAGGGTGGGTTTTTCTCTCAACAGTTAAATTTTCTTCATTAAACCAGAACAAGGTTGTTCATTCTCTTCCCAGGCCGCAGCACGGGCACACACCCAGTGATGCTGCTGGTGTGCAGCAGCTCCTCTCAGCCAACCACTGGCGGCACCAGCTCCTGTGTGGGAGCACTCACCAGCACAAGCTGCAGAAGGGCTCGGCATCAGCCCCTCTGGAAAATCTTTTACATCTCTCTATCAACCTCAGCACCAGACCAAGAGCTCCTTTCTGGTTAACAGGACTGCTGTGCTTTATTCCTCTCCCCTAACAGGTTCCTCAGGACTATGTGCTGTGACGCACTTCCTTCAGCAGGCAGATGATGAGATGTCCAAGGAAAAGCTCTTCTCTTGTCTGGTTTATGCCTGTAAAAAAACCCTTCAGGCAACCCCAAACCTACCAACCCCGCAATGCAGCACATGACTGTTCCCCTGGTACCTGCCTGGTGTTATCAGCAGTGCCCTCTCATCACCCTTCCCTCTGACTCATTGGCCTCCAAGGTCAAAGATCCAGTGCTTTCCCAATAACAGCAAAGCCTTCCCCCAATTCCTCTGGAGCCAATTGGGTGGGAAGCCTCAAGGATGTTTTTGTGAAGACAGAACACCAACAGTGTCCCAGAATATAATTAGGCATCTGAGCAAGTTACAGGGGATACGTTCAAGGAAGAAAAGTGTAAGAGAATTTTATATGCACTGCTTTGTCCAAAAAAAGATTATGAAAGGCAGAGCAAAAACTATTTACCAGTCTTAGGGGGCAAATTAAGTACATTTCATTCAGTTAAAGCTGCAGCAGATGTTCAGTATTTGTGTCTGTGCCTGAAGACCTGCTACGTTACGGCTCCTACCCAACGTGAACGTTTCTATCAATCTGGAGAGCTGAGAGTGTACAAAGAGGGGAGGGAAACGCCACAGCTCCTCTCCTAACTTAGCACCAAAGAGGTGATTAAAAAAGTACAATTTCATGTGAACAGATGTAACAGCCTTTCAGGAGTTCCTCTAGATGTTGCTTCTAGCTGGCAGTTCCCACACTGCTTAGTGAAGATGACTGAAATTATTGCAGTAACAAATAAGAACTTTTCTCTGATACAAAATCGAGTCCAGAGGGCTTCCTTACACAGTAAGCAGGACACCTTGCGTAACCAGGGGTTGCATGGTGGCCTCCACAAGCAGCAGCAGCTTGCAGAGAACCACACAAAAAGAAGGGAGCAACACTCCCAAGCTGCCAAGAGGACCGAGAGAAAGACCCAGTTCATTTCTTCTGGAAAAAGCCCATGATGGAGACCTGTTTGTTGGCTCTGTTGGCAGAAGCTGCCCCTTTCTTCAGGTTCTTCCTTTCTTCCTTTGGTTCTCTCTTCGTGGGCAGCGCAGGCTGTTTGTGTGGAGCTGGTGCCTTGGGCTTGGGGAATTCATCCTCGCTGTCCGTGCAGGATTCGCTCTCGTAAACCTTCTCGGTCACTGGTGGAAAGGAGAGGGAAGGGAACAGAGGATGATGATGGTTAAGCCATCTTTATACCAAAGACCTCCCCACCGCAGCTTTGCCACTGCACTCCTGGAAAGGAACATTTTAGGTTCAAGGAGCACACGTCAGACACAGGAATGAAGTCCATTGCTCAAGGTTAAGCAGTAGGAAATGGCCTCAAGTTGTGCCAGGGGAGGTTCAGGTTGGATATTAGGGGAAATTCCTTCCCCAAAAGGGCTGTCCAGCCCCGGCACAGCTGCCCAGGGCAGTGGTGGAGTCCCCATGTGTGATGTGGCACTTGGGGACATGAGTTAGTGTTGCCTTAGCAGTGCTGGGGGAACAGCTAGAGTCAATGACCTTAGAGAGCTTTTCCAACCTCAATCATCCTGAGATTCTAATTCATATGGCAGAGGCTGACAAGCAGCCATCAGAAAGTGATGAATCTGAAGATCAGAATCAGTAGTTTAGCATTAGACAATGGAACATCTACTTTATGGCTACACCCCACCATTCTGACTTGGTCCGATTTCTACAGGGGCCAAAGCAATCAGACTGTCCAGAAATCCAGGCAAAGACAACCTAGAGACAGCCCTGTGCTGCTCTCACCAGCACACTGGACAGTCAGGGAAGAGCCAAGCAGACATCGCCCATCTCAAGGAGCACAAAACCTTTGGGGCAGCTTCTTTCCACGGAGGTGGCCAAACAGGGCAAATATAAAGAAATCCTTTATAAAGAATCAACCCAAAGCTGCGTCTGCAATCAGGGACTGTGCCTGAAGGGGATTGCCAGCTCACTGCTGTCAGCGTCCGGCGATGGAAAGCCCAGGGATATAAAACAACGCTCACGGAAATTAAACTGGAGTCCAGCTCCGCTGATGAAAGCCACCGTCAGATCCCAGTAAATGTTGTTATATCAGCTTTCCCAGCAGTGCTCTGGGATTCTTCTAGTAAGCCATTTTTCTTTAGCAACTGTATTCTTTTAAACAGATGTCTTAACTTCCCTTCTTCTGGGAAACTGGCTTTCACTTGTATTAATGCATCAAATTAAATAAGGTTTCCTACGTAACCAGAGACCGGGAAGAGGAATGCTATGAAATCCTCCTGGGCAGCGCTAGCAGAACCTCAAACAGGGACTGCAAACCAAGCAATCTCCCTTCAGAGGCAACAGGCTTTTCAGGGAGCAGCTTCCACAGACCACTGGGTGAGCTTAAAAACCTTATCCTGTTGTCAGCCCTGTCAGGAATTGCTGGGAGCTCCTGAAGCGTGCAGTTAACCCCCTCCAATTGCAGTAACACAGCTTAGACCAACTTTCTTTGGCTGCAATCTCAGCTGAACTTTACAATTCTGTATTTGCAGCAGCTCTGGGTACACAGATACAGTTACTGATGCCCCACTCACAGCCAGACTCCCTAAATCACCGTGGCTCAAACGATGGGAGCTCTGAAATGCTGTAACACAGATTTCCCTCCAATGCATGTTGATATTCCCATCTCCAAGCCCATGTGTGTCCTTTCAAGCTTCAGGAAGTGCACAGCAGAATCATACAAGCTTAAACCTCAGTAATTCCCCTTTACTAGAGACTAAGGGCAGGCACTCAATCCATGGATGCCTGTTGATGCCTAGGAACGTGTCCTGTGCTTCACTCCATACACACTTTAATTGCTCAATTTCCCTCAGGGCTAATCCCTAAATTACTTTTGCTTTTTGACACCAATTCCTTGCTATTGCAGCTATTGTGAAAACCATCACTTAAAATTGTGGAGGAAGATAAAGTACAGCCTCATTCTAATGTTAGGATTTAACATCTCTTAAAACCTAGCCTTCGTTTAAAAAAAAAAAGACAGCATGGAGAGGGGAAAAAACCCCTATATTTCAAAGAATAACTAAAATTTACATTAGCCTGGGAGATTTGTAAGTTATTTAGCCTTTGAATTATTAGGCCTGTGCACGGAAAGCATGGGGAATGGAAGGGAGAAGAGGAACTGGACAAAAACCAGACAGCAAGTTCTGCACAACAGGCTGGAGGGTTTTTAGTAGAGAAAGCAGCATCTCCTCCCTACCCAGTTCCTCAGTATCCCAACTCCATCCCTCTCTCCATCCCACAGGATCTGTCTCCCAGGGGCATAGCAGGGGCTTGCAATCCCTTTTCATAAAATGGATATGAACTGTAAAACCAGGAGTCTGGATTTTCCAAGGGACTATGAAACCCTGTGGGGGTGAAGAGCAGAGAAAGAAAGGCAAAATGCCCAGCAGCTCTGCAGACAGGTGCAAGCAGACACAGGCTGAGTCCGGGCCAGGCAGCTCTGCAGCTGGGCCACGAGTGCCCGAGTCTCTCCATGCTCAGCACCACGACAGACCTGCACAACAGCACCACACCTTCCCCAGCACTGGCTGAGCTCCACTGACATCCCCTCAGCCCCTCAGGCTGGGGAATGGAGCATCCCATACAATCGAGCTGACAACAGCATTACAAAAAACACATTCCACGCTCTTAAGTGTTTAAAGGCTCTAAAAATAACCCCCAAAACCCAACAAAACCCAAACTAACATATTCTGAACGTTTGCAACTCTACTTCAATGTCAGGACATGGAGGAAACAAATACAGTGGTGTTACACAGCTTTCTCCAGGTCACAGGAGGAAGCAGAGTCTAGTCAGGCTGGAATTCAAAGCCTCTGGCTCTCAGGGCTTCCACAGGGAATCTCTTCCCTTCTGAAAGCAGAGCCACCGTTATCAGAAACAGAAACCCTATGAAGTATTTAAGCCCCAACTTATTCCCTGTTTATCTGGGATACTGAAAGTTTCTTTAACATATAATCAAGTTCTTCTGCACAGCTCTGGATTTATCCTCAAAGGAAAAAAAACCCAACAAAGTTATCTCAGCCAGAATTTATCCCAAACTCTAAACCTCTTTCTGTACCATCATCAAAAGCTTGCATTTTTGCAGAGGCGAGTAAATGAAGGTGGTACTCATGCCGGCAGGAGGAAAGGGAAAAGAACTGAAGGAAAATATGTGAATAATCAAAAAAGGGTAAAGATTCAGCTACAGCTCTGACTCCCTACCCAGGCCTTCACCAGAGGGGCAGTTACCTCAAGCTGGGAGCAGGAGTTCCAAGTGGGATAACAAAGTGATTCTGTGAACCTCTTTCTAAGCCTGGGAGAGGCTGGCCTGCTAAAATGGTAAATAAAGTGAGCTCCAGTGAGTGTAGGGCACAGCCAGTCTTACCCATGCAGCCTTCCTCTTCATCAATAAACATCTTGGATTTCAGCACCCGCTTCCGCTTCCTCTTCCTCCCTCCAGCTGAGCCCTGGAGGATATTGCAGCATTGTGAGAAACCAGGAGTTAATTTCTGGGAGTTAATCACTCTAATCTGCTCTCACCTCCGTGGATGCAGGCTCCAGTTCAGTTTTCGGAGGTGGAGATGGAGCTCTCTCTTCCTCAGGTGTGGGAGATGGCGGGATATCTGCTAAGAAGAGGAACACCTTGATAGCACGCGGGTCTAACGTTACACGCTGCAGTTCCCAAAGGAAGGAGAGTGCGATAGGACGGGAGAAGTGTGCTGGGGATTTTTGGTAAGCCAAAAAAATCAGTTCCACCAAGGGAAACTTTAAAAACAGGCACAGGAACAGGCGTGTTTCAGCTATACATTTCACTTACTTGTTAAAAAGAACAACTGTAATTTGTTTAGAAATTAAAAGAGGCGGGGTGTGGTAAAACAGTTGCTGCCTCACTGGTGGTGCTACACATCCCAAACAATCCATGCTGTTAGCTTAACCCAAGAATCAAGTGCAGTACACTGTCACACATCCTGAAAGATTGTTAAGGGACATATCAAGCTTTTATTTGAAAAAAATAAAAAAAATAAAAACCCCACAACAAACCAAAGCACTGTGAAAAACGAAGCTGATTCTCTCATTGTTTCATCTCCTTGCTCTCCACTGGGTTCAAGGACAGGGACACCGGGCTCCATTCAATGCCAAGACTGATCGGACCAGTGAAGGACACCTTCACACATTTGCATGGAGCAACGTGAGCTCTGGAGCCTCTACCAGCAATGTCAAAGTGAGACAAGCAGGGCTTCAGACCAACAAGCAAGGCAGGGTCACCCTCTCGTGGGGCTGGCAGGGCGACAGAGCTCCAGGAGATCCAAGGGAGAAACACTGCCACGCAAGCCCTCGGATGTGGGGGAGAGCTGGGAATGTGGGGGAACAAACTCCTCCTGTGACCTATTGCTTCATCACAAGCAGGATGTGGCTGGAGCGGACAGTGAGTGCCTGCCTGGCTCCTGCTCGCAGCCCTGCTGGCTGCAGCACCGCCCTCATCCCGCCCGAGCGCTGAGCACGGAGCCGGGATCTGGAGCTGTCCCGAGGGATTAGGTCAGTGTGAGCAGTGACGGCTCTGCCAGGCCTGCGGCCAGCTGACCTTCGGAGGTTACCAAGGGCTCGAGTGAAACGGTGCTCGGCTGCCAAGGCCCAATAATAAATTACATTCCTCAGCAAGGACTCGGCCTCCCAACTACTGCAGTAAGCGAGGCACGGGAATGCAAACAGAGTGGGATAACATGACTCGGGTTTTCACCCTGCTCCAGAGGGCTGGGGCTGGCAGCGCTGCGAGGGCAGAGCCAAACAATGGCTCTGCTCCGAGGTGGAAGTGCTGGGTGGCGAGGGGCTGAGGGGGGTCAGAACTCTCCGTATTTATCCCAGTCTCACAGCAGTGTAGGCTGAGGCCTCCACACACTGGCCTACCTGGCACCAAACCTGCATCCCCACTGCCCAGCCTGGCCTCAGCCTTTTGAAATATCTTTAGGAGAGGACAGGTTCTAGAGGGTTGAAAATCAGCCTGGTGAAAAGCCTCTGCCATGCTCAAGCAGAGGCTGCTGAAGGCACTGTGAGCGTGCCAGCTCCACTAGATTCCTTGGGGGAAATTTGGGCTTTTGTCAGCTTCCTTCAAACAATTTCCCCCGCTTTTGGCAGGCAGAAGGCACCTTCTCCCCACATCACAGTGTTTAGGACTACTATCAAGCTCTTTATTATCCTCTTCTAGCCAACACAGCCCTCTGACATGTGATAACTCCTGAGTCAACCACTAGCTGCTGCCCACAGTTTGCTCAACAGCAACAGCTGCATGAAATGGATACAAGTTGGGCAACTGGATGCACCAAAGATGTAAATCCTGGCTTTGTTTGGTTTGCTCTGACCCTGCCTGGAAAAACTGTGAGAAGCTTTAGTGCTTCTGCTGTGGCTCTCCAAAACCCACGGAGTTTGTAGGTCACAGTGCCACTGAAATCACCCTCCAAAGTGGCTGTAAAACACTTGTCAACACTGCGAAACGCTGCCTGTGTTGGTACAGCTGAAGCTGCCAAACCTCCTGTCCTCTGTGGGCGCATTTGTGGAGTTTATTCTGGCACTGGAAGCAAAACAACCCGCAGTGACTAAGGAACCCTCATACCAATATAACTTTTTAATGAAAAATCATTTAAATGGAGAGGATTGTGCCTTATGCCCTCTCTGTATTTTCAGCGTGGTACAATGTGCTGATGCTGGTGTAAGGAGAGCTTATTTTGGGCTACTTTTAGTACATCAAGAGCAGACTAATATAGAACTAGGCAGAAGACCTGCCTGACACAGAAGTGTCCATACAGCGCTTCACGTCAGCCATGCAGACTGAGTTTCACACCCACAAAACCTTGCTAAGTGTGCCTGTCACTCCAGGCCCCATTTTGCTCACTGATGCTGTTGATTCAAGTTGCCCCTGCTCTCTGGAGAAACCTGTTTCCAATCTTTCTAAGGATAAATGCTCTTGAAGTCCAGCTGCCGTATATATTATTATTTTTTAAAATTATTTGTTACATCCAACTCACAGTCTTCTACTTGAATACAGAATATAATATTACCAGTCTGGACTCATCAGAAATATTCCAAACAATTCAAATCTATCTTCTTTCATCTGGTTGGATTTAGAAGGGCAAGCAGCAGGACCAAAGGGATGAGTTCTCTCAATTCTCATTTTCCCTTTCAAAAGGGCAAACTCAGTGACATCCAAATTTCTATACATGCGCTCTAATTTGCATAAATTTACAATTCTAACGCACAACACAAAGAAATAAAGAACAAAGAGGGTTCCTATGCAGGAGCAGCAACAGCAGTGACAAAAAACCTCCCCAGTGCCTGACCACCCTCTGGAGGAAGAACTTTTCCCTAACATCCAACTTAAACCTGTCCTGACACAGGTCCAGTCGTTCCCTCAGGTTCTATCCCTGGTCACTAGAGAGAATATAAACCTTGGAATAAATGAAACCAGAAGGGATCCCATTCAAAAGCATTAATTGTTCAACACATGCTAAGGTCACGCAGGTATCCCAGAGGAGACCGGAGAGTTCTAATATTCCAAACTCCTGCCTGACCTCACTCACAGGATGTGGATAAGCTGAGAGATTCCAGCCCAGCAAGGACAGGCTGATTTCAAAATTCCCTCCTCAGAGCTAAACAACTCGGCTTGTCAGTAGGGGAGTGATGAGGAAATGGAAAGACAAACATTTAAAGAAATAAATACCAAAGAGTGTGAGCTTATATATATAGATATTATAGCCAAACAAGGAGCTTCACACAGGAACGTGACGGAATTAAGGCTGATCATGAAGAACAGCTTCCTGAGAGATTTATCATCCTGTGGAAGAGTCTAAGAAGTGATACACACCTGATGACAAAGATCACTTGAAATTATGTGGGCAGAAGGGAAACGATAAAAACAGGCCTAATACTGCAAAGATACCAACAGCAGCCACCTCTTTCCCTGGCACTGCAGATTTTCCTGATGTCCTGGTTGCTGCCCATGTGCCAGCCACACTAAATGAGAAATCAGCTCTCCCAAGGGACTCCACCTCCTCACCAATACACCCCATCCGCTGTTTCACCTTCTTTTACTGGAGCTCTACACCAAACTGGTGGTTTCAATTACTCGTCCGTAATGATCCCCACGCTCTTTTCCTGAGCAGCTTGTTGGATGACTGTTCCATTTAGAAAATACTCCCAAGCTCAATTCCAACTCATTTTCCAGTTATCTATATTGAACGGCATTTGTCACCTCAATTATCCAAATTCTTTGGAATCCAGCCCTGCTGTTCCTCATTAAAAGCCCAAATCTTGCAATGTTCTGGGCACCCCACTCCTGTCACAGCCACCGAGGAGACGCAGAGTCGCAGCGGATATGGCTCAACCGCTTCGCCTCCAGTTTCCCTATTATCTCTTTTCTTTTTGGAAGTCTTGCTTCCAACACTGTCTTCCAAACCCTTTCTATAAACAGACAGAATAAAGATACTAAAAATGACCCTGTGAGGAGAGGGAGGTCACTTGTGAGTGTTTCCTCCCCACACGAACTGGTTCTGACCAGCCCTATGGTTCTGGAAGGCACGCTATCTTTCACAAGAGATTTGGGAACGTCCTTCCCACACGTCAGTGGCACTGGCAGCACACTTGGTGAGGAGACAGCCAGGTCTGAGCTAAGCTAAAACAAAGACTGACTCGCTGAGACATCTCAACTCTATGCCCAAGTGCTTGCAGCACAAAGATAAACAGAAAGCTCAGGCTACAGCCATTTCCACGGTCTTTAGTCCTTTAAACTATTCCCTCAATCATTGACCAACAGATTTGGAGAGTAATGTTTTGGAAATCAGACCCCTGACCTACATGCCTGATTGTTTACAGATCTTTTTACCTTCCTCATCACTGCTGTCAGACTGAAGTTGTTTGATTCGCTTCCTCTTTTTCTTCACATTTTCGGGATCTCCTTCTTCCTCGTCATCCGACCTATAAGCTCTCTTTGTTCTACTGCCACAAAAAGTAAAGGGAAGAAAAAGGGAACGAACACTCATTATCTCTCATGTGTGCATGAAAGCATCACGTGTGTTTGGATGAGCATGCTCCTGATGCAAGGAAATCAAATGCCTCTTGAAAAGATGAGCATCGCATACTCTGAACTGTACACTCACTGCACAACCAGGCACAGGCACACGAGCATTTCCAGGCCTCTCATCCTTACCCACATCCAGCTCTCCAAAACAAGGAGGATTTCTTCAGCCCCTCTGCAGTTCAGCCCAGTACCTCACCTCGCCTGGCCACAGCAGCCTGGCAAGAGCGTATTTCTGATCTTGTCTCTTTAGCTCAGGCTCCCAATGTCCCCAAAAGCATCACTCAGAAGCTCTTTTGACAGACTGCTTGCCACTGACTGACTATGAGGTAGTGTCTCAGAATCCTGGAGCCATTTTTAAAGACTACTGGAAAAATAAAATAGCTTCTTTCTTTTTAATGTTGGCGAGACGTGTCAGACGAACAAGCCTGGAGGCTAAAGGCCCACGTATCCTCAAAGAGTTGGGACAGCCCAAGTGGCCTTCCCAACTCCACGCTGCCAACACCTCCAGGCCCTTGGCTTCTTGGACAAGACTATCAATAAGACAAGTAGTGAGTCTAACTGCGATGGTGGGCTGGGTGGTGTGCTTACCTATTCAGTTAGAAATGGATTGAGACCACCAATTAATTACTCATAGGCCACCAGAGAGCCATCAGACTGTAGTGATTCTTTGTCAGTTTGGGTTGGATTAAACACAAAGGGCTGAACTTAAAATTAACTTGGAGCCTCAGCCCAAAGTAAACCAGTGGCATTGAAAGCAGCCGTACATTAGCTACGGAGATCAACAAGCACAACTTTGTGCTGCAAGCTGTGTACATACAAGCCTGGGAATATCCCACCTTCCCTGCAGGACAGGTGCTCCTGCCAGCCCTCCCCACGCTGCCTGCAGGGTCTCTCCTATGGCTACTCACAGCAGGAGGCTGTCTCATGGAAAGCCATCCCTTCCCACTGAACACAACCTGGGCCGTGTCCCTTCCCATATGCAATGGCACCAACGGCCCTGAGGCACCTACAGCAGTAAATGGAAAAGAAACACCAGGGAAAACTCCTGAGATAATTTTAGACAGGTTTAAAACAATTTAGTAGATGGAAACAGGAGGTGAGACAGCATTGAATGACCAGCCAGCTCCACGCAGGCCGTCCACAAGCAGGTTCACAGGGACCCTGAAAGGCACGACCCACCTCTTCTTGTCCTTTTGTTGAATTCTAGCAGACTCTGTTTTCTTCCCAGGTTTCTCTGCTACAGTATTAGGAGATGACTCTGCTTCTGCTACAGCAACTGAAGGCTTCACCACTTCTTTCTCCTCCTTTGGCTGCTCAGGCACAGAGCTGACTTTGAGTTTATCTGTGAATAAACCATTCAAAAAGAACAAACACCGGGCATTCAGTTTGAATGACAACTGACAAAGCAGCTGGCCAGCTCTGTGCACCAAGAATACAGACAACACTACCCATCATGGGTTTAGGGATCTGGATTGCGTTAGGGATCTAGATTGGCCAAGCTGTATCAGACATGGGAAAAAGAAGCGGAAGGGTATGCTTAAATTTCTAGGTGATTTTCCACGGTTCTGCTGTTCCTGATGTCCAGCCATGTGTACTGCAGCAGTTAAACTCTGTGGAAGAGGACTGGGAGGCAGTGGCAGGAGATCATCAGTGGGGTGAGAGGCTGCTGGGAGGGCCACGACGTTGTGCCAATGCCTTTCTGGGAGTGCTGGGAAAACAGGCTGGCTGCTTCCTTGGGCAAGCACAAACACCACTGGAACAACAGCTCTCTTATTTATAATCAACAGCAGAAAGCCCAAGGACCCCACTTGTTACCTCAGGACTTTCTGGCAATGGTGGAACCTTTGAAGCCAGGAGAGACGTGCATGTAGAGAATAAATCTTACTCCTGGAATCCCACCCTCTCTTCCATACACATAATCATTTCCAGTTCTGCTCAGTTTGCTCCTTCTCCACAGCCACCTCACAGCTTTCCTTGATGTGATCCCTGACAGGACTCAGCAGAGAAGGAAACCCCTTTGGAATGATGGAAATGCATCCACAAAGCCTTCCCCATCACCACTGGGTCACATTTACCAAGCCAGTTTGGGTTTTCAGCACATGAACTTTGGTCTAGGGCTCTTCTCAGACCTTCAGAATTTACTGCAGTTAATTGTAGTGACTGTCCTTAGGCTGAGAGTGTCCTCAGCTCCCTCAGTCTCACCAAAACAGGGATGCAAAGAGTCCCAGCAGGGCTGTGCCTTGTGTGTTCAGTGCTGGAACTGTCCCCTGCAAACTCTGACAGATGTCTGTTAGAAAGTGAACTTTGCTGTTTACTCTCTCCCAAAATTCCTCTTTGAAGCCTCTTGTACTCACTGTTACGAGGGAATCTTTGAAGAAGGTCCCACAGTCCTTTTCCAGTATCTATTTAAAAGCTTCAGCATATTTTCTTTAGACTTGGATAATTCAGAAGGGACCTGTAGAGGCCACCTAGACCAAACCTCTGCTCAAACAGAAAGACCACCCCTCATTTTTATTCTCCATTTATTAGTCCTTCAGTTTTCAGGAAAGAAATTAACCCTAAAGGTAACGATGGGCTCCCCAGTGCTGTGTGATGAAAAGCAAGCACCGTTAACTTGCCCTGCAAAACAGGTTTTGGCAAACATCTCACCAATAGCTGATCTTCCAGCCAGGAGAACTCACTTTAAATCAGATTTCTTCTGCACTAAAAATCCTTCCTGGGTTAGTCTACTCAAATATGTCATTTTAATTGATCTCCCTCCAGCAATCTTTTTGTCTGAAAAATTCCACTGAAAACTCTTAATTTTTGCCTTAAGGACTTTGTGCAAAAACATTAACCCCTTCGAGTGCACAAGAGCAGAAAAATAGTATGGAAAACTATTAGGAAAGAGGGGATATAAAAAAAATCCAATGAGTTTGGTAGTGTGGGGATGGGGAGGAAGAGTTCTGCTCCTTTCTGTATGCCTCCCATCATGGCTCCACTACAAAACACTTGATTCCACTGAATACTTTTTAATTCCTACCCAGCTTAAATAAAGTATAATTAAAAAAAAAAAAAAAAAGAGAGAGACTTCAAATAACCCTCAGGTTTGGGGGCTTCTTGGTTTGGTTTTTTTTTTAACTACAACAGGCTGTTCCCTGACCATGATGGCCTCTGAAAACAGAAAAGCACTTACTCATAGCAGCTTTTCCAAAGAAGTTGTTCATGATGTTGTTCTTTGTTGGTGGTTTGCTGCTTGCTGTAGACACCTGGAAGCAAAGAGAGGAATAACCACAAGAATTGTTCCCAGCCCTCAAGATGCACAGCACTGCTTCTGGACAAGCAAAATAATAGATATCATTTGTTCCCACTGCCTTAGATTTTAGCAGCTGTTTTGGAGAATCTGAAGATACTCACGAGACACTATGTGCATCAAAGGGGCCAGAGTAAGTTACTAAGGACTCCTTGGCCGGGCCTTCAGATCTGACTTGGGGCACATTCCCATCTGATGCCTGACAGTTACTGAAATCAGTGCTTGGGACTTGGGTCAGTTCCCAGGAAAGAACTGTTCTTTTTGCAAACCATCAGTGCCTCAACTCACAGCAGCCGACAGAGGAAAGAACAGGGACTGGCCAAACCAGGAAGGCTTTATCCAGCTCCTCTGGCACGTAGGCTGTTTGCAGAGAAATATCACTGCTCTACTGCACCAATGCAGCCACCAGTGTGAGAAATCACACACACCCACACACACCCACGCCCACACCACCTAAGAAAGTGCAGCCTCCTAATCCAACTTATTTTCATGCAAATAAAAGGCAACCAGACACTAAAGTTCCCAAAACATGCACACTTCACCAATTCTAAATTCCCTATAAAAATCAGAAAAAGGAACCGAAACGTACTCAGCTGTTATAAAAAGGCCAAACCATCCACAGGGAGTGTTACCATTTTAACACCCATTTTTCTGGCCACATTGCTTTAAAAACAATTACACTAATTAAAATGAAAACATAATCCTATCCTGGAAAAACAGCAGTCCAGAAGATAAACAATTTAGTCTTGCACAGGTCAAGCTCCAAACTTTCCTCACAAACCAAGTTTAAACACCTTGATACTTTTAAGACCTGGGCTTCTCAAGTTTCACTTATTGCTCAAAACAAATCCTTTTAAGCACAATGGGGAGAGCAGGATCCTCGGCTGGTGTGTATACTGGGATAGCTGGAGACAACGGAACAATTGTCTCCATAAGGCAGCTATGCTGGTTTACACTTGCCGGAGATCCGGCTCATTGGGGAATGTCAAAGTTATGGCAAATACACTTCTGTGGAGAGATCCAAACCGGCACAGTGTGGCACGAGGCATTTTTGCTCCAGGTGACTGCATGCAGTTAAACACTTACAAAGGACCACTGAGCATTCCCAGCGGGACGCGGGTTTAGCACGAGGAGCAGTGCAGGGGTGGCTGAGGTCACTGAGGTGGTGTGAGAGCGGATCATTAACGCCAGGAACCCAGGGGGTCTGAGGTAACTTACACCTGGGGCCTCCTTGGCCTCTGCTTTGGCCTCCTTATGTGTGTCCTGGGGCTTGGACGCTGCTTTGGCCGCAAACATCCCCATGATCCCTTTGTGCTGCTGCGGGGGGGGTTTGGCAGCCGGGGGCCCGTGGCCATTGACCACGCCGGCAGCATCGGGGTCCCTTTGCCTCTGGGGACTCTGCGCGGACGCCGGTGCTCGGGGACCTTCAGGCGGCGTCCTGGGCACGGCGGCGGCACAGCGGATGGCACTGAACCTGCGTGACGGAGTGAAAAATCCCATTAGCCTTTAAACTCTGCCGTGTTCACCTCGCCTTCCCCCCTCCTGTAGCGCCACTGCTGCTCCGGGCCTGCGTTCTCCTGTTATGGAAAAAGGAGCAATTTAATCTGTGCATGGGACAAGAAAGAAAGGCTGGCACAGAGCAAGAGACCTCTGATGAAAAGATCAGCTGAACCTGTCAGCAAGAGCCACGGCATTTGCATGTTAAACAAGCTGTGCAGCTTTCCAGGGGGGAAAAGGGCCTTCTCCACACCCAGGCTGGACAGGGAGCAGGCTGCATTTTATTCCTAAATGGGTTACGCTCTCTAAAGCCTGTGGCAGAAGTTGTACGGGTGTGTGAGGGTCTAAAACATTTACAGCTTTCTGATGCTGACAAATCCCACAACTGCTGCAAAAAGTAGCCACGCTTGGCCAGGTAAGTAAATCCCAGCTGAAACCGAACAACTGAAATGGCTCAGAAGATATCCATCACCTTCTGATTTAACTATACAAAGTCATTTCCATGTAATCCCTGAGACTGAGAAACAGCTCATCTTATAATGGTCTGAAACTTGATTGATTGGGTATACGGAGATATAAGAACTAAATGACGTGCTCGCAGTTACAGCACAATTCACTGACAGTCAGGAATAGCAGTTCCCAAAAATAGCTGAACTTTGCTCCCCACTGTGCAAATCACAGGCGACGCTTTCCAGATTTCCCACAGAAATGCCACAGAAGAGCCCAGACTCATGCCTCCCAGCCCACTGAATTACACAGCATATTTTTATTTGCCTAAGAAATAAAGCAGCCTCCTTCTGCCAGTTCGTTTCTGTGCCTCAGCATTAGCTGCTCACGTGCACAGCCCACTTCTACTCCCATCAGGATCTGTATTAACAAAACAACACCATCTCCACAGCATTCCCAGGCTGCAGCAGCAACCTCTTGACATTCAAACCTTTAAAGGAAGGAAAACAGACATTGAAGAAAAATAATCCCACTCTCCTTTATACTTTGAATCTGTTTTTAACATGGTTAATGCAGCTCTCAGGGCAGCTTGTGCTCCTACTCCAAACACCACCAACCCTGCAAGTAACAAATAATATTGTCAATAGTTATACTGACCATGCAGCAGAGCTCAGCTAAACTTCCCACATTCCAAGGCAGCTTGCCTTGATGCTGCTGTGTGACTATAGCTTTATGAGCTTGACCCAAAATTCACTAAATAATCACTGAAGAAATAGGCAATACTTGGACTATGCTCTGCAAACAAGGAGCTGCTTCTGTTTGGAAAGCTGGCAATGGCAACAGGCATTAAACCCTGATAACTGGTATTAATTAGTACATCCTACCATCCCCACTGTCTTCACAGCAAAGCAGGTCCCATAGAAACACAGAAGAGAACAAAGATCCTTGTCCCAGAGCTGTGAAATATCTGGACTGACAGGGAGGTTTTGTTTGCCACAAACATCACATAATTAAACTTCTGGCTTTTGCAGGTCCTACAGGAATTTTTTCCCAAGTGTCAAAGGCAAATCCATGCAGCTGACAAGAGAGAGGGAATGTGATCAATTTGTATTTACTTCAGCCAGGTCACAAATGAAGAAGCTGCAATTTTTCTTAGCTTGCTTGGGAAATCCTGCTTCAAAGCTGAAGTTTTACACACAGGCTTCAGAAAGCTGTTTCAGAACTGGGATTATCTAGATAACCTTCTGGATGTTTAAATCCCAAAGGATACAAGCATCCCTAAGGCACAAGTATCACCATGCTGGGGTGCCTAAGAGTAGACAGAGAGGAAGAAGGAAACTGCAGCCACAAGCAGGGCACGTGGCTCCACTGAGGCAGGGTTTTCCAGCACCTTCCAGGGCAGTGACACTCGAGCCCCAAACACACAGCTTCTATTTTCTCTGCCACTCTCTTGTCCACACTTTGGATACAACTACGTTTCTCCCCTCAAATTCTACACTCTTCCTATGACACAAGCTTCAGGCATCCCCCTTTAAACCAGATTGGTCATGGCACTGTGCATCCCCATGACATCAAGCCGAAGCTGTCGTAGTGGGAACAACACACAAATGAAAAGCTCCAGCTGCCAGGCGCTGCTCAGGGGAGAGACAGTGACTCCTGAAGACTGCAGTCCCTCCCAATTCTTCTCCAGTTCCACCACAAAGGACACTTGTGCTGCCTGGGCTGTTTTGTGTGCTTCTCCTATGTCTCAGAGATCACAGAGTATTCTGAGCTGGAATGAACCCACAAAGATCAAAGCCCAACTCCTGGAGAAGGAGCTCCTGTGAGACACCTTCAGAGAGATGGATGAGCCCAGGAGATGAAAACAGTTTCACAAAACAGAAAGCAAACTCCTGTTAATGCTTTGCTGAACACATCACTCATGGTTTTATCAGCTTGTTTCGATTTTCTCTTCCTGTGTGGCTGCGAACTGGATTAAAATGGCCATGATTAAGTGTGGCCTGGAAAAGAGAGAAACGTTTCCAGCCATCAGACAAGCAAGGTACTGGAACAGTCTCCCTCTTGGAGTAAGGACCAAGTGAACCAACTGTGAGCTCAGTTTACAAAACCATCACACAATGTGCTCTTTGGGCACTGCTCTGGCAGCACTTTGAGGATATCTTTCCCTAGCTTTCTAAAAATCCAGGCCTGTCTAGTAAGCATTGAAGTGCAACACCAGTCTGGAAGTGCTTCAGAGGAAAAGGGAGACAGGACTCACTTGCTGCAGTGCTGCAGGTTTGTTCTGACAATGTCGTAGTCGGTGTTGTAGAGGGGGGAGCTGTCCTTGAGCAGGGCCTTCTGAATGCTGTACACGTGCACACTGGCAATTGTGGACAGCTTAGACTTCATTGCTGGGGAAAAAGAAGGAAAAAAGCCCTTTGTTAGCACACTCTTTAGGATGCAGAGACTGACAGACTACTCGACAGCAAAACTTGAATATGAGAAGGTCCAACTGCACCTTCCCCCAACGCTCACTAATGAAGAATTCAAGGTAGCAGACTCCACAAGCCTGTCACGTTTTCCACTACACACTCCTGGTTCTTGCACAACTGAATTATGAGTGATTTCTCTGTGTTTACCTTCAAAACATCCAGTGTTTGGGATCCAGAATATCTGTGTGAGTACCTAAAGCTAAGGCAGAAAGTAGCTGGTCATTGCTCTGCCCCGCTGGAACTGCTCTCTGCCACTGGGGCCGTGCCCAGCACCAGTGTCACCCCCACCACTCTGCTGGAATCAAAACTTTATCTCTTTTATGCTACTTAGACTGCAACTCCCTTGAGACAAGGGTTGGTTTTTAGGAATTCTTTGTTCATTGCTTATATTGTTCTTTCCACAGAGTCCTGGTCTGAGGCTGAGCTTCTAGGCACTGTAAAAATACACACAGCAATCATTTCTTGGGGCCAGTCCTAGACTATGCAGCCCTACTCCCATCACAAATCTCAGCCTCTTCCAAATATAAGTCATACCTTTGGCCTGCCTTCCAATACAAAAACCATAAGCAACCCCTTCCTCCACAGCAAAACAGAGTGTTACGCAGCACACATAACTCAGCAAACATGACACAAAGTAGTTGCACTGCCTGACAATCTCCTGCCCCGAGGAAAACAGCCTGAGCTAGAAATCCACTTCAGATTTCCAAAAGGAAAACAACGCAAGTCTTTCAAACAAAGTGAGGTCATTAGCACAGATCCTTAAGGTCACAAATGCCACAGTGTGTTCTCAAACGCCAAAGATGTTATTTGAAAGTGATGAAGAGCCTGAAGTTGTGTTTCAATTGCTGTGGGTAAGATTTCATCAGCAGGACCAGAGCTGGAAAGATGGTGAGACAATGGACAGTGCATGGAGCAATGTTACAATGGGGTTTTTTCATCTTTTACTCACAAAAGTGAGGTAAATGTCCCATGAGAACGTTTTAGCACCCACAGGACTCAGGGCAATGACTGCAATTGCATTGAACCAATAACCAGAATTACCAGTTTCAGCATTCCTGGGGCCCTGAAGGCTCACCATTGTTCTGAGACACTACCAGGGTATTGCTGTCTCCCTGCTGTCAGTGGCAGGGAGGTGGAATCACTGACAAAACGTTCAGAATTAAAAAAAAAAAAATCAGACTCAAATCACAAGCCTGAAGGTATTCAGCTGTTGGCTCAGATACTCCAAATTCTGAGAAACAGCTGGTACAAAAAGTACACACCTGACCCCAAGAGCCTGGCTGGGCATTTACGTGCAGATGGCAAGTTCTGAGCTTTGCTCATTTTGCTGTTCTTTCAAAGAAAAAAGTTAAAGCCACACGACTTGCCCGGTCTGCTTACCTTCGAGTTTATCCTCCCTCACTACTGCGACCTTGTGGTACTGGAAAAAATAAACACATGGCAATCTTAAAATCTGAGGTTGTATGCAAGACTGCTATTTTCAGTTATTGAGTAAGAAAGTCTAATGATTGTTACAGCACAGAACACTGCCAATGCCTTTAAACACTCATCAGCCGCTAGCTTTTAAAGCTCTGTCATCCCACTTTGCAGTTGCACAGATATCCCTAAAGAAAGCCCCTGTCCTCCACTCCTGACTCTGGGAGGTGAGATGCAGATGAAACAAAGCCTTAACAACTCTGCAGCAGAAGCAAAGCGAACGGGCGGCTGCTGGAGACCTGCCCCAGGAGCCCACAGCACCCCTGCACACCTGGACTGCCAGGGCACTCCAACACAGCAACCTGTACCCCAGACACGGCACCAGGGAAGCAAAACACCATGAACAATTAAGCATTCATTTAAAAGCCGGGAATGAGTGTTTCTAGAAAAGTGCTCTCTGGCCACTCTTCGAGGTCTATACCTGCTCCAGGACATTTAACAGGCTGTGGTTAATACTGGGAGGATCCAGAGACACAGACTAAAAACCCCACCACTAATTCTGTGTTTAACAGATACCATGGACCTATCTGAAATCTGGGAAAATCCTGTTAAATTCAGGCTGTAAACATGACACTGCCTGTGCAGCTTTAATTAAATACATCCCATTATACAGAACTAATGCAATAAATAATTACCTTCCATTACGGGCAGATTTGGAGACTGAAAGACAATATTTCATGTATATGAACCAGTTTATTATTTAGGAGAACAAAAAAAAGGTTTGTTGGGTTCTTTTCCAATCTACAAATAAAAGCCAAGATACCCTGAGATTTACTATTCCTACAAGAAGACTGGATCATATTGTAAGAGATATTTGTGTATTTGAAAACACTTAGTGGGATGTCAAAGGCATTTAGTGTTTGGCTCTTATATTTGACTGTGGGCAAAGGGGAACAGACACTGAATTTTCTCATCTTCTTCTAAAAACCCCTGGGGTATCTGCCTGAAGTTTCAGCTGACATTCCTGAAAATCTGACAAGCAGCAATAGGAAAAATAAATGCATTAAGCAGCAATTCCTTTGCTTAATAATCTGAAGAACTTTAAATATAAAATACTGTTAATAAATCCATGTTTCTTTTGTCTACCAGGATTAAAAAGTTGCTTTGATTAGGCAGCAAAAGAGTAAGTGGCAAGAAAACACAGGCAAGCAAGAAGGTAAATAAAGATTGGCAGTCTCGGCCCCTCGCCGTAAAAAGCAGCAAGGACAGAGCGAGCAGCGCTTAAGGAGGAGTATTTGAGAGGGATTTCCAGCCCCTCTCCCTCCAGGAGCGTGCAGCTGGATCCACAGCGTTCCGGCTACACCTACTGCCAGCAGGCAGCAGTGCAGGGCTCCCAGCACGCCGGGGCTGACCTGCAGCTCTCCCAGCCCTTCCCACCCAAACCTCCCGGGACACCCAGCCCAGGGACCTGCACCCTCCCGTGGGTCACCCCTACCCCTGGCGTGGCTCCACACCCCTGCACCCGCAGCAATCCCTTCTGCGCAGGCACTCACGCTCCAGCACCCAAAAATAAGAGATTTAAAAATAACAGGGCACAAAAAGTCGCCTTCATATAGCTTCCCTTGGTAGATCTAGTGGAAGATTCCCTGCCCGTGCCAGGGGATTGGAAGGAGATGAGCTTTAAGGTCCTTCCCAACCCAAACCATCCAGTGATACTGGAACCTTATTTTAAAAATACACAAGCTGCTAAGACAGAGTTAAAAAATAATTATTGGTTCCTATGTCAGAAGTCACCTGTTTGTTTCAAATACATTAAATATAATAGTACAGGTTCACAATCCCCTGGCCAGTTCTAGTGAGCCAATAGACTTGTTATTTCCAAAAGAAATCAGGGAAAAACCTGTTAAACTTGAGCTATAAATGTGACACTACTCGTGCAACTTTAAATACATATATTCCATCATACAGAACTAATGCAATAAATAATTACCTTCCATTTCAGGCACATCTGGAGACTGAAAGACAATATTTCATGTATATGAACCAGTTTAGGAGAACAAAAAAAAAGATTTGTTGGGTTCTTTTCCAATCTACGAATAAAAGCCAGGACAACCTGAGATTTACTATTCCTACAAGAAGACTGGATCATATTGTAAGAGATATTTGTGTATTTGAAAACACTTAGTGGGATGTCAAAGGCATTTAGTGTTTGGCTCTTATATTTGACTGTGGGCAAAGGGGAACAGACACTGAATTTTCTCATCTTCTTCTAAAAACCCCTGGGGTATCTGCCTGAAGTTTTAGCTGACACTCCTGAAAATCTGACAAGCTAAATGCATTAAGCAGCAATTCCTCTGCTTAATAAGCTGAAGCACTTTAACTATAAAATGCTGTTAATAAATTCATATTTGTTTACCAGGATTAGAAAGCCCATTTAATTAACAAGATAACTTCAACGGTACATTTGCTGTTCTATGTGTTATTATTCCATGCTACATGAGTTCCAGGCTCCCTCCAAACACTTGTCAGACACTTCCACACCACAGTAGATCCTGGGATGCGGATAAGTTGATCTCAGAAGGGCCCCTCCAGAAGGTTTTGTAATCTTTGCTGCCCAACAGCAGCGAGAGGATTGAGATGAGTGGTAACAGGGTCTAAGTTAATTAGTTAAGAACCTGGGTGTGTTATTCAGCCCTGTGTTCCCAGTCCACGACCAACTGATCTTTCCTGCCCATTGTCTGCACGCTGGGACAGACACCGAGCCTTATCTTGTACCTGTCCAGGAGCCCTGGCACACTGTGGCTCCTGCTGGAAAAAGCCAGATCAGCTTTAGACCCCAAGATCACAAAGCAAGGCGGAAGAGATACCACGACAGAGGGCTCACGGGCACCTCTGAGAAGCGAAACACTCACAACGTGTCCATTCTGGAGGAGGTTTCCTGCTACTAAGTAGGTGACGTGAAGCTGAGCTCCTGAGTTCTCCTTCCGTTTCCTCTCCACATAATCATAGAGCATCCTGCACAAAAGAAACCAGCGTTAACCCCCGGAAGGAAAGAGCCTGCAGCCACCTTCCCACGGAGCCCACATCAAACAAAGGGCAAAGCCAGCCTGACATGGAAACTCGTCACACAAGCACAGTTATTTTCCCCAGGATTAATTTAATCTCCCTGAGGCCCTTCCTCCTCTGCCACTGTGGAGAACCCCAGCCCAAGAACTACAGAAACCAAAGGGCAAATACATCTGATAGTGGGCCTCACAGCCTCTGGGCAGCTTGTTCCAAAGCCTCCCCTCCAGAAAGGCATTTCTGAAAGCCCTGAGAGGAACTGGAGACTTTCTGGTACATCATCAGGTGTGTGTGTACCATCCCAGTCCCATCCACGGGCAGGGCCATCAGGAACAGGAGGGAAGAGCGCGATGAGGACTGGGCTGAGCCTCGAGCTTCCAGCTCCCACTCACACCATTCATCTATGACGAGGTTGCAGTAATTTTTATTCTTCAAAATATAAGACAAGGCTACAGATTAGTGCTAAACTTGGGGAATTGCAGCTGACTTCCCATCCTTCACACATTGCCCAGCAAGCCTGGCAGGCAGTCAGGCACAGGGAGTAACACACCTGACTGTGCCTGAGAAGACAGGCAGGGTTTTTAAGTATTTCCAGAGGAATCATTTCAATGTGCTCACCACGACGATGGAAACAGGAATTAACAAGGAATTAACAGGAATTGACCACGCTCTGGGGATGCAGTGACACCTACTGTTTGGCCTGGTTGACGTGGACTCCCAGGGTGTAGCTCAGCCATTTGTACGTCACCTGGAACAAGGAAAAAACCCAACAAACCACTTCAACGAGAAAACCTTGGCCTCTCAATTCGAGAAATCTCCCATCTCTGGCTTGTTGGTCAATCGAATTCTTTAGACAGCCCCCTCCCTTCCAAGAATCCCACGGCAAAAGTGAGAGCACATGGACACCTGTGCTTCAGTGAGTACACGGAATTCCTGAGACCTGTCCCAAAAGGTGTGCTGGGGAATTTCTGCCCCCCTCTCCTGGCCCGGGAACACGGGGATCTCCAGCTGCACCAGTGTGCCAAATATTAGGATCCTAGGGCTGGAATCGCAGCCCTGCCCTGCCTTGCTGTGTCATTTTGACCAGGTACATCTTTGACACCTGCTTCTCCTCCTGCTCTGCCCTTTTAAACCAAGCCCCAGGCTCTCGGCTGAAAACACAACAATTAAATTGTTGTTTGTCTAGATTTTTCTTGGAATAAGCTACAAAGCCACAGGCAGCTCATGTTCACACAACCACTTTGTCAGACCAAGATGCACTGACTTTGCTGCACCATTTTCTAGGCAAAACCCATTTTATTTTATTTTATTTTATTTTATTTTATTTTATTTTATTTTAATTTTTCTTTCCAAATAAATTTTTGAAGCAAAATTTGAAAGGAACAGACCCATGCAGAAAACCATCATCTTTCTGAACTGCCTTCAAAACAGTTAAGGAAGGGGGGAAGAGAGGAGGAAGAACAGGGGGAGAGGAGGAAGAGAGGGGAGAAGGAAGAAGGAAGTGGGAGATGAAGAAGGAAGGAGAGAAGGAAAGGGAAGGAGAGAAGGAAAGGGAAGGAGACAGAAAGAAAGAGGAAGGAGAGAGAAGAGAAGGAAAGAGGAGGAAAGGAAAGGGGGCAGCGGAAGGAAAAGGGTGGGAGAGGAGGAAGGGGTGGAAGGAGGAGGAAGAGGGGGCAGAGAAGGAACTGGGGGGAAGGAGGCGGGAGGAGAAGGAAGGGGGAGCGAAGGGGGAGGGCGGGAAGCGGAGGAGGCCCCCGCCGGGCGCCGCGGGACTCACGACGCGGTTCTGGTCGGTGACGAACTCGTCGATGTTCTCCAGGTACAGCTCGTCCGCCATGGCCGCACCGGGCCCGCGCTTCCCGCGCGCCACAGCGCCGCGCGCGCGCCGCCGCCATGGCAACGGCCCCGCCGCCGACGGCGGCCGCGCGGGGACACGGGGCAGCGGAAACGCGCGCGAACGGGAGACGGGCGCGGGCGGCGGGAGCGGCCGGCCTGGCACTCGGTGCCCCGGGCGGGGGGACAGCGTGGGCGTCGGCCACCGCTTGGACTCGATGGCCTCAGAGCTCTTTTCCGACCTAATTAATTCTGTGGATCTGTCAGGAACGTCTCTCCCACACGCTCCAGGGACCTCCCGGAGTCGCTCCTCCCCGCTGGATTGCATTCGCAGCAGAGATCCGGTGTGTTGAAGCCCCCACGGGAACAGGGACTGGCCACGGTGGGGCTTCTCGTCTGCCTCTTCGTCCTGGTTGCGTGTGTACCTGGCTCCCACCTGGATACCTGCCCTGCCGGCCTTCCCCTGACCCTTATCCATCACCTCTCCACCCTTCCTTCCGTCACCGGTTGGACTCGATACAAATGCAATGCAATGCAATGCAAGGCAATGCAATGCAATGCAATGCAATGCAATAAAATAAAATAAAATAAAATAAAATAAAATGCTTCTCCTTAGACTTGGGGAAAACCCACCTGTAACAGCTGATAACTGGCAGCAAGAAGCAGCAATTCCGAAACAGAGCTGCTGCAGGCATGAGAGGGGTCAGGGACCCACAGCGCTCGGGAGCGGCCAAGCAGCAGCGGCAGCTCGAGTGCCTGCAGTTGCACCGGCACGGGCAGCCCTTCCCGGAGGAATCCCCTCCGCATGCAGTTCCCCGCCCGAGGCAGCAGGTGACAGCTGGACACCACGCTTGCTGCAAGGGCTCGGGAGCTCGCTCACCGCTCGGCTGGTGGGACAGAGCCCCGGCGCTGCCCCTGCCCCCTGCCCGCCCCCGGCACCGGCGCGGCGGCGGGACACGGACGCGGCTGCGGCTGAGAGCACCGGTGGAGCGGGGCGAGGAATCCCGGAATCCAGCGGGGGGACAGCCCTGCAAGATCATCCAGTCCAATGTCCCTCCGGCGCTGGCAAGGCCACCACTAACCCATGTCCCCACATCCACACGGCTTTAAATCCCTCCGGGGAGGGGGCCTCACCCGGAGAGCCCTTTCCATGAAGGAAAGGAACTTTCCCTAATACCCAACCTAAACCTCCCCTGGCACAACCTGAGGCCATTTCCTCTTGTCCTCTCACTTGTTCCTTAGGAGGAGAGATGGCCCCACTCCCCTTCATCCCCCTGCTCAGTCTGCACCAGCACCTCTGAAAAGAGGTGCCAGAAGGAGCTAAGCAAGCCGAAAAATATCCAATTATCAGCAAATATCTGGGGTTTGGTTGAGCAGGGTTGCATGATCCCAGGAACAACTGTGCTCTTGCTCCAGCAGGCACAGAGCCCCAAGGAAGAACCTCTGGGCGGGGAGTGCAGCAGTGATGCCACCCCAGGGCAGCCACGTTCATCAGGAGTGCCCCCTGCCCTGGGCAAAGTCACTCACTCCATGAGAACTCCAAGCGGATGCAGACCCTCACTTGAACACAACAGTTTTTTTACCTGGTAAAGGTCAGGGAAGGAAATTGGACACGTTTAATAAGTGTTAAAATAAACTCACAGTGGCCCTGTGCTGGAGTGTTTCTCTAGGGCTCACAATGGCATTACTCACCTGGCACTGGCTTTGTTTTGCTGGTAACAAAAGGATCCACATCCTTTTCCTCCTGTGTCCCAGGCACCTTCTCTCACAATCTTGTTGTCTCTTTTTTCTTCATTTCACTGTAATTATTCTTGTGCTGTGACATTCCTGGCTTGACATTTTGGTCTGGTTTAAGGAAGGGGTGTGCAGGTCTTAAACACATTACTCATCTTTTTGTTCTTTTAAGTCTCTTTTCATCTTTTGTTTTTTCTTCCTTAAGTTTCCTGCTTTGAGCTTTCTGGATGATTTCCTGACGTGGGCTAACGTGCCTGATAACTGCAAAACTACACTTTTCACCCTCAGGGCACAGTGTGTGTTGGTACTGCAGGTTGGCTTAAGCGTATGAATGGGTGTAAGAGGTAAGAATCCTCGAGCTGAGGATTTCTTTCCTCTGTGTTAAAATGCCTTGGGATCTGGATCTGGTCTCACTCACACATGCTTTATACTCTGAGGGAGCTACGTGGGCTTAAGTTGAAACAAGAGAGGCTCAGACTGGACACAAGGAGAAGTTATTAGAATCTCAGATGGGTTTGGGTTGAAAGGGGCCTAAAGACCATCTTGTTCCACTCCCCTGCCATGGGCAGGGACACCTTCCACTAGACCAGGTTGCTCCTGATCTCCTTGGTAAAATATTTTGAGATCTCTTAATGTGAGCTTGCTTCGTTCGCTTTCTTCCTCTGTTGTGCCAGCTCTGAAGTTCCAGCACCAGCTCCTCTGAGGTGTGAAAAGCAGAGTCAACAAAGCACAGTTACTTCAAAAGAGCCAGGTTTCTGAAGGACACACCGACAAGCAGGGCTGGCTCCTCGCTGTCGGAGCTGCGGAACAGCCCTCTGAGCAACCTCTGCCCTCACCTCATCAGAGGCTGTGTGGAAGTGCCCTGCAGATTTGTAATCCCGGCACAGGCTGAGGCTGGACTCTACATGTGATTTGTACCAAGGCATTTGGGTCACTTGAAGCCCCTTTAGGCCCTGCAAGGGGCTCTGAGCTCTCCCTGGAGCCTTCTCCTCTCCAGGTGAGCACCCCCAGCTCTCCCAGCCTGGCTCCAGAGCAGAGGGACTCCAGCCCTGGAGCAGCTCCAGGGCCTCCTCTGGACTCTCTCCAGCAGCTCCACGTCCTTGTGCTGCTGGCCCAGGGCTGGGGCAGCTCTGCGGGTGGGGTCTCACTTGGACACTTCTCTGGTGTTCCCAAAGAACTGCCATCGCTCCCCTAACTGAGCTCTCCCAGGGGATCTTTCTGAAAAGCAGTGCTGTGATGAGTGTTTAGCTCAGCAGGAGTGGTTTGGGCTGGTCTGTGAAGTCGTGCTGGCTGTCCAGAGGGCAGGGTGACCCCTGGCAGGGGGTCTGGCCAGCAGCTGGGGACAAACTGGAGATGAAAGCATCTTCAGCAGTGTTGCTGAGGGACAAACAACACATCTGAGCTTTGCGAGCGGAAACGTCAGCTCCTGGTGGCACAGGAAGCTCGGAGGAGCGTGGGGCCTGCCACGTTGGCTCCAAGATGGGCCAAAAAATGGCGACTGCCCAGAGAAGTGCAATCAGCACAGAATCACCGGCTCTGACCCATCTGCCCAGGCCAGCAAGGAGCTTCCTTAAGTACTTCCTTAATGCACCCATGGGGCACAGCCCGTGGCACAGCCTGACACGTGCGTTTCCTTGTTTTTCTTCCCCTTTGGCACAGCCTTGGGAACGTGCTTCTTGGAGTCAATGGACAGACCGGGGTGGGGGCAGAGCAGTTCTGCCTGTGGGACACATCCACCGAGATCCTGCCCAAATGAGCTGGGCAGCTCAGCCCGAGCCATTCCCTCCCCACACTCCTGGGGAAAGGTGCATTCTGGAATAGAATGTGTGTCCTTCCTAATAACTGCAGGGCTGGTGGCTGGTGCTTGTGGGACCTGAGTGATGCCGGTGTTCTCTGTAGGGAGGTTGGTTGATGCTTCCAAGCTATCACATGGGAACCTGGTGCCATCAGATCAAGTTAAAATAAAACCAAAGCTTAAGGCTTCCCAGCACCACCTCCTTTTGCACCGAGCCAGGAGGCCTCTCCATCACCCGAGGCCTTGGAGACCCGGCTGGATATCAGCACGGATGACCAGCCAGGATCAAACGCTGTGAGTGGCACAGAGGAGGTGATCTCTGCACTCCTCCCAGCCCTGGGGGAGAAGGGAGGCAGGCAGCCATGATTCCAGAAACATGGCCAGGGGTGCTCCTTTGGGACAGGCTGCTTCTCCTGAGCCCCTATGGCTCCTGGCCACACCCTGAACTCCTGCTCGTTCCAAATAATTCATGTCATCAGTACATGCAAATGGCCCTCCGGTACAATTTCTTTGGAAAAAAAAGGGATTTTGCTGAAAGCCTTGTGGCAGTGTGGGGAGGGGGCTGCTGTACTTGGGGGTGCCAGAGGCAGCCTGAGCTGGGCACTCCACTCTCAGCTCTGCCCCTGACACCAGCACAGCTCTGTCACTTCTCTGTGACATCCCAGCCTTGCCAAACTCAACAGGAATTTTGTCCCAGCCTTCACTGGAGCCAAGATGTTGCCCTTTGCCTCTGTCTGTAGCTCTCTGTGAGCTGTGACAGTCTCTCTTGCCAGGCACCTGTTTCACAGCCGCCACCTCTGTCCTCCCCTCCTCTTCCTGCTATTAAGCCCTGACTTGCATTAGCCCTAAAGTTCCCCGAGGGAGGCTCTCCTGCCAGAAAAAATCGGGCTCTGCAATCCAACGAACTGGTGAGGACTGCAGAGGCTCTGCTAATGTTTAAGGCACCCAGAGGAGAAGGTACAACAGGACAGCAAACGACTGCATCATGAAGACAAAAAAAACCCCACTCCACTTTAGGAACACCGCAGCCCTGACAGAAGGGTAAAACGTGAGCCATCCGTGGCCCCCTTCCACACAAATTTCCGCCCTGGTTCAAAAGCAGGATGTGGACAGTAAACAGGGCAGTGACGCCACCACGCTGCTCTGTCGTGCTGTTTGCGAGGGTCCCAGCCCTGTGACACACAGCTCGCCTCGTCCTACGCAGGCAGCGCCGCCGCCAGCCAGAGAGGAAGAGCCCTTGGCTTTGATCTCCAGGCAAGAAGTGGGGGCTTAATCATAAAAAAAAGGAAATAACTCGCTGCACACATGCTGTTGGTGCAAAAATATGAGTCTCTCCTGCCAAGGCAGAGACCTGGAGCAGCTCTCCTGGAGCTGGTTGAGGCAATGATCCCACCCCAGGTGGGATCCTCAGGCTGGGTGCTGCTCGATTTCTGGTGAGGTTTATGGTGCTTTCCCCCCCTCTTTTTTTCTCCTTTTCATTGAGAAAATGGCCTAACAAAGGGAAGCACCTTCCCTTCCTTGCCAGTAACGCAGAAGTTGACCTTGTCTGCTGACAGCCGAATTACCTGCGGCGACAAAGGGCAAATTACCAGCGAGGTGTGTTTCTGATAAAAGCAGTTCAGGAACACAGTGATTGCTCTATAAAATCAGGACATACTTTCACACACTTAACCCGGTCGATAAGCTGGAAGGGCTGCAGGCTGGGAACAGTTTGCTCAGGTTTTAATGGTTGACTCATTAGCAGTTCGACCAGATTTGTCTATTTTCTACATTTGGAATGAAAAGCTGAGGCGGGAACATTTTCTCTTTCCCAGTCCCAGGGTGATGAACTGCAGCTCTCACCAGTGCCTCGGCAATACAAGAACTTTATTTACAGTCCACGACCTTGAGATGCCAGCCCAGAATTACAAAGTTAAGAGGTTGGAAGGGAACTTAAAGTTCATCCAGTTCCATCCCCTGCCATGGGCAGGGACACCTTCCAGTAGACCAGGTTGCTCAAGGTCTTAGCCAACCTGGCCTGGAACATTTCCAGGGCTGGAGCATCCACAACTGTCCTAATATTACCCCTGAATCCTAATTTTAGCCTGCTTTGAGCATGCCTGTGATTGCCCAGCTGCACTGGGATGTCATGTGCCCATTCCCTGCCCTCACCCCCTGCCTGTTCCCCCCATCACCACTGCACTGTCCCCCACCCTAGTGCATCACATCCCACACCCCATGGGGATAGGAGCCCTGTCTCTCCTCCCTGTGCCCCTCCTAGAGCCCTGGCCCTATCAGCCACCCCCAGGCCCCTGACCTCCTCCCCGTGCCTTATCCCCTGTCCCCTATCTCTAACCGCTGTCCCTGGGCACAAGCTCCCTGTCCCCAGTCTCCTATCCCCTGTCTCCAAACCCCCACCACGGGCCCCATCCCTGGTACCCTCCCTTGGGCCATGTCCCGTGTCCCCGGGCCCCGCTCCCCACTCTCCAAGCCCAAACCACCATCCTCTCTCCGGCTGTTCCCGTTCCCCTGTCGCCCATCCTCTGCCCCTGCACCCCGTCCTCTATCCTGCCCCCGTGCCCTACCCGTGTCCCCCACCCATTTCTGTCCCCTCTGCCCTGCTCTGCCATCCCATCCCTGCCCGTCCCTCACCCCTGTCTCCATCCCCACTGCTTCTCCCTGCCGCCACGCTCCTGTCCCCGGCCCCACGCTGCCGTTCTCGCCCCTGCAGCCCGTCCCATCCCTCTGCCTGTCCCTATCGCCGCCTCCTGTTTCCATCCCCGCCTCTCGTTTCTATCCCCGCCTCCTTTCCCCATCTCCACCTCCTCTCCCCATCCCCGCCCCTGTCCCGGTCCCCACTGCTTTTCCGTGTCCCCATCCCCGCTGCCCGTCCCTGTCCCCCAGCCTGTGCCCCGTCCCCCATCCCCATCCCCATCCCCTGCCCACCCCCTCCCCATCCCCATCACGTCCCCGCCGCCCGGCGCTGCCCGGTTCGCTGCCGTGTGCTCGCCCCGCCCGGCGGCTCCCGGCGGCCCCGGCGGTGGCGGTGGTGGCGGTGGCCCCGGCGGTGGCCATGTCGCGGGGCCCGGTGCGGGTGCTGCGCCTGGGCGCGGTGCCGGGCCCGGGCGCGGCCCGGGGCGGCCCCGCGGGTCTGCCGGGGCTCCCGGCGGAGAGCGTGGTGCTGAGCGAGCCGGCGCAGCCCGTGTACACCTGGGGGCTGCGGGGCGCGCCGGGCGCGGCGGCGGCCGCGGCGCTGCAGGCGCGGGGCGCGGCGCTGGTGGCGGCGCGGCGCGGCGGCCACATCACCTTCCACGGCCCCGGGCAGCTCCTCGCCTTCCCCGTGCTCGACCTGCGCCGCCGCCGCCTCCCGCTCCGCGGCTACGTGGCCGGGCTGGAGGCGCTGGTGCTGCGGCTCTGCCGCCGCCTCGGGCTGGGCACGGCCCGCGCCCTCCCGCCGCCCTTCACCGGGGTGTGGATGGGCGACAGCAAGCTGTGTGCCATCGGTGAGCGGGGACGGCTCCGGGAGCGGGTGTGTGTCTGCAGCCAGGCTGGGAGAGCTGGGGGTGCTCACCTGGAGAAAAGAAGGCTCCAGGGAGAGCTCAGAGCCCCTTGCAGGGCCTAAAGGGGCTCCAGGAGAGCTGGAGAGGGACTGGGGACAAGGGGGAATGGCTTCCCATTGCCGGAGGGCAGGGGTAGATGAGATATTGGGAAGAAATTCTTCCCTGTGAGGGTGCTGAGGCCCTGGCACAGGGTGCCCAGAGAAGCTGTGGCTGCCCCATCTCTACAAGTGCTCGAGGCCAGGTTGGACGGCGCTTGGAGCAGCCTGGGACAGTGGAAGGTGTCCCTGCCCATGGAACACCTCCCATTCCCATCCTGTGATTCCGTGTGCACCGTGGCAGGGCACGCCGGCAGGGCGCTGTGGGCACGTGCCGTGGAGCTGTAGGCACCGGGGAGGGTGGGTGTGCACAGGGGAGCATGCAGGGGTGGCATTTGCATCTAGGAGGAGGGGGCGGCACAATTTTGAGCCCCTGCAGCCCACCCAGGGCCCAGCACTTTGCACCCCTGCACCTATTAGGCTCTTGCACCCAGGGCTGGGTGCCTGTCTGCAGCGCAGTCCCCAGCCTTGCCCCCTTCCCTTGTTCCCCCTACACATCCTGTACCTCTTCCTGGGACCCTGCAGCCTGGATTTGGGGTCTTGCAGCTGTCCTCATGTCCAAGCCCAATGGACACTCCAGCAGTGGGAGGTGCTGGGGGATGCAGGGCTGGGGTGGAGGGATCTGGACATGTTGTGCTCCACCTGCCCCAAACTGGGGGAGCCTGTCTACGGGTTTTCCCTGGCAGAATTGAGGAGCACAGCATGATGGGGGGAGGATGTTTATGGTGGTCTGGGCAGTGTGGTCACTAAATCTCTCCCACCAGGGCACCCCTGGTGATGGTGCTGACGGGTGGGTGCTCTTGGCCCCTGCAGGTGTGCACTGTGGGAACCACATCACCTCGCACGGGCTGGCGCTGAACTGCTGCACCGACCTCACCTGGTTCGACCACATCGTCCCCTGTGGCCTGGAGGGGAAGGGGGTCACCTCGCTGAGCCACGAGCTGGGGCAGCACGTCGCTGTCAACCATGTCCTCGAGCCCTTCCTCGACTCCTTCCAGGAGGTGTTTGACTGCACTTTGGTCTCTTCAGAAGGCCCCGGGGATTAGGATTGTTGCGGTGCCTTGGCCGGGTGTTCTGGCAAAGCCATGGTGCAGCCAGCAGTCAGGGCAGCCCCGGGGGGCTCTGCTGTGAGACAAGAGCTCTCGTGCCTTTGCCTGTGGACTGTGAGTGGACAGTGGCACAGAGGTTCAGGCTGCTGCTTGAACATCCAGGCCTCCACTGGGGCTGTTCTCTCCAGCCCCGTGAGTCTCCATCCCTCAGCTGAGACCTCCACGGGTACCACATCCCCACATCACTTGCTGGGGAAGTACCCAAATAGGTGCTTTTGTGGGGTTTTTTCTGCTTTTTTGCCCCACAAAAATTAAAGATTTGTGTGAATGCTCATGAACACTTTGGACAAGAGGAAGAGGGACTGGTGGGTCGAGCACCCTTCCCTTGCTGACCGGTAAAAAGAGGCAGATTTTATATATAAAGGTAGTTGCTGGGAACTTTGGCTGCTGATCCTTTTCTCATTTATTTACCCCAAACTTTATCAATGACAACGTTTTTCTCACCCTGAGCCCAGTGAAATCCTCATGTGGCAAAGATCCTCTCCCTGGTGTCAGGGAGGGTGGAAGATGGCTGTAAACGCTGGATAAAAGGCCACCGGAGTGCTGTGGGTGCAGTGGAAAAGCAGGAGGATGAGGGAAAGGGGTCGGGGTTCACAAGGAGAGAAGCCACGGCTGTCAGGGATCCTGTGGGACCACGCAGCATCCTGGCTGGGTGATGGGGACCTGCTCTCACTGGGTCTGTGGTGCTGGAGGAGGTCTTGCTTTCAGTGCTTCTGAGATCGCTGTCCCAGCTGCAGCATCATAAGCTGATTTAATGGACAGGTTTATTCAGGGGTGAAAAGTCCCCACATCCTGCTCAGAGCAAGAGCTGACCCCCACCCACAGCCCCTCCCTGCTGTTCTGGGCCTTCTCCCTGCCCCACAAGCTTTGGGGTTTCTCTGCTACTGCACAGCACTGAGCCACCCGTGGGTGCCCAATGGGGCTGGAAGGGGGGGAAATCCCATTTCATGGAGCAGGCTGAGCTCCAGGAGGGAATGGTGAGCAGGGAGGAACATGCCCAGGCAGGCTCAGTGCCAGCGTGAGGGCTCGGGGACAGCGGGGACGGACGAGGAGGGACAGGAAAGCGTGACCGGCAGCGTGTGCCGGGGGAAGCGCAGAGCCCCGCTCTCCCGCCCCATAAATTCCCCGGGATCCGGCTGGGGCGAGGGGCCGTGGCACGGCCCGTGGGGCTGCGGACAGGCTGGTGGCCCGCGGCGGGGCTGGCTGGCTGCTGCAGGTGGCTCTGCCCCGGGAAGGGGAGGAGGCTGGCGGCACTCCCAGCCCGGCCGGCATCCCTCCCCGCCGGCAGCGATGCTCAGTCCCGGCTCAGCCTGGCAGCAGCGCAGGCAGGGAGGGCACGCGAGGTGAGTGCGAGCCCCCTTCCCACGCCCTGAGCCCCGCTCCTCTCCCCGTCCCTACACCCCTCCTAAGGTGGGCCCCCGCCAAGTCGTACCTCATCTGTGGGTCCCCTCCTGGGATAAATGCAGGTCTTGCCCCAAACCTCCCAAATTCAGCCTACTTCTCTAAAGGCAGGAAGGCAGCCAGATCCGACCTCATTGCCGTGGGCTCGTGGCTGCTTAGCCCCTTCCTCCTCCTCCCCCTCCTCCTCCTCGCAGCTGGGGTCTCATCCTGGGAGGTGCACCCCGAGTTTCGGGTGACCCATTTGGCAGGGGGATGAGCTGCCTCTGCGCGGGCAGAGCTGCTGGGGCAGCAGGCACAGGGTGCTCTGGAGCCGGTGGGGGACAGGGTGGACACCTGGAGGGACTACGGTGGTTTGTGGGGCCGGCGTGTCCCAAAGGATGGCACGCGTGGGGGACTGAGTCCCCGTGTCCCTTCCCGGCCGTGCCTGCTCCGGGGCCCCAGGAAGGTGCGAAGGAGCACAGGGGAGCCCGGGGGGGCTGGCAGAAGGGCACCATGTCCAGTGGGGGATGGCAGGTCAGAGGGGGTCTGGCACCCAAGGGGAAGGGAAATCCCCAGGGGTTTAGGGCAGCAACCCCTCAAGATGGGTTCACAGTGATTTGTGGGGGGCTGTGCCAGCTCTGCACCCTGCAGGGGTGCAGGATATGTGCCCGCCATCCCCACACAACCTCGGGGAAAGCAGACTTTGAACCCAGCCATCCTGGTCCCTCGGGACAGCTGTGTCCCCACATTGTCCCCAGCCCTGGGGAGGAGAGAGGGGCAGGCAGCTGCCCCGGAGCCCTGGGAGCTTTATCCCCTCAGTGGAAGGACTGAAATTTGGGGAGAGGGCTGTTGGGAATGCAAAGGGTTTGGCCACCCTGCTTTGTGGCAGAGAAGGTGCTTCGAGGACCCGTTTGGGGTCATTGTTGGGTCCCGGGAACACCTCCACTGCGAGGGCAGCCTCTTGTGAGTCTCCCTGTCCTTCCCTGCAGCCCGAGGAGGACATGGATGAGAACAACCGGACGGAGGCTTGGCACCAAAGCCTGCAGGCAGTGCTGAACGCCTTAAACCAGACGCTGCACGGGGCCATCCGCTGTCCCAGCGAGCCCCCGGCCAGCACGGCGGGGGCCACGCGCAGCGGCCGCGCCGGCCACGCCGGCCGCAACGACAACGCCTACATGTACATCCTGTTCGTCATGACGCTCTTCGCCGCCACCGTGGGCAGCCTCATCCTGGGGTACACCCGCTCCCGCAAGGTGGACAAGCGCAGTGACCCCTACCACGTCTACATCAAGAACAGGGTCTCCATGATCTGAGCCTGGCCCACGCCTTGTCCCCAGGCAGCCACTTGGGGTCACCTTGCTGTGCACATCCCACTCGCTGTGGGGTGTGACCGTGCTGCTGGCCCCAAAGCTGCTGGGAACTCCCTAAAGCTGCTGAGAACCCCGCAAAGCTGCTGGGAACCCCCACCATGGAGGAGCTCAGTCCTGGTGTTAGCAGTGCCGGGATGTCCTGGCTGGCAGGAGCTGGCAGAATGTGACCTGCGAGCAGGTCCTGATCCTGCAGACCCACCTCAGCTTCACCGTGGGCATGGCGACGGCATGGGCAGCTCCTTTCCCATCGTGGCCTGCGTGGGCTGGCAGGAGTCTTCAAGGAGAATATTTCCCCATTTCCCTACTCAGATCAGCCAGCGCTGACCTCCCTGGGCTCCCAGCAGCTGTGACAGGGGTTAGCGGGTTTTTCTGGTGCTGAAACCCTGTAATGTTTGAGCTGGGCTGGGCCCTGCTTTTCTGGCAGGGAATTAAAGGAGGTGGTGGGTTCCAGGGGACTTGTGTTTGCTTCTTCTCCGAGCAAAGTTGGCGTTTGGGGCAATCTGTGGGGCACTGCTCTGTGCCAGAGCCCAGGGGATGCTGAAGGGGCTGAACCTGCTCCCTGTGCGCTGCCCAGGGGGATTCAAGGGCAGCCCCTCGGTGGCATCACGGCCCCTACGATGGGACAAATCCCCCAGGCTGGAGCGAGCCCCGCATTCCCAGCTGAATGCTTTGTCCCTGCTGCTGTCCGGGCAGTGCTGCTGGAGCCATGGGCATGCTGTGAGTGTGGCCCGAGCCTGGCCGGAGGTGTGTGGCTCCAAGCATCTCCCAAGGTCTCTCCAGGCTCCGGATGGTGATGCCGGAGTCTTTCCTGCTTCCTTCCTGCTGTCAGCTGTAGCTTTGGCCTTTTGTACCGCAGGTCCCAAATGTGTTTTCCATGGGGTGAGGGCGCAGTGGTGGACGGGAAGGGGATGTTCTTGGGTCCTGCTGGGCTCCTTGGCTTTGACTCCGCTATCAAGCTGGCTGGGTTTGGACCTGGCCTGTGGAGTGTCCGGTGTCCAGGACAGTAAATGTCCCTGTCCTTCAAAACGGGCTGAGGGGCAGCGCCAGTGACCCGGTGTCTCGGATGTCTTAGCCTGCTCATAATGGCATAATGAATGTCTTTAATTGCAGCTAGATTAGCTGGCCCATAGGGGCCTTTCCGCCTGCATTCCAAGGTTAAACACAGTTGCGATCCTGAGCCCAAACAGTGACGCCAAACCCTAATCCAAAAAATAATAGTGGATGTGAGCGTGTTTGGGGTAGGGCTGGAAACCTTGGCACCGGCGCCACCAGGATGGCAGCGGCTCAGTGAGCAATTCCTGGTTTGCCATGCCCTTGGCTGGGGCACAAAACCTGGAGCGAGGAGCCTGTTTTGGGGCTGATCCCACTGGGATTCCTGAGCCAGGCGGCTTTCTGGGGCGCAGGTGTCCTCCGGCACCTGGCCCGAGCGGGAAGTAGCTTGAGAGGCTTCGCTCTGTTTATCTTGCAGCTGCAGCGCTGGGAAAGGAAAATAAACCCTTTATCTGCAAATAAATCAGGGGAGTCAGGCCAGGTGGGGACAGAGACACACACCGTGCTGGTCCTTTTTCCTCCACCTCCCCGGGGCTTGTCGTCCTCTAACAGCAGCCCCTCCAGTGGGATGGGCCATGGAGCAGCCAGGGCCAGGATTTGGGACCCTGCGATGGGATGGGGGCTGGATGGTGAGTGTGGTACCCCAAATCCCCCCCAGTGATGTGGAATTCTTGCTTTTCCCACTTTTGGGAGAGAGGGATGAATCTGGTGACCCCAGAATCTCTTCTGATGCTGTGGCCCAATGGGGGAAAACCCTGTTAAAGGAAAACATGTCATAAAAATTTGGAAAAAAAAGTGCTTCTCTTCCCTAATGCGTAAAATTCTGAGGGGGAAAATCCCTCCTGCACGGCACAGCTCCTGCAGCAATGGTTACCCACCCGAGCTGCGATCCGCTGGCAGCTCCACTGTCCCTCCCTGCCGGTCAGTTCGGACCAGAGCCTGGGGCAGGGCAGGGCAGGGCAGGGCTGGGGGGACGCCCCGGGTGCCCCCGCCCCGGAGTCGCCGGCTGCATGCCACCAGGCTGGGTGACAAGATGCCAGTGCCACCTTGTGGCAGCTGCCTCAGGGTCCCGCTGTCACATGCCCGGGACACCCCGGCGGCACCCCTGGGGCAAGAGCAGGGACTTGTATCCGCGGGGCCTCTGGCTCCCGCCTGGCTGTCCTTGTCCCCATTGCTCCCACGGCTCCAGCCTGGCTGGGTGTTCACGGGATCCGTGGCTCCGGGCTGTTTGGGTGTCCCCATGGCACCCAGGGCTCCAGCCTGGCTGGTGTCCCCGTGGGATCCATGGTCTGGGGCAGCTTGACGAACATCCTCAGCGGTGGATTGAGCTGGGCTGCTCCGAGGGTACGGAAACAGGGATATATGAGGGAAGGATGGATTTGGGACCCTCCTGAAATGGGTTTGATTCAGGAGCCAGGAGAAGGATTTTGCAGGATTTTAAGGATTTAGGTGCTCATCCCAGAGCTCAGAGATTCTTCCTCAGAGCCAACGGGGCTCTGGCCTCACTCCCTGGACTGCAGCCCCAGGAGCAGACGATTCCTGGGTCACACTCACAAAGCTTTTGTTAACAGCAAGGAGATGCTCTCAGCACACTGAGAGAAGAGTTTGGAGTGTGCTGGTCTTGGCTGAATCCCTAAATCCAACTGAGCAAATTGCAGCTGACTATATTTGGGTTTTAAGCAATGTAACTTGGTAAAAAATAGTGCTCCTGGGAGGCCAATTTATTTAAGATTTTTCCCTGGCACGCAGTGATGGATCACGGGTGAGACGGTGTCTGGTACTTGGACAAGGATATCGGAATGTGTGGGAAGTTTGGGCTGACCTTGGCTTAGCGGATCAATGGTTGGATTGTTGGAGCAGTGGGAATTACGGGAACCTGTTCCTGGGACTGCTTTGATGCCGGGCATTTCGATAAGGAGTGTGTGAGGTGAAATGATAGCGGCTCAGGGTGAGCGAGCGATGGTATCAGTGAGTGCTGAGCTGCCAGCACGGGCTGCCTCGGGTCGTCCTGGTTTGGAATGGGCAGCACAGCCTGACTGAGCCATGGGAAGCTGTGTTCGAGGGGAGCTGCTGCTCCAGGAGAGCTGTCAGTGCTCCATGGGAATGCTGGGTTCTGGGGGAGCGGCTGTCGGCCAGGGAACAGCTGCTCTCCCCTCGGGAGTGCTGAGCCAGGCTCACATCACCAATGCTGCTTTGCAGCCTCAGGGACGGAGGGGTCACGATGGGCAAAGTTAATTTTGGGAATCCTGGGCTCAGTTCTGGGCCCCACACAACAAGAAGGACACTGAGGGGCTGGAGCATGTCCAGGGCAGGGAACGGAGCTGGGAAAGGGCTGGAGCCCCGGGAGCGGCTGAGGGAGCTGGGAAAGGGGCTCAGCCTGGAGAAAAGGAGGCTCAGGGGGGACCTTCTCACCCTCCAGAAAACATTAAGAAAAAAAATGGAGGCCAAGGGAAAGCACTCCCAGTCCATGTCAGGCCAGAGAAGTGCAGCACCAGCATCCCTGCACTGCAGCAGGTGGATGCCAGACAAACACCTTCCGCATTGCAGTGGGGACAAGAGAGACAAAAGTGCCTCCAGCCAAAGAACCTGACCCGTTCGGAAGCTCTGCAGGAATTCCCACATAGGGTCAGTTGCTTGAAGTCCTCTGTGGCCCTTTTCCTCTGTTTTCTATCATCTGTCTGAGTCCCCTCTTTCACCCCAGGCTTCTACCAACTGCTTTAGGTAAAGATGTGGGAAACCAAATTAATTATGTTCAGGTATGAAAAACATTTATTCTGCCCCTCTAGATTTCCTGTCAGTCAGCCCTCCAGCCCTTTGGGAAGATGGATGCATCCCTGCAGTGGCAGAGGAAGCATCAGGTCCTGGCAGCTCTACTCCAGAGGATGCTCAGCACAAGCCCCATCTCTGACAAATCCCTCTTCCCTGAGGCAGGAATGATATTTGCTGGTGCAGCTTTTCCCACTTTGCTGAGCAGTGCTGGACACAGCCCCTGCTATTGCCTTGCCCACAGAAGTAATTTTACAAGGGTTTTGTTGGGTTTTTTTAATGGAAAAAAATGCAGCATTCAGAAGACCTTTCCAGTACAATTTTTTTCCATTTTCCACACAACTTGCCCCATACTTTGGGATTAATTGGGGTGAAAACCTGATCTGCACTCCTTGCTCGTCATCTCCCCAGAGGACACGGGCCCATCCCATCCCCTTTCTGCAGATGGATGTGTCTGCAGGGCACGTGCAGGGGCTGCTAATCCCGAGAGGGGAGGATTGAAAATAACCAGGTCTGAGTTTGGGTTCTGGATGGTAAAGGGCAGACGTTGAGAAGGGCAAGTGAGGGGGCTGGTGACCAAAGGCAGCTTCCCTGGGGTCCTGAGGGCAAGCAGGAGAAATGAAATTCCCGCCAGCAGCCCTGGAAGAAGCTCGTGCCCCAGAGGAAAGGAGGATGTGGGAAGCTGTATCAACGCCTGCTTCAGAGGGGTTAGGGTGCGAAGGGGTGATGAACCCAACTCCCCTGTGCTGGCTGGCTTGGGGCAGTTGCCTCGGGTGTGTGCTCATGGGCAGAATTGGACTGCTGGTGCATTTTTGTCTCCAAGCTGCCCCTTAGAAAAGCTCCCCTCACCTGCATTTCTCAGCTGCAGTGGGGCCAATGACCTGGAGAGCTGACTGGGAATGGGGAGGGGAGCTGCTCCTGCCCTCCCTTTAGGACCAGAGCAGGGATTTCCCAGTGGCTCTGAGCTGCACATTACAAACTGCTTTTGAAGCATGTATGGAGTGTTATGCTCCTGAGGAAGCTCAGGAGTGTGTTGCCAGTGCCAGAGGGTGTGGGATCAGGCCTTCCCAAAGCTGACATCATGAAGCATTGAGCCAGGGGCAGTTGCAGAACTTCAAAAGCCATTTCCTAATGCCAGTGGTCCCTGTTGCATCCTTCCCACCTGCCAGCCTGTGCTCTGTGTCCATGCAGAGTGCCAGCACTCCTTCAGGACAAAGCCCTTCTCCTGCTGTGACCTCAGATCTGCTTAAACCAGGGCATTCCAGCCCAAAAAGGCACCTGGCCCTGCGCTGCAGTGACAGCTCGCAGGGATGTCCTCACTGCCTGCCTGGAGCTCTCCACTGCCTTTCCGACAATCCCCGGCTCTGGGAGAGAAGGGAAAGCTGGGAGTTGCTGTGTCATTATCAGGTAACCCAAGAGGCCTGGGAGAACAAACAGGGTGTTCAGGAGACATAAATAATAAACCAAAAGCTGTGCCCCAGAGCCAGGGCGTGCTCGGTGCTGAGAGGCTCAGCCACCAGCGGCAGGGACGCTCTGTGTTCATCCCACACAACCCCGGCTCTCTGCAGAAACCGGGAGCGGAAAAGCAACCTGGAATATCATGGGAGCTGAGGGCTGTTTGTACACGATGTGGAATAAACTGTGCAAATTGCCATGGAAACGCTGCTCCGACCGGGTTCCGCCCCAGGCTCCCGGCAGCTGTGAGAGCACGGGGCTGGTCCCGTTTGTTGTGCGCGAGGATTTGGGCTGTGGAACCAGATCCCTGAGGATGCTCAGGGGATGGAGCAGATGTTTCTAATTCTGGTGTGTGCCTTAGCCCTTCCTGTGGGCTGATCCCACAGCGTGGGCAGCAGGGAAGGGGGATTCTGCCCCTCTGCCCCACTCAGGTGAGACCCCACCTGCAGAGCTGCCCCAGCCCTGGGGCCAGCAGCAGAAGGACGTGGAGCTGCTGGAGAGGGTCCAGAGGAAGCACCGGGATGATCAGAGGGATGGAGCCCCTCTGCTGTGAGGAAAGGCTGAGGGAATTGGGATGGTTCAGCCCGGAGAAGAGAAGCTCTGGGGTGACCTCGTTGTGGCCTTCCAGTACCTGAAGGGAACCTACAAGAAAGACAGTGAGATTTTTTATAGGGGCCTGGAGTGCCAGGACAAGTCTGTCTCAAACTGACAGAGAATTGGTTTAGATTAGAGGTTAGGAGGAAGTTCTTTGCCCAGAGAAGCTGCCCCTGGATCCCTGGCAGTGTCCAGGGCCAGGCTGGATGAGGCTTGGAGCAGCCTGGGACAGTGGGAGGTGTGCCTGCCATGGCAGGGGTGGCACTGGAGCTGGTGATCCAGCCAGACGTGTCCTCTGGGTTTCCTCCTGGCAGGCAGAGCAGGGCCTGTCCCTGGCTGGTGCAGGAGCGATGCCTGCACAGTGCCACGGTCCCTTTGGCTCGGCAGAAGCCATTCCTCCGGCTGGGCCCTGCCACGGCCCCGCTGGCCCTGGCAGCTCCCAGCGCACGAGCTGGCGGCTGCCAGCAGCCTGGCAGCCCTTCTCCTCCCAGCCTGGCCGGTGTCCATCGCTGGCAGCGTGGCCTCTCCCTGGCTTTTGCTCCCTGGGCTGTTTGCTGCTGCTCACTGCGCTCGGCGCGTGCCGTGCCTCAATCGGGCGAAACGATGCGTGAGGATGGCAACGTAGAAACCTTGGCTTTCCTTCACTCGCACATTAATTGCCTATGTTCTGGCTTTTTTCCCACGACCATGAGGACCGGAAATTTTGTTGCTAGCAGCAGATGAAAAGAGATGTTTGTGCTGGCAGGCAGAGAGCGTGGGGAGGCCTTACAATCCCCCCGAGTGCCTGGGAGAGCCGTGCTGTGCTGGGCCTCCACACACGCCGCTCATGCCAGCAGATGGGACTCGGTTTAGCTTTCCTGGAGCAAGATAATCAGCTTTAAACATTCTTCTGGAGGCTGATTAACCCCCAAACACACTGGACTTAGTTGTCATCTCCCACAAGGTCAGTGTTTTCTCCAGGCCAACGCAGCAAATCTCCATCAGTGCGATCTAAGCTGTATCACCATAATCTTTTTCCATGATTGCCCTGCTCTGGAGCTGCTCAGGCTGCCTGGCATCTGCCATGGGTGCCCCGGAGCTAGAGATCCAAAGCCTTCTCACAGGGAAACTTTTGGGAACTAATCATCACTTCTCAGTGTGGGGTTCACTGGTGACATCCTGGGAAGTATCAAACCCCTCTGTGCTGAAGTTATTCCTGGTAAGGAAATAACTTTTATCCTCCATGAGACTATTTTGTTCTCCAGGGAAATAATCATGGAGGAGCTCTGACATCAGAGACAAGGATAGTTCTCCCATCTTTCATCCGGTTTTGGGGGAAAACACAAAGTTTTTGGGCTGGAGCTCCCATTCTCCTGGGCTCTGGCCTTCTCTCCTTGAAGACAAAACACAAAGGAGGAGATAAGAGCAGCAAAAGCATGCAAAGCACTGAGCTCTGGAGAAATGTGCCAGGGGCGTGGTTCTCATCAGACTTCTGGGCTCGGGATGGCATCAGCGCTGCTGCAGATGCTGCCAGATGTACAACTAGGAATTGTTACATCCCATTTCCTCACTTTATCAGTGTCCAGGCTCTTCTCCTTCTCTGTACCAGGAACACGGACAGAACAGGCCTTAGGAGCATCCTCACTTCTGGTGACCTACTTCATCCTTGTCTTAATCTTCTGTGGACTTCAATCAGTAATTTACTGTAACAGACCAATCAAAAGGTTTATCTCCCCACACTCAGCCAGACCTCTGGACCAGAGGGTTTGTTTGTGTGTGAGCCAAACTTTCTTATGATGGATCACTCCCTTCTCTACAGTTTCCAACACTTTGCTGTCCTGTTGGGTGCCCCCAAACACCTCCTGGGTATCACTCCCACAGCCTCTGCCCATCTTTCCGAAGCCTCCCATCCCCACCTGCAGAGCTGCCTCCAGCCCCGGGGTCCCAGGAAGGACACGGAGCTGCTGGAGCCCCTCTGCTCTGGAGCCAGGCTGGGAGAGCTGGGGGTGCTCACCTGGAGAGGAGAAGGCTCCAGGGAGAGCTCAGAGCCCCTTGCAGGGCCTGAAGGGGCTCCAGGAGAGCTGGAGAGGGACTGGGGACAAGGGATGGAGGGCCAGGACACAGGGAATGGCTTCCCATTGCCAGAGGGCAGGGAGAGATGGGATATTGGGAAGGAATTGTTCCCTGGGAGGGTGGGGAGGCCCTGGCACAGGGTGCCCAGAGCAGCTGTGGCTGCCCCTGTATCCCTGGCAGTGTCCGAGGCCAGGCTGGACATTGGGGCTTGGAGCACCCTGGGATGGTGGAAGGTGTCCCTGCTCATGGCAGGGGGTGGGACTGGATGAGTTTTAAGGTCATTTTCAACCAAAACCATCTGTGATTCCATGATTCTATCCCTCTGCAGTGCCTGCCGTCACTATGGCAACCTCTGCGAGGACGTGCTGTGGGATGGGGATACTCTGTGGGACTGGGATGCTGTATGGGATTGGGATGCTCTGTGGGATGAGGATGCTCTGTGGGGTGAGGCTGTTCTGTCGGATGAGGATGCTCAGCAGGATGAGGGTGCTCAGCAGGATGTGGTCACTCCGAGCCTGCTGCTCAGGGCCAGGCAATCCAATTAGAGCTGATGCAGCCAGGGGAGGGTGATGATTCTCCTCCTAATGGCCATGGAATTGACATCTGGAAATGCTTCTAAGCAAGGAGCTCATCCCCCAGGGCAGCACCTTACCCATTACTCTCTCGGAGGGAACAGATGATGCTTGGGCAGCCCGAGGGGCACAGCCGGGGAGGGCTTTAGCGTCCGCTCGGCTCCGTCACGCAGGACGCGGACAGTGCCCGCCCGTGGGGCAGTAGGGGACACAGAGGACATTGTTTTTCACATGGGGGACGAGGCGGGACGCGAACCCTCGGCCCCGGAGCCCTGCCCCGCTCCCGGAGGCGACCGTGCGCCTCGCCGGCTGCCGGGAGTTGTAGTTTCTCCCTCCCTGCCATCCCCCTCCCTTCAGCGCCTCGGGGACTACGTTTCCCGTCATGCCGTCCCGGAGGGGCGTGGGCGGGGCGGTGGCTCGGGGCGGGCCCGGGGAGGAGGAGGAGGAGGAGGAGGAGGAGGAGGCGGTCGCTCCCCGGTAATCGCTGTTGGGCGCGCCGGGCGGGGATAAAAGCCGGCCCCGCGGGAACCCCCGGGCACCCTTCGCCTTCTTCCGCCTCTTCTGCCCCCGGGCTATGCGCGGTGCCGCGGTGGGCGCGGCGAAGTGAAGAAGCGGTACCTTCTCCGTCTTCATCCCCTTCCTCCTCCTCCTCCTCCCCGCGACCATGGGCGACTGCGGAGCCCCGGGGGACGTGAACTCCAACGTGCTGGTGGCCCGCAGCACCGGCGACGCGCAGCTGGACAAGGCGGTGTGGCAGTGGCTGAGCTGGGACAAGGTGGGCGAGCGTCGGCGTTGCCCCGGCACAGCCCGTGCCCTCCGGGCGCGGTGCGGCAGCGCCTGCGGCACCTCGGGCGGGCCCCGGCGCCCTCCCCGCCGCTCCAGCACCGCCCCGGGGCTGCTCCCGAGGAACCCCCGGCTGCGCGGGCGAGGCGCTCACCTGCGCGGGGATGGGGATGGGGATGGGGATGGATGGGGCCCTCCTGGCGCACGGAGCGCCGCGCCCGCCCCGCCTGCTCCCTCCTTGGCTGGGGCAGGCAGGTGGCGGGAGCGACGGGGCAGAGCCTCGTTAAAATGCGGCGTGAGTCTGCTTTCCTAAGCTGCCTGAATTTAACCCCTCCTCAGGAAAGAAAAGCCGGGTTCCAGCGCTCCCCTTTCCTTTTCAGCTCCAACACGGTGTCAAGAGCACTGCAGGCTTGATTAATTCGGGTTAAGCCAGCCAAAGCTGTGATAACAGTGTGGTACTGGAGGGTATTTTGCTTATCCTGTCGTTGAAAGGGTTACTTTGGGTTTTTGGGGTTTTTTTTGCAGCTGGTTTGTCCAACCGTCATGGCCTGTGCTTTAAAAAAATATCTTGATGATGGGGGAGGGTAAACTACCAGTACACCAGTGGTTTAGGCTTCTGAATGCTTTTTCCTTTATTTTTTTTAGGTTTCTATCTCCTGAAATTCTTTTGCCATTATTTTTATTAATTGGGACTGCCAGTGTGTTGGTACTGTTTCCTCCTTAATTTCATCCTGTCAGGATCAAAGCAGGAGGGCTGCAGGCAAATGCCACCTGATGGCTCTTAGAGGAGCTTTCTCCTACTTGGAAATACGGTCTCTCCTCCCAGCTTTGCAGAAATTAACAGGTGCCATCTGCACATTCTGCACTCAGAGCTGCTGCTGTGAAAATATCCGGGAATAGTGGCACGGGGGAGGGAGGGAGTGGAAAAAGGAAATAGCATTCCTGATAACACATTTGATAACCCAGGCTGAACTCCGGTAAATATTTTTTTTTAGATAATGTCTTGTTAGTGTATTGAAAGGCTTTTGTTGTTTTTAACAGGTTGTTTTGTCTTTCTGAAAAATGCATAAAGTCAGAGAACTTCCACCAGGGGAAAAAGAATCAGATTAAAACTGGCAACGTTGCAATATTCCCATTTCGAGGGCTGTAATTAATCAATAAAATACAAAGTCCAGGGTCAGTGTGAGTGGACCTGTTTGCCCTTGCTTCCCTAGGTGACAAACATGACCTTTCCTATAAAGCCGCCTGAACTTGGACAATTCGGAGCTACTTGAGGAGGTTTCCAGGAGAGCTCCTGGGAGATCTGACAACTCAAAATCACCTGGGGGAGGAGGCAGACTGGGGGCTGCTTGCTGGGGCCGGGGGTCGTTCAGGTGAGGTGTTAACAAACCGGGTGAAGGTGTTGTGGGAGGAGAGGGCAAGGAGAAACCAGGAAACATGGCATGAGCAGGGATTGTTGGGCCAATGCCCTCGTATTTCACCACAAACCGAGGAAATAGGGCCTTTGCTGCTTATCAAACTTGACCCCCCTTCCTACCCCCAGCTTCCTGAGCTGCAGGGATTTTTGTTGCCTCTGATCAAGGAAAAATCTCTGCACTCCATTCCCAGCTGTGGGAGGCTTTTGTCCTCGAGCTTAATTGAAAATTGCTTGCTGTAATTAATTACCAGAGTTGTGCTCTCTGTCCTTTGTGGTTTGGGTGTTCGTGCTCACCTCGCCTAAAACCCTGTGTGGGTGGAGGAAACCTGCCTGTGGGATGAGCATCCTGCTTTCCTCCCCTTCTCACCAGCATCCTGCATCCTCAGTAACGCTCCTGGCATTCCTCCCCTTCCCATTCTGTCCCCTTAGCTGCTGCTTTGGTGTTTGAGCCAGGCTTGGAAGCACAAGGCAGCGCCCTTTGTTCGATCCTCCTTGGTAAAGTGTGTGAACAATTAGTCATTGTTCTCCACTTTCTCCCTTTAATTCCCTTTCATCCACTTCCCAGTTTTCCTGTTCTACTTCCACATCTGCCTCGGGTCTCCTGAAGGAGTCTGGCCCATGTGGCAAGCTGCTCAGAGCAGCCTTTGTACACGCACTGCTCCTGGCTGGGGTACCTGGGGGAAGCTTTGGCTCCTGAAGGCACTGGTTCAGCTTCACATGGGGGTGGAAAGCTGGAATTAATTATCCAGGAGCTGTTTGTGCAGGCCCCATTCACTGTGTTCTCACTTGATTTTACTAATTCATGGACTCAGTATCATTGTCTCAGCTGTAGCGTAGGCAGTTCTTCCTTGCTGATAAGGTAGTTTTGGGGTGCTTTTGGAGTGTCCCTTGGTGTTCTTCTAATTTTTGTGGCTTTTGAGATGCTTTTCAAGAGGAAATGGATTTGATAGTTTGAGACCAGTAGCATGCTCAGTCATTTGACTTGCAATATTTTTGTTTATTAATACTTTAAAGTGAATTATTAAGAATAATGTTGTGTAAATGAAGGCCACAGAAAAATTAATTGAAACTCAAGCGCCCTTGAGACTTTTCCTCCTTCTTCCAGCTACCCATGCAAAGAGTGTGCAAAACAAAAACAGATTGCTGTGAGAGTAGTAAATTGCCAGTGATTTTGACAGGATATTTAGCTTTGAAACCTAACTCTGGTGGTAAGTACACGCAATTAACATGATTGGGTGTGAAAGAACCATAAGAAATACTCAGTTAATGCCCTTGTCTTTAATTCTCCACTTGATCCAAGTGTTGAATCCTGATGAGCCACGAAAAAGTGTGATTCTGCCTCAGCAGGCAACTGTGCAGTACGTGGAAAACTGAAAATTTGGCAGAGAATATATGTTTTTTTTGTTTAATAAAACTTCAGGCCTTTCTGAAAGGTGTTGCAGAGTCTCCTGCAGGTTGTGACCCCAGAGTTCTGATTCTGGCAGTGGCTTCTTATAAATGGTTGTTATATATAAAAATATATATAGTGTAATAATGTTAGAGGAAAGAATATTGCAGAACTTTTTCTCCTGGTGTTTATGTGAGCACAGAACAATGATCAGTGTGTCACCCACGCAGCAGCCTGTCTGTCTGTGTCCCAAATGCTTCTGATTTCCATTTCTTTGTGACAGGGGATGTGAAGTACTGAAGGGAAGGTTCTGACAGCCTCATTCTCTCTCCTCCCAGCGTGGCAGTAGTTCCAAGCCCTGCTCCCTGAGAGTGAGAGCCCTGTCTGGGTGTGCTGGGGACCGTCTGCTTGAGACAGGGTGGGAAGGCATTGCCTGGGCTCTGGTTGCTCTCCACTTCCCATGTTTCCATGGCAAGCCTCAAAGCTACTGAGAAATTAGGGGTGCCTCACAAATTTACATCTTGAAATGGCAGGCTACGGTGCCTGAGGGCACTCACGTGGTGTTGGTGGGTGCTGCAGGATTGGGAATTAGGTGAGGGCAGAGCTGCTACTTGGGGACAATCCAGGCCAGGGGACTGGACCAGCAGCGATGTGCAGGGAGGATGGGCTGTGCTGGAGGAGCCAGGATTGCCCGTGGCAGTGCCAGCTCACCCATCCCTAGCCCAAGCACCAGCCAGAGCCCTGTCCTCCTGTGTTGGGGTGCACTATGTGCTGGAAGAGAGATAGGCTCTGAGAGCTAAAGAGTGAGCTTTTTTATTGGACCCGAGGTGACCCTGGGAGTGCATCCAGGTCACCGGGGATGGGCTCAGAGAGGATTGTGGGTTTGTGGACAGTTTTGGGCTTATGAGATGTGATAGTTGTAGTTTGTGACTTTATAGGATATTGTTTGCCTGTTACCATAATAGGCAATGTCTGTGCACTACCCCAGGTGATTGGGGTAGTGATTGGGGGGACCCTGAGGTGAACATCTTTCCTGTTTATATGATGTGATATCCTGTAAGGTACTGGTATTTAAGAAATATTCACTGCGCAATAAAGGCTTTGCACTTTTCCATCTTGTGTGCGGAGTCCATGCCCTTGTGTGATTACTGCACTCCTGTCCCTTTTCTGCCCCAGCAGGGTGTGTTCAGGTAGCACGAGCCTCTCCCAGGGCCACTGTCCCCTTATCTGGCCTGTCCCCGTGCAGCTGGCCGTGGGCAGGACCCTTTTCCAGCGGGAGCCGGGGACATGGCGGCTGTTGGCTCTTGATTGTGGCCTTGGCCTTCCCCTGGCCTTTACAGACTGTGCTGTGTGTGCTGAACACTTAGAGGTGTGTGGTGTGGGCACTGCAGGGAGCACAGAGATACCTCCCTGATGTATCTTATGTATTGGGTTGGTATCATTTATTTATTATATAGATATTAGATATCATAGCTTTATTATATATGTATATGTCTATTAGAGAGGTATCATGTATTTATTTATACATGTATTATGAAGTTGCAGTATTCCTAGTGTTTTAGGAGGGTGATCAAATAAAGGTATGGAGTTTTCTATAGAAATTTTGGTGCTGATGGCAAGGTTCGAAGGTGTGGATTTTATTTTTTTTTTTGAGAAGTGAAAATGTAAAAGGTGATGGAGTTTCTTGGTTGAAAGCTCCTGGTGTTGTTAAGAAAGCTAGAGGAAAGGTAATAATCAATACTTATGTCCAGCAGACATTCATCAAATAACAGTAGAGGTAGGAGTCAGTGGATATTCCATAACCAAATGCAAGGCGTTTTCCACCAGTAAGTAACCCTTGGAAAACCAGTAGCAGTGTGGGGCTTTGAAGAGTCTCTCTTCCCTGTTTGGGAAGAGTCGGTGCTGCTTCTGCTGGATGTCATGCCAGGTGCTGGGATATTCCCTGCTCAGCTTTAAGCTCCTGCCACCCCAAAGCATTCCACGATCCTGGGGAGGCTGGTTGGCCAGCAGTGCAGACATTTGGCACATTTGGGCATCGAAATAAATGCTGTTTTCGTATCATCATCCATGTACTGCTTGCCTTCAGATGAAACACTACAATCTCTGAGCTCTTCACTCATGAGAATTTGAATTGCTTTGTTAGATCTGTCGAGATGCAGGGATGTCTTAAAGCACTGCTTTTTTAAGGACTGACTATTTTTGTATCAAATAGCCTAGTTTATCTCTGCTGAAGACAGGAAGGTTTAGGCAGTTTTGTATCAGTTTTTTTAAGGGTATTAAAAATCATTCAAACACTATAGTCTTAAAATCTCTAAGGAACTTTTTTTCGCACTTGAAAGACGAACCATCACAAAAGCCTGTGTGAGACCTTCAGATGTATGACTTGATTTCATAACTGCAAAGCAAACCAGCAAAACCCCTTGTTTTTTTCAGGATTTGCAATGGGGTTAAGTGTCAGCAGTGGAAGCTGTTCTGGAATTCCCAGGTCAGGGTGGCAGATGGTGCCCAGGCCCAGGCTGTGTTGCAAGAAGCTAAGCTGGGCCATAGGGTGGGAAGCTCCAGCTTGGAGGGAAAGGACAAGCTGGAAAGCTGGAAGGATGGTGCCAGGCTGGGATAATGGCAAGCTGGAAAGCTTGGAAAGCAGGAAGGACGGTGCCAGGCTGGGATAAGGGCTGTCTGGGGGTCAGGCTTATACATTCAGTAGCACTAGAACCCAGAGTGAGAGACAGATCATCAGCACTTCTGAATTTACACCCCTCTTTCTGTTGGCCTGGGGGTTTCAGGTCATCTGTAGAAAGCTTGGAGATTTTCACTTGTAACTTTTTTCTCCTACTTTATTTTCTGCAACTTCAGCTTAACTGAGTGTGACCTGAGCAAATTAAAATGTTATTTGGGTGCTATTTTGGCCAGCTCATTTTTGTTCCTTAGGAAATGAACTAAGTAGCTTCAGTCAAAAATGCTTGTTAATCTGTTTGTAAAATAAATGTTTGTGCTATTGCTTCAGTCTTGCATCAGTTTTGCAAAGCCCCATCAACTATGGAATGTGCAATTTCTGTTCTATTTTTGTAGGGAAGCAATGCAGTGTCCCCTGAAAAGCTATCAAGGATGCTGTGTAATTTAATAACCTTATTTTTAAGCAAACCCATGCACTATGATGGTGTGAAATGAGGTTTTCAATACTCTTGCCTTAGACTCTTTTCATGTCAGTCATTTGTTTCCTGGTTGGCTGCCTATGAACAGCTGAAAGAGACTTTTACTTTTGCAGTTTAATATTTGTTGTGCCCCATTGTTTTGGTTTATTTTTAGGCATGTGTTTAGCTGTGTAGTGAGCAATGTCTTGCTGTGGTTGCCCGGCCATCCAGGAGCCTGGACAATAATGGCCTGCCTTTTATTTTAGAGCACACAGAAATAAAAAGTTATTTTAAATTCATATGTCTAGCGTTCAGGGTCTGTTATCTGCAGACTGTCTGTTAAGCTGCAGGAATAGTTTCAGATTTTTCAATGAGTTTTATTGATTATTTTTTCTCCCAGTGAACGTGCACAGCTCATATCTTTGTGCTTTTCCCAGCATTTTTCCAGTCCTCCTGAAGAAGCTTCCCCTCTCTATGTGGAGCATGTTTCCCAGTGCTGCTGGAGCTGGCTGACCTCTATTTTAAATGTCAGGGGTGCTTCACCCCTGCCCTGCAGATTCTGTTTGCCTTTTTTAACCTTTCCTTGTGACCCTGCTTGAAGCAACACCACTTTAGAGAAGCACTTGTGCCACCAGACCTGTGGTTTATACCTCTGGAGTCATTGTTTTTTTCCAGCTGTGTAACCACTGCCTCTTCCTCCTCCTGTGCTGTGTTTGTAGGATCTGGGAAGTGCCTTGTCCAAACCGGGTGTCAACAGACAGGCTGAGTTTCTTGGTGCCCAAGTTAATTCAATATCAGTTGGATAACTGTGAGGAACAAATAGTGGAGGTGTGCAGTGTGCAGCTTGTGCGCTTACAAGTTCTTAGCTGTGATGGTGGTGCAGATCTAGGAAAATCCTGACTGAGGAGAGGGATCACTCTGGGTGAGAATCCAGCCTGCTGCAAAGCACCCTGTCCGCTGCTGGGGGGCTTGGAGCAACCTGGTCCTGTGCAAGGTGTCCCTGCCTGTGGCAGGGGTGGGATGATCTCCAGAGTCCCTTCCAACCCAAACCATCCTGTGGGTTCCATGATTTTACTGTGCTTGTTTCCTGTGGGTGGAGAGGAAGGAAATGCTGCTTTGAAGTTTAGATTTTTGTCCGTCTTCCAGCAGCGCGGTTCGGGAATTGAATTGTGCTGCTTGCCTTGGAAAAAACCTGTTCCAGAGTCTGTGCTCCTCACACAGAGGAGCTGGAAGGTGCCTTAATGACCAGACAAACACATCAGCGTATCAGTAGCAGCAAGAGCTCTTGAATCTTTTGTTAATAAGGATGATGTGGGAAGAATGTGATAGAAATGAGTTACAGTGAAGGCTGATGCACAGGCATTTAATAGGATAGGAGGAATTTGCTCTAGGAATGACTTAAAACTGATGAGCATGTGCAGTTCAGCTCCAGATTTCAAGCACTAAACGAAGAGCTTAATCTTCTTTTGCAGAACCAGAAAACCAAGGAGCAGATTGAGAGCTTGCTGCAGAACGGGAAGCACAAGGAGCTGCGGGAGCGCCTGTGCTGCCGGCTGACCTTCGGCACGGCGGGGCTGCGCTCGGCCATGGGAGCAGGCTTCTGCTACATCAACGACCTCACGGTCATCCAGTCCACTCAGGTGAGCTGGGCATGGCCGTGGGAGAGGCTCTGCCCTGCGGGGAGTGTGTGGGATCAGCATCCTGCTGAAATCCCAGACCTGGGATGCAGCAGCTGCTCAGCAGCGGGGTGGAAGCATGAAAGGTTCGGTGCTCAGAGGAAATGAAGTGGCTTGGAGAGGTTTGACTGGGCTGGAATTTGGCCAGTTGTTAGTCTGTATCACAGCCCTGTAGTTGGAAATCATGAGCTGCCATAAGAACTTGTAGTATTTGTTGAAAACAAAACAACAAAAACCCCAAACCAAACAAGGAAAGCCCCAACCAACCAAGCCTTTTCTTTCATTTTTAGCACAAGCTGTGAACATATATGGACTGAGTATATTAAATATACTGAAGCAGTTTATCTGTTCCCACATTTAGCCTTGACTATTGAAAATATAATGAGCTGATTGATTTGGAACCCTTGTACTTGGAAAAGCAATAAAACATTTGTTATGACAAAACTACTGAATCTTACCTGCTTTGACAGGTACTTTTTGTAGAAATGGAGCTTCAGCCATATGATCAAAGGTGTTTTATTGCATGGTTTCCAAAGGGTTGGTAAAATCTCTTATTTAATACTGCGCACTTTTTAGCTGGTTTCTCTTTGCAGGTTGATGCTCTTACCTCCTTCAGGAGCTGTGATTGAAATAATGCTTTCTGTTGGCCTAGGATGGAGTGATGTGCTTAAAACTTGGAACAGCTGGGACTCTCCTAAGCTGTTTGACATTGTTGTCTGAGTTCTACAACTGGAGCCCACACTCTTGTGGGAAGCCAAATTCCAGTACTGTTTATAGAGGTTTTGTGTTGAAGTGTTGGTTTGAAACCCAGCCTTCTCTCTGACAGTTTTTTTTTCAGGATCTTCTTGGGTCTAACAAAAAGCTTTCCTTAGGTGTCTGGTCTGTAAACTGGACACATCTCAGGATGATGCTTCGTGCAATTCTGCCCTTCCTGGTCTGGGTGTGCCAACCTCCTCTGCCGGGGATGCTGTAATGGTGTGAACGGGTCTAGGGGGATGCAGTGGGAGGAGACTGAGGAGATTGAGAAAAGAGGGGTTTAAATGTCAGTATTTAGTTGCCAGTGGTGGAATGGTTAAAAGCAGCCGAGCTGCTTTGAACAAGCCCCCTTTTCCTGGAAGCAGAGGAGGTTTCTGGGAGTCACTTCCCTGCTGCTGGGGTTGGAGGTGCTGGCGCTCCGAGCGTCGCCCGCTCCCTTTGTGCCGCAGGCTGGCGGAGCGTGACCGAGCGTGGGTCTGCTGGCTCAGCCACATTCCTGGCAGAAAGGGAAAGCTTCCCTCCTGCTCGGCAGGGAATGTGTTGGCAAGCTCAGTTTCATGGGCATTGCTGGTTTTTGAGAGTAACAAACTGGGGGTGTGTACGTCTGCTCCCTCGGTGCAGCTGCTATTTTTAGTTGTTTATTAAAGCTGTGTATCAAGCTGGGAAAAGTGGCCTCTGGGAGGTGGATTAGAACTTGTGTCTGAAGTAAACTGCAGCAGATTTAATCTTCGTTTGAGCACTGTTGTTTCAGAAGCTGAGGGCAGGAATAGTTCTGCTGAACCTGGTCTGAGCATGGGCAGCCCTGGCTCTCTGGATTTGTCCTTACCTGGAACAGGAATAAATGGCCAGTCAGATAGCAGACTTGAGTGTAATTAACACTTCCTTAAATTAAAATAAGCTGTAGTGAAGTTGCACATGTGTTCTGTGCTTCATTTGATCAGGTATTTTTCATGTGATCTTCATTTGATTGTATTGATATTATGAAAAGTCAGATCCAGGAGGGTACAGAATATTCAACAGTTGCTTTGGACTCTGCTGAAAATTGCAGGTACATAAACTCCTTGTAAAGCCCTGATTCCTTGGCTTTTGTCCTATTTATACATGTCCAGGTGCTTTTATTAGTGGGACAGAAACCTGTCACTGATCACAGTGACAAAATCAGCCACTTTTGCATCAAGGAGTTTCCTGCTGCTTAAAAAGCAAAGCTAAAGGTAATAGTTGAAAAATTTAAATGCTGGACTTCATAAAGCTGTTCCTACCTCTCTGGATTTCATCAACCAAAAATCTTTCCATCTTACTCTTGATACCATCACTTCTCCCTCCCTTCTCTTTTGAATTTGAGCATAATGGACTGGACATGCTGCAGATGTACACTTGTTCTCTTCTGCGGATTCTGCATCAGAAAATCACCTGAACCATGCAGTGGGAGAGGTAATTGTGATACCTCAGTCACCTGAAGAGAATTTTGCCTTAGAGCTGAGGGGGTTATGCAGTTGTGTGCTGACACCTGCTAATGAGCCATTAATTTTCACCACAAGATGTACCTGGACCCTTTTTAGAAGTGGTGGAAATTTGATAGTGCCCCTAATTTCTACAGCTATTAAAACCTGAGTCTTGTTAAAGGGAAATAGAAATTCTTTAAACTGAGAAACTTCTTCAAGAGGGGACTTAACCCCAGAGGTGCTGGAGTTCATAACTGCCCTCGGGGCACCTGGAAGAAGATTGGTGTGAGCTCAGGTAAAGGGTTCAGACAGTGGAGAGGCTCTGCATTCACTTCTTCACTGACATTTATAGATGTACTTTTATTTCCTGCAGCTTTCATAAAGATGTTTGGGTAGCAAGCAAGTCTTGTAGGACTGAGTTAACTTCTGCTGTGGGGTCTGTGGCGGAGCTTAAGGGATTAATTTTAAGCAAACTGCTTCGCAGCAGAAAGTAAAGACATTCCTGTTTTTCTTCATACAAAATCTTAGCCTAAATAAGGGATTTGTTATAAGGAATCTGCAGTTCATGTCTTTAGATGTTATTCACGTTATTCAAGTCAACTTGAATGAGTTTTTCCCCTTCCTCTCTCTTTGCAGCTGTGAATGAAAGTTCTTGGCAGGTTGTCAGGGCAGGGTGAACATTTTGTGTGTTTTGGGTTCAGTGTGAAGGTGACTTCAGCAGGTGGTCCTGCCATGGCACAGCCTCCAGACCTGCCATAATTCAAAGAGTTATCTTTATTTTAAGGATTTTTTTTCCTGCCTCTCTGTAAATCCCTCCACATCTGCAGCTGAGAGGGCTCTCCAAAGAGGTGCCAGTATCCACTAGGTCATGCTCTGGAGTACATCCTTGGAGTGCCTGCTTGGACTTGATCTCAGAGGCCTTTCCCAACCTTGACAATTCTGTGATTCTACAGGGCCGAAACCATATAAAATAATTGATCTTGGCTGAATTCCAGGGTAGGAGTCAGGCTGGCTTTCCAGATACCCAGTCAGATCCAGATAAAAACATCCTGAAGAATTGCACTAAATACTGGTGGGGGGGAAAATCTGTTTAACGCTGGTACAAAACACCCCCACTCCCATCAAGAGGCAACTTGTAGCTCTGTGAGAGGCAGCATTTATGGGATTAGCGTGGCTCTGCTAAGTTCACTGTGCTGCGTTGTCTGGTTGTGGGGAGCTGCAGCCTCTGGAAACTTCCTTTAACAGCAGTGCTTCCATCTTTTTATGTGAAACTGCTGATCCATTGTGGGCTGTTTCCGTGATGGATCTCCGGAGAGATTCTGGCTGGGAAATGAATGGATGTGAAGGCTGCAGGGGAGGTGAAACTGGAGTAAAAGCTGATCTTCCCACCCAAGCCATTCCCTGATTTTTAAGGCAGATTTAGGACTAACACTTTGGAAACAATGTTGAAAATGTGTGACTTGTACTGTGGGCAGAGAGATAAAGACTAGGCCGGCACATCTTGTACTGCCTAAGTGGATGGACTTTCAAAATATGGATTTTTCTCAATTCAGTCTTTAAGAATATTATTTGGATAAATGAAAGCACAATGTGGATTGAAAATGAGTGTTTGCTGCTGAGGGTTTATTGTTGTCCCACTTGCTTTTATTTCCCACAACTGTTTCTCTGGTTACTTGCTTTCTTTCAATGAACACTGGGGGAAGACCACTGCTGCTTTTGTGAATATCATTATTGATGTGTTTGAGCTGTATTTTGCCTACTGACATTATCGATCCTTTGTGGGAGATCACCTTTAATGCTTGTGTATGTTGCACTGCAGCTAATTATTTTTTTCCTTTTTTTTTTTTTTTTTGTTTTCCAGGGGATCTACAAGTATCTTGAGAGGAACTTTTCAGACTTTAAGCAGAGAGGCTTTGTTGTTGGATATGACACACGAGGTCAGGTCACCAGCAACTGCAGCAGTAAGAAGTATGAGTATTGATTACATTTGCAAGACTAGAAATGAAATTGTGGCTGTAAATGCATTCTGTCCTACCAGCACTTTTTCTGTTTGTGATGAACTGGGCACACTCTTTCCTCTCCCTTAGTCCATTTAAATAGTAATGAATGGAGGCTGGGACTAAATCCTTTGTGGTACCAGTTTGCCAGCAAATGAGGAGTGTAAGGCTGCTTATTCCACCAGAGAATGTACAGATTAAATGCACAAGAACACTAGGCTTGATATGCCTGGAGACAAATTTGAATATGAAAGTAAATTCAGAGTATTAACATCCAGCTGGAAATCCCTAAATGTTAATGTACTTTTAACACTGTCATTCTCTGGTATTTCATACCTGATTTAAGCTTGCCTGGGGGAGGAGAATTCCACCTGCAGCCTGCTGTAACCCAGTGTGTTTTCACTTTGAGGGGATTTTACCTGGAATGCTTAAAATGCAGACTTCAAGCGACGGCAAATTGTGCTCTTTGCAAGGAAAAGGGAGAAAACTGCTTCCTGAATTCTCTAAGGAATCTTAATCCCTTGTCATTCGGGGAGCAAAACACATGTGGTAATGGCATGCCTTGCAAAAAAGCCAACCCAGTAGCTAATTAGTATTTAGGTAATGAGAAGTTAGTTATTGTAGTTACTGTTGTAACTAACACAGCTCTTTAAAAAAAAATTGTAGTACTTAATGTTGTAGGGATGAAGAAGTCCTTGGTATAACAGAGTGCAGTGACTGTCTTCCAGGAGTTCCTCCTTTCCCCTGAATGCCTCTCTCCTGGGCCTCGGGGTATGTGTGGCCCATTATCCCCCAGGCTTTGGCATGAGGGGTTTAAACTCACCTGTGGCACTGTGTTTGCAAGGTGTTTGCAAACCCAGATTGTGTGGGCTAGGCACGGTCTGAAAATGGGGAAGTGTGAGGTTCCTTTTTAGCCACACAAAGCTTGGCACTCAGACTTGGTGGTGGCACCGTTGTTTCACATGTCCAGGAAGCACCTCAGTTCTCAGCCGTGTGTTCCTCCTGTGCCCCAGGACAGTGCACCCTTACAGCAGTGCTGAAATCCAACTGAACTCCCCCGAGAGAGCGGCTCCAGTGGGAGCAGCGTGCTTTTCCAGCACTGTGTGCGCTGCAGGGCCCAGGGGGATGGCAGACCATCCAGCTGTGTCCTGTAAGCAGGTTGATGTAAACCAAACAGAATTTTAGTAGCTTCACCTCCAAGCTGAGCTCTCAAACTCTTCCAGGTGGTTTCAGGTGACATTTGACAGGTGCTGTAGTGAAATTCTGAGTCAGTGAAACTTGGACTGCTGGTGATGGGAGAGAAGGAAGTATTAATGCCTGTCTGTGAGAACGAGGGAGCAAGGTGAGCTTACACCATTTAATCTCTCATCTCTTTTGACTCTGAGACTTCCCATTACCTCCTGAGCTGTGGGTACCTGAGTGCAAATGAAGTTTCATATCAGTTACCTGGAAGAGAATGAGCTTCCCTGTTGCTTGAAAGGACAAGTTTATTATAAAAGCAAGATTTAGAGCTATGAGCACTGTTCCTGTTTCTAAACATTCTGGAATAAGGGGTGCTGCTTTGCAGAAATACATTTTAGGAATAGATCTGCTTCCTGGACAGTGGCTGAAGCTGCTGGGCAGGGCTGGCAAACGAGCTTTGTGTGGGATAACAACTCCCTTTCCAAACCTGCTGTTGCAGACATCTGGTACTTCGAACTTTCTGGGAAGTTGGTACTGTCCTTGAGCAAAGGATGAGTGTCCTGCCAGCGGGTTCTGTATCTTTGTGTGGGATATCTGTTTTGTTTGGCTGAGGGACTGCAGTGCCTTGCACTGTCCAGGCAGCAGCTGGAAGTGCTGTCTCAGATTCTACAGCCTGAAAACTGTTACCCTGACTGTGCAGTTTGTAGGATAGCCCTCTTAGCATAAGCCAAAAAGCAGTAGAGTGCTTTAAGAAACAAGTGCCTGAAGGTGACATCTGGCTGCTGGGCTGCCCTGGGGAGCTGGAGTGACTGAATATTTTCTTTTTCCTGTTGGTAGGCTTGCAAAGCTCACTGCAGCAGTCCTGCTGGCAAAAGATGTACTTGTGTACTTCTTCTCCACCTATGTCCCTACCCCCTTTGTGGTGAGTCACCTTCTTGTCCGTATTGTTGCACTGCACAGTTAAGGGAGTATTTGAATTTACTGAAAAAGAACCAGCAATTTTCTTAAATTGTTACTTAACAGAAAAATAGAGGCTGCTTGGTGCACTTGGCTCTTCAAAGAGGCTGTAATAAGGATGTTGCTGAATTCCTCAGTGCCTCTGCTTTTAATATCTCAAAAATACTCTTCTAGTCACAGCAGCTTTTCCTTGCATGGTTTTAAGTCCTTGCTTATATTCCATAAGCTCTTCCAGCGTGCTGTGTATTCTGTGGATCTTGGTTTGAGGGGAGGACTGAAATGCCTGGAGTACCTGTAATTTGTTTTTCAACAAGCCTTTTTGTGAATTCCTTTGTTCTGTCTCAGCCTGTTCCTAAGTGCTCCTGTAATCTGAGTGTAGGCTTTCTTTAGTTGGCCAGTTAATGATTGCATTTTTGTAATTGATATGAGGAATGTTTTTATGGAGATGAATTAGAACCAACTTTCTGCTACTGGCTGCAGGAGACAGTGTGGAGTGTTCACGTGTGCAGTTTTTAGACAAACTGGTGCTGGGTTAAAAGCCGCCTCTGTAGGATCCTAGTGCATAAGTGTCCCACTGACACCAGTTTAGTGGCAGAGCCCTCGGGTAACGCTGTCTCGGGGTTCCTTTGCAGCCCTACGCCGTGCAGCAGCTCGGAGCTGTGGCTGGGGTGATGATCACGGCCTCCCACAACCGCAAGGAGGACAATGGCTACAAGGTAAGGCCTTGGTCACAGCGTGTCACAGCCTTTCCAGCCGCTTTCCAGGATGCCCTGCGTGCACTTGGCCTGTCGTGTGGCCACAGAGTGGTTTGGGTTGGAAAAGACCATAAAAGTCATCTAGTCCACCCCCCTGCCAGGGGCAGGGACACTTTCCACTAGCCCAGGTGGCTCCAAGCCCTGTCCAGCCTGGCCTTGGCACCTTCCAGGGATGCAGGGGCAGCCACAGCTTCTCTGGGTGCCCTGTGCCAGGGCCTCCCCACCCTCATGATGAAAAAGCTTTTTCCGTGTGTGTCCATTAGAAGGATAAGTTATTTAAAGTAATTCACTTCTATAACCTGACACACTCTTCTGTGATGAGAACTTAAGACCACACAGTTTGTGTATCTTGAGCATAAATCTGTAGTGACATTCCATAGAGTCTAATCAGCAGCTGAAGAAATGCTCCAGCAATTTGTGTGTTCACTTTTTAGGCTTAAAAATCAGTTTAAAACTAAGCCAGAACTGAGGTGAATTAGTGCACACAGTTGGGGACTGTGCTGAAGATGGGAACGATTTCAGAGTGGATTAATAAAACTCAGTAGCAGTGTGTTGTTCCCTGGCTTTCTGGGCATTGAAGAGGGGTGGGTGGCTTCACTTTGAAAGCCTGGGACAATAAAACCATCCACAAGAGCAAATGCAATGTTTTAACTGAGTATCTCCTTCCTCAACTTTGTAAGAACCTGAGCTAAACTCTCAACTTTAACTGAGCTGAGCATTCTAGAAGCCCTGTGGCAGGGCAGTGAGTGATGGCAATGTGAGAAAAGGCAGTCCTGTTGTGCACAGAGAGAACTCTTGGGGGTGATTGGACTGCTCTTGTCTTCCCTGGAACAAGTTGTAAAGTTCTTCACCAGCCTTTGCTTCTGCTTAGCTGGAGCAATGAGTAAGGAAAGAAGCCACATGAATTTCCCAGGTGCTTCATTTGTCAAGAAGCAATTTTATGTTTGTGTCTTCTGATACACAGCAGTTTACTTTTCCCAGGATACTGGTTTGTTTCCTGGTTTACTTTTCCCAGGATACTGGTTTGTTTCCTAGCTTACTTTTCTCAGGGTACTGGTTTGTTTCCTAGTCTTTCCCAAGAGGTGTTTTGTATTTCACAATTTCCCGTGTGAATTTCAGCAGCTTCTGAAGGTTTTGGACAATTTTAACTGAAGGTGACGAACCCAGAGGACGCTGACAGGAAAACAGAGGCAGATTATCTGAGCAGAGTCTGCACTGTGAGCTCAGCCATGCTATTGGCAACAGACTGTGGGAAAACTGGCCTCTAAATAATTCTTTAACAAAGACTTTTTCTGTAGCTGAGGATTAGATATGGTGTTTCCACTCTAGATAGAGTTTCCAGCTGAGAGATTACAGTTGTTCAGCTGTGGAAAAACGTGGACCTTGGCACACTGCTTATCTGTTTTGCTTTGGGTTCAAAAACAAGTGGTGCTCCTTTTTCAAAGGGAATGCCAGCCTTGGAGAAGGTGATATTTTTCTGCTGTTACAGCTTGCACAGCACTCCTATATAAAAGTGCCTGGTTTTGGTTTCTCATATCCTGATATTTCAGCTGTAATAGTTAAATACCAGCTTTTATGGAAACAGGTTGTGTTGCCGTGTCAGCTCCATTTATCACAACTGCAGTCATGAACTTGGAGGCTCATGTTGAATGATTCCAAATGTCTTGAGAATCAAGCCAGTCAGATGCTGACTTCTCTGTATGACCTAAGCAGAAAGTAGGTGGAATCCTATAGCTAAAAGAATTTATCAGGTTAATAATATTTGTAAATAAACTGTGTCTTGTTTTCTTTCAACTTATGCCAGGTTTATTGGGAAAATGGAGCACAGATAATCTCTCCTCATGACAAGGAAATTATAAAATGTATAGAAGAGTGTGTTGAACCATGGAATGGCTCTTGGAATGAAAATCTGGTAGACACCAGTCCCCTCAGACAGGATCCTCTGAAGAAAATCTGTGACAGCTACATGGAGGATCTGACAAAGATCTGCTATCATAGGTATTGTATGAAGCAAAAGGTACCTCAGTTATGTTTTTAAGTAAGCTGTGGGTTGCATGTGGAGAAACTGACTGCAGACAGACTTCGCTATGTTCTCTGATGTGTCATTACATTCAAGGGTCACCATCCTTGGGGCTAAAACATTGGTTGAGAATAAAGCAGCTGCCGTTGGGAATTAAGCTACAGTGAAGCACCCCAGTGGAAATCGTTCGATGCAAGTGAATATGCTCCAAGAGTTCTGAATAAAATGCGGGAATTCAGAGTAAAAATGAGGTGCACGTGCATAAAATAGAGGTGAGAAGATTGAGTCCAAAGGTTAGGTGGGGCAGAAGATGAGAATAAAAGGAGGAGGATGAATGATGTGAAGCAGAGCCAGAATAAGGTGGTGGAAGAGCTCAAGTTTGATGTAGAAATCACCAGTTTATTCTTGGGAGCCTTTGATCTGCTTCAGCAGGAGGTAAATATTTCATCTTCCAGGAGAAGTAGCTTTAACCCAGCCATTTCTAGTGAAAGTCCAAATAAGCACTTTCACTTGTTCCTTTGACATTAACGCAGAAATCAGCAGAATGGTACACAGAAGAACTGCAGGTTATTTTGCTTTCCCTCAGGAAAATAGGCTTGTTAAATAGCTGAGATCTTACTGAAGTTCTGCTTTCCTCCCCAGGGAGCTAAATGTGCAGACCAATCTGAAGTTTGTTCACACCTCTTTCCACGGAGTTGGACATGACTATGTGCAGTTGGCTTTCAAAGCCTTTGGATTTCAGCCTCCCATTCCAGTACCAGAGCAGAAAGATCCAGACCCAGACTTCTCTACTGTCAAATGCCCAAATCCTGAAGAAGGAGAATCTGTGCTGGTATTTTTGTTTCTTCATCAGATTCCTATGGGGAAAAACAAACTGAGGAAGAGAACAGGGAGAACCTGCTTTCAGCTGCATCAACACAGTGGGCAATCTGTGGGGGATTTTCTTTCACTGTGTGTTAGATGTAAGTAGGAAGGTTGTGGGTTTGCTTACTCTTATGTTTTGGTTTTTTTGCCCCTCCTTCTTCTCCCACCAGGAGTTGTCACTGAGACTGGCAGAGAAAGAAAATGCAAAAGTAGTAGTGGCTACTGATCCAGATGCAGACAGACTGGCAGTGGCAGAACAGCAGGAAAAGTAAGTGATGGGACCCTTTTTTGTGTCTTTCTGCAGAAGAGAGTGAGAGCCACAGAATGTTCCTAAATGGTTGCCAGGCACAGGCCTTCAATCCACCCTTTTCCTTAGCTATTTGGATATTTTTCCTCCTAGTTTTATCCTTTGGTATAGCTCCAAATGCATTTTAAATCAGTTCACTCAGCAAAGAGTAGATTAAATACTTACTGGTGTAATAGTGAATGGCCATATAAAGCTCAGCTGAAAACTGAGTGGTTACTAAAGACAGTAAAGTCTTGTTTACTGTGTTTTCATTTATATTGGGCAAACCTTCCTTGGCAGTTGTCATGGGCTTTTTTTGGTGGGGTGGCTTTTTTTGTTCGGTTTGTTTATATTTTTAATTTTAATCCTTTGTTTTCCCCTGCTTGTTCATATTGAATAGAAATTATTTTTCTCCCACTAACAGGCCCCAGTTCTGATGGTTGTGTAAGTAGAAGTTGTGCAGGCACTGCCTGACTGCAGTGTACAGATTGCATAGACTGCTCTGTATGGATCAATTCTAGACTGCTCTCCTGCTCCTGGGTAACCAAAGGCCTGAGCTGTGTTAGAGCTGCCAGAGAGGAGACCCTGGGGGTGTCTTTTCTGGCTGGCAGAATGCTCTGGGCTTGTAAATCCCTGAGGTGTGAGAAGTGTGGAGTCCTGTCAGTACGGTGGCTTTGTCTAGAGCAGCGTGTGCGTGCTGTGCTCACATCCTGGTGTTCAGTGACTGCAGAATCCGCTCCCTGAGCGGTGCTCCCAGGGAAGCTGCGAGAGCCTCACCTTGCCTCTCCTCCGCAGTGGCTGCTGGAAGGTGTTCACAGGCAACGAGCTCGCAGCCTTGTTCGGCTGGTGGATGTTTTCCCACTGGAAGGAGAACTGCTCCCCGGATGCCGACGTGAGGAATGTTTACATGTTGGCAACCACGGTCTCCTCCAAGATTCTGAGGGCAATTGCACTTAAAGAGGGGTTTCACTTCGAGGTGAGTGTGGGTTATGTGTTATTGTCTCCATGTGAACCCCTGCTGGTGACCTCACAAGTGAAAAGCAGTCAGGGGACGTCCAGGCTTTTGGCTGGGAGTTTTGAGGGATTCCAGCTCACAGAGAATGTTCTGTCACCCAGACGAGCCTCATTTCAATCTCCTCAGTGTTCTCAGACTGGGAGATCAGCTTGGGCAAAGCTCAGTAACAGGGACATGAGTTAACACCTGAATTCCAGATAACAGGAATACCTTAGCTGTGGTTTTCTCCCTAGAGGGAAGTTCTTCTGTGTGAGAGCAGGGAGGTTTGTGCAGCCTGCTGTGTTCACTGCAAGTGATGATGGGTTTGTGATGAGCACTTGGAGGTTACACAATGGCCCTTCAGGTGCCTGGTGCCAGCAGGTTTTAAATTTGGGTTTACTTCAGGCTGGGACAGGCAGAGGAAGTCCTGTGTTCAGATCTTTAATGCAGATTTGTTAAGACCTTGCTTAAAAAGAAACTGGGCATGCCCTCTTCAGACTGAGTTATTTTAGTTCCTGCATCCAGATTAAATCAGATTTCTGTTGGATGTTAGCCAGAAGAGAGGCAAGTGCCTGAAATCATAGCACAAACATACAAAGGGCCAGGCCTCGTTTATCCATGTCTTAATTAAATCCATGTGCAATAGGAATAAATATTTTGCCAAACAATGAGGAATTTAAAATTGAAAGCAACTCTGAAAACCATTTTGAGAGACTGGCCAGATAAGCCTAATCAGGGTGGATGTCAGTTCCTTGCAGTGGATTTGGTTCTCTCTTTAAATGCTGGTTTGTTTTTTTTGATAGGAAAGGGACATATTTGACTGAAAGAAAAAGAGAAGCTAGGAATTTACAGAACCTCTTGGCCTACTCTAAAAGCTCCCTCTTTATTTGTAACTTCCTTCTCTCTAAGAAAAAATGTTTCTAAGCTTTTGACTGCTTTTGCACGATTTATGTAAAAAACCCCTCAGAGCAGTGCTCTCCCCTCCCAGCACCTAAAAGTGTTGCTTTTATATTTCTGTAGTTTTTCCTCCTGAATAACTTTGTCTCATCTGATGAGCACCACAGATGATCTGATGTGATCTCAGAGCACCACAGTCCCTGACACACTTTTTCCTTGGTTTGGTACTCATGTCCTAGTTGAGTATCCCCTAGGAAAATGCTATCCAGTGGCTCTTTGTCTTGGATTCATCATCCAAACTGAAGATGTGACTTGTCTGGTGCTTCTTTACTGTCCCTATTCTGCTTGTCAATTAATTAGATTTAAATTTAAGGAAATCACTTCAAAAAAATCATAAAAATGTCCTTAAGCTTTAGTGTTTTGACTCTGCAGCAGTCTTCCCATTGACCCTAAAATTCAGAATGCATCATTATATTTTCTCTTTGGTTGTGTGTTTTTGTTTTTCTCAGTTTGAAGTGAACAGTGGCTATACTTTTTTTCTTTGAATTTGAACTACATTGAAAATGTGTATTTTAAGTATTCTTTTTTTCCCCTGTTTTAGGAAACACTCCCTGGTTTTAAATGGATTGGAAGCAGAGTAAAAAATCTCCTAGATAACGGAAAAGAAGTTATCTTTGCGTTTGAGGAGTCTATTGGTATGAATGCTAATATCCCTTTAAACTGTTGAGAACTGAGAGGGGGAATGTGAATAGCAAGGACTGATCTTAGTTTTGGAATAGAACACACAAAAAGTATTTTTTGTCCTAGTAGTTGGTAGCATTTGTATTTTGCTCTCATCAGGCTGACTTGCCAACTCCCATAACAATAAATTGTGTCTGACTTGCTGATTCTGGTATTTCCAGCCCTATAAGCCCCAAGTTAATTAGATTCTCCTGCATATGCAGCAATAAAGCAGCTTCCATGTACTTTACAGGATCAAAGGTTAAAACTTCACCTGAGTATATCAGTGTGATAATGTCAGGTTGTTTTTCCACCATCACTTTTTTCTGCCTAGGCTTCATGTGTGGCACGTCAGTGCTGGATAAGGATGGAGTGAGTGCGGCTGTGGTCATTGCTGAAATGGCAACTTACCTGCAGGGCCAGGGCCAGACCCTGGCACAGAAACTCGTTGACATTTATGAAACGTGAGTGGTGTTTTTCTTTAGAGTGTTCTACTCCACTGTTTTAGAGCTGGGAATAATCTAAGGAGTATTTATTTAAATATAAATATATATAAATAAATGTTTGTGTCCCTCAGATGTTTTCTCACTGTAAGTTGTTGTGGGGTTTTTTTATGCATGATGGGTTACAGCCCATCACTGGTGCAGATACCACTGTGCCTAAAGGGGCTCCAGGAGGGCTGGAGAGGGATTTGGGACAGGACACAGGGAATGGCTTCCCACTGCCAGAAGGGATCTGTAACAGAGCAGGGGTGGAAGGAATGGCTATGGACACAATCCCAGCAATAAAACAAGGATTGTGTTTGGCAGAATTAAGATACCAAATGTGCCAAAACCTCCTGAATCTCACAACTGAAAGCATTAATCTGCTTGTAGGTATGGATATCACATATCCAAGACTTCCTACTTCCTGTGCTATGATCCTCCCACTATCAAAAGGATATTTGAGAGACTCCGGAACTTCAATGGCCCTCAGTCTTACCCCAGCTGCTGTGGGATTTACAACATCTTACACGTCCGAGACGTCACCACTGGCTATGACAGCAGCCAGCTGAACAAGAAGTCGGTGAGTCACAAAGTGTTTTTGCAGAGGAGGGCCTGCAGAAACTGGAAGGGAAATACACTGGGAAGGAGGCAGATGTACCTGTCAGCTGCAGGGGCAGAATGCTCCATCAGAACATCCAGCATCCTTTACTGGGGAGAAAACTGCCTGAACGGGAAATGCGGTGGTTACTCTGGTATGACAACCAAGGGACTTCATTGACTCACTGAGCCTGGTGCTCCTGCAGCTCCTCAGCGCCCAGGGGCCAGGCCTCCAGTGGCACTAAGGGGCTGCTGTTGTCTTGTAGGTGCTGCCAGTGAGCAAGAGCAGCCAGATGATCACGTTCACCTTCCAGAACAGCTGCGTGGCCACGCTGCGCACGAGCGGCACCGAGCCCAAGATCAAGTACTACGCCGAGATGTGCGCCCTGCCCGGGAACAGGTCAGTGCCCCGGGCCCTCCTGGCTGCCCACAGCAGGGAGAGACATGGAGTGGGATTCTCAGCCTCTCCTACACTGGGCTTCTTTAACTAACCCCATTCTCAGTTTACTTAGAATTAAAAAGTGATCGGGTGACAAAATCACAGAATTATTTAGGCTAGAAAAGCTCTCTGGGATCACAGAGTCCAACTAGTGACCCACCCTCACCTTGCCAACCAGACTGGGGCACTGAGTGCCACATCCAGGCTTTTCTTTCTCTTCTGAAGTTGTGCTGCTGCTGGTGAGTGCATTTGCAGCCAGGTGGGTTCCCGTTGCCTTTGGGAATCTGCTGTGGTACTCTGAGCTGCTGGATAGGAACTAGAGATTGTTCACCTGGGTTGGGCTTCTTCCAGTTTAAAAGGGTGGGGGAAAATCCAGGGTGTGTTTACACCACAGAAAAACCCCTTCTATTATGGAATCATGGAATGGATTGGGCTGGAAGGGACCTTAAAGACCATCTCATTCCACCCCCATGCCATGGGCAGGGACACCTTCCACTATCCCAGGTTGCTTCAACCTGGCCTTGGATACTCCCAGGGGTGGGGCAGCCACAGCTTCTCTGGCAAACCTGTGCCAGGGCCTCACCACCTGATTATTGCAGTATTAATTGAAATTAATTCAATTAAAGAAGAAAAGGGCCACTAGAGGGCTCTGGGCACCATCTTTAAAAGTCCCTTCTGACCCAAACCATTCTGTGAGTCCATGATAATCCCTGCTGAAAAGGAGCTTGTTAAAGCAGGCAGCTTGGAGTCTGGACACCTGGTGGAGTAGGAAACACAGCAGAGCAAGTCCATCCCCGTCAGATCTTGCTGTTTATTTCTTTGTTTGGGTGTTTCCCAAACCTCTGACCTGGCCCTGTTCTTTCCTGCAGTGACAGAAGTGTGCTGGAAGAAGAGCTCCAGAAGCTGATTGAGGCTTTGATTGAGAATTTCCTGGAGCCTGACAAGAACGGGCTGACCTGGCGCTCTGCGTAGAGCCTGGTGCTCATGGGAGGCACTGTGTGGAACAAAGGACCCAGGAGCAGAACCAGTCTCATGTTTGTGTGTGTGTGTGTTTTTGAAACAGCTGCATTCTTGTTCTGTAAAGAAGAAGCATTCTTTTGTCAGGCTTTTCACCAAATTGGGATAAGGAGAGGCAGTCAAAGTAAAGGGTGGAATGTGTTATAGTTTTCAGTCCTTTTGACCAAAAATTTAATTAACCCACACCTGTGCAAGTGAACTGCCCTAGTACCTTTGAGGCAACTGAGCTTGGCTGCCACATCTTGTCTTAAACTCAGTTCAGGTACCTAAAACACCTTTTTTGTGTGTGAAAAGGTTTTAAAGGAGTGGTCACTCCAAACTGACAACAAAGGCTGCTTCTTCCCTGCAGCTCTGAGACCTTCCCTACAGGTCTGCACTTCCAAAAGCATCGAAGCAGAGCTCGGCATTTCTTGTTTAGGCAAATTGTTGACATTTTTCAGCTACTTAAGAATTCTTCTGTTGGTAAAGATGTTCTTGGTGCATTGTAGCTTTCCTCTGTGTGTCTTAAAATAATTGGCAGTGAAACAATAGTGGCAACAGCTGCAGCTTGGGCTTGGAATTGCCTGGTGCCTTTCCAAGGCTTCCAAAGGAGCAGGAACTTGGTCATTCCTTGGTAAAATTGCCCCTTCTGACTACCGTAGGCTCTGTAGCTACTTTGTCCCACAGCTCTGAAGGGTGTTAAGCTTTCTTGGTTTTCTGTATTCAGTTACTTTGAATGAAAATGCCAGTCAGTGACTTCTTTTTTTTTTGCTGGCCTGAATTTATATTGTCTGTGTATTAAAAAAAACCCAAGGAAGAAAGTGGAGATGAGAGACTGACAGAGTTATTAAATTGTGGTTTTTTAAAAAATTTTATTTGGTCGTGTCCTGTCAGGTAATTTCTGTTAGAATAGCACTTTGCAAATACTACTATTCTTTCTTTAAGAACAAAGTTTTAACAGCTTCTCTCATTTTTCTCCCTTTGCTCAAGTAGCAACTGCTAATCACATTTTCCCAAAAAAACCCACCCAAACAAACCAATACCCAAGTTCTTCTTGTGGTTATATTGGATTTTGGGAAATAAAGGCCGTGTTTTGGCACAGGAGAGCTGGTTCTGGACAGCTCCCTGCTGTCACTGGCAGCAAGTAAAGAGAAGTAGTAGCAATTCAGTGCTGGGTTTTATCTGTGTTGGAGATGATGGGAGAAGACCCCAAGGTGCCGTGGAGTTCAGGCTGTTGTTTTGCCACTGTTGTTGCCTCTCCAAATTCACCCTTCCTCTGGTTATGCCCTCGCAGCTGGATGCTGTAGGATGGCACAGGGTAGGTTTGTGTGTGTTGCCTCTCCATGGCTTCGGAGAGCCCTGAGGTCTGGGTGTTTCCTGCTGCCAGCAGCTTTGCACTATATCCATGGAGAAGTATTTCAGTGTCTGTGAATGTACCTGTACTAGAGAAGGTCTGTGTTGCACAAATTCTGACCTGTCACTATTTATTTTTTTATTTTTAGAGAAAGTATCTCCAAATTGTTCTGCCATTGAGTGAAATGTATCTAATGCCAAAAGCTGTTTGTTTTTTACCTTGATTGTACATTTGACTGGCATGGTGGGGAAAACAGGTAAAACCAGTTACACTCAGAGGATGCTTTTGTTGTTGTCCATGCTGGGTAGGGCTGGGAAGGCATTTCTGACTGCTGCTTTGCCTTCAGCTTTCCCAAAAAGGATGCAAACCTGGATCCCCACTGCACTGAACTTGGAGCTCTTGCCATTCCTTCCACTGGCAGCAGATTAAACCCTGAGGTGTTGAGGATTTTGGTCTCCAAGTACTAGAGAGGAGAACAAGTGACTTGGGACATAGTTTTGAACAAACACTGTAAAAAGCACAGTGTGTGTGTGTGATGAGACCAGAGCTGTGTGTTACTGTAGCAGTCATATCTTGTGAGTGATGGTTGTGCTCCTGCAGAGAGCAGGAAGAGATCTGCTTTGTGTCAGTAGGCAAGTGCTAGCAATGGAGAAGATGTTTTCAAATAAGCATTGTTAGGAGCTGGTAACTGTTCATAGTCTAAATATCTTTAATTAAAGAAGAAAACCCAGCTGTGGGGTGTTGTGTATCTGGGATTTTCCCCATGGGTAGGTTTGACAGCGAGCTGTAGCTGTAGTGATGCTTTTGGGATGACAGCAGCAGGCACAACGTGTTGAATGTACTTTCAGGGTATAATAACTATTTGCTGTTTTGAAACTGCTGCTACTGTTGTTTTCCTACTGTATTGGAACTGTTTGATATATTTATACTGTTCCATCTGTGGAACTCCTTTATCTCCTCCTCCTAATCTTGCATCCCTTACTTCTGTTACTGTGAAGGACTGGAATTCTCGTTTCCTTGCCCTGTAACTTTGTTATGTATCGTGTTAGAGTTTACTTGGTTTGTGCACAACCTTCCTTGAGTTGTCAGCTGTCCTTTCCCACTTCTCAGATAAGAACAAAGGCTTTTCTAACTTGAGTAGAAAGCAGGTCACAGATCAAAGGATGCTGTGGATGTTGTTTCTGAGGTGCTTCCAGGTAAAACACACCTTTTCAAAGGCTGGACAGTGGCTAAAACTGCAATCATACAGCCAGTGAGTTGGGTTTAGTGTTTGATAAAATATAGAGGGCTTGGGTGTGTCCCTTTGCTGTGACAGGTTTAATCTCTGTGGTGAAGTGGTGTTTCTGTGGGCCTGGGACAGGAGCTTTCCAAGTTCAGGGCTTTGCCAGGCAAGGCTGAGTGTCTGTGAGGCAGAGCTTGTGGCTGGATTTCTTACTCTGGTTTCGATAGAGCAGCCAGGGTGTGGATTAAGTAGTTCCAAGTGCTGTCCATGTCTCTCCTCCTGCCCCTCTGAGGGTGTGTGAGGGAATTGTAAACTGTGGCGTGGCAGAGAAGGAGGGATGTGTGTAACAGGGAGAGCTGGGATGCAGTTGTGGCCCAGAGCAGCAGCGCAGCCCCCACTTTGTGTTGGGCTGCTGAGCCAGCTCTGCTTCCCTTGTGTCCCCAGCAGGATGTGACTCCAAGGAGCTGGGGTTCCCTTGGGCTGCGGCAGCGCTGGGATCTGGCCTGAGGAGCTCTGCTCCTTTCCCTCGTCTGAAACACGCAGCCCTTCCTTCTGAGGGGAAGTACACACTCGGGTTGTCCAGGGGTAGATGAGGAGGGCAGACCCTCTGTGGTGGCTCAGCTGTCCAGGGGAGTTGCCCAGTGCTCCCTTACCTGCCTCGCCTGCTCCCAGGCTCTGGTGGTTGGTTACCTGCGTGTTGGCATCCCCGGAGTTACTCCCTGGGTCAGCTGTGCTGGGGTATGGCTTTGTGTGCCCTCTCTGCCAGGTACACTCTACTACGGTACAAGCCAGGAGAGGAGCGATGGGTTCTGGCCCCTGGGCTGGGTGGGATGTGTGTGCTGCCCTAGGAGGCACCTGGATGGTCTCTAAAACTGATACTGTTATCACTTTGTTTTGTCTTCCCTCCCCCTTTTTGTCCTCTTCTCTCCCCAACTAAGAGAGAGGGGGCTCCTTGCATGGTGACATGTGGGTGGTTGCAGTCCAGCTTGATTCCCTTTGCTCGAGAGTGGCTTTGTACAAGGTGATTGAAGTATCTCAAGTTGCATCGTTCTCCTTGCCTGGAATCTTGGGGAGTTCTGGATCTGTACTCCTGTTTACCCGACGTCTGTTCTGTAAAAGTAGGGCATATTACAAGTACAGAGTGAGAATTTGCACTTTTTCTGAAGAGTTTCTGTATACTGCTATGTTGATTTAGCTGAATGAAGTGTTATAAGTAATAAAATATTCCCTTCATAGTCTCAATCCAGGTTTCTTCCGTCTTCTTTAGCCAAACACTTCTGCCCCAAAAGCTGAGCTGGGCTTGGAGGGATCTCCATGTGCCACTTGGATAAGGCCTGGGAACAAGAGGCTGTTCAGAGCCTCCTCCTCTTGCTGGCACTGAGATCTCCCCTGATCGTGGAGGGTGGCCCTGGGGCTGATGGGGGGCCTGGGACCTGGAGGTGTGGGGGTGAAGCTGCTTCAGGAACAGCAGTGGCTTGGGAGGGAGAGGGTGTTTGAGGGAAAAGGGGATGGGGAGAGGAGCAGCCACTGCAGCAGCTGAGCTGGGGTGGGCACTGCAGGGAGGAGTAGGGCTGGCATGAAGGGATTTTGGCTCCATATAGGATGTCCCTCCAGGGAAGGTGGCAGTGGAGAGGGACTGTCCCTCTGTTCTTAGGAGCCACCTGCTCCTGGGCATCTTCTGGCCTTCTCATGCAGCCATGAAACCGAGACAAGAGCTGATTTCATGGAATCCTAGCAGCTCCAGGAGGGTTCCCGTGTCCTGTCAGTGGTGGCTGCAGGCTTCATCCCGTGGGATCCTGTGTACCAGTTGTTGTTTTATCTGCCAAGGCTGCTCTCCCTGAGCCCCTCTCCTCCTCCCGGCTCACCAGAATTACCTCCGAATTCCAGTCCATCCTCTGCAGGGCATTGCAACAGATGGTGCTTTCCAGGGAGAGACTCAACCCTACCCCTTCCCTGGGAGAAAACAGGCTAAGGATGGGGGGAGAGGGACAGGTTTGTTTGGGCTCGGGGTGACGGGAGCAGCGGGATCCCCCCAGGCAGAGCAGGGCCGGGACTGGAGTGGGGGGCACGGTGCCTGGCTGGGCCCCCACCGGGCTGTGGATGCAGGATCCAGCACTGGATGTCACCACCAGTCTGTGCAGAGGGATGGAGCCCCGGGGGTGCCAGTGTGTCCCCCTCAGTGTGGGGGGCAGTTAAGGGCCAGGCAGGACCCCCGGGAGTTCAGGTTTGGGGTGCACTTCAGCAGGGAGAGGGGGGACCCCAGGACTGGCATCTGCTGTCCTTGTCCCTGCTGAACACAGACATTTCTTCCAGGAACAGCATGACTGGGCTGGTCCAGCCTCCTCGGGGCTCGTAGGAGCAGTTTGGGGGAACAGAGCATCTCCTGGAGGCTCCAGGGCCCCTCCGTGCTGCTGGCAGGGCACCAGGACCCAGGGACATCAGGCTGGGAGCAGCCAGGGTCGCTGGAAGCTGATGGGTCCTGGCAAGCAGCAGTGCTTGGCTTCACATTCAGGTCTTGTCAATTTAAATGTTAATTTAGTTACTAAATTAATTACCAATGTGCCAAGCCCAGCCCGCGTGGGCTGTCCCTTGGGCTCAGCTCTCTGCAGGCTCCCGAGGCTTCTCTGGAGACAGTCCCTCCTGGATTGATCCTGCTTGGCTGCTTCTTGCTGTGGGAGGATGTGGATGGTGCCCACCGGGCTGGTGTTGGAGTCAGGGCAGCCAGAAGGGATGAGGGCTGGCTGCTTCCTGCTGTCCTGTTCTGTGGGAAAGCTGAGGAGGGGTGTCTGGGTATATGGAGCATGCTGGAGCACCCAAAATCCCATCTGAGGGCCTGAGCTGGGAGTGGGACCCACAGCCCCCAAAACCTGGTTCTGGGAGTCAAGGGGGGGCCCTCAATTGAACTGTTTCCCAACAGAGACACTGAGGCACAGGGGAAGGGAGAAATGGACTCAGGGACCCATCCTGCCCAAGCAGAGCAGCATCTCTGAGGCTGAGGAGCCTGAACAATTAGAAGTCATGAAGATCATCTAAAAATAGGGATTAGTAAATGTCAGGTTGGCGAGTGGCTGGGGAACGTGCTGGAGGATGGAGCAGCTCCGCGGGCTTGTCTGTGCCCGCGTGTCCTTATGCAGGACCAGATGCACTGATCTGCCTGGGCTGATCCTGGCTCCCCAAACCCCCCAAAACCGGCTGATGTGGATCATCCTGGACAGCCAGCACCAGAGGCATTTTCTGGGCTGTTTTATCCTGACAGGAGCTGTAGAAGGTCCCAGCTCTGCTTTGGATTGGAGATGGGGTGGGGGACACCAGGCCCTCAACATAAGTTATTTTCCACTGGCTTTTGATGGGAGCAAACTCCAGCGAAGACCTGAGGCCCCATGGGATGATCCCAGCCTCAGGATTTGGGTGATGTGCTGCCAAAACCACCTCAGAGATGCTCGGTCCCCCTCTCTGTGCAGACACTGGCAGCCTGGTGGCACAGGGACACCCTGCAGGCGTTATCTCCCCCATCACCTCCAGCCCTGCCAGCTTCTCCCTCATCCCCAGAATGCCACCTGTCCCCAACGTGCCAAGAACTTGCTTAAAACAGCTGGGAACAGAGGTTTATTTGGAAAAATAATCCAGATTGGGGCAGATTAGTGGAAACACATCCTTCCCCATCTGCCTGCGCGGTGCTGTGCCAGTTCCCTGAGGGGCTGCCTGGAGCCAGCCTTGGGGAAAACACGCAGCTCTGCTCATTCCAGGGGCTTTGACCTGCCCCCTGAGCCCCTGGCCAAGCTGTGTGTCCCCAGCTCCTGTCCCTCAGGAAAAGTCTCCCAATTCCTGGTGCTGTCACCTCCAGCCCCCGCCTTGCTGCTGGGGACAGGTCAGTGTTCAGCAAGGAACCCCCGTCTCCCAGAAACATCCCAACCTGGCTAATTAGAAACATCCAGAGGTAAATAGGAGAAATCCTTATTAATAATCCCAGTTTCTTTGGCAGGGCACAGGAGCCACCTCTGAACCAGAGGAAGGACACACAGAGCACTGTCCTGGGTGTGGAGGTCCCAAACCCGCCGAGTGTTTCAGGTGAACCCTGCTGAGGACCGAAATCCATTTCTGTGGGGTTTTTCCTCTGTGCAAACCCTTCCCTGCTATCAGGAACTCGACCCTGCTTTGTTTGTGCCTCAGTTGCCCCAAGGTATGAGGGTAACATCCTTGACTCGCTCTTCCTAAAGGAATAAATGAAAAGCAGAGGGGTATTTTTCCTCCCTCTGAAGGTTTGTGTTAACTCATGATAACGGAGGAGGAGGGTGAGGATGAAGGAGCCTGGTGTGTAGTTCTCAGGGATGAAGTTGCTTGGGGAGAATTAATGATCATTAATTTTCTGTCTTTCTGTAAGGACGAGGCAGATTGGGGCTGCTTTTCCTCGCAGCCCCAGTGCAGGAGCACCACAGCTCCATGCTCAGTGAGGAGGACAAGGGTGCTGCTCCAGCTCAGTTATTTCACCTGGATAAATCCAGCTGCCCTCACCACGCTGGGAGTTTTGGCCTCTTCTGCACTAAAGGAGCCTGTGCTCAGCCTCTTTCCTACAGCTCTGGGCACCATGGACCACCTTGGGCCACAGCTGGGATGCCCTGGTCCAGTGACACAAGCACCTGAACTGCCCCAGGATGTGTCCTGGGGGCTGAGTACAGGCAGGGCTGCCCATCCCAGCTCCAGCTGCACCCACATCCACCTCCCTGGCCAAAACTGCCTGCCTGTGGCTGGATCAGCCCAGGGAACATCTGAACTTTGGAAAACAAGGAAGGAAAAGCAGATCTGAAAGCCTGCACTGGTAGCAAAGCGTCGCTGGCATTTCATATCCAGGGCGCATAAACAAAAAGTTTTTGGCTTTTTTCCCCCCCTCTGTTTCGGTGATGAGCCGCTACAGGGGCCTCTGAGCATCCTTTGCTTGGTTCACATCAGGGATGCTGTTTCCATCCTGCATTTCCTTCAGCTCCAGGAGCTGCTGGTGTAACTTTCTGCTCCAGCAGCAGCTCCCTGTCATGAGCTTGGGACACTGGGAGGTCCACATTCCTTCATGGAAAGGGACGGCATGCAAATGTGATGGCAGCTGGGCTTCTCCAAACACAGGGCTGTCTCTGGGAACCCAAAATGCACATTGTGAGTCTCAGCTCGGTGACAATGCCCTAATCCAGAGGTTCCCTAATCCTGCTCCTTCGTCATGTGTGGGGTATGCGCTGTACAGAATAATATTGATGCTAACAAGCCACAGGAATTATGCTCCCACAGCTGCTTACCCACCCCTATCCTACCCCTTGCACGTTGCCTGGGGTGGGCTTGGCCTCCCTGGAGGGGTCTCACTGCACCCAGTTTGGAGGGCCAGGAGGATCCAAACCTTTGGCACCAAAAGAAGTGTCCTCATCCCTGGGGATCAAAAGCCACCACCTCCCTCCCTCCAGCCTCAGGAAAAGCTGGAGCAACCAGCTGCCCACACCAGCCCCTTCAGACAAAGGGCTCTGGGGTCAGGGAGTGTTTGGCCACTTCTCCCTTTGCCTGAAGGCGATGTCCTTCGTTATCTGCATTATCTATTGCCAGGCTCTGGCAGCTGCTGCCAGACCGGTGCTCCGTTCCCTGCTCCAACAACCCCGTGTGCCCGCAGAGCCCTCCAGGCTTCTCCCTGCTCCATGGTCACTCTCGCCAGCTCTGTCCCCGTGAATGGATGCTGCACTCCCAGAGTCACAGCTGGGACATGCTCTGCCAGATGTGCAAATCCACCCCACAGCCCCTTCTTTCGCTCAGGGGCTGCGGTTTGGCTGCACTGGGGTTGGAAATGGAGGAGGGAAGTGGATGAAGGCGAGGGCAGGCTGAGATTTCTCCCCTTGTAACTCAGTGCATGGGGTGACAAGGTGGCACGGGAGCCCACAAGCTCCTACGATGGGGGGAAAACCTTAGGAAAAGGTCTTCAAAATGCAACAAGTTCTGCAACGAGCTGAGCCATGGGGATCTCAGGATTCCCCAGGAACCAAGATAGAGCGGGGAGCCAGCTCCCTGCTCAGAAGGACCAGCTCAGAGCATCCAGGAAAATAATTTTGACTCCCAGTGCTGTATCCCCACCTGACCACAGCCCAGCTGCAAGCTCTGCTCCCGCTCTCCCACCTCGACGCTGGGATTTCAAGGGGAGGAAGTTCAAAGGGGAAAAATGCAAAGGATCCTGCACCAGGCTCCATCGCTCCCGGAGCTTCCAGGCACGCCCGGGATGGAAATAACTGTGCTTTCCACCTGGCAGCTGAGTCCACACGCACCGCGGCTCAAGGAACACAACTCCCACAGAACTCTCACTCCCAAACCCAGCACACCGGGTACCGGCCACTCCTGAGCATCCCCAAACACCCGGCAAACCCTGGCGCTGGCCCCGGCACGGCTGGATGCAGCCGCGCTCCTCACCCTGCCCGCCTCGCCTGCACCAGCCTCCCGCTGTGCAGAAAGGCAAACGCAGATGGGTCGAAACGCAACGCTTCAGTTTTCATCCCAGCACCGAAACCCAGCATTTTAAGATGCTACATCGCAAAAGCTGCAGCTTCCTTCGGGGAAGCGCCGCAGCCCCGCAGCCGGAGATGCTCCGCGCTCTGGCACCTCATGAATTACACACCAAACCACCCGGGAGACAAAAATTGCTTTAGAAAACTGTTACCTGGATAATTTTCCTGAGCCCCTGCGCCGCTGCCAGGGAAGGATCAGGACTGGCAGAGCCTGAGACAAGCCACACGAAACCCCACTGCATCCCTGGCCACCAAGCCAGCTCAGGAACAGAAGTTTCTAAGCACCGGCGAAAACACGGGAGCCCAGAGCTCCCTTGCTCTGGCAAAGCAACCACAGTAACTTCGCCTCAGCCACGGGGATATTCGGAAATCGTTTGCAAGGAGCTTTATAGAAAATAGACGATGGAGTGGGTGCAGCTTTCAATATATTTGCTCTAGGATATAGTAACAGGCACTAAAGCAAACACGGGCAGGGGAACTAGGGCGGGAGCTTCTGCTTCGCTCGTTTTAAATTACAAAGTGCCGAGACAGCCAGGTCTACGCTACATTCTAGAGTCAAGGGGCTGCTGCCCCCGCGTGCCCCGGTAACATGCACGCAGCCGGCGGAGGCGTTTCCTACAGCTGCATCGCCTTGTGCCTGGAACGAGCTGGAAATGTCATTGAACAAACTAAATGGATAAACGGGCTCGGAAAAGCACGTCGCTTCTCGCGGGGAGCAGCTGGATGGTGTGTTTTCCTCTTTGCAGCGAAACGAAAAGGGAAAAAAAAAAGAAATCAAGTTAAACTTTGCACCTGTCAAATAGAAATCTAATAGGAAAGAGGGCTGTACATGGTCAAGTCCGGGCTCCAGGAACGTCCAGGAGGGCAGTTTCAGGTATTGCCCGCGGCTTCCTGGGCTGGGCCAAGCAAACACTCGGGTGCGAGCGCCGCGCATCCCGCGTGCCGGAGGGACCGGGCGTGGGGAGCGCCGCCCGATGCCCCGGGAGCGGCGGGGCTGTGCACGCCAGCGCCCCGCGGGGCCGAGCCGGGCGTGCTCCGCCCGCGGGCACCGGCACGGGGGACCGGTCCAGCCCGGTGCCCCGCGGGAGCCTGTAGGGTCGGAGAGGGCGCGGGCAGGGGGAGCCGGTCCGGAGCCCTCCAGGGAGGGCCACCCCACCCTGGTGCACCCCAGCGCCCGCCCCCGAGGCCGGCTCGTCCTCAGAGACCCATTTTCGGTGGCGCCGTGGCAAGGGGACGGATGGGCCAGGGCGAGGCGGGTGCCGGGCGCGGAGGCGTCGAGGGGCGGCTGGGCGGGCGGACGCCGCAGGGGCGAGGGTGGGTGCCGGGGGTGCCGTCAGAGGCCGGGGGTGCCGGCGCAGCGCGGATCGGCGTCCTGCTCGTAGCGGTAGTGGTAGCCCTCCATCTGGTCGCGGCACGCCTCGCGCAGGTTGTGCAGCCAGCGCTTGATGCCGCGGCGGTTCAGGTAGAGCACCATGAGGAAGACGATGCCGATGAGCGCCAGGACGATGCCGAAGAAGACGTAGGAGGCGGTCTCCAGCTGGCCGGGCTCACCGCCGTCGCTGTGGGCGCAGGCCAGCGCCTCGGGCCGCAGGCGCAGCAGGGCCGTGCCGCGCAGCCCCGGCGGCCCCGCGCAGCGCAGGCTCCGCGCGTCGAGCACGCGGGCGGCGGCCGCGCGCAGCCAGGCCAGGAAGGGGCGCAGGCCGCAGTCGCAGCTCAGCGGGTTCGCGCCCAGGCTGAGGCGCAGCCCCCGCAGCTCCGGCGCGTCCAGGCTGCGCAGCTCGGCGGCCGCCAGCCGCTGCAGGGAGTTGTTCCGCAGGTCCAGCTCCTCCAGGCCGGGCGGCAGCAGGGCGGCGGGCAGCGCCTGCAGCGCGTTGCCCGCCAGCTCCAGGCGCCGCAGGCTGAGGTTGCGCATGGCCAGGGCGAGCTGCTCCTCGAGCGGGGCCGCCAGCAGCGCCTGGTTCAGCTGCAGCGTGCTCAGCAGCGGGACCCCGGCGAAGGCGCCGGCGGCCACCGAGAGCAGCGGGTTGTGGCTCAGGTCGAGGGTGCGCAGGGCGGGCAGGCCCTGCAGGGCCATGTCCTCGATGGTGTGGATGTTGTCGTGGCGCAGGCGGAGCAGGCGGAGGTCGCGCAGCGGGCGGGCGGCGAAGGCGGCGCGGGACAGGACGCTCAGGTTGCTGCCGGCGATGCTGAGGTTGTGGACGGCGGCCGGCAGCTCCCTCGGGGGCTCCTCCAGCCGCTCGTAGCGGCACTGGACCAGCTCCGGGGTGGCCACGCAGTAGCAGGCGGAGGGGCAGGCGGCGGGGGCGGCGGCGGGGGGCACGGCCAGCGGCAGCAGGGCGAGCCCCAGCCAGGGCAGCCAGCGCCCGCCGCCCGCCGCCCGCGCCTGCCTGCGGGCCATGCTGCCGGCGCGGGCATGCAGGGCGGGGGCCGGGCGGGCCGGGATGCGGGGGGGGGTCGCTCCTGCCTCGCCGCAGCCCCCCCGGGGCCGAGCTGCCTCCGGCGCCGCGCCCGCACACGGCGGCTCTGCCGGCAGCGCCGGGCGCGCCGCTGCCCAAATCGGGCCGGGGGGGGGGTGGAAGGGGAGGAGAGCGAGGAGGAGAAGGAGGAGGAGGAAGAAGAGAAGGGGACGGGTTGGGGCTGCCCGGCGCTGCGGGATGGGCTGGGGAGCGCCGCGGGCAGCGGCCGTCGGGGGGAGCTGAGCCGGGCTCCGCTGAGCCGGACTCGGCACCGACCCCACCGAGCCCCCGCCGCTGCGGGGTCCTGGGGGCTGGACAGGGCTGGCGCGGTCCCCGTGCTGCCCGAGGAGGGATTGGGGGATGTCGCGGTCCCCGTCAAGCCCGGGGAGGATTTGGAGGCTGTTCCGGTCCTCTCCCAGCAAGGTGGGAGTTGGGGGGCTGCTGCGGTGTGCCCCCCCAGCCCTGGGGAGGTGGGGGGGGGAATGGGGGCTGTCGCGGTGTCTTTCCATTCCAGGGAGGATTTGAGGGGTTGTCTCAGCTCGCCTCCAGCCGGGGAGGATTTAGGGGCTGTCCCGCTCCCCTTCCAGCCCTGGTCCCCCTTCCTTGAGCTGCCACAAGCCAGACACCCCGCAGCATCCCTGAGCATTACAGGGTTCTCTCCCTCTGCTTCCAAGCCTGCTTGGTTCACACCGGCATCCCGGGGGCTGCCCAGGGCTGGGGGGGTGGGGGGATCACAAGCCCCTGGTCATGGAGGATGGTGTTGGGATGGGCATGGGATTTTTGGATGCTGGAGCGGTGCACAGCCAGGGACTGGGAGCGCTGTCTTCAGAGCCAGATGGAGCAGCAGCTGGATCCCCTTCGGTGCCTAAATACCTCCGTGGACCTGAGCTGGGGGTCACATTAAATAAACCCCATCCTGGGCACACAGAGTCCCAGAATGGTTTGGGTTGGAAGGGACCTTAAAGTGCATCCAGTCCCACCCCCTGCCACGGGCAGGGACACCTTCCACTGTCCCAGGTTGCTCCAAGCCCTGTCCAGCCTGGCCTGGAACACTTCCAGAGATGGGGTCTCACGGATCTTGATTTTTCTTCTCCTCCCTGTCCTTATCTCTCATCCTGACTTTTTCCCCAAAGGATTTCCCCTCTTATTGGGGTTCCTTTCCCCAGAAGCTCTCCTAAATTTTACAAGGACCAGGAAAATTGTGGATGCTGCTGTGACTGGGTGGCTTGGGCTGCTCCTGACCACCCTTTGCTGCACTCCCAGACATTGGGCAAACCCTGTATTTAAAGTGACAGTGTCTAACAGCAGCCAGAGAAATCAAGGAAGCTTGTGGAAGGGGCAGGGGAGAAAAATGGACTTGGGAACATGCCAGATAACTGTGTGCCGTCACATATTTAAGTGTGGGGCAGCATCCACGGCGGGTTAGTGGGGAGAGCCAGGTGTGCAGTGGGTCGTGCTGAGCCAGCACTGCAGCACTCCCAGATGGAGCCTCCTCTCTCCCAAAATAGCACTTTGCAGCCCATTTATCACATTTAATTGCTATATTTAAAGAATTGATAGCACTCTGGAAGGCAAGGCAGCGGGTGGGCGAGGTCAGGCCAGGTGAGTCAGGTCCTGGCAACTCTCGCCAGCCAGGCTGCGAAGATTCCGGCACCTCTCAGTCCTTCTCCAGGCTCCTCGGAGAAAGAGCTGCCGTAAAAGAAGGCAGGCACCTTCCCTCCCGATCCAAAAGCCATAAAACACAGCGGGTGAGTGAGGTTATGGGGAGCGTGAGGCTCTCTGCAGCTGACCCCTTTGACTTTGAGGGGTGGAGATGCTCCAAGGTTTGGAGGGGACGTGTCGAGTGCCAAACTGCGGCGGGGTGACTTTGGGGACGTGGGGACTCTGCCTGGTGGCACCATGGTGACTTCCTTGCCTGCTGCAAACACCCTGGATTCCCCAGGGATGGCTGGGCAGTGGTGAAGTAGCAGCATCCAGCTCAGCAGAGTTGTGAGCCTTTGGGGAGCCAGGGCTGTGCCAGTGTGTGCACCAGTTCCCAAGGCCCCAGCATCGACCACCCGGTTGATGTTCCTCATTCCCAGCTGTCAGTGGCCATGCTGGAACCTGGAGCCCCTCAAACACACTGTGAACAGACCTTCAAACCTCTGATGGACTTGGATCAATGTGGGAGCCTCCTCCACCATCCCCCCACCCCCGACCATAATTCTGCATTTGAAGCAGCATTGAAGACTTCCTGTGGTTAAAGGCCAGGAGATTGCATCTGCCATTGCCATGTCTCAGGATGAGATTAGGTCAGGCTGATGTGATTTGTTCCTGCAATTCCATACAGACCGTTACTCATCGCCTCGTTATCTTCTGGAGGCTTCCACGGAGAATCGATTGCTTGTGCCATGTCTTTGGTAACCGCTGTCAGGCCACCTGCTCTGTGACATTGCTTCTCTTTCCCCCTCGGCAGTGGTGGCCTGGGTTATGTTTGGTTTTGCAGCCTGGGGATATGCAAGCACAGCTCTGGGTCCTCTCCCACCATGTCCCACGCTGTTCTTTTTGCTGCTGGTGCTGCTGTTGTTGGCTGTTTGCAGACGGCTTTTTAGTGAAGGCTGGAACAAAGACAGCGAATGCTTTGGCTGGTTCCTTCTAGAGGTAGAGGGCATCGTTCCTTCCCTCTCCATCCCTCTGTGTTTCCTGCTGCTGCAGACTGAGGATGAAGGCTCTCCTCATCCTCCTCTAGGCAGAGAATGGATGGAGAGCAGCCCTGGGGAGGAGGACCTGGGAGGTGCTGATGGGTGAAAAACTGGACATGGACCAGTCCAGAAACCTGCTGTGCCCTGGCCTGATCCTCCAGCGTGGGCAGGAGGGGAGGAGGGGGGATTCTGCCCCTCTTCCCCCCTCAGGTGAGACCCCACCTGCAGAGCTGCCCCAGTCCTGGGGCCAACAGCACAAGGACGTGGAGCTGCTGCAGAGAGTCCAGAGGAGGCCCCGGAGCTGCTCCAGGGCTGGAGCCCCTCTGCTCTGGAGCCAGGCTGGGAGAGCTGGGGGTGCTCACCTGGAGAGGAGAAGGCTCCAGGGAGAGCTCAGAGCCCCTGGCAGGGCCCAAAGGGGCTCCAGGAGAGCTGGAGAGGGACTGGGGACAAGGGATGGAGGGACAGGACACAGGGAATGGCTTCCCACTGCCAGAGGGCAGGGGTGGATGGGATACTGGGAAGGAATTGTTCCCTGGGAGGGTGGGGAGGCCCTGGCACAGGGTGCCCAGAGCAGCTGTGGCTGCCCCTGGATCCCTGGAAGTGTCCCAGGCCAGGTTGGACATTGGGGCTTGGAGCAGCCTGGGACAGTGGAAGGTGTCCCTGCCAACACTGCAGCATTTGAACCCAGCCATTAACCTTTGCTCAGCAAACACTGGCAGAAGCATCCCTTTAAAATTCACACCTGTGACACCGGAATGGCTCATTTCCCTGCAGGAGCACACTTGGAAAACTGCTGGAAAATAAGGACTAATTTTTTCAACATTACCCGTGTGAAACTGTTGGAAATGACATTTCTTTCACTTAAAAAAAAATTCTTACACCTGTATTTGCAAAGGTTTGGCACTGAAGTCCTATTTCAGGTTTTGCCTTGTCCCAGGTGATTTCGTTCCCTCCATTGCTCACACCCTCTTGGGATTGCAAAAGGTTTTGTAAAAATCGGCTTTTAAGCCGAGGTGGGAGAGTCCCCGGGTGCAGGAAAAGGGAGGCCAACTCCCAGATTTTGTGTCTGGCTCCAGGGATGGTGCTGAGGCTGGAGGTCAGGCTGGGACTCCCTGGTGCCATGGCCAACCTGTTTCCCTGTGACCTGGCAGAAATTGCCTTCCCCAGCACCAGCAGATAAAAAGCAGGAAATAAAAGCCAGGCCAGGATGAGCGACAAAACAGGATGGGGACAGCACATCCCTGTGGGTTGTGGCTGGCCATGGTTATCCCTGCAGGAAGAGCTCATCCCTGGGATTGGCAGCGACCCACTGCTGGCTGGATGCTCCGCACCACCTCCTTTTCCCGCTCCACAGCTCCCGTGTCCGTATGTCCCTGCTGGCACCACCCAGATCCCATATGCCGCTTGCCTAGGGAGTGGGGTGGCTCCTTTTGGGAGCCCAGCCACCATCAATCCCACTGTGCTGCAGCCCCACTAATGGATTCCTCGTGCTGATCCAGGGGGAACTGGACACGGCTGAGCTGACTGGTGCATATTTTAAGATTGTATCGAGGCTTTTGCATTTAAACACGACAGATTTGCAAACGCAGCTGCAGGGGGGCAGGGCCGGGGGCTGCTCCTCGTGGTCACAGCCCTACAGAGCCGGGAGCTCCTTTCTGGAGAGTGCTGGAGGGAGAGGAGGGGGCAAGGCAGTGAATCAGGACCCCCTGGGTGATCTGGAGTCACCAGGGTGGTTTTGCACCCCAAATAAGCGGAACCCTGCGGTGCTGGGCTGTGCTGGCCTCCCTGGGCTCGAGGGAACTGTGCTTTGGGTGCCCACAGCCAGGCTTGGCTTTGCTGTGTCCAGGGCCCAAGGGAGAAAACACTACCCCAGCCCAGCAGGGAAACAACAAATCCCTCATGGAAAGCCACAAGATCCGGGAGGGGAGAGATGGCCCCTCTGGAGTGCCAGGGCTGGGATACAGAGCCCGGGGTGTGTTTAACTGCTCTGTTTAAACCACGACATCCGAAGGAGAGAGCACCTTCTCCCCAGCCGCCTGCAGAGCCCGTGTGCGGGTAATGCTCTATAAATACATTAGCAATAAATAATGGATAACCTGGATGGGCATTAAAGTGTAAACAGGAGGTGAAGGGCTCTCTCCCATTACCGGTCCCCCGAGAGCCATGCGCATCCCTCTCTCCAAGTCCGGCTTGATGTTGCTCCAACTGCAGAGCCCTTAGTCACAGCAGTGACAATATCATAGATCAGTGGCTCCAGAGTTGGGAAAAACAAGCCAAAAATAGTCCGGAGGGCAGAGTCTTCCTCCCGATGGCACGCTGGATTTGCCTGCATCAGCATTTTTGCCTTTGATGCTCCTCTGCCTGCACGGGCTGACCCTCCCAAGGAGTCAGAGTCCTCTCCATGGCACTCTCCATCCCAGAGAGCTTGGGAGTGCCCCTGATTTGGGAGGTCTCATCCCCCTTGGATGTAGCGGAAGTGTTGAGCTGTGCCAGCTGGATATAGTCCCCAAAAGTCACTGCCCTGTGACTGAAGGTGGCCCTGTTCCCAAGCTGGGGGGGATTGTCCCCATCACCATGGTGACCATGTCCATGGATGGTCCCAGGGGGTGGCACGGACACCCACCTGATGTGCAGAGAGAAAGGAGATTAAATGAATTTATGGATGTGAGATGGGGTCATCTGGGGAGGAGACTTGTGCTGAGCGCTGCAGGAGGGGCTGGTCGGAGTCAGTCAGTGCTCGCACAGGAGGGGGGTCCTGTGCTGCTTCCACAGGGTTCTCACAACCCCAAATAAAAGCAAACCTTCCTGGTACCAGCTGTCAACGATCCATCTCAGGGTCCACCGTCCTCCTGGAGAGGAGAACAGGGCTTGGAAAACAAGCTGGCTCCGAGCCCTTCTCTTCCTGCAGCCTTGCTCTGCCAGAGCTGGGCATTAATTCATCACCTGGCTACAAACAGCTCAAGAGTGGCTCTGCTTCAGGAGAGAGGAAAGGGATGAGTTCTTCATCTACCCAGCTTTCCCGGGAGCCTCACCCTGAGCCACGGAGCTGGGATTTGGGAGCTGTGCCAGCCCGGCTCAGGGTCAGGTACCAGCAAATCCGGTGTGTCACGGTCTGGTTGGGCTCCTTCCTCTGCGAGGGGCTCTGGCAGTGAGCCTGGACAGCCAGTGTGTCCCAGGGCAGGCCCAAAGCCAGGCTGGGCTGGGGAGGGATTCATGGATGAGCCAGCAGCATCGGCTGGGAATGGGGCAGGCCCCAGGTTCTCCCCTTTGCAAGGGCTGATGCTCAAGGTCTGGCTGAGCCTGGGGGCTGCTGACCTGGACACGCTCATGTCGTGATTCCTCTGGATTCTCCCCCTCTATGCTGCCCTTGTGAGACCCTGGCTGAGTCCTGTGCACGGTTCTGGTGCCCCAGCACAAGAATAAGGACATGGAAGTGTTGGAGCAAGTCCGGAGGAGGCCACAGAGTTAATGAGGGGAGTGGAGCACCTCCCCTATGGAGACAGGGTGGGAGAATTGAGGCTGTTCAGGCTGAAGAAAAGAAGGTTGTGTGGAGAGCTCACAGCACCTTCCAGGATCTAAAGGGAAGCTGGAGAGGGACTCTCCATAAAGAACTGGCATGACAGCACTAAGAGGGATGCCTTCAAACTGCCAGGGAGAAGGTTTGCAATAGGCATTAGGGAGGAATTCCTGGCTGTGAGGGTGGGGAGGCCCTGGCACAGGGTGCCCAGAAAAGCTGTGGCTGCCCCTGGAAGTGTCCAAGGCCAGGCTGGACAGGGCTTGGAGCAACTTGGGATAGTGGAAGGTGTCCCTGCCCTTGGCCGGGGGTGGGACTGGATGATTTAAGGTCCCTCCCAACCCAAACCAGTCCAGGATTCTGTGATTTGTGTATTTGAGTTGATAAAAGCAGAAGAAAAACGTTCCCATAAAATTTCATGCGCATTTTATTCCCGGGATCTCCCCCAGCCGTCTCCAAAAGCAGGACCAGTCTGCAATGGCAAGAGTGTATCTGTTTAATAAGGCAACCTAGGCCATGAAGCTACATTCCCAAATGATAATAATGGGATTGCTGGAGTGCAGGGAGCAGGCACCTCTGTCCATCACTGATTCCTCCTCTCCTACCCTCCTCCCTGAGCCCTTCAGGCCTGTTTATCTTCTGCCTTTCTTTGGAGAGCTGTTATTTCCAGCTTTTCCAGGTGTCAAATCCACTTGCAGAGTATAAGGTGTGGGGTGGAGGCCCCGTCGATGATGTGAAGAGGGTGAGCAGGATGGTGGTGGAGCCGATGGGGGGAGCCGACCTTCCCCCAGACCCCACTCGGGGCTGCGCTTTATTCCCAGGTGGTGGCTGATGCAAAGCTGCTTGAGCATCCCAAATTCTCCAGTCAAGTGGAAGCCGAGGGGGTGATGCAATCAGAGAGCAGGCAGCTGACGGGCTGCTGAGCTCCCTCCACAGCTCCAGCATGTGCTTCCCTGTGTATTTTTCATTGCCAGCCAGCTGAGCTCTCATTACTACACCGAGCAAATGCAAAAGTATAAATTTCCCTGAGCTTGGAACTGGGGGAGGGTCACAATTACTCACACCGGAGCTGACAATTAATAATGGAGATCTGACAGATTACATGCTCACCTGGGCTAATGCACAGCACCTGGAGAATATTAAATGAACGCTCACAGACACTCTGAGCTTGGAGCTGTGAAATCCTTCTTTTGGTGCCTGATGGCAGAGCTGAACTCAGAGCTCCTCCTGTGGGCATGGTGAAGGCAGGACGGAGAATTCCTCAGGGAATTTCTGCCCTCCAGCTGCTGAAACACTGTGATAGGACCTGGTTTTGCATTATTCAGGTGACATAAATCATCTCCTGAGTCTAGAGGTGAAAAAAAGGGCAGTCATGGCCTTGCCGAGGCTCCTTTTTGCAGAAGGTGACTGGGGGTGACCCTCACCAGTCCCAGTCCTGCTCTGGACGGGGACTGGGCAAATGTGGCCTTCTGGGAGACAAGGAGAACCCAGTGTAAAACCTCTGTAAAGAAGAGCACGAGACCTGACTGTCCCACAGTCCCCAGAAACCCTACATTACAGCTCAGCCTTTTTTCCTCATGTCCCTCGGGCAACAGCACTTTCACGGTTTTTGGGTCTACCTTGGATTTGGTGGGAGGATGTGTGTGCAGTACCCAGCAGCTCCTCTGCAGGGAATCTGGCCCCAGCAGGGGACGTTTATGGTGAATTCTTCCTGAAGCCCTGAAAAACCGAACCCCCCCCCACTGGTGACGATTTCTGAGTCACTACAGAGCTCTTTGCAATGCTTCAAAGTCCTGCCTGCAGAAGGGATGCTCAGGGGGAGAAGCAGAGGCCAGTGCTCAGCAGGATTATAAATAACTTGCTGTGGGGACCTTCCACCTTCCCTTCTGTGGCACGGCCGTAAATACTGTGCTTTGGGAAGCCCCAGTGCATTAGCAAGGGCTGTAAAGCACCAGGGCCTTGGCTGGGCACTGCTGACTGAAACAGCAGCAAAACCCAGGCAGAAAAATGCATCCCATTTTCTTCTATGAACCACAGCAATCTGCTGGCTCCAAGTGCACTTCAGGAGATTCACAAACTAAAGCCCAGAACAGGCAAAAGGCCTCCAAAGCTTCATGAGGCTGGGCTGGGGCAGAGCCTTGGATCCTCTCCCTGTGCTGCTCTTCACGCCGCGCATCCGAGCAGGGTGGGCTCTCCTCTGCCGCCACGGGCAGGGCGGCACAGGTGGCACCTGAGCAAAATGCTGCAGCCAGGAGTCTTGCAGAAGAAAATGCAGACAAGGGAGGTGATAACATCTGGTAAATGATCCTTCTCTAATTGCTGTTTTATGGTTGTTTAATGGCTGGCGTATAAAACCCCAACAAGCTTCATCAAGGTTGCAGTGAAACCTTCTGAGAAGCAAAGGGCTGCTCTGAGGCTGCTGCGTGGTGGGGGGGGGGGCAAGGACAGCCCCCAGCTTTTGACTTTTCAAAGGCATTTTCTGAGTCACCTTCCCGGGGGACCTCTGTGCCGCTGCCCTGGGAGCTGAGGGAGACGTCACTTGCGCAGGGTCCCTGCACCAGGGAGGGCAGGTACCTCTCAGCAGCCCCAAATAGCTCGTGCTGGGCTCAGAATAGAGGTTTTTTTAAAAAACTGCTACATGGAGAAGGCTTTAGGGGTGAACCAGCCCGATGGGGTCCTGTCCAGAGTTATTATTAATTTCAGAGCTGCTGGAATTGCTTGACTCGGGTGATGCCCCAAGGGCGTGGGACCAGCTGGCCCAGGAGCGGAGCCATCTCCGTTGCCAGTCCATCCTCAGCCAGAGGCTGGTGCATGCAGGGAATGGCAGCAGGGAAGGCCACTGTGCTGCCTGTTGGGGACACGTGGCTGTCCCTGGTGTCTTGTTCTGGACAGGGAATTGTTCGGCCTGGGACAGCCCTGCTCCTCTCCCAGCCACAGTCACCTCTCCAGGCTGGCAGATGCTCCTTGGCACCTGCTCCTTCGGATGGGTGTGGGAAGCAGCTCTTTCTGCACGAGGAATCTGCCCATCCCCTGTTGTCCAGGGTTGTCCCACCCATCTGCCCTGGAGAAAAGGTTTTTTCCCTGTACCAGGGTGTCAGATCCTGCTAAAAGCAATGGTCTCTGTCCTCTCTGTTGAGGAAGCATCTCCCTCCTCTCCAGCACTGACCCATGCTGGTCCTTGACCCTCTCTCCAGGGCATCCCACTCCCACCTTGCCACGCTCACCACTATTCCCAGGGCTGGAAGGAGTCTTTCATCCATGGGGACCCCAGGACACGGTCCCCAGAGGCAGCCCTGGTGGGTTGTTTCCAGCTGGCACCAGTGATGGTCCAGCTGTGGTGGCTCTTGTTTGCTGGTCTGAGGCCTGCAAAAGATTAGGAGAAAACAGATGGCTTCTAATTGGCAGTGCCAGCTTACTTCCTGCTCTCCAGATAAACCGTTAAATTAAGGCTTAAATCAAACTTCGTACAAGTTAGGAGGCTGCTTGTAATTATTTCAAAATCTAGACAGATTTAAGGGCCTGGATTAAGGCTCTGTTTACTGTAATGAGTGAAAAATGCCTGCTCTGTCCTGTGAGGCTGAGCAGCAAAGGGTTGAAGCGCTGGACCAGCAAAATCCTCAGGCTCTGATGACCGAAGTTTTGGGGAAAAGCAAGAGGTCATGGACTTTGACCAGGCTTTTCTGTGAGAGTAGACCTGCGATGGGGCTACTGAGGAGCACGGAGCTCACTCTGGGATGCAGTGACACCATCAGGGGGCTCGGGACATCCATGGGCAGTCACAACGTGGTTCAGGGCTGAGCAAAGCCTTGGGATAATTTTAATTGAAGCTGAATGCAGCTCAGTTAAGATAAACAAAATTTAATAAGCTGACCAGCTAAGGCTGATTAAAAGGGAGCGATGCCTCTGGATCTCCCGTGAGCATCTCCCACTGGAGCAGCGTGGATTGGCAGCTGCTCCAAGGATGTGCAAAAGCTTAAGCCCGTGAGTTTGTGGCCTACCAGTGTTACCTGTGATCCCTTAAAAAATTCTCCAGGAAGTGAGAGATTTTTGTTGTCTGTCCTAAAAAAACCAACATGCCTGCAACTCTGACCAAGAAATGCCTGAAGCTTCTCCAGCTCTCAACCCATCCAAGCAGGGCAAAGGGCCTCAATTCCACCCTAAATCCACTGAGAAATTGCCGTCTTTTAGTAAAACTTTGTTTGGATGGCAACATTTAACTTCCGCAGGACTCAGTTCCTCAGCTCAGTGTCCTGGCACTGAGGGGATCAGGGACGTTGGGAGTGCAGTTGCAGGCAGACAATTCCCAGGAGGCTGGGAGGGAAAAGAAAACATCTGTCATGGCACTTGGGGTGAAAAAGAAATTGGCATGGCTGGATGTGGGAAAAATGGAAATAATGGAAGTGTTCACCTGAGAGAGAGAGTCTGGGCCATGGGCATGGCCTGTGGAGAGGGAAGGGCACCTCATATCCTGAAGGTCCTGTGTCCTGCAGGAAGCTGACACCCTGCCATGGAACACTGGCTGCACAAACTGCCCTGCAGCCCCTGCCACCCCTCAAAGCCCCATTTCCAGCCTCTCCAGCCATCAGGAATCTTAGCTCAGGCTAAGCTGAGAAAAACCCAGAAGGTTTTGATGGCAGCTGCTCTCAACCCCATCCTGAATAAGCCACGCAGGGACCGTATTCACCTCTCAGCAGGAACAGTGCCTGTTGCTAATTACACCGCTTTTAGAGCTCCCGACAGGACAAGTGCCACACCACGTGTCCTGCCTCCTCCAAGATGCAATCCAAGCCTCCCGGGGCATGGAGAGCCGGCCAAGCATCCTTCCACGGAGCTGGGAGGGACAGATATCACAATCCCTGTGCAGCAAGCTGTTAGCAAGGTACGGCTCCTCTGGGGACAGTGGCTGGCTGGGTGTCAGATGCTGAGGGTCTCCCTGATGGCCCCAGCCCGGGCTGGCTCCCATGGAGTTGATCCAGTGGTGAAGGAAAGGTTGTGCAGGAGATCCTGGAATACCAGCTTGGAAGGGACCTCAGGGATCATCTGGTCCAACCTTTCTGGGACAAGACAGCCCAGCACCCTGTTCGGATGAATCTTAGAAGTGTCCAGAGTTGAGGAATCCTCTGCTTCCCTGGGGAGATTTTTGCAACAGCTGGTTTTTCTCACTGTGAAAAATTATCCTCTTGTGTCTAGCTGGAATCTCTGCAGGAGTCACCTGCACCCATTACCCCTCATCTTTTCTGTCTGTTGGTGTTGCCCTGGCTGATGGGGTCCCATTTTGTGCCCAGCCTGTTTCCGAGGCTGATCCACAGAAGCTCCACTGCGGGGAAGGAGTGGATACATTTCTGTGCATTGCCAGGGAAGGTGGTAATCCCCCACGCGTGGGCACCGAGTCCCTGATTATTTCCTAGCAACCTAGAAAAGTATTGATTGTGCCAAGCTGCACATTCATGCTTCATCTCAGAGTGAAAAATTCGGTGCTGCCATGCAGTAAATTCAGCAAAGCATTCACAATTAATGCACAGTTCCTGGCCATGCCTTTTGGATAGGCTGACAGGACTGATTGATGATTGGAATTCTGCTAACTGCTTTAAGGAGCAAATTAAGGAGCAAGTTAAAATATCTGTGCTTTGGGCATGGAAAAACAGCCTCAGTGCGTAAGCTGGAAGATCACATTAGTCTAGACAGGCCTTTCAGCTGCCTCTAAAGGAGCTCCATCTTCATCCATCCCTGCTCAGCCCCGCAGACAAGGAACAGCATCCATGGCCACGTGCAAAGGGTCAATTCTTGCTCACATAGGAGGATTTTTAGTGGGTGGAAGTGAAAGCTGGAGGTGCCCCAGGCCTCACAGCAACAGCTAAATGCCTTAGAAAGCAAATGGCTCGAGGGAAGACTGCCTGTTAAATGGAACAGCAAATACCGGTATCAATATCCACGGGAGGGTTTGTGATCCCTTCTTCCTTCCATCCAGGAAAGGAAGTCAGGTGGAACAGCTGCTGGAAAGGAGGAGGGAAATGTGGAGGCTTAAGGAGCAAGATCCCTTCAGGAGACACCTCTGGGAGAGGGAAGATGATCAGGGTTTCGTACATAGCAGACATGCAAAAGGCTGGGCAGGGGTAGAGGTGCCTCGGTTGGAGCTGGATCCGGCACAGAGGACTTTGCCAGCCGCATCTCCTGGGACCCAGCTCTCCTTAAGAAACTCTCCCGACTCTGCAGGAGCTGCAGTCAATGGGTACAAACTGAGAGGGTGGAAATTGAGGCTGGATACTAGGAAGGAGTTCTTTGCTGTGAGGGTGGTGAGGTACTGGAACAGGTAGCTCGGGAAGGTTGTGGAGCTGGGTAAGACCTTGATCGAGCTGGTCTGCTGGGAGGTGTCCCTGCTTTTGAGCAGTGACCAAGAGGGGCTCACTCAGCCTGTTTATGTATTCCAAAGGCTTTGCTGCTATTCCTGTTTCAGTTTAACAGTGGCCACGTTCAGCTGGATGGCAAATCCAAGGGGGGAGGCTGTGTAACCCCGGCGCAGTGAGGTGTCTCTGCAGGAAAAGCAGGGAAAGGTTGTTTAAGGAGCAAAGGAGCGCAGAAAGTCCCGGTAGCGTTGCAGAGCATGCACAGGAAGGGCTCTGAGAGCCTGCTGAAAATCAAGTGGCATTAAGGCATGAATAAGCAACTGAGGGGAAAAAAAAGGCCTGCATATTATAAAGAGGGATGAGGAGGAAGGGAGCAATTCACCGTGGGAATGAAAGTGCTGCATCAGCCTGGTGGCTCCAGCCGGAGGGATTGATCCGTGTGCTTGCTGGGAAACGTGCCACCGCCCCAAACGATGGCTCCTCAGTGCTCCCCTGGGCACAACCCTCTCCCCAGAGCTCTGGGCATGCAGAAATGCTGGGTGCAAAGCACCTCTCTGGGCAGGATGGGGGGAACAGCCCCCTCTGCAGAGAGGACCCTCCACACAGGGTGGGAGGTGCTGCCTTGACCTCTTTGTAACTGCCTGGGCTTAGGTTGGAAGAGACCCTAAAAATCATCTTGTCCCACCCCCTGCCATGGCAGGGATACCTTCCACTCTCCCAGGTTGCTGCCAACCCCGTCCAGCCTGGCCTTGGACACTGCCAGGGATCCAGGGGCAGCCACAGCTGCTCTGGGCACCCTGTGCCAGGGCCTCCCCACCCTCCCAGGGAACAATTCCTTCTCAATATCCCATCTATCCCTGCCCTCTGGCAGTGGGAAGCCATTCTCTGTGTCCTGTCTCTCCATCCCCTGTCCCAAGTCCCTCTCCAGCTCTCCTGGAGCCCCTTCAGGCCCTGCAAGGGGCTCTGAGCTCTCCCTGGAGCCTTCTCCTCTCCAGATGAACACCCCCAGCTCTCCCAGATACCCAAGGCAGAGATAGTGAGGGGGAAGAAGGAGCAGGTAAGTGGATTGAAAGAATTTACAGCTCCTGCACAAGAATGGGTGGAAAACCCCTTTGGGGTCAGGAGAGGAAATGCAGGGAAGATTGCACTTGGCTTTGCTGCTGGTGTTGTGGGAAGGTGACCCTGCCACCAGGCACTGCAGAGTTAAACAACTTTCCTGTCTTGGGACATAGAAATATGATCTATCTGGGGGAAATCTATCTGGACTTTTACAGCCTTAACATCGGCCGTGACATTCTGGAGTTTCAGTATTCTCCTGGCAGAGCGCTGGGTAAATGCCACTGCTAGTAAAGTCTGATGATCTCTGGAAATTCAGGGGCAGTTGTACGGTCTTGGAGGAGGACTTTGGGAGCCTCACCCCCTGCAGCAAAAGGCCCAAATTCTGACCACTACATACTGAACAGTGACTGTGTCCCAGGCAATATTCCAGTGCTTCCAGCTGAATGCTACAATTCCCTGAACACTGTGGATGTCAAACAGCAGAGCATGATTGTGCTCTGTTACTGTACAGAATTCGTAGTGCACAAAGAGAGGGCTGGGAAAATGCTTCAGCATTCAAAAACAGGGAATAAACCACTCAGTGTCTGGTGTGCACGTAGAGAGACACCGAGTGTGCCCCAGGTGCTGGGGAAGTTGAGTTTGTTAGCAGCCATGACTTGTTAAATGAATTTCCCTGCATTATCTGTCAGGAGCTGACTGCAACTTCGTTATCTTTGCTCGTGACGTTGGATTATTGCCAAGTTATTTCTTGCTCCGTTGATGGCTGCGGAGCTGTCAGAGCTTTCCTTGCAAGGGATCACAAGCATGAAGCTGGAAGCTGTTCCCAGTGACCCCTGGCTCCTCCCTGGCTCAGTGACAGTCACACAGCAGAGGGGATTGCTTACTCTGGACCCCAGTGAGGGGGACAGCCACTGCTTCAGCACAGATTTCTTCCTGACAGTTGCATTAGGGATATTGTGGGGGATGAAAAGATTTAACTACTTACTGGCAGAAAAAGTGAAGAGAGGAACAAAGAAAAGGCATCTCTGGGTTGTCTTTATACCTCCAGGGGTTTAGGCAGTAGAAATAAGAGTATCTGGGTGGGAATTCCCTCCCAGGGACATCCCATGGCACTGTGGCTCAGGTGTACACCCCAGAGCATCCTCCTTCCCATAGAAAAAGGCTGTTGTGGCTCAGGGGTACCACAGCAGCCAGTCTGCCTCTTCAATGGCGTGAAAATCCTTGTGTGCCAGTTCCTGGGTAAGTTCATCCCCAGTGCCTAGGTCACCATTTCTGCTTGGAAACCCTAACCCTGACCCTCACCCTTCACTGAAAACAGCAGAGGTGATGGATGTCCTTGCTGGCTGCATCCCTCACCACCAGCTGTCCAGGATTTTGGGAAGGAATGAGCTTTGTTCACCAAGGCAGGGTGTGTAACCCTGTGTGGGAGTATGGGAGTTCTTGTCCCCTCAGCTCGGCTCCTCTGGAGTCCACAGCAACATTAATCACACCCTGACCAGCTGCTGGAGGGTTTGTTTTAAATCTCCCCAGACAGCTCTGGCTCTGCAGAGAGTTCATTAAACATGAGCACTTTCTGTCCTGAGAGAGAATTAAATGAGTTAACACATCCTAACGAGGAACTTAAGTGCTGGGTAATGGCAATAACAGTGAGCACTGCAGGGTTGGATGCACGGATGGGGCGCAGGGGACTCGCTGGGAAGTGCCCAGAGATCTGGCTCAGGCTGGGAAGTGTCCCTGGAATGGGGATGATGTACAGGGCTCTGCCTGAAGAGCTGCACTGGGGTGGCCCTTCTGGGAGAGAAATCATGGAATCACAGCATGGTTTGTGTTGGAAGGGACTTTGAAGACCATTTAATTCCAAGCCCGTGCCTATGGGCAGGGACACCTTCCACTATCCCAGGTTGCTCCAAGCCCCATCCAACCTGGCCTTGGACACTGCCAGGGATCCAGGGGCAGCCACAGCTGCTCTGGGCACCCTGTGCCAGGGCCTCCCCACCCTCACAGGGAACAATTCCTGCCCCATATCCCATCTAGCCCTGCCCTCTGGCAGTTAAAAGCCCTGGGATCCCACATCCAAAGGCAATTTGCTGCACAACGCAGTGTGACAGGCACTTGGGTGCAGGAGTTAAACAGGTTTGCTGTGTGCTGCTGATGGAAAAGGTGGGGAAGGAGGAAAGTGGGCAAAAGGAAAGACAAGGCAGGTGGCCAGAGACTGGAAATGCAGGCTGGAAAAATCAAAGGACACGCTGAGATTGTGGGTGGCCACGGAAACGGGATTGTCCCCTCGGAAGGCAATGAACACTTGAGATACTTTGATGTTACTTTGCTCCTATAACCTGAAGTTAACAAAGCTTAGCAAGGAAGATGCTGGCCTTTGGAGGAGCTGCTGCTACAGCCCTGACAGCAACAGGGGAACTGGAGCTATGGCCCCCAAATTGGGGGCTGTGAGGGGAATGGGGCTGAGGGTGTGAGGGGAACGGGGCTGAGGGTGTGAGGGAACGGGGCTGAGGGAGTGAGGGAGTGGGGCTGAGGGAGTGCAACTTTTGCCCCTTGGTGGTATGGTCAGCCCCAAATGGCAACTCTCTGCCAGCAGACTGGCACAGCAAATTAGTTAATTGGCTTTCCATGTTGTAAAGTGGCCCCTTGAAGTTAAAATCCCCATCCAGGGAGGGTTTTCCCCCAGTTCCCCTCCCTCTTGATGGGATCCAGGGAATTAAGCTCAGGGTTTGGGTGTGATCAGTCCTTCCCTCTGCTTTGCAGAACAGCACAGTTGTGTGAGAGGGCTGTTACTCTTGGTTTAGCAGAAAAGTGGCATTAAAAAAAAAAAACCCAATGAAAAGAAGCCTTAGAATGGCAATTTCTTATTTTTCTGATGTCTCTATATCCGGGGGCTGATAAATAGTCACATTTCCCTTGGTAAGAGGGAAATAACTGTAATGGGAAGTGGATCTGTTTTGATGTGGAGTACAGATCTCAATAAATTCTAATCAGCTGCTCAGGAATGGACACAGGGGAGTGGGGAATTGGTAGATAAAGCATCAGCTGTGAAAAGAAACACCAAGCAGCTCCTCCTGGCTGGATAAATCAGGGAGCCCTCTCTATTCACGTGTAACCAAGGAAGGTGAATTCATGAGGCCTGGAGCTGTACTCTCATGTCGAATTAAACTTGGATTTATGGCCTGGAAGATTACATTGATATGTACCTGTGGTGGAAAAGTCTTGGTTTCATTTTGAGCCCTGCTCTTCCCTGCCAGCTAGGTACTTAGTCAAGAAAATAAAAAAGAAAAGAGGCTGCTGGGACAGAAATTCTCATTTTCCTTCAGGCCAACCCAAATAATAAATCCGCAACCAATTAAACCTCCCACTCATCCCTGCTCCACAAACCACAGCCTCCTGGAAAGCTCATGGCCCCAGCTGAGATGAAGCTCCTCATTCCTCTCACTGCACAGGTGAAGCTGTTGCTCCAAAGGGAAACATTTTCCTGGGTTTTGGTGGTTTTATTCCAGGCATTTACCTGTTCCAGTTGTACCACCTCTTGTTTCTAGCCTGTGTCTGCTCTGGTTTGCCTTTACAAGGCTGCCAGCAAGCACTCGGGATTATTCACACATATTTGCTTGCCAGCATCGATTAGTTTGATCACCCTTGCAATCATTATTCTTGCAAAGACCGGAAGCTTTTACCTGGTTTGTTTAGTTTTTAAATGTCAGAAGCAGTGGAGTTTGCAAACAGAGAGGGAAAGGGTGATAGAAATAGCCCCATTCTGATGTTAAAGCAGGAACTCGAAGTAAATTTAGAGACTTGCAGGTTCAGAGAAAGGGTTGTGGGTGAGGAAAGGACAAGAGAGAGGAGAAATGGGGGTAGAATCTCAGAGAGACATGGAGAAACTTTCCTGCAATACAGAGCTGTGTCTGCCACTAAATCCCCTGGCACGTCCAGAAGGATCTTTATGCTCCTTGCACTTAATGAGGGATTTTCCTGTTAACAAGTCCTCACCAAGTTTGCACCCAGGGGACAGCAGTGCTCTGCCCTTGGGCAATGGCAAGGTACCAAAAAGTGTCAGAGGGGCTCCAAAAGCATCCAGGGACTGAGCTGAAACCTCCATGCCAGATGGGACTGTGGCTCCAAGGTCAGGGGTGAGGAATTCATTGCACCCCAAAAGTCCCCAGTCCCGGGCTTGTTTCCACAGGCAGGACTCAAAGGAATGGATGTGGCCCTCAGAAAATTGAAATTAAGCTTGTAGACTGTTCCTTTCTCATTTTTTTGGAAAGCTTTTCTCTCCCAATCTTTAATCAAATGTTTCTTCAGCTTTTTATATAGTTCCTATCAAAAAGCCCATCTGTGAACAAAATTTCCCTCATTTCCAGCTTAATATTTTTTTCTGCGAGTGGCAAAATGTTCTTGTCTGAAAAATGTTTAATAAATTTCCCTCTGTCTCTTGCTTTTATTAGCTGTGCTCTCCTATTCCTGACGATGCTCTCTGCCATTCCCATGTTCCAGAGCCCACTGAATTATTCAACCCATTTATTTCTGACTTCGGGTATTGTTCTGATCTGCCAGCATGTGCCAGTCAGATGGGAATGGGGAAGTGTTCTTCCTCCAGGGGGGAATCAAAGCCCTACAGTCAGAGAAATCTTATCCTGCACTTGGGGACTTGCCTGGCATGGGATACTTGTGGGAACAGGCACATTTAATGGTCTTCTGTATGGGAAAAAGCTCCTCCAGGACATCTTTTCCAGCCCTGGGGCTAACAGCGGAAGGAGGTGGAGCTGCTGGAGCAACCTGGGACAGTGGAAGGTGTCCCTGCCCATGGCAGGGGGTGGGAATGAAATGAGCTTTAAGGTCTTTTTCAACCAAAACCCTTCTGTGATTCCACGAACTCTGCCTTGTGCTGTGGAGAAATCCATCCTGGCCCACCTCTGCCTAAATACTGTGTTGTACCTGTTCCAAAAGTGCACCAGACTGTTTGTCATCCAAGGACTGGGCTGGGAAGTGTGGGGGTGTTGCCTGGGAAGGGAGAGCTGCCCACATGCAGGAAAATTGTATTTTCACACACTGCCTTTTTGACTTTCATTTGCCAGAAAAGAAATATTCCTCCAGGCATGAAACAAATTGGTCCTATTTCTGTCCCCACCACCTTTAAAGCTGCCTAAATGCTATGCTTTATTGGAGAAAAGGGCTTTATTATTTTGCAAAGCAGGGCTTTGGGGAGCAGATCATTATCAGAATTTAAGAGCTGGATGGAGACTTAGCCACTGCTAAAAGTCTGGTGTTAAATGGGCTCCTGTTTATTGATATTTGTACTTTCCACTTGCTGGCAAAAAAAAGAAGAAAAGACCTTGATTTCACAAAGGATATCAGGGCGAAATAGGAAGTCACCAACAGGATTTTTAGCTGCGTGTTCCTTTTGATTACCCAGCCTTGCCCTGAACACACATTACTGCCAAAGCACCATGAGCTGTTCCTCCTTGGTTTAAGCCCCTTTATTGTGTATCCCTGCTCTCCATTCCATTGCTTCTCCAGCATGGAAAGCTGGGCTCACCTTGGCCTGGAAGGTGGCAGGCGTGGATGAATTCCTGGGGAACATCCTTGGAGTTTTCTCCCAATTTCTCCCTCACTTTCCTGCATGAACCTCAGTGCAGCCACATCCTTGTTCTCGCCTCACTCCCTTCTTGGGCGAGTCCAGAGCTGTGATGGGTCCTGAAGTCCTGAGAGCAGCTGGATTCCCAGGGATCTGTGACTAACCACCAATGACCAAAACTGCCTCCTTGTAGCTCCACCAGGCTGAAGATGCTTCTCCATCCCCCTGGGACCTCACCTGTCCATTGAAACAGCCCTGATTGTCCATCCAGCATTTGCGCAGGACAGGGTCGGGTCCCCCGGGCTGCTCTTCAGCACTGCAACAGCAGAAATAACCAGAGACCACCTGGAAATCTGTGCACCAGCTCCTGCCAGGGCTACAAAGCTCAGTGCACTCATTAGGGATTCAGGTAGGTTATTTCTGAACCTGAGCAGCTTCTTGTGTTTGTGTGATGCAGCATTTGAGGTAATAAATCCTCAGGGAACAGGGTTGTGCTGCAGAATGCACCAGTGAGTGCCCAGGCTGGGGCTGGAGCAACAGAGCTTGAATTATCTGGGTTTTTCCTGTTATTTGCAGAATTCAGCCTCATGTTACCCTGGATGAGAGAGAAGCTCTTGCAGTCATAATTAAATGTCACATACATTTAACAGAGTGTAAGTCTCTATTCCAAACTCCCTCTTCCATCTGGCTCCAGCACAGCTGAGATCAGGCTCTTCACAGCCTGGGAAATGATACTAGGGCAGTTTGTGTTTATCACAGCCATGACTGATGCCTGCCGTCAGCTCGTGATATAATGAAGGGAGTTCAGGCAGCACAATGGGGATGTATATTTAGAAGATGAAATAGGGCCTTGTGAGCCATTAAGTACCATAACATGACCACTGGGGAGTGTAAATAAGAAGTGGAACATAAGGGTGGCTGAGTCACTGTGGCGGAGAGTTGTTCTCCACCCAAAAAAGCACCTGTCCCCTCCTGAGAGAGGAGAGCTGGGGTTGGATGACGCTGAACTGTGACCCCTCTCAGACCAGTGCCTTTCATCCTGCAAGGTCCCAGACAGCTGAAATGAGGGGCTCTTTCATTTCACGGAATCACAGAATCCAGGATGGGTCAGGCTGAAGGGCCCACAGGGGCTCACCTGGTCCCACCTCCCTGCTCCAGCAGGGCCATCCCAGAGCACAGGGCACAGGATTGTGTCCAGAGGGTTCTGGGATATCTCCAGTGAGGGAGACTCCACAGCCTCTCTGGACAGCCTGTTCAGTGCCTGGTCACTGCACAGGAAAGAAGTTCTCCCTCATGTTCAGGTGGAACTCCCTGGGATCAGTCCCTGCCTGTAGCTCTGGTGCCATTGCTGGGCCCCGGAGCAGAGCCTGGGCCCTGCCCTGAGCCCTCCCTGCAGCCAGGGACAGCCAGGGCTGAGGGCCCCTCTCAGCCGGGGCTCCTCTCGAGGCTGAGCAGCCCCAGCTCCCTCAGCCTTTCCTGGGCACGGGGATGCTCCAGGCCCTTCCTCAGCTCTGCAGCCTCTGCTGGCCCCACTCCAGGAGCTCCCTGTCCCTGCTGTGCTCAGAGCCCAGAACTGAACACAACATCCTTGTTCAAAACGTGTGAGATCAGGTTTGCAATTAAGTTCAGCAGGGGCAGGTTTCTGACAGGAAATCACTGGGCTGTTGCTCATGGGTAGTGACAGAGCTCAGCCATCACAAAGAATTCTGCTGTCTACCTTGCCATATGCCAGTTTGTGTCCTCATTTCAGTTGTGATTCCCCTCTCGGAGCTGACAGCAGCTCTCACCATCTGGAGAGAGGTGTGCTTCTCCCTGGCTGAGCCTTCCAGCGTGGAGCTGCCGCAGGAGCACGAGGAAACATCACAAACTGGGAAGCGTCAGGTGTTTGTTTCTCCACAGGCTGTTCTGGGATGCCTGTAAATAAAGAGTGTGCTCCAAAGTGACCTGAGAGCTAAACATTGGGATCAATCCAGGCTGGGGGATGAGCAGATTGAGAGCAGCCCTGCCAAGGAGGATTTGGGGGTGTCGGTGGGTGAGAGGCTGGACATGCCCCGTGCCCTGGGCTAATCCCCCAGCGTGGGCAGCAGCAGGGTGGGGGGGGGATTCTGCCCCTCTGCCCCTGTACTCAGGTGAGACCCCACCCGCAGAGCTGCCCCAGCCCTGGGCCAGCAGCACAAGGACGTGGAGCTGCTGGAGAGAGTCCAGAGGAGGCCCCAGAGCTGCTCCAGGGCTGGAGCCCCTCTGCTCTGGAGCCAGGCTGGGAGAGCTGGGGGTGCTCACCTGGAGAGGAGAAGGCTCCAGGGAGAGCTCAGAGCCCCTTGCAGGGCCCAAAGGGGCTCCAGGAGAGCTGGAGAGGGACTGGGGACAAGGCATGGAGGGACAGGACACAGGGGGATTGGCTTGGACATCAGAGCTCATTCAACATGTGATGTTGACGTGGAATGGGCCGCGGGCTCATTCAACAAGCGGCATTCCACAGATATGTTTAATTTTGAAAACTCATTGAAAAATCCCCAGAGCAAAGTGCTCTTGTAAAGTTGAAATGGAGCGGGCTCATTTTCTCTTTTGGGACTTCTGCTGGGAGTTTTAATTTAAGCATGTAATAATAGTTTAAAAAGTCCCAAACCAGACCAGTCCTCTTTAAACCACAAACAGAACAAGATCATTTGGCTTCCGGACAGATTTTTGGAGATTATTTTGAACAGGAAAAACCCGGATATATAGAAATTCAGCGATGCTGTTGTCCTCATCTGGGGCTGGATATGACCCATGGGCTGGAGGGAACGGAGTGATTTTCCAGCATCAGCCATGATTTCCATGGTGTGGATTGCTGCTTGATTCACTGCAGATGAGTGAATTATCAGCGAAATATCTGTGTCCTTCTGCCTTTATTAAAGGCATCAAACAAGCAACTGGCACTGCTGAACTACTTTGTCAGGGAGAAGAAAACCTCCTAGGGCAGGAATATCGACAGTTTGTAAACTCCGTCCTGACCTTTCTCCTTCACATAAACTTGGGGGCTGAGTCAGGACAATAAATCTGCTGCATCTCATACAGGAAGGGAAATGATTACTCATCTCCCCATGATGAAAGGGACTTTATCCTGAAGCCTGGCTGGTTGGTGATTTGCAGATCTTCCACGGAATGGGAAGGGATTTATGCAGCAGTAATGCGGCTCTGCATGGGGATGCTGCTGTGGGGCACTTCTGTGTCCTCAGAAAGGCATCCAGATGTCTCTGCATTATTGCTGGCCATGGAGAGGAGGAAAAGAAGCAGGAAAAAAGATCTTGGCTAAGATCTAGAAAGCACAGATGGGCTATGGGTGAGGCATGGAAAGCGGAGAGCAAGGAAGAGAGGGATTGTGCATCAATCCAGAATAAGCAAACACAAGAGCAGACAAAGGGAAGAGAAGCAGGATCTCCATGGAGATTACCAGTGCAGGTTAATGGAATAAAATATCTTTGCACTGTTTGCAAAGGTTCCTCCCAGGACCTTTGGGAGCAGCAGAAAATGGAAGATGTGCTCCCTCAGCCTGGCAGGGCTGGGGTTGGACGTGAGGGCTCTTCCCAAGGAGCTCTTCCCATGCCTTCCTGGAGTAGAGAGGCAGAAGTGGGGTTAATTTTCTCCTTGACAGCAAGAACCAAGAGCTTATTTATGATGGGCAGCAGCTTAGTGGAGCCATGTTTGAACGGCCCTATAAAGAGCAGAAGTGGTTTGAAAGCCCTGAGTGAAAGCCAGTCAGGTTTTTATATTTTTTTTAAAGCCTCATCAGGCTCTAAGCGGAGTTTGGCTTTGGTGCATGGCAGATGGCTCAGGAGATGTTTCTCTGCTCTATACATAGTAATTTTTGACCTAAATCTACTTTTGCCTCTTCTACAGAAAGCACACGTATCTGTGCTGGTGTGGGAGATTTCCAGAGCAATTCCAGGATAGGTTTTCTGGGAAAGGAGTGGGGAAAGCCCACTGTCATCCCCTGGTAGGACAGCGACCCATCCCAGAGACCATGCCAGGTTCTCTGCAGTCAGTAGAACCAACAGCTCTGCCCTCTTGAGGACATGAATGTAGCTGGGCCAAATTCATTGCACCACTGGAACCTCTGTCTGCACCACCCCGAAGTTTTGGGAGCCATTCCTAGGGTGCAGCTCAAGGCTGTGGGAACAACATGGGCTTGGAGTGTGGCTCACCAGAAACAGAATCCCAGAATGGTTTGGGGTAGAAGGGACCTTAAAGCCCATCCAGTGCCACCCCCTGCCACGGGCAGGGACACCTTCCACTAGCCCAGGTTGCTCCAAGGCCCATCCAACCTGGCCTGAAACAGTTCCTGAAGTGAAGCTGCCTTGCCCCCGTGTGTCACGATGTAGGTGACAGGTGTGCCACGATGGGAGAGGGCCTCTGCTCTGGCCACAGAGGGGCTCGGAACAGCACCTGACAAAATGTCTGCTGAAAACCGAGACGTGTACGAAGAGGGTGAATCGTCAGTGTGGCTGTATCCGAGATGAGCCAGTCCAGGATCTCAGCAGGACCCTGACGCCTATTAAAATATAATGCCTCTGGCCTGCCAGCACTGCCCTGGTACCTCCAGCGCTTTTTTTCCAGAGCCGGTTGCTCATCCACAGTGCCAGGAGGAGCCTTAGAGGCGGGACAGGATCAGAGGCACAGATCTGTAGGGTTTATTTGAACCACCGGTCCCCGAACCCCAGAGCAGGGGGTGTTGCAGGCTCACCTGCAGTGCTCGGGGCAGGAGCTGAGGAGCCCCGGCCCAGCCTCACCTCCTTGCTGTCCCTCCGCAGGGGTTTCATCGCCCTGCTCTCCCCGGGGCTTAGGGGAGGACGGAAGAGGAACTGGAGCCATCAGGGATGCTGTAACACAGGAATCCTTTCAGAGTGCTAATGCGGCTGCATTAGCGCTAATGGGCACCGCCACCAGCAGGCTCTCGGGAGGAGGGAGCATGCCGAGCGTTGAATTCCACTAATGCTTCCTTAATCCAACCAGTCTTTAAAAGAGTAATGAAAAGAGCTCCTGTTTACAAATAAGCAGGGCAGAGCAGGGGATCGTGGCCATCTCTGGCCTTCCTTGCTCTTTACCCAGAATGAGAACAGCCCCGGGCTGTGGGCTCTGCCTTGCATCATGTTACCAAACCCCACCCTCGGCACCAGGAATCACAAGCGTGTCCTGTTAAATAACCAGGTTGCCTAAGCTTGGTCTGATGTACTGAAACAACATTTGCAAAGTGCAAATCCCGCTGTCGGTTACGTAACTGAATTATCCTTCCATATGCCAGACAGCAATTCTACAGTTAATTGATTTTAATCTAATCATTTGTAGCCAGTCACCAGTTTTAATCAACCCTGCCCACCCCCAGCCCATCGTTTTGCATGAGCCATCTTTCCAGCAATTACTGGTTTTAATTATATGAAAGTCTGGTTACGTTTCATTAATTCTTGTCACATTACCACAGCCCTCCATTTCCACATGCAGAGTCCAGCCACCTCGGCATCATCATCCATTACAGCGGACAAACAGGAGCGTCCTCGGTCCAGCTTCATTAGATTTGGAATGCTAATCAGCAGGATTCACAGGAGGCAAAGTGTGGGTACCCACCCCTTCTCCTCTCCCTCCTCTGCTCTCCACAGCCTGGCTCCAGCACTGGGCACCTGCTTCCGGCCTGGGGGCATCCAAACCAGGGCAGAGCCCCAAATATCTCAAAATGCTTCATTTTCCTTGAGGAAAAATACTCAGGACCTCCCAGGGGAGGAGGAATATCCCTCACTACTCCAATTCTAAGACTTACCACCAACATGAATGCATCTTGGGGGTGGGCAAAGGGAAAGGCACAAATCCTCGAGGTTACTGGGGAGCAAACACAGCGAGAGTCCCTGTGCAACGGGGTGGGTGCTCCCCCCACATGGAGGGTGATGGAGAGCAGGGCCAGGGCAAGGAGGAGGAGGAGGAGGTGGAGGAAGGGTGGGAACTGACCTCCAGCAGCATTTGGGAAGGTGAATTGCATGTCATGCACCAGGCAGCACCGGCAAGAGCCTGGATTTGGTGCGAGGCTGGAGAAGTGACTGTAACTGGGATCAGTGAGATGCCCCTGGCTAACACTCAGGATGTGATCCGTGCCAGGGCAAGAGGCAGGAGGGATGAAATTCCCTCCATTCAGCCCAGTTTGGCTGGCTCTGGAGGCTCAGAAATGGTTGGCCTTCCAGCCTGAATCGTTCCATGATTCCGTGATGATTCTGTGGCCCAAGCTGAGTGGGCAGGGTGTCCTCATCCTTAGGAAAAGATTGGTTTCGCAGGAAAACTGCAAGCAGAGCCGGATTTTTGAGCGAGTGTGAAGTTCGGAGGCTCATGGATATTTAGAGCTGTTGCTGGAGTGGAGATGTCTGCTCCAGCCTGAGCCCACATCCAGGGCCCAGCTTTAAAAGAGCTCAGTACCACTGGATTACTGAAACGGGATTCCCCCAAAAGCAGGTGCTGGATCCCAGTCGCACGAGCAGCCAGGGCGTGTGCAGGAAACCCCTGCCTCTCCTTCCCTCCACATAGCTCCTTATTCCCTCTGGGATTTCCAGCAGGGACACAGCCTCGCTGGGCAGTGGTGTGGGGCAGGTGGATCCCCAGGGATCAGAGCTCTCCCTGCTCCTGTGGGGGATCCCCTTCCTGCCCCCATCACTGCCCCCAGGAGTCAGTGATGCTGAGATGGAGAACAGGCATCTTCCCCGCACCTGGGCTTCAGGGGTGAGCCAAGGAGGATTTTTCCTCTGGAAACACTCTACCTACAGGCTGACCATTGATCTGGGTGAGTCACCCAGCCACGGGCTCTGCCTTGTTCCCACTTCAACAAATACCTAATAAAAATGAAGGATTGCTTCATATCTAGTTGGAAAGAACAGGAAGCCCTGCTATTCACACCAGAAAGTGAATATTTCCTTTTCCTAGAGCATCTTTGTCGGAATCCACTTGCTGCAGCCTGGCTGGAGCTGGTGTGGGGGAAGGAGATGCCAGGGAGTCTCACGGGGTTGTCCCTGCATCCTTCCTGCCACCCTTCTGCTGCTGCTGAGGGCGTGTGGGCCTGGAAGAGCCCTGGCCGTGGGGCTGGGGGGTTTCTGTCCTGTCCTGTGTCTCTCAGGACACACCCTCACCCCAAGGAGGGACAGAAACCCCCCACACCCAAAAGACGCCAGAAAAGGGAGCCAATCACTCCAAATAGGATGTCACACATAAATAATGGATGACCAGTGGAATGGGCTAACGAGGCTTTTATGGACAACTAATAAAGCAAACAGGAAAAGCCTCGTTCTGTCTGAGGTAACACCGCCAGCCTGAGCGAGTAATCTTGGCTCTGGGGACCACTTTGTGTTTAATCCTCCCTTTCCCCGTCCAGGCCAGTTTTATACAGGTATGAATTATTGAATCCAGCCAAATTTTCCCTGCACTCCAGCTAGCCATGGCCTCTGTGGCTGAGGCCTTGTGGTAACACTGGTAGGGCCTCAGCAGGAACGCTCTTGTGGGTGTCTGTGTGTGCATATAACTGGTCTACAGTGATCTGTATGGTCACTGGAATGCTGCTTTGTGCTGGGGACTGTGTAGATGATCCAGTTTAGCACCTCTCCACATAACAGGAGCATTTTTTACACATTTATTATGCTGTGGATAAACACTGCATTAATTATTAATTTATAATTTCTAAGGTTGTCTCTCATGGGGAAAAATGGAGAGTCCTGAGGCGAGTGTTGACATTGGAGGCAGAATCTGAGCCAAGGAAGAGCTGGGGATGGAGCAAGGTGAGGAGTACAGAAGCATCCTTCCCTCGCAGAGGGAGCTGTCCCCACATCCAAAGGAGAATGTCTGCCAAGCCCAGGCTGATTCTGGTGGCCCCGAGAGGCTCCTCAGGATGGCTGAGAGTGACTCAGCCAGGGACGGGTCGGGCAGGGCTCGGAACCTGCCCTGGTGGAAGGTGTCCCTGCCCACGGCAGGGTGGAACAGGATGAGCTTTCAGGTGGCTTCCCAGCCAGCCCAGCCCGTGATCCCGTGGTTTCGAGGTTCTGTGCTCAGCCCTGCGTTGGTTTCGGAGGGTCCTGCCCAGGGAGCTGCTGCAGGTGCGGTGGCCCCGACCGGGTGCACGGAACGCCACGCGCAGAGCAACAACTGCCCGGGCCCGGGGGCTTCGGGGGACGGCAGAAAAGCCACCAGTGGCCTCCCCTGGCTTGGTGGCTGTCCTGGAGCCACGTGAAGCCATTTTTAATGGGCACTGCCGGGAGCCGGCGAGCCTCCCGGCACAAGGATCGCCACTGACCGCGTCCATCCCGGACCCTGTGCAGAGGAGGGCAGAGCCCGTGAGGAGCAGCAGGGCCCAGAGCCGTGTCCAGGGGAGGGATGGGTGGACAGCAGAGGGCTCTCGAGCCCTCAGCAAGAGCAGGGCCCGCCGGGGGGATGCTCGGAGTCCTGCCCACTTGTCTCAGAAACTCCCCGAGGAATTAAACATCATTCGGAGATAAAGAGGGCAAGAAAGAGAAAAAGGAAGTAGAAAAGTAGAAAGGGCAAAAGAAAGAGAAAAGAAAAAGAAAAAGAAAAAGAAAAAGAAAAGAAAAGAAAAGAAAAGAAAAGAAAAGAAAAGAAAAGAAAAGAAAAGAGAAAAGAAAAGAATGAAGAGAAAGAAAAGAATAAAGAAAAGAGAAGGAAAATAAAAGAAAAAAGAAAGATGAGAAAAAGAAAAATATGAAGAAAAATAGGAAAGGATAAAAATATAAGAAAAGGAAAAAGGAAAAAGGGAAAAGGAAGAAAAAGAAGAAGAAGAAGAAGAAGAAAAAGAAAAAGAAAAAGAAAAAGAAAAAGAAAAAGAGAAAAAAGGAGAAAGCTCTGTTTTCCCGTGCAGAGAACCTGTCTGCAGGGAGCAGTGCTGAGGTGATGGAGTGCTGTCCCCTTCCCTTCCCTTCCCGCCCCAGGGATTTGTCATCGATCTGCCTTTGGCTCGAATGTGAGCAGGGGAAGGAGAAAACCCCCTCCGTCGGACGGGTTGGGAAGAACCGGGAAGGTTATTTTGGTATTTCGAGTGGGAGTGGAAGGAGGATGCCAGACTGGGTTTTTCATCCTTCCCATATTCCCCATTGGAATAAAAAAGCGCTTGCCTTCCCGCATGCAGGACAGATGCCCCAAAGAAGCAGTGCTGGGTCTCCTGTGCGGGGACTGGGAGGGATCCCTTCCCTGGGAGCTCCATTTCCTTGGGGTCATCCACTTCTCCCGTGATCCTCACCTCACCCGGGTGAAGCTCGCACCTCCAGATCCCCCCTTGGTGTCCCACCTGTGTGATGAGGACAAGGAGAGCTCTGCATTTCCCGAACGGCAGCGGCTACTTACGAGCCCCGGAGAGGGAACTGGGGAGCCCAGGTGGGAATTAAGCATTAATTCCTGTGCAGGCTGCGCCCTGTGCAATGCTCGGGAATGCTTGTCTGCCCCTTAAACCCCCGGCACGGGCCGCACCGAGGCTCTGCCATGTTCTCCGTGCGCATCCCAGTCCCAAAACAAAGCTGTTCCATGTGATGGGAGCGCGTAGGTTCGGGTTCCTGCCATTTCCTGCCCCCAAATCCCTGCCCTGGCGGGGCGAGGGCGGGAGAAGCCGAGGGTTATCTCGGCCTTTGCAAAGTAGGGAAGGAAATTGCCAATAAGACCTTGCACCTTGGGATCAGTTGTGGATATTTGCCTTCCTCATTTATGTGTAAATAAGCCCTTTTCTCTCTGACACCAGGCAGGGGCTGCGAGTGGCTCCGGGCACAGAGCTCATCCTGCACCGAACTCAGAATGCGCAGATGGAGTTTTGGAGAACAAAGAGCTAATCCCGAGTGACCTGACATCATCCCCAGCATGGAGAACAAGGTGTTGAGCCGGGCTGCCGCTGAGCACACCTATTAAATGTGTCCTCTCCGCTATGAATTATGTATCTCTGCATTTCCATTTCCCCACTGCCGCTTTTTTGATGAAATTCTCCTCAGCTGATAAGGATTAAGCCACCTTCTTCAAAGCACAGCACCGAAGAGCCCTGTGCTAATAAACCGGGGTGAGGATGCTGCATTCCCGAGGTGTGCCCTGCAGGCTCCAAGGTGCAGCATCGTCCTCTGGGGGGGAAATGCAGCCAAGGCTGGGCACCCAGGTGGGCGAGGTTTGGCAGAGGTGAGGGGGTTGTTGTACACAAGGTGAGGGGTGGGCTGCGGGCTGAGGGCTGGCAAACCTGCCCCTGCGAGTTCCTCCTCTCAACACCAGGACCTGGAGACTCCAGCCCCCCACCCAGCAGACACTGCAGGAGCAGAGAGGCTTCCCCAGGACGTGGGGAGCACAGGGGATGTTTAGCTGGCTGCTTTCTCGTCAAACCCTGTGGGTAGGAGGGAAGAGATTTACTCAGGTATCACAACCCGAGGTGCCGGCACAGGAGCAATCCCCATCTCTGCCTTCATCTTGCCTTTTGTCTTTTCCCTGTAGGCATCCCTACAAATCCATGGCTCTGCTTCGGACAGGAGCCAAGCCTGCCCCTGAAGCACCACGAGACACAGCTCTGGCTGCAGCAGCTCAGGGGTTAAAGAGCTGAGGTGTCACACAGCCACCCACAAGTATTGGTCAAACACAAACAGCAGAGCGCTGGAGGACCTGCTGCTCTCCTCGGTGACAGGAGCCAGGGAGGGTTTGTCCTGGTCAAACACTGTCGGGAGAGGGGGAAGCAGCGTGTGTGTCTGGCTTGGACACATTTCTGGGGTGCATGGTGTCCAAAAATGGGCTCAAGGACAGCACAGTTGTCAGCCTTCAAGAGCTCCCCCTGGACACTCAGATCCTGCAAGGGCAGGAGCATTTCCATGGCAGATCCTACTACCAAGAGAGCTCTCCTCATAGAGGAAGGAGAAATGAGGGTCGGGAAAAACCAGCAAAAGAAAGCACTTCTTGTGGCAAATGGTGATCCCTTGTGAAATCAAGAGATCGGGAGGGGTCTTGGGAGCCAAGTGTTAAGGCTGTGGTGTTAAAGCAGCAAGTGCACGTCCCCTGTGGGGTGGAGGTGCCGTGCAGCCTCGGAGCAGCACGAACTGGCAGGGCTGGGTGCCCACCCACGCCTGCAAGGACTCACGCAGACTCCTCCTCCACGCTGGCAGCTTCCATCCCCAAAGCTGCGAACAGGCTTTCCCTTTGGATTTTTCCACAGTGTTCAGTCTGGAGTGAAAGAAGAAGCCACCAGCTGTCATGAGGCTCTTACAGTGCAGAGAAACCGAGGCAAAGAAGGGAGAAGAAACAGCTAAATGAGATCTCCTCAGGCCCAGGAGCTGAGGCCACATCTCCTGCCTCTCTGTTCCCCTCAGAGCAGAGGGTCCCGATGAGCAGACAGAGCAGGCTCACACATCTGGAGGTGCGAGTGGAAGTGGGAATCTCTGGGAAGAGCTGCCTCGAGTCATGTCCACACCGCAGCGCTTGCCCTCTGCAGGATGGATAATTATCCCTTCCTTGCTTCCCTCCAGCTTATCCCCTCGCAGCACACCCCCTCCCGCTGCCCCAGGCCTGTCTTGTTCTGTGTCAGACTCTCCCTGATGTCGTGGGACATCGCTCCTTGAACAGCACAAGGCAAACAGGAGCACAGTGCCCGGCAGTCCCATCTGACAGGGAGGCAATATTTGCTCTGGTGTTTGTTTCCTGAGGGCAGGGGAGATGGATGGGAGAGCGAGCACACTGCTGACGTGCCGCCCTTGCCTTGCAAAGCCCATCTCTTTGCTCAGCGTGGGCGTGAGGACACACGGTTTGTGCAGGGGCTGGTCACAGCAGGACCCTCCTCGCCCTGATCCCACCACTGCTGACCCAGCCAGCATTTGAGGGTGTCATATCCCCTTAGGGTTATTTTCCTGCTGAAAATCAGGTGAATGAGGCTGGATTTCTCTTAACCAGGAGCCTTTTATTTCACTGGACTTGGTGCCCTGAGAGTGAGCTGCAAAAAGGGGTGAGCAAGCAGAGCCAAGCACAAGAGGTCCTCCTAAATATCCTTTGCTTTCTGCTTAAACATTGGAGGCAAAGTGCCTTGCATGGTGTTCAGGAGTAACAAGAATCCCCAGACCTCTCCCACAACCCTCTCCAGTGTGCTGTAAGTGATGTTTTGGCTGTCCTTGGCCTTGCATCCTCGCTCACACCTCCTCAGCCTCTGTGGATGCCTTCACTTGCTGCAAAGCCCCGTCCTTGACCTCTCCGTGGAGTTTTCTCTTGGCTGCTGTTATTTGAGGACATTTCTTCCCCCGCCCTTTTACCAGAAAGCAGCATAACTGCTTCATACCCTGTCTCTCAAGTTCATTGTCTGTACTAGCTTGTTTCCACAAAGCAGATGGACTCCATGCCTGCAGAGCTGTCGGGTGCAAGGTCACCAGGCTCACTCACACCAGTAACACCTGCACGGACATGTTTCTCCTCTCGTGCTCCTCAGAGGGCAAACAGTTAGGGATGGCGGTAGGAATCTTGCAGGGACGTGTGGAGGCACTGACACATTTATACAGTTACATGTGATTTTGTTAGTCATGAAGCCACCAGCAGCCTGCTGCTCTCCACCAAAGTATAGGCAACTTCCCTTAATGAACCCGCTAGAAGGCTGTGGGTTGGAGGCGACCTTAAAGCCCATCCAGTGCCACCCCTGCCATGGGCAGGGACACCTTCCACTGTCCCAGCTTGCTCCAAGCCACATCCAGCCTGTCCTGGAACTCTTCCAGGGATCCAGGGGCAGCCACAGCTTTTCTGGGAAACATTCTGTGGGAATGCTCTGTGTCCAGTGGTGTCTCCACAGGACCTCTCCCCATGGGACAGCAGCATGAATCGGCTTCCTTTATCTCTGCTTCCCTTCCCCAGCAGTTTTTCAGTAAATCAGAGGAGTCAGATGCTATCAGCACCTGCAACTCTTTTCTTTTTTGGAAGTGGTGCAGAAGCACATTGGTGACTTTGAGAGTGCTAAAAAAAAGGGAACAAGAGGTTAATAAATCTTCCTCTCAGCAGCGTCCGTTCCAGTGTCCTCACCCCTTTCCTGGCCCTGCAAAGAGAGGTGACACTCGCTCATTCCTCAGCCACATTGCACAGCCCTGCTTTGAGTTCCCTCCTCTCCTTCTGGAGGAGGAAGAGGTGGGTGTGTCATGGGAGAAGGGGAATCACTCCTCGGATGAGTTACTGAAGGGGAAATTTGGTCAGGCTTCCAGTCTGAGTGCTATTTTAGCTGCTGCCGCAGAAAAGATCTCTGTGCTCCCTCAGCATGGCAGTCTGAGTGGGATTACGGGGTGCAGAGAGCCCATACCCAGGTGTGTGCAGGGTGAGCCCGCAGCCCCTTGGATCATGCCCTTCCACGAGGAACACGGACTCCTTCTCTTCCACTTGCTCCTCAGCTTCTGCTCTGCAGACAGGTGTGGCTGCCCCCTCCAGCACTCAGACCTGACCTTCCCCTTCCTTTGCACTTCCCAGGTTGTTTTCCAGGAGTGCAGATCTGCCACCCATTAATTAACTCAGTACCTGACGGGTGTCAGCATCCTGAAGGGATTCTGGAACAGCATTGAAAATGATGAAGGCTTGGGAGGCAGTGATTTATTGGTGGAAGATTAAAGGAGTTAAATATGAAAAGCTCAAGTGAATGATGGCAAAGGAGAATCTGAAGCCTGTGCAGAGTGGTTTGAAGGGTATGAACACCCAAAAAGAAGTGGTGGCGTTGCTGAGATGGGGAATTTCAGCAAAAGCCCTCGGGAAAGCTCAGGGCAAGCAAAGGGAATTGCCCTTTGCCAGCCTGAAGTTACCAGGGTCCACGCTTCCAAATTCATTCCTCTAATTTAAATGCAGTGAAGGATTATTGGCTGTAATAAAGCAGAGACATTATTAGAAGGGCAGAAACTCAGTTTCTCCTTCCTTTTCCCCTCAGTGCCTCGAGTTTCTCTGTGCTCAGCACTGCAGCATCCCCCTGAGCCCCAGGGACCCCTCGGGACCTCAGAGACTTGTCCTGGTGCCAGCACAGATTGCGAATGCCAGGCAGAGGCACAGAGAGCAGTACCTGCTTTCCCTTGGAGCACTCGATTGTGCTGTCAGAAACTTGCTTGATCAGAAACTTCAATTGGTTTGTGCTGGCCAGGTGCTGCCTCTGCAGAGCGGTGCAGAAAGCCGTAAGTTATCCAGGCTGGAAGAAATTCCTCCCTGTGAGGGTGCTGAGGCACTGAGACAGGACTCTCGGAGAGAAGCTGTGGCTGCCCCATCCCTGGGGGTGTTTAAGGCCAGGCTGGACGGGGCTTGGAGCACCCTGGGATAGTGGAAGGTGTCCGTGCCCATGGCAGGGGTGGAATGAGGTGGGCCTTAGGGTCCCTCCCAAACCCCTGCCTGTGATGCTATGAAAAAGCCTCTCCAGCAGGGTTGTTCACAGAAAAAACCCATGCAAAGGAGTTACAGATGGGCCGTGCTTCTTTCCACGAGGGATCCTGGTTTCCTGGCTGGCAGAAATGCTCATTCCCAGCAGTAGGGGCTGCCCTGCCTCGCCCAGCTCCCCCCCCCGTGCCTCAGCGGGCTGCAGAACGTTCAGTGATAACTCTGCTAATGAGATCCTCGGTGTCAGTGGGTGTGGCTGGGGTCATTGCCAGACTCCTCCAGTGGCTATGCAATTAAGCATCCTGCTCTTCTCCCTCCCTCTTGCACAGAGCCAAGACAATTCCCCCAAACTTCCACAAGGTTAAAAAAAAAAAAAAAGTGTTGAAGTTTTTCTGGTTTTTAATAATTTTTTTTTCTTTAAAGCGTTTGTACCTTTTAAACCAAGCTAATTATACTTTTTTTTTTTTTTTAATGGGCAGCATTTTATCAATACAGACAACTGGGACTGGGACACCAATTAAAGTCAGGGAGAGAGCTACAGCTGTAACAGAACGCCTCTTTTTTTTTTTTTTTCCAAAATTATGACACCAACTTAATTGCAACTTCCCAATCCATTTTCCCCCCAATTAATCTAAAGTGCTCTATTCTGAGGAGGATTTTGGAGCTGTGATAAAGCAAGTCAATAACCTGCTTGCTGACCCTCTGCTAATGACTTTTTTGGTTTTATCTCCATTGTAATTGGTGGTGGACACAGGCAAAACCTGCTTAGGAAGTTGTGAGCAAAGTTGTGCTGTGCCTTTTGCAGCAGGGCTATCTGGTTTAGCTTTGGATGTGCAGAAAGAGAGTGGCTGAGATGACTCCAAACTGAGATGTCAGCTGCAGAAAAAAGGAAGCAGAGCAATGAACGCTGGCAAAAAGATGCCAGCTGGGCAGGTGACCCCTCTCTGTCCAGCTCGCAGCGGGACTTTGCCGTGGGGCTCTTTAATCCATGGTGTCGGAGCAAGGCTGGGGGATTTCCAAATTTCCAACAGGAGGAAGGGGGAGGTGGTGCAGGCAGCAGGGAAAGAGCCGAGCAGGAGCCTGGGGCATGTCCCTTAGCAGCTGGTGATCTCTGCTGGGTCAGAAAGCAGCTGCTGACACCCTGCACCTCTCCTGCCTGAGCCCTCACAGCTCTGTCCTGCCCCGGAGCTCAGATTCCCCAGTGCCTTCCCCACCCCTCAATTCCCCACAGCTCTGCCCTCTGTCCAAGCTCCTGCTCCATGCCAGGACCCCCAGGCTCCTCCCTTGCCCTGCCTCTGTCCCAAAACACGCTGCAGTCTGCCCCATTCCCTGCTCTTCAGCCCCTTGGATTTCCTCAAGGAAATCCCTCCATTGTTGGTAGCTTCCAGCTGCTGTCCTTGCCCAAAGCACCCCGAGAGGATCCCTGGAGCAGCAGGAGGGACACGGGGAGATCTCAGTGCTGGAATTCCTTCGGGGGTGCTGAGTGCTCACAGGCTTCCCAGGAGTGCAACCTGCAATTAGCCACACTGCTTAATTGCTGGCTCTCCTCAGCCTGTGCCAGCCAGGTCTTCTCCAAATAACCATAGGATATCTGGGGCTGGAACAGACCCACAGGGATCAGCCAGTGCCGCTCCTGGCCCTGCACAGGACACCCCAACAGTCCCACCCCGGGGCCTGGGAGCGTTGTCCAAACCCTTTGTGAACTCCTGAACTCCAGCTCAAGGATCATTTGAGATCCCTCACTGGGAAGCACAGGGAGCAGCTCAGCAGCCTCTTAACCTTTGCTGCCATAATCTCCACAGCCAGGGCTGCTTTCCTCTCTCACTCTCACATGTGCTTCTCCAGCTCCTGAATCATTCCCATAACTCTTCCCCGCAGCCTCTCCCATTTATCTCTCTGTTCTTTTACAGCCTGGATGCAGGAGCAGATCCATCATTTCAGAATTACTTTCCAAGGAGTGCAGCTACGGCTGACAGAACCTCCCGGCTCCAGGGCAGCTTCTTCCCCTGAGCACCTCCCCCAGAGCGGGGTCCCCCCAAAGTGTGGGGTGTTCAGCCCCTGGCTGCTCACAGCAAACAGGGACAGGCCAGTTTGGGTGTCTGGGGGGCATGACGCCAGATTAGCCAAAAGCAAGGCTGGGAAGGACCGGGAGAGCTCAGTTTCACACTGGGGTGGGTGCACTGCACCCCTCAGACCAGCACCAGTTTGGCTCTAAAGGACGTGAAGGCTTCAGCTGTGTCTGAGCCAAGAATTCCTCCAGGAACCCCCTGGAGCAGGAGTGGCCCCACAGGCATCAAGGTGTGTGAGCTCGGAACACGGAGCGTGTGAATAACACACGGATCCAGTGGCTTTTCCAGGACTCGTTCACCAAGGAATAAAGACAGGTGTGGGTACCAGGAGTCTCCTGCTACACTGAATGCAATTTGTCCACAATCCAGCTGCTTTATCCCATAAATGTGATGGCCTGAGGAGCCTTCCTGGAGCTCTCCCTGCTCAGCAGTGTGGCTGCATGGTGGGATTGCCCTGCAGCAGGGACATCTCTCAGGGCTCGAGATTCCTTACCCAGGACTGAGAGATCCTTCCTTGCCCAGGGGGGAGAGACCCTCTGTGCTCAACAGATCCTTGCTGAGGCTCTGAATTAACACTAATTATCTCCCTGTAGTTAATTCATTCAGACAGAAATCCCTGTCCAAGCCTGAGACCAAGACTGGAGCTGGCCACAGCTCAGCCTCATCAGGAATCCAGGCAGTGAGGGGCTCCACTCAGCACGGGGGTCTGTCTTACCCTTTTGTGCCTTCAGCCTCTATGCAAACCCTTGTAAATCGATTCTAACTTGGTTTTCCTCTGTGTGTTCCACCCCTGTGGGCAGTGATAGTGGCCCTTGCCACTGAGCTTTGTTCAGCTGCATTTTTCTAAGTTTATATTAAAACCGCCTTTGATGGGGAACCTTTCAGGGATCCTGAGCTGCTCATTCACGACAGACTGTCCCCAAAAAGGGTCGGTGCAATGAAACCCCTCCCTCCGTCCCCACTCAGCCCCGGGCTGTGCCCTCCCGGTAGCTGTAAATGCTGTCCCAGCCCGGCTGTCCCCTGCTGTAATTTCAGGCCGTGACTTCTGCTGCTGCCCCTGGAAGCTCCCCCTTTGCAGTGACCTTTTGCATAATTGATCACTGTTATTGTCTCCTCTCCCCGTCCTCCCTCCAGATTAAATGACACCGATTGCTTCCCAGTAGCTCATGTTTTCCTGGCCTCTGATTATCCTCGTTGCTGTCACATGAGCTCCCTTTGGGCTGTCCTTGGAGCGAGATGCTGAAACTGGACCCAGCCGTGCAGCCGCGGGCTGTAAGGGGAGAAGAGGCACAGCGCCGCTGCTGCTGTCCCCTCCTCTGTGCCAGCCCTGCAGAGATCACCCAGAGGTCTGGGCACGCCTGGAGAGGGCAAATAAAGCTGGATACCACCTCTCTGGGCAACCTGTGCCAGGGCCTCCCCACCCTCAGCATAAAAACCCCTTATACTGGGTGTGAATCTTCCCTCTTTCAGTTTACAGCCCTCCCCCCTTGTCCTCTGGCTGCAGGACCTACTGAGATGTCAGTCCCCATCTTTCTCAAGCCCCTTTAGGTATTGAAAGGCCAGGAGGATGCTGCTTCTGGAGTTGTGCTGTTTCCCAGCAGGATCACGGAGGAGTGGATCTCCAAACCCAGCCTCGCTCAGGGAGCAGTGGTGGCAGCCCAGAAATTCCTGGGGATGCTGCTGTCACAGAAAGGAAGGCTGAGGACGTGTGACAAGAGGAAGAAAATGAAGATGCTCTCGAGCTTTCCAAAAGTGTGATGCACCATTTATCGGTGCCAGAAGCCCTCACATTTGTCAAAGCTTAAAGAGAGACAGACATAAGTGATCCGGGGAAAAAACCTGTCAGTGGGAAGCAATTGGGAGTTGTAGGAACGAAGCAGCTCAATTTGACTCTCTGTTCACAAAGGAAATCGCTAGAAATCACCAGACCCCAGTTTTTCTGGTGATGATTCTCTAAATTAATGAGTCTGGAAGTTTTATGAGCCTGTGCTGCAGGTTACTGGGGAGCTGTTTGACATGAAAACCATACCATGTATTTGAAGGTTTCTTAAAGGGAAGAAAAAAAAGCGCCATTTACGAAGTGCCCCAAATTCTACACTTTTCAGGCTGTTTTTGCTCAAGGCAAAGATTTCTCAGGGTCAAAATTTCCCCCCAGGTGAAGCTTTTGTGGTGCACTGACAATATATTGAAAGCTCCTGTATTAGTCAGTGCAAGGCAGCCTCTCAGGGGTCTCCTGAGGATTTTGGCTCCAGCTGAAACTGTTTGTACATTTACTTGTGGAAATCCCCAGTGCAAGAGCTGACCTGCCCCACCACGGCCCAGTGCCCAAACATCAACTCCCTGCAAACCTCTGCTGCGCCAGTATTTCTCCTTCTGCTCTCTTTCCACTAACCCATAGCAGAGATATTATTTTCATTCAGATCAGACTTGCTCAGAGCTGGCTGGAGACAACAGCCAGGACAGCAATCAAAGCGGGAGGAAATGAAGTATTTTTATTCCTGCAGTGTCACCAAACCTCCAGCTTCCACCTGGGAGCAGCGAGGTCAGTGCTAACGAGTTCATACAAAGACAAAAATGTCACCTGAGCTGGAAAAAATCTGCACAGGATGGAGGATTTACCTAAACCAAGCTCACCCTTGCAGCCTTTAAGCATCCTATCCATTCCTATCCACACCCATCCAACCAGGACAGAGCCAGGCTCCTGCTCTGCGTAGTTCCTTTGGAAATGAAGGAAGTGATGGACAAGAGGCAAGCAAAGTCTGAGAAGAGTGCACATATCCTGTGCTGACTGTACTCTTCCTAAAGCTGGACCCTCTCTGGGCTCTTCAACCTCTCTGCTCCCCTTGCTTTGCCCACCTGGGCTGGCAAAGAGCGTCATGGGAGGGAATAACATCCCAGGAAGGAATTCCCCCTCCAAAAAGGGAATCTTTCACCATTTGTCTTGTTCTTTTCTCTGTGCTTGTCGTCTCCCTGAGATCAACATTTTGGATTTCCCCTGGAGCCCCTGCGGAGGTCAGGAATACCCCTGGAAGATAGCCTCGAGAGGGACAACCACCCCCATCCCAGAGGGGCCTGAGATGCACAGGGATGTCTCCCTGACCTTGGCTGGAGCTGCAGAGGCAGGAGGCACCCCTGGGACTCACAGGGTGCAGCTCGGGGCTTTTTGGAGCTCGGCCCTCCTGGCAGCGCAGCCACCAAAGTTCTTATGAAAGGTTTTCCTAATTCCCTGGCGTGCTATTTCAACAAAAAAAAAGCAATTTCCCAGTCGGTTTTAGTTCTTTTTGATATGCTGCCTTTATCTTTGTTGCTTTGTGGTGCTAAATAGCTGCTGCATTTCACACCAGGAGAGCACAAATCCCTGTATTTCTGCCCCAAAAGGGCAGAAATAAACATGGATGTAGTCACAAGTGAAACCACTCATTCTATTTTTGTCTCCCTTATCTCTGGTACTCCAACAAGATTTCTCCCGAGCCTTTCTTCTCCTTGATCTCGCGTTTTTCTGTTCCCATCATCTTCTTATCCTCTTTTCTTGCTTCCCTGGGTTTCTGGAGTCTCTGCCTTTCATGCACAAAGCCGGCAGCTCTCTTTAATCAAACACAGCAATTAAGAAACTCTCAATTACAAGTGTCACCCATGTCATGATTTATTCCTGGCTTCAGGACTCTGAGTTCACTTCTTATTGCTGTGTCTGGAGAAGTCTGAGGGGAACGAAGTGCAGGGAGCTGGATCCCAGCTGCCCCCAGGAGCAGCATCCCTGCCCACAGCAGCCCCAATTCGGTATTGAACTCAGCAGCTGGGACGTTTTCGTGTGATTGGGAAGGAGGTGATTCCCGAGGAGCCAGCACTAGCAGGCACACAGGGCACAGCAGAAGCAGCTTATTTCTCCTTTTCTAAAATTTTTCCTTCTCAGGAATTAGGAATCCTACATTTCGCTTCTTCCCTTTGTGGAAGAGAAACAAGGAAGTGGAACTATCGTTTTTTAATCTCAGAATTAAAGCCCCAGAGCTCTGTCTGCACTAAACCACAGCCCCGAGGAGGTTCTGAGCAGCCACAGCACTTTGGTCACTCCCTGAACCCAGGGTGAGGGCTGCACACAGGTGAAATTTGGGGAAGGGAGAGGAAAGGGAGACCGGTGGACTTCTGGCTGTGTTATGTGAGGAAAAAGGTAATTTTCCCCTTCATAGGAGACATGCACACATTTATACCATCCCTTACAAATCTGCCCCTTCTCAGGGGCTGGGCCCAGCACGCTTTTATTTGCATTTTGTGCCTCTGCACAAGAAAGGATCAAGAGGCCACCAGGAAATGCCAGCAGAGGGGACAGGGTATTCTCCTGTCACAGTGCTCTCTTTGGACACGAACTCCCCTCCATCCCCTGGCACCTCTGCTGCTCCCCCACCCGCCTCGGTGCCATTGGCACTATTTCCCACTCTCCCCTGCTTTGCCTGGCATCCCCTTGAAGGTTCCTGTTTCTCCTTGGCTTGATTTATACCCCTGCAGAGGATCAGTGGTGCTCGCCCCATCCATCCTTGCTGTGACAGCCACACGACCTGCAGCGCTCGCTCCTGTCCCCACTGACCTGGCCATCCTCTGCTGGGGCGCGCTGGGATCCGGAGCACGGAGCTCCAACTACTCTGCAGGGAGCAGGGAACATCCTGGGACAGCATGGGATCATAGGCAGTGCCCTGGTGAGGGGCTGTCATTCCTGCAGTCAATTAAAAAGGAAAGTGGGGACAGAGTGTTTCAGGAGTGCCAGGACAAGGGGTAGTGGCATTGAGCTAAAGGAGGGGAGATTCCCTCTAGAAACAGGGCAGAATTTCTGTGATGAGGGTGGGGGAACACTGGAACAGGTTGTCTGGAGAGGTGGGATCCTCTGATTCTCTTATCCTATGGTTCTGTGATCCTGTGATTCTCCATCCACTCCAGGGGCCCTGACTTTTAGAATCACAGAATACAGTCACAGACTGCCTTGGGTTGGAAGGGACCCTAAATATCACCTTGTTCCACCCCCTGCCAAGGCCTGGGACGCTTCCAGGGATCCAGGGGCAGCCACAGCTTCTCTGAGCACCCTGTGCCAGGGCCTCACACCCTCACAGGGAAGGATTCCTTCCCAATATCCCATCTAACCCTGCCCTCTGGCAGGGGTCCAGGCTTGTTTTCGCCATGGAGTGTCCTGTGATGGGGATTATCTCTCTGCTCCCCCACCAACCCACTGTATTTTTGTTTTGTTTAAATGCAGGGAGGGCTGAGCCCGTGGCCTGGGGGGCTGCTCTGTCCCGTGTCTGCAGGGCCTGTTCCAGCAGCTCTTGGCTGTTCCTGGTGTTCGGGGCTGATGGAGGTGGATGCTCCCACTCCACATTCCCCGTTTGTTCCACTCCCTCCTTTGCTTGCGTTCAATTATTTCTCCTGCCATATTCATTATTAATATGCACATTTTCTGCCTAATTTCTCCCTCCTTTTCCATTATTTAACCCTACCCAGACTACGAGTGGTGTCCTCTGGCTCAAAAGCTGCCTCTAAGTTAAAGCTGCAGGTTTGTGGGGGCCAGAGGTGATTAGAGGTGTGTGTGAGAGCCTCCATCACCTTCCAGGACTCGGCTCAGCACCGGCACGTGCTGCTTCCTGGGATTCCCAGCACAGAGGGATCTGAGGGCGCTCAGGGCCTGCTGTGTCTGACAGAACCGTGTCCTTTGAGCCGTGGCCAGCGGGGTGGGTGTGTAGGGACACATTTCACCCCTCTGGGGCCCATCTGTGTTTGTGGGAGCTGAAACACTCGGTGCATGTGGAGGCAGGTGGATGGCTGCTTCGGGGGGATTTAATGAGCCAGCAGAATCACATCCTGGCACCTCCAGAGGGATGGCAGGGAAGGTGCTTGTGGCCGGCTCATCTCTCTGCTCCGTGCACAGCTTGCACCTGGAGTGTCTCCCAGCTCAGGAAAAGGGGGGTGACAGCAGGGGTGGCACTGGGAAGGTGGAGGCTGCCAGCAGATCAGGGTCGCCCTCTCGGGATGTTGTTCCCTGCAGAGACACCCGGCTTGAGCTGCCACAGACTCCCAGCTTTTTTTAGGCACTGCTCACTCCTGCATCCTCTGTTCCCAGAACATCTTCTGCAATGGCTCCCCCGAGGAATGAGGAATGCACGAAACTTTGCAGCTGGGACTTGAGGGAACGACATTCCAGCTATTAACCACAGCTTTTTTTTCCCCGGTTTCCTGGAAACTGGAAACCTGTGATTTGCTTTGGGCTTGCCTGTCATATCACCAGGGTCCAGAGAAACCCTTGTGTGCTTCAACATCCTCAGGCCAGATGAGCCCCAGCTCAGCCCCTGGACAGCTGGAGGCATCCCCTCTCTGCTGGAGGGGACAGGCAGGGCTGTGCCCCTTCTGCTCCAGGTGTAGGAGACCAGTGCAGCAAGATTCAGTGCGAGGCCTTTGGGATAGGAAGGTGACACTTTTAGTCCAGCTGAATTCCAGTGCCTTGCTCCTGGATTTCCCCCACTCTCCCTCTGCCGCCCACATGTCTGCCACTGCCAAGGCCTGTGTGCCTCAGTCTGCTCAGGATCATCCCAGCAATGATGCAAGGCCTCCAAAATGTCGGGCCTTTCCGTCTTTCTTGGACTCCTCTTTATTTGCAGTAACAAATACTTTTTGGAAAGGGGTCTGTAGCTGGTGTCTTTTGCCTTAAAATTGTGCTTATTTTGGCTTTTGTGAATCAGGCACAGCTGCTGCATCTCCTTCCTCTGGGGCTGGGCAAGGATCTGTCCTGCCTCGGGGTTGTGGGGGCTGTACCCCATCAGGCAGGCTGGGAATTGAGCTTTCCCCAGTGTTCCCAGTTTGATTGCCATCAACAGTGTCTCCATTTCTCAGCATGCCATCCCCATCCACCCGGATTTATTGTTCCTGCAGTGCTTTCCCATCTCCCAGACCACAGGTTTCAGAATAGCTCTTTATTTGTTCCCAGCCCGTGCTCCAGAGCAGTCCTGCAGTCACAAGAAATCAGAAACTGGGGGGGAAAGAAAGATGAGCACAGAGTCCCCAAAGCTTCTTGAGTGCAATTGGGACACATTCAGTGCCCAGTGTGTCGTGGCACTGGGAGAAACAGGACATGGGGAGGGTGCAAAGGGAAGCCTTTTTTAACAGCAGGTGTAAGAGCAAGAAGAATTCAATAGCAAGTTTATCCAGGGAAGGTTGTTTTTTCCCCGTGTTTGCTCAGAAAGTTGTACCAGTGTGCACAGCTTGGAACATCTCAGGTTCTGGTCTCTTTAGCAAATGACATTCTAACTTGAAAAGTGAGGGGAGAGGGATTAAAATGTTCTGTCAGCCTTTATCAGTGCCGTGTGAAAGCACTTCTGTCCTTCAGCACCCTGGAAGCACCAGATGAGGCTGAGGCTGGGAATACGCTCGGGGAGCAGCGTCAGCCCTTATCACATCTGCAGGATAAAGGATGCTCTTCCCTCGCCACAATCATTTCAGAACCTTCAGCAACGAGCTCCTGCACAGCTCCATTGCAAGCCCATTAAGCCCCGAAGATGAATTCCATATTTCAGGAGTAATCATTACTCAACCTGTCTCTAAACACAGGAGATAATTCCTGATTTACTCTGCTCCGTTTGCTTGGACCTTCGAGAGAGCACAACTGGAGGAGATGCACTTGGCAATATGCAGGGAAATTTACTCAATTCAGCAGCGTGGGGAGATAATTTTATGCCTCCAAGTGCAAGGGGTCGTATCTTCCCCTCACAGGACAGCCAGTGAATTCTGCTGAATGCCAATTTAATTTAAAGGGACGATATGAGCTTAAAATTCTTCTGCTCTGCATGAACTGGTGCCACATCCCCTTTCTCACAGGGCAAACTTTGCACCCCAGCCCCTTCCCCTGCACCACTGTTTTGCTCTCGATGTTAGATCCCAGTATTCTCCATTTCAGGCCATTTCTCCAATCTGCTGTGAATGATTTGTATTCCAGTCCTGCTGTCCACAGCATTCACGACCGTAGGCAGAAATTTTATTAGCTCCTGCTTCTCTCATCATCCAAGTAATTAATTAAAATATTGATTAGTCCTAGAGACGGGACAGACCCTGGTGAGATTCTTGGAGATAAATCCTTTTGGGTAGGCAGTAAACTACCTGCAGCTCCTGGAGCTGAAGCTTTCCAATTACACCTGTTTTCTGTCCTTCTCCTTTTCTCCTCTGCATATTTCCATCTGGCTGATAATTGGTTTATGAGAGTGAGGTGGGACAGGGTCAAACCCTTCCTTCAGTCAGGAGGGAGCACAGCTTCCCCAGGTGGGACAGGTGCCTGCCCGAAGGAGAAATGAAATGTTTGGTGTTATCTGTGTGAGACAATCCATGACATCCTTATCCAAGTGATTGCCCATGGATGAGTCACTTCTTCAGCAGCTTTCCAGGGATCAGTGCCGAGCTGGGTCTGGATCTGCCTGATTTCTGTTTTCCCCTTCTAAGATCCCTGGAAACCTCCAATTTCTGGGAATTGTGGTGTTGATTGGTAGCAATTCAGTGATTCCTTGGCTCATCTTTTCAGTATCCCAGTGGGAACTTCCCAGATTTTCTTGAACTTCAGTGTTACATCTACAGGTTATTTGCCTTCCTCTTCCTCAGCCTGGGAACTGGATTCCATCCACAGCTCTGCCTCAGTCCCAGGCACAGCAATTCTTTGTCTTTTGGCCACAAACCGTGTCTCTTAAGCGAGCATTTTCTGGGAACAGACTTCAGGTTGCCAGAGGCAGCTCAAGTGCATTTTAATAGAAACATTCACTGGGTTTTGATCCACGTTTTGTTGGCCCTCTGCAAACAGCCACCGAATCCACACGGGACCATCCCTCTCCCCTGTGCTGGAAAACCTGCTCTGTAACAGCAGCAGGGAACCGGGAGAAACCCTTTGGTTGTGACTGCAGCGGAGCCAGGAGCACTCCAGGGAGAGATCTGGCTGAGCTAAACACACCAAGGGTGATTAAAAAGCTCCAGCTTTGCTCTTTTTCCAGAGGAATGGGAATTGTGCTCGGCTCTAAAGCAGCTCTCGGCTCCGTAAATGCTTTGGGTCCTTCCCTCCAGCTGTAACTCCTTCTCTTGACCCCGTGCAATTCCCTCCAGCCTTAAAGGCACCGCTCTGCCTCCAGGTCTGTGACCCCTGCTACCACAAAGTGCTGCATGAAGACACCCAGTGCTCCAGCTCCAGGAGGTCCATGGAGCTCTGGCCCAGCTGGATTCACTCCTGTTAACCTCCCCAATGCAGTTCATGGCTGGTGCCCCAGCTGCACCCCTCGGTGCTCTGTAAATTCTGTTTCAGGCTGTCTCCAGGGAATATCTGCCCTGGGGAGAACCTGGCAACCAGCACAGGGTGCATTTTGCTGCCGCTACCCCTTCCTTTCCTTCCTTTCTTTGCAGCCCCAGCACCTGCCTGCCCCTTGCTCTGCATCAAACACTGCTCCTGCTGCTCCCTCACTGCTGCCAACCCTTTCATATTCCCTGGTTTTATCTCCTCCCTGCTGACGGGAGCTGGGAGCAGCCTTTCCAAGCTGCCTCTCTTTAATCTTCCCTGGCAAGGCAGTCCCTTTCAACTGCGTTCTGAAAGAGCCCAGAGGAGGGGACGGGGAAACGGGGCTTTATTGCTCTTTATAGAAGCTCCAGCCCAAATTGATGGAAATTACCGGAGCAAAAGCAGAATAACAGGCCTAGAGCTAAGACCCACTGTTTGCAAGTGCCTTGGGTGCTTATCCACAGGGATCTGTCCTCTGCTGGAGGGGTAATGAGGGAAGGAAGGATTCAGGCTGTACCAGCTTGTGCATTGCCTCAGCCAAACCCTTCTACGATGTGATAGGAGTTTTCCAAGTGGAAAATGAACGTGGAGCCCTGAGCCCAGCAGTGGGAATGGGCTGGGAGTGAGCCGGCCAGGCCATCCTGCAGGTCCCTGGTGCATCCATCAGGCTCCCAACCAGGCAGGAGAGGGATGTGCAGCCTGTCTGCCACCTGCAGCAGCACCACAGGCAGTTAAACTCGCTGTTTTGGGAAAGGGCTTCATTTTCTCCTTTTCCCCTCCTTTCTGCAAATGGAACCACTGTTTTCAGTGGCTTGAGGGGCTCTCAGAAAGGCTCTGGAGGGGCTCCAGTGGGATGGGGGAGAGAACTGTGGAATCACGGAATGGTTTTCATTGGAAGGGCCTTAAAGCTCATCCAATTCCACCCCCTGCCATGGGCAGGGACACCTTCCACTGTCCCAGGTTGCTCCAAGCCCCAACCAACCTGGCTTTGGACACTTCCCTGGGCAAAGAATCGAATCCATGGCAGACTCCTGGCACAGCACACTGCAGCTCCCCACTTTTCATGCCATATGGAGCAAATTGTGCTGTTGTTTGTTGGTTGTGGTGTGGAAAGTACCTTGGAGTGACTCGGGATTGAGCTGAGCACGGCAGGAACCGCCTGGGAGCCAAGGCTTGTGCTCAGCCAGGAAAGAACCTTCTTCTCCGCGGATGCAGCAAATTCCTGGGCTGCCAGGAGCTGGAACGACCACTGTGGGCATCGTGGGCTGTCTCTGCCCTACTCCTGCCCGCAGAACCCCCTTCCCATTCCTCTCCTGCTGCTTTAGCAACAGATGGCTTGGAAAAAGAGGATAGTGCAAAATTCTCCCAGCTTCGGCTTTCCAAAGCTCATGGTCAGCAAATGCTACTCGTCCTTCCTCGGATGGGTCCTCCTACATCCCTTCAGCATCCACGCACACCTCTGCCTACCAGAACCTTCTCTGAAGACAGACATCACTTCTTGGTACCCTGAACAGGGCTGTGAACTCCTAACCCAGTGAACACAAGGCAATGCCCAAAAACAGGAAAAAAAAACAACCCAAACCCCTAAAAAATTCCAGTCAACCTCTCAAGCTGCTCTGAGGTAACTGGGTCCCTCAGGATGGCTGGGCAAACAATTTGGGGAAACAGCTAAATTCAGTCACTTCCCCACAGGCCTTCCCCCCTCCACTTCTCTGCACACCCAGCCCTTTCCAGAGGATATTTGCCAGGGGGGGAGGAGGGAATGAATTCTCCCCTCTGTGTGTTTCTTTTCTGCATTTTTGGGTTGAACTTACCAGTTTTGTTTTCTCTACTAAATTCCATCCTGGCGCCAAAAATGACAAAGCCACCCCGTGGCTGTGGCTGCTCGTGGGTGGTGGGAGCAGCACAATTCACTCCTGGGTGGGAAGGAGCCCCAGCATGGGCAGAGTGCAGGAAATAGAGGCAGCTGAACCAAAATAACACCAGGCTGCACTTCCACCTCGTAATTACAGACAGAAGCCCCTTCAGGGAGCCCACGGCTGGCTGGCTCTGGGCTCAGATGGCTCAGCCACAATCTCTGCCCAGTCTGGAGAGGGCTCCAACCTCCCCCTCCCCCTCTGATCCTGCATCCTTGGGAAAAGTTCTGCCCTTCTCAAACTGCAAACCAGGAATGCACCTGAACTCCATGAAAAATAACAATAATAATAATAATAATAATAATAATAATAATAATAGCTCTTCAGTGAACTCCTGTGATAAGCACTGACCATCAGAAAGTAAGTGGTGATAACACAAAAATAAGGAATTATTATTATTATTATTATTATTATTATTATTATATTTTGTGTCCCTGCTGCCAAAGCAGGAATGGGAGTTTCTCTCCTGGGCTGGGCCTCCAGGTCCTTTTGACGTCCTCCCCTCCCCAGGATCCTCAGCCCTGCAGATGTTCAGGTTGGTCCTTCTGACAAAAGTGGTGACAAAAATCCCAGCAGTGTCAGCTGGACCTGGGTGAAGTGTCCCAGGAGGAGAGGGCATCTGACACCAGGAGAGGAAAGGGAACAAGCACAGCTGACATTCTGGGGGCAAGGACAGACCATCAGTCACAAAGACCTATGGGTTCGGTACAAAACCATTTCTTAAAAATGATTTATTTAAAAAAAGCAACCCACAAAACCCTTCAGGTTTATGGTTAATGCTCAGTGCTGGCATCACTGAGACGGTCAGCAGGAAAAAATGCTTTGAAGGACACAAATCCCGGAGGCTGCAGAGTCCAAGGGTTGAAGTGTGTGGACTAATCCATGTGAAGGATCAAGCTGCACCCCTGAGGTGGAGAACAACGCGTGGATGGATCCCCAGCACTGCAGGAAGAGTTCATCCCGCCTGGGAGATCAGGAGGCAGCCCCAGGGTCCATCACTCCGAGCATCCACCCTCCACAGCTCGGGTGTGGGCTGATTCACGCAGCTCCACCTCCCCAGACACGATCACAATTCATCTTTGCAATGTCACACTTTGGATTCCGGGGTCTTTATGGAGTTTCCTGCCAGTTTCTCCTTCTCTGGCTCTGCCTTTGTCTCCTGCGCCTGGCTGGCTTCCCTCTCCTGCCTGCTGAGGATCAGATACACGGCCCCGAAGCACAGGAAAGCGCCCACCTCGAAGAAAAACTGCAGCCCCAGATACCTGTGGGGTGCAAACAGAGGATCAGGGGAGCGGGGATATTCCTGAGTGCTCCAAGCACCAGCACCTGGGACTCTGGGGAGGTCCTTCCAGGGACTGCCTCTGCCACAGTGCAGAGAGCTGGCAGGGCCTGGGGGGTGAGTGTCCCTGTGTGTTCACAGTGCTTTGCACAATGATTTATCCCGATGCCACGTCCCCCGCAGCCCCTGATCCCCATTATCCCGATGCCACGTGCCCCTGGAGTCCCTGACCCCATTATCCCGATGCCACGTGCCCCTGCAGTCCCTGATCCCCATTATCCTGATGCCACGTGCCCCTGCAGTCCCTGATCCCCATTATCCCGATGCCACGTCCCCCACAGTCCCTGATCCCCATTATCCCCATGCCACGTCCCCCTGCAGTCCCTGATCCCCATTATCCCGATGCCACATCCCCCTGCAGTCCCTGATCCCCATTATCCCGATGCCACGTCCCCCTGGAGTCCCTGATCCCCATTATCCCCATGCCATGTCCCCCCCAGTCCCTGATCCCCATTATCCCGATGCCACGTCCCACTGGAGTCCCTGATCCCCATTATACTGATGCCACGTCCCCCGCAGTCCCTGATCCCCATTATCCCGATGCCACGTCCCCCCCAGTCCCTGACCCCATTATCCCGATGCCACGTCCCCCGCAGTCCCTGATCCCCATTATCCCGATGCCACGTCTCCCCCCCCCCGCAGTCCCTGATCCCCATTATCCCGATGCCACGTCCCCCGCAGTCCCTGATCCCCATTATCCCGATGCCACGTCCCCTGCAGTCCCTGATCCCGGTCTCCAGCCCTACCTGTGCCTGAAGAGGGTGTTGTCGTAGTACCTGCAGGCTGCCCTCCGGTCACACCTCCTCTCCCACAGGATGCACGTGGTGTCGATGGCGCTGCCGTACAGCACCGGGCCCGGCATCCACGCTGCAACACGGGGTCAGCCGGGCCCGGCCATCCCCCCCACCAAAGCCACCCCAAATCCACGCCCCCAGGTGCCACAGCCCAAATCCACGTCCCCAGGTGCCACAGCCAGGTGCCTCCTGAACACCTCAGTGGCGGTGACCCCACCAGCCCCCTGGGCAGCCCCTTCCAGCTCCCCTCCTCTGCACACTGAGCGTGTATTGCTCCTTCCCACGGCTGCTGTGGCACAGCCTGGGGGCCGCCAGGGCAACGTGAATTTTCCCCTTTGGAGAAATAGCTGGTGGGATCACAGGACAGGGTTTGGAGCCCCCCTGATGCGCTGGAGGTGAACAGGGCAGTGTCTGCACACAGCCTGAGCTCCTGGATCTCAAGTATTCCCAGCCCTGCTTTGCACATGGAGATGGAGCCCTTGGAGCTGCCCTGTCTCATCCCCAGCACGAGCACCCCCAGACCCCACAAGGCAGCATCTTTCCCTGCCTTGGGAAAGCCCTTCCCAAGAGCTGCCATTATTTTCCAGGATGGTATTTTAACACAATTCAATTTACCTAAAACTCTCAGCAGCATGAACTGTATCCCAACAGCAAATGATTTGTCTTCAGGCTGGATGCTCCTGAAAAACAAAGTGGGAAACATGTCCTCTGGCAATCCCACCAGGATGGATGCTTCCCTCCCTGGCACAGCACCTCACCCACACATTTGTCCTTCAACCCAGCCACCAAGGACCCAGGGAGCTCCCATTTACATCAGCAAAGCTGGTGAGGGTTCATTCATTAGGGCTAAACACTGACCACGGCCTTCTCTTGGCCTGAGAATCCTGCCAGACCCAGGAAGACGTGAGGAGGGCTCAGCCAAGGAGCATTTTTGCTTTTGATTCAAAGAATCTGGGTGAGTAAAACAGAGGCAATGCAAGGGATGCTTTTTGTAACGGAGCAAGTGCTTTGCACGTGGAGGCAGTGGCTGTCCTGAGGTGAGAAGCCCCAGTGTCCATTTTGGTGCCAGCCCAGTTTTCCAGAATCCATGTTTCCGGCTGTGGTTCCTGCTGGGGTCACACGTGGAAAAGGACTGGGTGGCAGAGACTCCCAGGCCAGCACCCTCAGGGGACTCAGTTTCCCTTTCCTCTTGGACTGCCTGGAGTGCACAGAGTTCTGGGAGGTAAAAATGGGTTTTTAACCACAGATTTTCCCTAAAAAGCAACTCTTTGGAGTATTTTGGCCATGGAAATGTGCTTGGAAGTACCATTTATAGACTAAGACAGAGACTTCCCCATGGCTTTCCCCTCTGCCTCAGCTTTACCCATGCTGGGGTCCAGCCCCACCAGCCTGGGCTCATGTCTAGGCTGGCTCCATCCTGCTCTGCCCCACAGGCACCTTTCCAAGGACGCGGGAAGGTGCAGCCCTAATTGCCTCTCTGCACCGGGAGGGAGGCTGCTTGCAAGCAAAGGAAGGTAATTAAACCTCCTAACTTCACACGGAGCTGCCTTAAAAAGAGCCCAAGTGCCGGCCGTGCCGAATTACTGCTGAGTTAACGGTGCATCTTGTGCTGAGGAAAAAATCACGGCAGGAACAGGCACGAGGTGCCATACAGGGCTGGTTTAACCCCTACAGGGCTGGTTTAACCCCCAGCCTGCAGGAACAGGCACGAGGTGCCATACAGGGCTGGTTTAACCCCCAGCTGCAGAAATCCTTCCTCCTGAACCCAACATCCCCTCTGGAAGCCCTCCGTGGCTGCCCAGGACCGTGCCCAGGCGTCCCCACCTGAGGATGAGCATGAAGGACGGCGTGTGGGACGTGCTGGCGAGGATCCCCGCCAGGCAGGACAGCACCACGAAGGGCACGAAGAGGTGGGAGCAGCCGGTGCCGCAGGTGCCCGGCCTGGCGAGCCCCGGCCCCGGGATGCAGCTGCACTCGGTGTAGTTCTGCAAAGAGAGGAGAACATCCATGTGGGCTGCTCACGTGCCCAGGGATGTGCAGATGGGAGGGAACACTGCCAGCTGCCAGAGTGAAGGAGGGGAGTAGGATTTGTCTGGAAATAATTAGCAGTAATTAACACTCAGTACTTTGGGGAGACCTCAGAGCCTGGTCCAGGGCTCCAGGAGAGCTGGAGAGGGACTGGGAACAAGGGATGGAGGGACAGGACACGGAATGGCTTCCCACTGCCAGAGGGCAGGGATAGATGGGATATTGGGAAGGAATTCCTGGCTTTGAGGGTGGGGAGGCCCTGGCACAGGGTGCCTGGGCTCTGCCACCCGTGCCCAGGTGCTGTCCTGCTGTGAGCCCCTTCATCCAGGGCTGTGTGCAGGGCACAGCCAGAGCCCAACCTCAGGGCAGTGTTAAATCAAAAATGTAAAACCTCACCTTTGAGAGAGGCTCATAAATAACTGGCAGAGCATTATAGCAAAGAAAAGATGCCCTGGGGTGATGGATGAGGAATTTTTCCTTTTCTCTATTTTTTAGACACTATTTTCTTTCTGTCTTTTTTTTTCTTTCTTTTTTTTTTAAACAAGAAACCTCTGGGGTTTTTTTTGAAGAGACCTTTAAATAAAATGAGCATCATCTTTTGGTGGCCAGAGGGGGTGGCAGTTTGCAGAAGGGTGATCCCAGAGGCAGGAGCAGCTCAGGGTCTCCCAAAACCTCATTCCTACACCCAAGCTTGCACGGTGCCCTTTAGGAAAGGCTGCAGCAAAGCTGGGCACACAGCTGTAGGGCTTTCTGCAGGCTGGGAGGTTTCTGGAAACCCCGGGACAGGGAAGGCTGTAGGCAGTGAGTGCCACAGGTCCCTGTACTGGCAGAGATGCTGAAAATTCTAAGAAAAGTGTAAAATTTCCGAGAAAGCAAGGGCTGGAAGAGGGAGGCATCTTTGAGGAGGAAGAAAGCAGTTGGAAAGGATCTGCCGTGCAAGAGGCAGGCGTGGGGGTGCAGGAAAGCACATTTGGGACTAAGCTCTGGCAGAGAGCATAATTGTTATTAAAATGAAGTGCTGTTAATTAACAAAACGCTGCTGCAAACTGCCCAGACAGTCCCACGCTGCCATTACAGCCTGTGCCAAGCCGAAAGCCACTCATCCTGCACAGACTGCAGAGAGGTTTGAATGGCAAAGATTTCCTGACAGGTTCTCTGGTGAACTGCACTGTCTGCAGACCCACAGAGCAGCTGGGAAAGCTCAGAGCTGTCGGGGTGTCGGTGGCAGGCCGGGAGCAGCACAGCAGAGACAAGCACGGGGCAGCAGAACAACCCCATCGAAGGAAGGCCAGGAGCAAACCCCACTGTTCCAGCCCCTGCACTGGACTCTCCACTCAATCCCCCTCTCAGGCAGACACTGGGCTGGGCACCCACGGAGAGGGTGTGCACTCTGCGACCAGATGGGAATTTCCACCGCAAACCTGGGAGCTGTGAGGTGGAATAACACCCCTCTGACACCCCTCTCCCAGAGCACTCACCACAGCTCCGCCAAATGCCAGTGCTGAGAGCAACCTGGGCACCTGCGAGGTGTCCCTGCCCATGGCAGGGGGTCACCCGGGAGAGCCTGGAAGTTCCTTCCAATCCAAACCATTCCGTGGTGCTGGGGCTGCCCCTCAAGCTGCTGGGTAGCAATGAATCTGGAGAAGCTGGGGTTTGGGGAGCACAGCCTGACCTGGGGGTCAGGGGAGGGGGAGGGATACCTGTACATCCTAAAACACTGGATCCTAGGAGGTTCCTGCTTGTTGCCTTGGCCAAGGGATGTTCCCAGCCTCCCCCTGCTCATCCCACAGGGAGCGCTTGCTCAACACTAATGAACATCAGAAAATCCAGTTGCCAGCCTCCAGCAGGGCATTGGTCACCCCTCAGCAGCCATGCCCCAAGCCTGACTCACCAGGACTGAGTTGTTTGTGTCGATGTTCACATTCCTGCAGCCAGCAGAGCAGGGGGAGGTGTATTCCACGCCGTCGGAGCCACAGACGGGGTTGAAGCCCTTCTCGGGGCAGCGACACTGCGCATTGCACTCCATGTCGTGGTGCCCAAACCCAGAGCTGAGCACGAGGGAAGCGTTAATGCCAGTACTGATCAATATGCATCTTACAGAGAAAACAAACTGCGTGTGTGCTGACATCAGTAAAAACCCGCTTGACTGCTCAACAAACCCTTCCCCACGTGCGAGTGAGGAGCCACGGGAATTCCACAATCACCCCGAGCCTTGGCTCTGCCTGGGCAAAGCATCCCAGCCACAAATGGTCCCGGGAGCCTCCCACTTCCTTCGTGCTTGGTCCCAAACCCGGGCTTTGGGGTTCTTGCAACACCCCACTGTGGGAGGGAGGGAGGGAGGGAGGGAGATTCCCCTGAGGGCCGGGACCACAGGACGCTGACCAGGCAATTCACAGAGACCTGGATTAAGCCTTGAGGACACACAAGAAGGTCCTGCCCACGATTAGCTGCCACAGCTTGGAAGGTGTGGTCCCAGGGCTGGCCCAAAACCTTCCAAGACAAAATGTAAATCTTGTGCTGTTTGTGCCAAAAGCGTGTTTACTTCAGGTTCCACACTTGCTCCTCAGTGGGAAATCTCACTGGTGGAACTCTTATAACCCTGCTCCTAAAAATCTCATGTTAAAAAGGTTTTAACCTGAAGGAGATAAAGCTGAACTGACTCCACCGTGTGTGGGATAAATCACGAAGGGTATCTGTATCTTTTCTGCCCTAAACCTGAGGATGCAGCAGACTCAGTGTTTATCCACAAGAATTTCTTACTTTACCTCCATCAGCTGCTTCTCCTGAGGGAATAAACCCATTTCTGGGGATTCTGCTTGGCTCCCAGCCCCACCCCGAGGAATGTGCCCGTGGCTGGGGTGTGCCCACCCTGGGAATGCCCCCTGCCCCGTGCCCAGCCCACGGAGCAGTGGTACCTGTCCCAGTAGGTGACACCGGCCACCTTCTGCGTGGGGCAGCCCAGGAAGAGCAGGGGAAAGGCCCCGAGCAGGCAGAGCACCATGCCCAGCACACACAGGGCACTGCACTGCCTCAGGGACATCTGGAACCGCTTCAGGATGGCACCGCCCACCACGATCCCCACCATGGCCCCGGGGATGTTCACAGCACCTGGGGAAAGGCAGGACATGGAATCAGGGAATCACAGAACCACAGAGTGGGGTGGGTTGGGTTGGGAGGGACCTTAAACATCATCCAGTTCCACCCCTTCCACCATCCCAGGTGGCTCCAAGCCCCGTCCAGCCTGCCCTTGGACACTTCCAGGGATCCAGGGACAGCTTCTCTGGGCACCCTGTGCCAGGGCCTCCCCACCCTCACAGGGAAGGATTCCCTCCTGATACCCGATCTAAAGCCATTCCCCCTTGTCCTATCACTGTACCTTGCTTTCCATCCTCTGAGCTGTATCAGTCCCTTCTCACAGCAAAGGCCCAGGGGATTTGCTGTTGGGTTCCTGTTTTTCAGCACAGGGGATTCAGAAGGGACCAAGGATTTGCAGGGACTGGTGGAATAACACTACGAAAAAGCTGCTTTTCAAAGCTAGCAGGATCCCACAGCAAACTGGCTGCCTTATGTATCCATGGATGGAAGACAGCAGGAGCAGTGGAAAGCCATGCTTCACCCAGCGAAATGTGATTTTTCAGTGTGGACAGGAGGAAGCACCAAGTAAACCTGGGGAGGATGTTTAATTTCTGTGCAGCACAGGATTGTGCCCATTCCTGTGGCCACCCTTGTAAAACCCCATTTATCTAAAAACCCCCATTTTTGGGGGAGACCAAAGTTCAGCTACAGACGTGCAAACTGATTAATTCAGCTAAGAATCAATGGGGAGGTTGCTTTCAGCCCAGAAATACCCACGCAAGGAAGGAATTTCCAGCTACAGAAAGCTTTTTGATCTGAGAGAAAAAGGCAAAGCAAGACTCATTGGTGAGAACAAAGGCTAGAGAAATTCATCCACTGAACACAGGGCTGACTTGAACGCAGAGGGTAAATCAAGGCTGGGAGCAGCTCAGCTCACGTCGGGGCAGGAGAGCACTGCTTCAGCATTTAACCTTCCTGCCTGCATTCAGCCCTGGGCTTTGCCAGTCTGCTCTGCTCACTTTATTCTGATTTATCTGTTGCATACCTCAGAGGCCTCTTTCCCTGAGGAGCTGTTTGTCCAAAAATGTGTTTTAAACGCTCCTGTGGCAGGATCTTCAAACTCTCCGACTGATTCCGAGAGGGGAGCTTTGTCCCAGAGGAATTCTTCCTAATTTCTAGATTATTTTTTAAGGAGTCAAAAGCTCAGCAACACTTACCAATGATCATGTTGGCCAGGGACGCTGTGAGGGAGAATTGTCTCTCCAGGAACTTGCCCATGAACGTTGCTAACCCAGCAACCATGGCAGAGATGCTGACCTGAGCCAGCACCACCAGCAGGTACACGGGGTGCCGCAGGTTCCTCAGCAGCACCACAGGGAAACCTGGAAGGACAAGGGGGGACCTGTATCATGGAGAGCAGGGGTACAGCAAAATATTAACCAGGGAATCACAGAAGGGTTTGGGTTGGAAGGGACTGCAAAGCTCATCTCATTCCACCCCTTTCCTTGAAGCTTTCTGGCAGGCCTTCTGCTAAAACAAACACAAAAATAGATGGGAAGCCATTAAAAGTTAATTTATTTGCTTGCTGCGGTTGCAATTTCAGCATCCTTTTTGTTTCAATCACGAAAAATGCATTTTTTGATTACAGGCATGAAACACTCCAGCAAACTGCCCTAGGGCTGAACCCTTGAGCAGGAGGGGTCTCCATCGAGCCCAGCGCAGGCAGCCCCAGCTGCCAGGGAATGGAGTGCCTGGTGCTGCCAGCTGGGAGCTGCAGCTCTCCATCCTGGAGCGATCTCCCCTTCCCGAACATCCCAACCCCACTTTCTGCTCCCGCTGCTGCTCTCCCGCCGCCTTCCCCTGCTCGGGCTGGCACGCAAAGGGCAACTTCCGAACAAACTGCTGATGAGTTTCCCAGATGAGGGCTCGGGCAGCCAATATGCTGGAGCAGAGATAAGGAATTAACAGGGAGGATTAATGCAAAGGACTGCCATAAATTAATGGTGTTAATTCTCAGCAGCTGACAAACAACTGGGACAATCTTTCTATCGGCTCCAGCACAGCGGCGCCGGGGCACTGCGGCGGGGAGGCCTCCCTGGGGCTTGTCTGGGAGCTGTCCCCAGTTGGGGACGGATTTTGGCTGTCCCAAATGTTCTGCGGAGGGCAAAAGGCCCTCTGTGGGTGCAGTGGGGTCCTCCATGCGCAAAGGCAAGACTCCCCAAACTCATGGCAGCATCGCCTCTCCCGCTCAGCACTCTGCCCTCAGGTCAGGCAAGCAGCCCAAAATTTTAGGGAGCTGCAAAAGCAGGTCCAAGCATACAAGGCATGGTCAGGGACCCTGGAATTTTGACCCTCTGGAGGCTGGCAGCCAGTGGAGAGGGAAGGAGCTGTGTTAGACCAATGTGAACCCAAGAGGGGAGATGGTTTTGCTTTCAAGTACCACTAAAGGTCCTGATTTTTGAAGTGTATTCCTGGAATTTCTCAGCCATATTGCAGATAGGAAACCTCAGCTTGCTTGCTGAAAAATCTCCTCAGAGCCAATCCACCAAAAAGTTCTTTTCCCTGTAGGCCTTTGGTCTTTTCAGTCAAACCACACCCCCTCTGCCCCACCAGATCAGAGGTAAAAAGCTACAACTCTTTTTACCACTCAGAGGTAAAAAGCTGTGCAGGTCCCCACTTCATGGTGGGGGCAGCAAGATTTCCATCCTCTGCAATCCCCACCTCAGCACTAACTGGATCTTCCTCGCAGCTCCAGAGAGGAAGCTGGGCAGACAGGAAAAACAAGTGGAAACTTTAAAATAATAAACAAAAAATATCCTTGAAACTGCCTTTAGGGACCATAAGAGAAACAAACGAGTCACGAGTGCAGCGTTCCAATTGCTCTGAAGATCACCTTTAATGGGCTAATTCCCAGTATGTGCAGCAGAATCTGCACATCCTCCCAGGTGTTTTCAACAGAAGCCTGGAAATTAGCAATGGAAATTACTTCAGGCAAGCTAAATCCTACTTTTTTCATTACTGCAGGAAGATCCAGTGCCTGCAGAAGGAGGAACTGGTGAGTGTGAGGAGCAGGGTGCAAGCCAGTGTCAGACAGAGGGAGCATCTGTGTGAGAGCCAAGATCATTCCCCATGGAGCCCTGATGTCCCCAGCGCTGAGTGACTCCAGCCAGCGGAGCCGCTCCCTCCTGGGGTGACTGACCTCAGTGCTTGGACCGTCCCCAGAGCTCGGCCTGAGCCCTTATCCTGCACACAGCTCCATCCTGTTATTGCTGACAGGGCTGGAAAAGCCCTTCCTGCCCGAGGCAGAGCCTCCAGGGCTCTGCAGCTGCCCCTCACCCCCTGCCCCAGAGAGGCCCAGAGACTGGGGCTCCCAGGAGCACCTCGTGGCATGGGCTCCAACCCAGCCATGTTCTGCTTGCAGGGCATGGCACAACTTCCCACAAGCCTGATTTTGCTCTCTGGTTATCCCCAAAGCAGCAGAACACATGGCAAAAGGCGTTTCCTTCTCCATAATCATGGAAAGGTTTGGGTTGGAAGGGACCTCAAAGCCCATCCAGTCTCACCCCTGCCATGGGCAGCGACACCTTCCACTATCCCAGGCTGCTCCCAACCCCATCCAACCTGGCCTCGGGCACTTCCACGGTGATTCAGACTGGAGAATCTCCAAATGCTGCTTTCATAAATTATGGTGTAGAAAATAATAGTAAAAATAGAAACTGAGAGAGGAAACAAAACAAGCAGGAGAGTGACGGAATGGGAGGAAAATTCTCTTTCCAGGGACTCGTGGATGAGCCAGCCCTGACGTCTTTAGGCTTCACCCAAACTGTCCCATGTAACCCTCACACACCACGTGCCACCCTGCTCCTGGCTCTAAAAAGGGTTTTGTACTAGAGATCCTGATGATTTCAGCAAGACTGCTCTCCTGACAAACACCAGACACTTAATTTATTTCAGAACTGGGCTTTGAGGGATAAATTCTCAGAAATAATGAATTTATTAGCACAGCCCTGACACAGCAACACTGATGCAAGCCCCGAACCAAAGCTGCAGCTAGAGCAGGGTAAGATATTTCCTCCTCTCTCCGCCCGGGAGCAGGGAGCTCATTTTCATTCGTGTTTCAGAGGCACAGAGCAGAGTGTTGGTGTGAAAATCCCATCTGAGCACTATCAATCTGTTCCCACGCAGCCGCTGCCATCACACAGGTTTCTAAATGACAGTGCAATGAGGTCGGGGGGGAGAAGAAACCCCCGACTGCCTCCTCTAATTGAGCATTAGGCTGACGAGCAAACGCTGCCAGCAGCGGGAGAAAAACCTGCCCACACCTGCCTGGCTGCGCCTCGCCTGCACTGACCTTCAGAACACGGAGAATTTCCAATAAATTAACGGGATAATAGTTGGGAAATACGGAGGAAGCTGACACGGAGTGACTTCAGAGGGCCACTTTTCATAAGTAGTTGCCAAAGTGCAGCGTATCTAAAAACCCCAAACATCCCAACCATTAGCAGATGCCTCCACAGCCTGAAGTCCAGCTGATCCTCTTCAGCACAAAGAGCCCACTCATTTCCAAACAATTTAATTGCACTGGATTCAAATCCCAGTCTCTGATTTTAGCTGCTCAGACCCCTGCCCCAGGCAGTGCCGGCTGTCCTCAGTGGGACAGGAGGCCAGCCTGGCTTGGTTATTGTCTCCAGCCTTGGAGGAGCGGGTCTGAAGAGGGTTTTTGGGGATGAAAGTTGCCAGTGCTGCTGTGGGTCTGATTCCTGCCACGGCCTGAGGACTGAGCAAGAGCAGCTAGATGCCCCCAAACCCCTCTGACTGAAGGGGGTCTCTCCCTTGCCATGACCCTGCTCCAGGCTCACAGCTTGCACCCCTCTTCCCTGCCTGGATTTGGGCTCTGGTGAGACCTTGGCCTGTTTCCTACTGCTCACCTGAGCCATAAATCACAGAGTCACAGAAGGATTTGGGTTGGAAGGAACCTTAAAGCCCACCCAGTCCCACCCCCTGCCATGGGCAGGGACACCTCCCACTAGCCCAGGTTCCTCCAAGCCCTGTCCAGCCTGGCCTTGGGCACTTCCAGGGAAGACATGTGACACTCAGAGTGACCAAGCCCAGGAGCTTTGGCTGGCATGAGGTGGAGCAGGGCAGTCTGGGTGAGGTGAACCACATCTGCTGGGGCAGAGGGGTTAAACCCAACACTGAGCCTAAGGTGCATCTCGAGGGCCCATCCAGGAGCTGGGCTGAGCACAGAGGGGAACATTCCCTGTCCCCTGGCAGCACTGCAGCCCCAGCATGGCCCCAGCTCGGCTGTCTGTGCCAGCAGGGAGTCGCTGTCCGTGTGGGATCGGGGCACTCGCACACTTACGTCTGATGAACTCCGGTAGGGAGAGGCTCTCCATGTGCTTGGATCTCGACCTCAGCTGGCTCAGCATGTCCTCCCTCTTCTTGCTGCCACTGTCCTTCCCTCTCACCACCTGGGGACACACCAGAGGCTGTCACTGCACACATCATGACAGAGCTTCCCCTGCCCTCGCCTCTTCTCTCCCAAACCATGACACACAGCAGCCCATGATGTTTTCAGCTTTGGCCATCCCTGTCTGTGTGCAGCTGCTGCTCCCTGCCCACACCACCGGGTTTCCAATGGGGCTGAGAGCACCCAGACATATATCCATGCCGCAGGGAAGTTTTGCCACCTTTCCTGACAGCAGTGGATCACACTTCATCAATATCAAGCTGTGCCATTCCCCAGGCACAGCACATCGTGTGCTCAGCTTGAACAAATTCAGGAGGTGCAAACCTTTGCAGGGAAAGCTGGATACCCTCAGGGGGATGGTTTTCTGCCCCAGAGGTTCTTGTACCTCTGTGTGTGGGGACAGGCACAGGCACCCAAGAGGGATACAGCTGGATCCCCACCAGCACAGCTTTGGGCACTGCTTTGGACGGAGGATGAGCAGTTCCCTGTGTCTCTGCGTTCCCTAAAAGCTGCTGGGCAGGAAAGAGGCAGCAATTGCAAGAGGAAAGCGTATCCAGGCAAGCAGGGGGTCTGGGAGGGAGGCAAAACATTTGTCACCTCCTAAGCCAAGAGGCTGCCCAGGGCAGTGGTGGAGCCCCCAGCCCTGGAGGGCTCGGGGCGTGGAGGGTCCATTGCAGCCCCACTCGGCCGAGTGTCCAACATCCCACGGCATCGGGAAGCCAAGGGAGCAGAGGATTTCTGGGATGTGCTTCAGATCCCCTGCTCTGCAGGCTTTTAGGGGAATCACAGGAGCAGAGGGCAGCAATTAGAGGAGCTGTGGGGCTGTGCCTGTGGGATGGCAGGCAGGGCTCAGGGGAAACCACGGAGTGCTTACAGCCAGAGCCAAGAGCCCGGCTCTGCCACCCCCCTCTGCTCAGCAGCTCTGCTGCAGCTCCTGGCACCAGTCTGGGCTGGACAGACGAGTTCACTCAACAGCAATTAGAGACTTGTAACGGACAGAGAGAAACGGGCAGCTCTTGGGCTAAAATCACCTCCTGTGCTCTGAAACTGAGAGTGGTCATTAAACCACAGCGAGGTCACAGTGTCTGTGTTCTGGGTGCCACGTGCCCTTTTTAAGGGCAAAAGCAATGAAACTCCTTTCCTGTTTTTTGTGGCTGGAGCTCAGGCTTTCATACATTTTTCAAGTGCAAAGATAAAATCCGGCTCCCTTTCACTTTTCAATTGTGTTACAGGGGCTCTCCGCTCCGAAACTGCAGCACCTTCCAAAAATACATTCAAGCTGTTCCTGACTGTGGCTTCCTCAGCTTCCAGCTGTTTGTACTTCTGAGAGCCAACAGCCGGCACGTCCAGACAAAACCCAGCTCCCCCCAAATTCCCCAGTCTGGGATGTCCCTGTGTGTGACCCTTGCAAGGGACGTTTCCGTGCTGGCTGGGGAGCAGCAGCTGCCTGCACAGGGAGCAAAGCCCTCACGGATGGGGAAAGCTCCTCTCCCCGTGCTGCCTTGGCCCTGGTATATTTTTTTGCTGCCTGAAAGGATCAGGAAATACATTCCTCTGGGGTGAAGGAAAGCAGGGGCAGAAGGAAAAGCAGGAATCCTGCCTGCTTGCTGCAGATGATGCTGGAATGGTGCTGGAATGGTGCTGGCTGCAGCATCAGCGATGCCCAAGCCCTGAGGGGGATGCTGTGTTCCTGCCACGGGGGATTCTGGCACTCTCACGGCAGGAATTTGTCAAGCTGGAGCTGGAAGGTGCAGTAACACGGGCTGGCTGCTCAGCCCTGCCCCAGCATGCTGCCAAGGAGAAACAAACTAAGCTTGCAAAATGCCCCCACACTTGGGTTTTCCTGGATTATTCCTTAAAGGACTCAGTTTCTTGGTGCCACTCATTACATCTCATGTTTTTGCAATGAGATTTTATCTGCATGGAAGATTTTGCCCAGAGAAGCTGTGGCTGCCCCTGGATCCCTGGCAGTGTCCAAGGCCAGGCTGGACGGGGCTGGCAGCAACCTGGGACACTGGAAGGTGTCCCTGCCATGGCAGGGGTGGCACTGGATGGGCTTTAGGGTCCCTGCAACCCAACCCATCCCATGATTCCATGAGTCCACGGCATCACTTCCAGCCTCACGGGGGATGGAGGAGGCAGACAGGCTTCTGAGGAAGGAGAACGAAGCTCCCACACACTTTGCGCCACGAAGAGCATCCCCAACCTGACCTCGGCCTGGGGAAACCCCCCATTTCCCTGCACAGGCATGAATACATCCAGGGATGGCTGAGCAGGGCTCTGCAGGAAAGGAACATGAAAGCAGCTTTTGCTGCCAGCTCCTGCTCTCCCCACCTGCTACTGCACCTGTGAGAAGGGCAGCCAGAGGTGCCAGCAGCCTGGGCTTATCCAAATACACCCCTGGAAACACGGATAAATGACCTGCTCTGTGACAGAGAGGTTTTCTTTGTTTATTTTGAGGTGTCTGCAGAGTTTCCCTCTGGCTGTGAACAGAAGCTGGCACTCCCAGCTCAGTAAGGTCACAGAAGCTATTTTCATATTAGACAAACAAAGTGTAAAACCTCGTGGCTTGCAAAAGGATTATTTTCCTTCTGACAAGGTCACGCTCCCCACAAACACTTCATTCTGCCTCTTGCAGCACGTGCGAGTCCCTCCAGGGACCCTGTTTCCAGGAGTGTTAACATCACCAGCTGAGGGGCACCTTGCTCCCACCAAATGGGAGGATTATTTTTAGCTGCTGTTTGTGCCTGACTTTAAAGCTCCCTGGGGAAAACCCAGATGTAGAGTCCAGCCCACTCCTGAAGCCTGTCCTTCCACTTTGCCCTCTTTGCTCCTCAAATCATGCCCTGTACTCCTAGTGGTGCTTTAGGAGCTTTAATGAGGCAACCCAGAGCATCACAGAACCTTTTCCCAGAGAAAGAGCTCGATCTCCAGCACCCAATGGGGGCCCACAGGAGAGCTAGACAGGGACTTTTGCAAGGGCAGGGAGGGACAGGACAGCGGGAATGACTTTAAGAGGAAGGAGGGCAGGGTTAGATGGGATATTGGGAAGGAATTGTTCCCTGTGAGGGTGGGGAGGCCCTGGCACAGGGTTGTGGCTGCCCCTGGATCTCTGGCAGTGTCCAAGGCCAGGCTGGAGTAACCTGGGATAGTGGAAGGTGTCCCTGCAACATGCAGGGAAATAGGTTTTTGAAACCTCCTGCCAGTGAGGCTTGGGAGGAGAGCATTGAGGAGTGACCTGGTGTCCAGAGGGGATGTGTGACAGTGAACTGGAGCCAGCAGCGCCTGGACACGAGCGGGACACGCAGAGCTGCATCCCAGGAAATCCATGGGAGCTTTGTCTCGAGGCATCTGTCAGTGGATGCTGACATGGCAGGGAGGTTTGTCCCAGCCAGGAGGAAGAGTCACTCAGTGTCACCCAGTGTCACTCAGTGGTCACTCAGCCCCTCTGGCGTTTGGGAGACGCTGGGTTCTGTGTTTGGAGTGTCCCAGAGCAAACCTGCAGCGGGAGGGATCTGGGTGGCCAAGACAGGTCCCGCACACGAGAAATGCAGAGCAAGGACAGCGCTCCTGCTTCTGTCTGAGGCGCTGCTGAGAGCAGCTTTCCCCCTTTCAGCCCCTCTTCGTGTCACCCTCGGACACGAGGACAGGACAGGCAGAGGCTGTGGCCCAGGAACACTGGAATATTGTGACAATACAGCTGCCTGGCTTGAGATGCAGCCACGCCAGCAGACGGCAAAGCATGAGCTAAACTTTGGCTACACAGCAACTGGAGAGTGCCTAAAGTTCCTCACAATCCAGGAGACAACTGCAAGAAACGGTCCAGGCTCATGGAGGCAGGATTAAACTGGAATTACTGAGAAAAAAAGCTGTTCTTGACTGAAAACAGTTTTTCCAGTATAAGAGCCTCATCTCCTCATCCCCTTCCTGAGTTCATGACAACTCCATGGCTTTGCTGTGACCAGCCCTCAAACAGGATTATTCAGGATACTCTGGTGCTAGAAACCTACCGACAGGCAGCAAAGCAGAGAAATAAAGATGTTCTGGGTTTGGAGTGACTAATTTACGAAAAAAAGATCAAAAGAGCAGCCCCACATTATCATTAATGTTAACACGAACCCTTGCAGGAACTTCAAAGAAAGAATTCATCAAGAAAAGGTGAAGCTGAAATGTGGCTGTGGAATAAAAAATGTAGATGTGTCTTGGCTGGTGGGAGGAGGCAGATAAGTCTCCGAAGACACAGAGGGCTGGGTGATACCTGGTGTTCGCTGCATGGTGCCCACTGAGGAGGGTGGCCAGAAATGGAACCCAAGCTGCTGGTGCAGAACACCTCAGCTGCCTCTGGGCAGAGCAGAGCAGAGCTTTTCCCATGGGCTGTTCCCATGCTGAGCCTGAAGGGATTTGCTGTGGGTAAGACAATTTTTTTGGGGCTCTACAAGCTCCGTGGAAAAGCTCAGTTGATTCTTCAAGTACTTGCAGCTTGTGGTTGCTATGCTGGTAGATTTGTTCCTGCTTTGGACAGTCAGAAATCCTGGAACACTTCCAAGGATCCAGGGGCAGCCACAGCTGCTCTGGGCACCCTGTGCCAGGGCCTGCCCACCCTCACAGGGAACAATTCCTTCCCAAAATCCCATCTAACGCTGCCCTCTGGCAGTGGGAAGCCATTCCCTGTGTCCTGTCCCTCCATCCCTTGTCCCCAGTCCCTCTCCAGCTCTCCTGGAGCCCCTTTAGGCACTGGAAGATCCCCCTTCTCTCGGCTAACACCACCAGCAACCCCAGCCTGAATCCACAGCCCTTTGTGATGGAAAAACCATCACTTTTGTGTCCCTAACCGAACACTGATTTACTCCAAGGGCAGGCAAGAGAAAGTGTCTTATATATATGCATATGTACATCTTTAGGTATACATACATACATGTATATACATTTATATCTATACATACAGACAAACATCCATGACGACACAGATTTCCAACGAACCTTGGAGTGCTCCTGCAGCCCACATGTGCTACCCACAACAGCACCTGGCAAACTTTCTACAGAGGCTTTTATTTGCATTTTTAAAGCAGGGCCCCTTGCTGCTGCTGCTGCTGCTTGTGCTTATATCCCCACGGACAGGCATGGCTGGCCCCAGTGCCTCCCATTCTGCAGGGAGGGCAGAATTTGGCTATCACTTAGTGTATTTTCCTATTATTATTATTATTTTAAACTGTCAGCAGATTCCTAGAGCTTTCTGAGGGAGGTGGCAAAATGGGGAGAAATCCAAGAATGCAAGAAATTCACGTGCTGCAGAGGGATACGTGGGTGCTCGGCCACATGGGAGCGTTCCCACAGATCCCAGCCAGCAGAGCAGGGTGAAATCCTCCTGCTCTTTTTTAAATTAATATCCACCCATTCCCCCCTTCAACTCTTCCAGACTGCTCAGAGTGCAGCACTTGCCAGAAAGTACAGCTGTTTTAGTTGGAAGTGCATTATTTTCTCTCAAGAGCTGTTTATGAAATTAATATTCCCATCAGCCCTAATGAAGAACTTTTCTGTAAGATGGAGCGTGCCCTGCCAACACAGACCATCCCCAAGGCTTCAGAGCAACCCAGGCTGTGGGAGGATCGGTCAGGCACACTGCATTTGGGATCACCTTTACTCTGCCATGCACAGAGCAGTTCCCAGCCCATCACCTCACAGCTCATGTCAGCCAGGAGTAAATCACTGCATCCCCAAGCTGAACTGGTAAAACAGGTCGGGGAACCCCAGATCTCCACTCACTGCTGTGGAAATTCAGGCCGTGTCAGGAGAAGTGAAGAATTATTCTGTAGCAGTGCACGGACTTGTTAGGACAGGAAGGTTTTGATGCTGCCTCCAAGTAAAGCACACGTGGAAGGCAACGATACCACTCAGAGCACGGCCAAGACACCGAGACGAGCACAGCTTCACCTCCTGAGCGTGTCCCAGCAGCTTCAGCAGCATCCCAACCTGCAGAAAGTGCCTCCTCTGCAAGCACAGATTGTTCTCTCTGCTGCTGCCGACACGCCGGGACGCGCAGCCAGGGAAGCGCTGGGGAAGCTCCCGAGTTGTGCACTCCAGGTGTGCAGCTCTGGGCTGCACAGCCACTGCCTGGCCCTGCTCCCCAGCTGCTGCTGGAGAAGAGCTCCCAGCGTCTTCCAGGAGCCCATTGCTCGAATCTCAGAAACGCCTCAGTACTTTAAAACATCCAAGGACTGTTCCTGAAAAATCCTGCCAGGATAGACAGGTCTGGCTGCCTTTATGTGCCTGGGCAGCCTCTGACTGGCACCTGAAACACTGGGCTAAGTCCTTTCCTCCTATGGAAAAGGGTGTCCTTGTCTTTCAGGAGCCCATTGACGACATTTCGATTCCACCTCCAAAATTCAGGAATTCTCAGCTGCCAGCACAGACAAAGCTGGCTGCCCTTTACCTCCCCTGCAACCCTCCCATGTAAACATGAAAATCTGAGGCTGCACCCTTCCCTTCCTAAGGAACAGAACCTGGTTTCAGTCCCTGTGGCTGACATTCCAGCTCCACCAAGGTGGGCGTTTGTGTGTGTGTGTGTGTGTGTGTGTGTGTGTGTGCAGAACCTCTCCTACCTCTTTTGGCATTTCCCGTGGGAAGAAGAAGTAGGGCAGGGCAGACAGGGCCACCAGGCTGGCGGCCACCAGGAACCCGAGCCACCAGGCCCCAACCCAGCGCGGGTCCTTGTTGGTGAGCTGCACCTCAGCTGCAACACAAGTGGGGAGAGGGGCATCAGGCCAATGCTGGGACAAGGGAGGGAGCCCAGAGCACCGAAGGGTGGCCCCAGCCACCCCCAACATCAATCAGCCCCAAGGTGGTGGCTCCCAACCCAGGGACCGTCAGTTCTGGGGTGTGAGCAGCGTTTGCCCCTGATCATCCCATCGCTAAACCACATTTCATTGTCTCTTTCCTATTTCACCGCTGTCCCCAGGGTGTCCAAAGAGCCACTCAGCCCTTTGGATGGAGACAGCTGGGACAGGGATATCCCGGATGCCCACTCTGCCCCACTGGCACCGGGCACAGAACCCACAGGGGGCTGGAAGCCCCTCTGCTTTAGGAGCTCTCACAGGACGCGTTCCCTCACCTGCGCCGACTTTGTCGATGTCCACGTAGAACCTCAGCATGGCAGAGCCCAGCATGAAGGCCACCCCCGGCCCGATGACCGTCACGGAGAACAGGATTCCTGCGGAGGGATGAGAGCGGGGAAGGGCTCAGCCTGGGGGAAGGGACCACGGGGACAGAGGGGGCTCAGGGTGGGACCAGGCTCTGCTTTGCCTGCCTCCAGCACACCCCATTTCCCCAGCAGATTCCTAATCTCCAAGAGCCACAGCCCCATGCTCCCCATATTCCCTTCACACACGGAATTCCCTCTGGCACGGCTCAGACCTTTCCTGACACTTGTCTGCAGCCTCGTAGAAGGACCGCAATAATCCCAGGAACAAGATGTGCCCCTTGGCATCAGTAATCCAGGGAACACCAACATTTTTTACAAGGTTAAGGAGACAAAAGTTATCAGTGAACTCTCCTCCGTGAACTACTAATAAAAGAAATCCCCACATGTATGATTCAACTCCTTCCTTACAGGTGAGAGGTTTGGATCATCTACCAGAGCAAAATTTGATGCTGTGCTTCCATTTTTTAACAGTAATGACCTGTTTTTGATCTACCTTTGCTGTTCTGTTCAGTTCAAAAGGCTGTCACAGGTAACAGCTGGGAGAGGACCAGAAGGACCTGCAAGGACCACCTTGTCCATCCCACCACCCTGGGACACCCCTTCTGGGCCTGTGCCCAAGCCGTTCTGAAGGAGACTCTCCCATCTCCCGGGTGGTTGAACCTGCTTTCTTTGGTTTGTATCACTTTCCTAACATCTAAACAGAGTCCTTGTTGCTGCCCCTTTAACCCACAGCTGCCACTCGTGAACACAGAGATCAGATTGTCCTTCCTGTCCCTCCTGAAGCCTTTTTGGAGGAGGATATGGTTATTAACTCCATCTCCAGGTTATCTCTCAGGCCAAAATCCCCAGCATTTGCCCCAAACGGTGCTTCCCAGCTCTCCTGCTCTTTGCCCAAGCCTGAAGCAGATAAGCTCTTTTTGCAGAAACCTTCCTGGCTGTGGGCAGAGCAGAAGGGCTTTAATGAACCCTGCTCTCATTAATGCAAATTAGGCCTGTCTGGCCTTGCTGTCACCTCCACCCCAGCTTCTCCCCCTCCCAAGCAGCCCAGCCTTACCCAGGTAGAGGGGGGAGTTCCTCTCACTGGCGAAGTCGTCGATGTAGGAGATGCCAAAGGGCTGGATGGGCACGCCGCCGATGCCCAGCAGTGCCTGGGCCACGAACATGACCAGGAGAACCTCATGGTTCTCCCTGGAGGCGTGGGGGGTGCAGCTGGCAGCGCTCAGGTTGGCCTGGGCCCCCGGGGCCCCGGGCTGGCACAGGTCGGTGGTGTTGCTGAAGGTGCCTGCGGTGACAAGAGGACAGGTCTGAGGAGCCTGGTCTGGAGAAAGAACTTCTTCCTTTAGGACCTGGCAGGGGCTCTGAGCTCTCCCTGGAGCCTTCTCCTCTCCAGGTGAGCACCCCCAGCTGTCCCAGCCTGGCTGCAGAGCAGAGGGGCTCCAGCCCTGGGAGCAGCTCCATGGCCTCCTCTGGATTTGCTCCAGCAGCTCCAGGTCCTTATCTTAACCTTAGACGGCAGGTGAAAGAAAATACAAAGAAGGTGCAAAGATCACTGTGCTGATGTTCACAGAGATGGGGTCATGTGCCATGAAAAGCCACCTCCATCAAGGAAGTGGAGCTGAGGCCACTCCCAGGACCTTTGACTGACCTTCCAATACAGGTAAATGAGCAAATCTGCAGATTTTGTGAGCGGCTACCCAGGAAATGAGAACTCATTTCACACTTCTACTGCCTAAGTGAAAGTGCTGATTCTAGCACCCTCATCTTCCTTAGAACCCCGGGCGAGGGGGTGGTGGTGCTCATAGCAGGATTTCCATGGTTGTGCCCCAAATCCTGTGGAACTCCAAGTGCTCGGACGTGGGGCCACCTGCACAGCACTGCTGAAACACCAACTCATTGTTTCCAGACTGGGGTTTGCAGCCAGCAGTTCACCTTTTCAGCCTTCCTTTGGTGTCTGCAGTTGCCTGAAACAGCTGCACTCTCTCTGATGAGCCAAACAAAAGCTGTTCAGTGGAGGCTTCTAAAAGATTTGCCGGAGCTCCATGGCAGGAATTGGGAAGGTGGCAAAAAATCGGTTTTCTCCTTTCTTCCTTTTCTCATCCCTTCAGTTTGTTTCAGGGAGAAAATCCCAAACACACCGTGTCCCGTTCCCTCCGTGAGTGATTTAGACCTGCATGTTTCTCAAGGGAGGCTGATCATCTGGTGGGGTCTAAAACCTCAAAGGCAGCCCAGCTAGACCAGGGAAGGCAGGTGAGGTTGGATGTGCAGCAAACAAGTGGGATCAGAGGCACAGCCTGTATTTTGATTGTTTTCCTGCCCTTTCCCATGGCTCCATGATTCTCATGTCCCCTGGCTCTGCTTTCCACCAGTAGCTGTTGCCTCTCAGGGCTGAGATGATTTCATTCTCAGAAAAATAAAATTTCATGAGGAGGAGCCAACAGCTTGCAGCTCGCAGTGCCTGGAGGGAAGGTCATTTCACAATGGCTTCCCACTGCCAGAGGGCAGGGATAGGCGGGATATTGGGAAGGAATTGCTCCCTGGGAGGGTGTGAGGCCCTGGCACAGCGTGCCCAGAGAAGCTGTGGCTGCCTCTGGATCCCTGGAAGTGTCCAAGGCCATGCTGGAGCAACCTGGCATGGAAGAAGGTGTCCCTGCCCATGGCAGAGTTGGAACAAGATGGTTTTTAAGGTCCTTTTCAACCCAAGCATTCTGTCATTCTATTATTTCCTCCTTCTGTCCCAAAAGGCCTAAAACAAGTTTCTGGAGCACTTACTGGCCACAGACTGGTCATACTCGTAGGGCCCCGTAATGAAGTGGGGCAGGGACATGAGGAAGCCGGCCAGGGACACGAGGATGGCCCCGCAGCCGATGAGGCGCGGCCGGTGCACGCGGCTGCCGAAGTAGCTGACGAAGACAATCAGCAGCGTGTTCCCAACCTGCAGGGACAGAGAGCGGGAATGTCTCCCGAGGGAATGGGAGGAGCAGGGGACAGCGTTCAGCAGGGACAGGGGGCTGGTGGCGGTCACCTCGTTGAAGGAAGCGAGCAGCCCTGAGGTCTGGCTGGAGAGGCCGTAGCGTCTCTCGATGGTGGAGATGGAGCTCTTCAGGTAGCCGGAGACCAGGAGCTGGGAGAGCTGCAGCAGCCCGTGGCAGAACACAAAGAACTGCCAACACAAAAAGAGAGGCCCCAGCAGGGTCACTGAGAGCTGAGGGTCACTGAGAGCTGCAGGGTCACTGAGAGCTAAGGGTCACCGAGAGCTGCAGCACGACAAATGCCATCCCCCTCAGAAAGGCACCATCGTCCAACATAAACCTCTGACCACAAGCCTTGGAAATATCACCCCTGCTCTGCCACCAGTGAAATCTTCTGAAATTAGGTCAGAGCCATGAAATAGCCCTCTGCCAAAAATAACAACAGGGTCAGCATCTGCAGGGAGGCTGTAACTCCTTCAGCTGAGAAGTGGCTTTGGACAAACACCCCTTCATTTGGGATGGCGCCTGTTTGTGTTGGCCTTGTCCCTAGGATGCAGAGCAGAAGGGAGGTTGCACAACGCTCCTGCTCCCATTCAGCCAGAGGCAGGCAGCCATCCCCAGTGCTGGGAGCTCTTCTGGGACAGGAATGAGTCCTTCCAAACACAGCAACAAACAACTCCTTTAGGCAGAGTCAGGAGAAGGTCAGGGAGAAGAATTCAGACTGAGTTCCTTTCCTTCCCACAAAGCCCTAGACATAAAAAATTTCCTTTGGAAAAAATGTGGTGGTTCTCTTCCACTTCCAGAAGAAAACCTTGTCAAAGTCCACTATCTCCCAGAAAAAAATCTGGCCTCACCTCCATCCTCCCTCCTCCAGCTGAGCCATCTCCTTCCCTGCTGCCTTGTGGCTCTCCCAGGCATCCTTCCAGCCCCCAGAGGAGTTCAAATAACCAGCCTGAACAGCCACGGCCCACCCATCCCCCTGCAGGACAGGCTGCATGCCCCTGGCTCCTTCCAGAGCTGCTGCCCTCAGCCTTGGATGATGCCCAGACCCTCGGGGCACCGCTCCTGCTCCGTGTGTTTTGCAGCAGCTCCCACCACGGGAGCTGCTCAGCCTGGCCCTGATTTCTGCTCTGTCTCGTTCCGATCCAGGCCTGAAGGGAGGTCACTGCCAAACTGGCTTGCTCTGTAAGCCTGGGGAATAACCACAGCACAGAGAGGGACAAGGGGAAGGCCAAACCCCTTGGGTCCCTGAGGACTGCGGGGCTGGGACGTGGTCACCATCTCCCAAGGGGATGAGTTGGCACGATGCACACCAGGCCACCATCCAGGACCGTCCCTGTTCCAGGCTCATGTCACCACTGCTGGATGCAATGTGCCTGGACTGGGGAAATGTCACCCGGCCAAAGGAAAGCGTCCCCAGAGTCAGTTTTGCTAAAACTCCAAAAGTCGCTGGCTGTGTCCAGGCTCTGCTTCCTGAACACATCAGCTCAGATGCAAAGGCTGGAACCAGATCTGTTTATTCCAGGCATCCACAGCACACAGCCCCCCTGGGTATCCGAATCCAGGACCTTCACGGGTTTACAGCAGCTCAGCAGCTGCCCAGCACTGCCCCATGTCCTCTTCAGCTCAAAAGGGGGTGGGAATCTGCTATTTTATTCTGCCCTGTCTGGGCACAGTAAAGCACAGAAAGGAAAGATGGCCCTGCAGAGGACCTGCAGTGGGCTGGGCAAGGACCCCAGTTCTGTCTCCAGGGGCTCTTTGCTCTCAGCCATCGGTTTTCTGTCAGGAAAAGAAAGAACGGACCTTTCCCGGCCTTTGGATCTGCTGGACTGGTGGGACTGATGTGCTGCCCCAGCAGGTGACCCGGACTGGCAGACACCAGCCTTTCCCAAGACCTTTTCCCTGACAGCAGGACAGACCATGGGCAGCCAGGAGCAGCCCCAGGGCTGGGTGCTCCTGGAAGGCAGCCCAAGCTCAGGAGCCCAGCACCTTTCCCCTGAAGGGCTAAGCTGTGCTCATAGTCCTTCCCTCTACATCCATGGAACCAAAGCAACTCAGAGAACCCAAGCACTGGCAAGGTATCGCTGCTCCCAGCCCGCACGTGCAGGAGAACAGAGAGACACACTCCATCCCACACAGCCAGTAAATCACACACCTGGGAATTAAACAGCAACATTGCCTCTCCTGGTGGTCTGGAACAAACCTTCTTCCAAAGGCTCCCAGTGTTTGCAGCATTGATGGTGCAGCTTGGCAGCAAAGCCTCCCCGCGAGGGCCCTGAGAGCCCCACACAGCGCCCGGCCCAGCCCACACCAGGCAGTCCCTACCACGCTCTTTCCACGTGTTTGGGGACTCTGGAGGATATTTTAAGAGAGGAGTTTGTGCCCCAGCACACGACAAAACCCTGTGCACTGGGCTGTGCTTATGGCAAATGGGTCTGGGAGGAATCGGCTCCTTCCAGTTTAATCCAAACCAGTTTGGCTGGGCCTGTAGCTGGAAAGGAGCTTAAAGTTCATCCAGTCCTCCCCTGCCATGGGTAGGGACACCTCCCACTATCCCAGGGTGCTCCAAGCCCCGTCCAACCTGGCCTTGGGCACTGCCAGGGATCCAGGGGCAGCCACAGCTGCTCTGGGCACCCTGTGCCAGGGCCTGCCCACCCTCACAGGGAACAATTCCTTCCCAATATCCCATTTAAATCATAATGCTCCTTGAAGCCAAACAGGGCAGTTGTTAGTTATGCCCCTTAGCTGTATTTTGCCATGTGGTAGGTGGTTTTTGTGACACGCTCTCTGGAGATATAAATACACACAAAAACTGCAGTGCTGCGATTTTTGGTCCTTCAGCCACTTCAAACACATCCAGCCACATTGTGCAACAGCTCTGTGCTTCTGCAAGAACCATTCAAACCCTGGGCTGGAGGTTTTGTTTTCTGAGGAAGTCATTTAGAAACCGGACAGGGTGGCCTAACTTCTTGGAAAAAACCCCCAAGAGATGAGGGGAAAACATCCTGTGCTGAGGATAACTGTGGTCTTGGTGACAAGAGCTTCCTCTACATCTGCCGGGGCAGGGGGTTGCAACAACAGGGTCTTAAAGGTCCCCTCCAGCCCAGACCAGTCTGGGATGTTAGGATCTACCTTCACAGATACAGCAAAATACAGCTTGAATCTGCTCACAGCGCCGACTTTGCCCCTCAGTGGTTTAATCTTTGAACCCCTTTGAAATATCTCCTCAAGGAAAAATCAATGGGGTTATATATTTACGGGTAATCTTGCTGGCGAGTCAAGAAAAAACAAACAAAAAGCACCACATAAAAACAGCTGAATGGGCTGAACAGAGGATTGGGGAAGAAGCCTCAGGACACACCACTGTGTCTCCAGCCTCTGTGCTCTGGTGACCTCTGCCTCAGTGACTCACTTTCCTTCTGCCACACGGGATGAGGGTGATTATCTTCACCAGCACTTGTAGAAAAACCCTCAAAATCCCAAAACTTCCCCACAAAAGTGACAGAGAAATCTTAAGCTTTTAAGACTGACTGTCATCTTTTGCTCTCTGGCCTGGTGAGATTCTCTAATGAGCCAGGTAATTGGCTTCCAACTACACTGAACGTAGTAATAAACTGATGTTAAGGCTGCCACTACTGATAAAAAGGAATTATTGAGCCAGCAGGGAATGAAGCAGATGCTGCAAGACAGAGGGAGCCGTTCCAGGTGCAGCCTGTGGTTCTGCAGGGCTCCTCAAACACTCACCTGGAGAGCTGGAGGTTGCACTGAATCCAGGAGGATGTAAGACTTTGAAGAAAGGCTTCACACTGACAAAGCCAGGCCTAGATGGGATTTTGGGAAGGAATTGTTCCCTGTGAGGGTGGGGAGGCCCTGGCACAGGGTGCCCAGAGCAGCTGTGGCTGCCCCTGGATCCCTGGCAGTGTCCAAGGCCAGGATGGACACTGGGGCTTGGAGCACCCTAGGACAGTGGAAGGTGTCCCTGCCCATGGCAGGGGTGGAATGGATGGGCTTTAAGGTTCACTCCAACCCATCCCATGCTGTGGTTCTCTGGAGTTAAATCCTGCAGGAGCTGGGAGTTAAACCTGCATTGAAACATCCATTCCCCACCACTGGCTTTGTGATGGAGACAGCTCCACACCAAAGGTGCTTTCGCCATGGGAAACACAGGGAGCATTTTCCAAACACACTTGGTACCCAGAAATCCTCTCAATGTCTCCTGCAGGCAGCTGAACTCCTCCTTCCCAGGCCAGTAATCCGAGGGGCTGTTGGAGAAAGCAGGAGGTGTTTACCTTGATACTGAGAAAGGGGCTCCTGCAGAGTGTTTTCCGGGCCACGTCCGGGCAGCTGCTCCTTGGAGCCGTACTTGTCATTCTGTCAGCCTGTCAAAAATAAATCATTCAGCACAATGCTCAGTTGCTGTGCCTGGATTCCCTGTGCTCAGCAGGCAAAATCCTGTCGTGCTCTGCCAACACCCCCACAGCGGGCACATGGTCTCCCAAGCAATCACTAATTATTCCTGGGTTTCCTTTGCTTGGAGCACTTTAATTCTGCAAAGCCACAAAGCAGCCTGCAAAATGTAAAACACCAGAGGTGTGTGAGGTGAAACGCTGCTCAGCAGAGCCAAGGACAATATTGTGAAAACATCACTGGGGTCGGTGTGACGTCCTTGTCAATGGCCTCGGTGATGGGGCACAGGGCACCCTCAGTCAGCTGGCAGCCAACACAAGACTGGGAGAGCAGCCGGCAAAGCTGATGGCTGCGCTGCCATCCAGAGGTACCTCAGCTGCCGGGAGAAATGGGCACTGGGGGATCTCAGTGGGCTGCAGAAATGGGCACTGGGGGATCTCAGTGGGCTGCAGAACCCCGCGAAGCTCAAGCGGACGCAGTGCAAAGTCCTGTCCCTGCCCTGACCAGGACCCAGCCTCTGCATCCCTCAGGAGGGATTCCCTGCAGGCTCAGGGGCAGCAGCTCCTGCCTGCGCAAGGGGGCTCAGCGAGCCCTTCCCCATCCCTGCATGTTCCGGGCTCTGACGGATTAAAGCCCTCCTTTCCTGCATCCCATTTTCACCCAGGGTGTTTCTGCATCTCCCCGGAAGAACCCCTCCACTCTCGCCTTCCAGTGACTCCCAGCCACCACCTAAACGCAGCCATGCACAGCAATTCCAGCCCGTGGGAAGCCAGCACACACATCTCCTTCCCTTCCCTGTGGGCGCTCAGTCCCTCCTCCCCGAGGGACCGCCGGTGCCTTTGTTGGGTTTTAGTACCCAGGCTTCCTGCTCAGGAAGCTGCATTGTTTGGAGGCACGTTAAACCCATTAGGCTTTAACTTGTTGTTCAGCACACTCTAATAGATGTTTTCATCTCCGCAGCAAATGGGGTGAAAGGCTTCCCATTATTATTTTGTGTAATTCTGTTTCCCCCATGATGAGAAGCAAAGGAGCGAGGACCCACAGCCTCGAACAAATTAACAAATGCAGGGGTTGATGTAACTTCGAGCAGGGGGAGACTGCCTTAACCGTGGTGTTTATAAACCCTTCAGCACAGAGCACAGGAGAGGTGAATTCCAGAGGGGACCAGCACGAGTTACGAGCTCCACAGCAGCTTCTGCACAAAGCGATTGCTGTCCTCAGCCCCATTCCAAGAGATATTGCTGCAACAAATCCAGGATGGGATCAATAAAGTGAATTTGATCGTAAATGAAAGCAGCAGGAAGAGCTCCCCCGGCCCCTGGAGGGCTCAGCAGCGCTGGGGCAGAGGCACCTGCCTGGCTGCAGCCCACGGCGCCCTGTTGAATTATTGACATCGCCTGGGTGTGCTGCTGCAGCCCCTCGGAAGCTCAGCGGGGCACAAGGGGGAGAAAAAGGGTGGGAAACCAAAGGCAGGAAACTCAAAGGAGCCCGAGCCTGGATATCCAGGGATGGGAATGCTCATGGAGCTGGAAGCCACTGCAGGCTGGATGCCCTGGTTAACTGTGTTAATGTCTTTGCCAATCAAACCCAGGGGTGTGCGGGAGCGCTCTGGTCCTCCTGCCCATCCTTTCCAGCTCTCCTTGGCATGTGTGGAAGAGGGAGGGTGGCTGAACCCCGGGGCAACGCTCAGCAGAGGTTTGAAACACGGCAGGGCTTGCCAGCAGATCAAACTGAGGATAAGCCCATTGCCCTCAGATCCCAGCCATCCACAGCTCTCCTTCAGAACAAAATGAAACAGAAAAGTACTTTGATCCAGTGCAAAGGACAAGGAGCACATCAAATAGAAAGGCAGATAAGGCTTAATTGATTAAAAAAAAAAAACAACAAGCATGGAGACAGCAGCAGGTTAAGGTCAGTCTGGTTCTTGTTGCCTTCGGCTGGATGGAGCCCAGCCGTGGCAGCATCCCCTGGGAGCGGCACTGGCTTGGCACGAGCCAGGTTTTCCATCCTGGACAGCTCCGGATGGAGAGAAGGAATTCCTGGTGCCAAACGCCGCTCTCTTGGAGCTCTCGGGGATGCCCTTCGCCTTCTCCCCCCCAGTTCCAGGGGTGTGAAATCCCTTTGTTAGGGAGACGTGACCTGAGCGGCTGGTGGGGGTGGCACCCCGGGTGACAGCAGGGGTGGCAAGGTGTGACACGGAGCGGTGTCACCGCCCCTGACACGCAGCCCTTGGGAAGCAGCACCGCGCCCTCAGGAAGCAGAACATCGCTTCCTTGTGCTCCCGCAAGTGAGTCCTCCAGGGAAACTGCTTCTCCCACAACCCCGGAGGTGCTCCCAGGTGTGTCCGGGAGCCCGGCGAGGTGCACAGGCGGCCAGGCTTCCCCAAGGGTCACCCCTGATGTGGTCCCTGCAGGGGACCCCGAGCAGCAGCGCGCACACAGCCACGGGTGTCACTGCAGGGAAGGTGATGGATGGATGGCTGCTCAGAGGGCAGAGGTGCTGCACGTCCATCAGCTGCTATTCCTTCAGCTGCAGGTGCAGGATTTGTCCTCAAAGCCCAGTCTTCTTCCCACGGCTGTCCTGGGTCACTGCACCCCTCGGCAAGGTCTGGCACGGCACACTCTGGGTGCAGTGGGCACGGGGAGCGGAGCTCAGTCCCACACCAGCTGCTGCCACCGAAATACTGCCGTGGATCCTGCCTCACCTGCCTGACAGCTCCTCCCTGCTCCCGGGAGACTGCAGGGAGCTGCAGGCTGGGGAATAACCCCACGCTGTGCAGAGAATCCCAGGCTGCTTTGGGATGGAAGGGACCTTAAAACCCACCCGGTGCCACCCCCTGCCATCGCAGGGACACCTTTCATTATCCCAGGGTGCTCCAAGCCCTGTCCAGCCTGGCCTTGGACACTTCCAGGAATCCAGGGGCAGCCACAGCTTCCATGGGCACCCTGTGCCAGGGCCTGCCCACCCTCACAGGAGGAATTCCTTCCCCATATCCCATCTATCCCTGCCCTCTGGCAGTGGGAAGCCATTCCCTGTGTCCTGTCACCGCCTATATCCGAGCTAATCTCACAAACCTTTGCAGCACTGATTAGATGCTCCACTTGTCCCCACACCGCCCTTTCTTTGACACCAGGGCAGCAGAAATGCCCCAAACCCCGTGTGGGACCTGCACCATGGTCCTGGCTGCGGGAGCAGGGGTCTGGGCTGGGTGCCAGCACCCTGTCCCCTTCCCGAGGACGTGAATCCTTCCAACACCTTTATTAGCAGCTGCTCCCCTTAGCTGAGCATGGAGACGCACACGCTGGGCTCAGCAGAGCATGAGCAAATAACAGCCAATGTAACACAGCAAATTAAACCCCAGCAGGGGACTCGAAATGCCAGCAAATATTCCGTAATCTGTCTTCCTTCCTTCTGCTGAACAATTTTCCCTCACTGGCAGCGAAGCTGGGACGGTGTCAGGGTGTGTATTTATGAGTGTGCCTGGGGCAAAGGGGGAGCTGGCTCGTGAAAATCGGAGTGCAGAGATGCTTTATAATACAACAGAAGGAAAAGACAGTGCATACACATCAACCCCTCCCGGAAAAAGACAGGGAATAAAAAGGGATGCAGAGACGTGCTCAAGAGCTGTTTCTATCTTGCACCAAGTGGCAAAAAGAAAGCGAAAATGAGATTGGCCCAGCTCAGTGACTCTGTGTAATGAGAAATGGGCCACAGATGACACGTCCCAGAAATTTTACAAGTTAGACAAAGAGGAAAATGTTACTGGAGGTTAAAAATTAGATGAAAAAGGAAAACTGGTGTTGAAACACATGACATGCAAGCACAGGCAACGAGGGAGAGGCTCCAGCCCTGCCCAGGTACCCCTCTGCCTCGGGAAGGATGAAACCCTGCTCCCCGTGTGTGTGCTGAGGTCTCCTGGCGCTCCCTGCCCTCCTTGGCACCCCCTGCCAGGGCTGGAGCCCTTCCTGGATGGATCCTCACCTGCTCCAGCACTGCAGGATGTGGGGAACGCATTGGAGCTCACCTGGCAGCACCAAACCACAGATGGGAGCTCTCACACCACCCCCTGGGGCATGGGGCAGCCACGGCCTCGCTGGGCACCCTGTGCCAGGGCCTCCCCACCCTCACAGGGAACAATTCCTTCTCAATATCCCATCCATCCCTGCCCTCTGGCAGTGGGAAGCCATTCCCTGTGTCCTGTCCCTCCATGCCTTGTCCCCAGTCCCTCTCCAGCTCTCCTGGAGCCCCTTTAGGCCCTGCAAGGGGCTCTGAGCTCTCCCTGGAGCCTTCTCCTCTCCAGGTGAGCACCCCCAGCTCTCCCAGCCTGGCTCCAGAGCAGAGGGGCTCCAGCCCTGGAGCAGTTCCGGGGCCTCCTCTGGACTCTCTCCAGCAGCTCCAGGTCCTTGTGCTGCTGGCCCAGGGCTGGGGCAGCTCTGCAGGTGGGGTCTCACCTGAGTGGGGCAGAATCCCCCCTTCCCTGCTGCCCACGCTGTGGGATCAGCCCAGGGTTAGGGGTTTCTGGGCTGGTTCATGTCCAGCCTCTCATCCACCAGCAGCCCCAAATCCTCCTCCCAGGGCTGCTCTCCATCCATCCATCCCTCCATCCATCCATCCATCCATCCATCCATCCATGCATCCACCCACCCCTGCAGGAAGCAGCACCCATTGCACCTGGGGTGACATTTCCTTCCGAGGGGAAAGTGCCCCCGGGGCAGCCGTGGCTCTGGGAGGGGAGGGAAGGAATCCCGGAGCCTCTGGCTGAGGGAGATGGCTGTGGAGATGGATCTGCAGTTACATAAGCAGCGAGGCTAGCATTGCATAATTCCATGAATCACTCCCTTGGCTTTGCTTTCAGAGGCTGCCCAGGGCTGTGGAGCTGTTGGGGTCTGCAGCCACCCCGAGACCCCTCCTCACCCTCTGCTCCTGCTGCTTCCCAGGCTCTCGTGGGGTGCCTCCCCCTCCGTGCACCAGCAGCACCCATTAAACTGCTGCTGCCCTCGTTCCTGCCCCGTGGCCTGTGGGTTTGTGCAGTGGCTCAAGGGTTTCTAAGACATTTGCCAAACCAGGATCTCCCGGCTCTGCCAGTTTTACTCTTTCCCTCTAAGGTTTTATGCAGTATTTTGAGTACAAAAGTCACCCCTGTCTTCAGGATCGAGCCAGATGCTGAACATGCATCCCCCTGCCCTGGGATGGGCAGATGTGGCTGTGCTGCAGAGAAGCCTCGTCTTGTGTCCTCGGTGGGGACTTTTTATTGTAGCACCACCTCCTCTGTGTTTGGCAGGGAAACTCTTCCTGTTTCAGGCAGCTCCAACCCCTGGAGAGGACTTAAAGTGCTGAACGAAGGATGAAGAGCCCGATTCCAGCAGGGATCTGCCTCTCCACAGGCTGCAGGCAGTGCTTGGCTCTGCGGACAAACACCTGCCAGGAGAAGCCTGAAGGGAAGGGATCCCAAACCACACTTTTCCTGATTTGGGGTTTCATACACCATAAATACTTTCCTGATGTTTTTTCCCCTCTCCACTTCACTGCTGCTTGGACAGGAGTGAAGACTGAGAAAAACACGTATTTTTTGCTGAGTCTTCCTGAAGGCTGTGAGAGTTTGCAGTGCAAGGAGCAGCTGGAGGAAACAGGCAGAGCCAGAGCGGCTCCAGGGACACAGACACCTCTGGTGAGAAAAATGAACTTTTTGAAGGGGAAGCTGTTGCAAAACAAGGAGCAGGAGCCCCTGCAACAGCCCCGTGCCTTGAACACACATCCTGAGTGGAAACCCCAGCAGTTCCCTGGAGCTGAGCCCTCCTGGAGCAATCCAGAGTTGTTTGCTATTTATTATCTATAACTTCTAAAAAACCAGTCTCAACAAACTCCATCTGCACTCATGGCCTGCCCAGGACCACAGACTGCTCCCCACACTGAGTATTCCATGAGGAGCAGCTACACCCCAATCCTGAACATTTATTTCCAAGGGACATTCAAGGGCAGCTCTTTTCTCCCTCCACACTAACCCAGGCATTAACAACCAGAGCATCCCCAAATTTTGGGGGTGACCAGTAAAATCTGCTTCACCAGGAGCTGGGAATAACACCAGCCACCTGCAAGCAAAAGGGATGGATGGAAGAGCAGGAGCAGGGAAATGCTGCTGCCAGGAAAGGGAACTGAGCAGAGCTTAGGAGAAGTGAGAAAATTCCTTCGCCAGCAAGAGAGGAGCTGGCTGTGAACAGCAGAGGAAACACTGTGGGTGGGAGAGACCTGGTGATACTGCTGGGCGATGATGGACAAGGAGCAAGTGCTGGAGTGAAGCCCCAGCCCAGAGCAGCTGCTGGGGGCTGGAGCTGGCACAGGAAAAGGAGGAAACGCTGGTGTTTTGGGCAGCAGGGGGAATTACTCAATGTCCTTCCATCATTTAACATTAGTGGACTGCACTGGCATCTGTACACTTGGAGGGACAAAGGAAGTCCAGTGAAAGTGGAGATTATTTTCAGGAAGTGCCCAGACCCGCAGCTGGAGCCACAGCTGGCCCCAGCCAAGCTGCCTGACAGCAACAAGCCCTTTCCTGCATCCCTGGGCGTGATCTTGTCCCGGGGTGTCTCCAGCCACGCACTCCTGATTTTCCCTGGAAAGAAACCTCAGAGCCTTGTGGTGTTCAAATCATGTTTCAAGCCAGGAATTCCCCTCACCACCTGCTGGGCCTCCCACACTGCCTCCATTTCCTTAGAAAATCACCTTTTCCCAAGCTGGGGGCCAGTGACAGGTGCTGAGATGGGAAATGAAGCTCTCAAGCCATCCCTCAAATCCACATTCAGCCACATCGTGGCTCAAGACACAGAACATTTAACTCACCTGCAGCCAGGGCATGTGTGGCAGGTCCAGGGTAATGGGGTGCTGCAGACCAGCACCCCCAGTGATCCACTGGGACCAGACTGGGAGCCAGGAACCACAGAGGAAGGGAGGCTGGGATCTAACTGTGACCAGAGCAGGGTCCCCAGAGAGCCCCGGGCTGCTGCAGGGAAGGGAGGAGGCCAAGCAGCCCTGCAGGGCTCGGGCGCTCGGGTGAGCCAGGACGGGGCACTGCAGAGCCTGGAAATGCCACCTGTGCCCAGCAGGATGGCTGGAAAACAGGGGGAACTGGGAGCGGAGGAGGGGACGCAGAGACACGAGAGCGTGTTGTAAAACAAGCACATAACGATAACAAGCAGGAGGCTGGCAGGCAGGGGGGCTCGCACGGCCACGCTGGGGCCAGGGGTTCCTCAGGAGCCTCCAGAAGCTTTCTGAGGGAATGGGCCAAAGCAGGGAGGAGCTTTGGATGTGTCTGTGCTTCCAAGGTGGGGGGAGAACCTCGCTCAGGCTGCACAACTCAACAGCCACAGAAGGGTTTGGGTGGGAAGGGCCCTTAAAGCCCATCCAGTCCCACCCCTGCCATAGGCAGGGACACCTCCCACTGTCCCAGGTTGCTCCAAGCCCCGTCCAGCCTGGCCTCGGACACCGCCAGGGATCCAGGGGCAGCCACCACTTTTTGGGACATGCAGTGCCATCCCCTTCTGACAAAGGAGCTGCCCATCCAGGGTTGTCCTTGCCCCTGGATGCCCATCTCCAGAGGGGCTGGAATCAGAGGGCTGCAGCAGCCCCCACACAGGATGGGACGCGTGCCCACCCCATCCCCGCAGACCAGTCCCGCTGTCCCCATGCCCAGCAGGGACACCACAGCTGCCACCTGACAGCAGCAGTGTGGCCAACCTCACCCCAAACTTAAAATCCGTGTTCCAGGGAGGACACGCTGTTCCCGGGGCTGACCCCCGGGGGAAATGCCCACCCCAAAGGCTTTAAGGGACACAGCAGCTCCCCCATTTGCAGGACCCAGCAGAAAACAAGCAGCCTGCTGCTCCCAGACCCCGCAGCCAAGGGAAAGCTCAGCAGGGCGCTGGCAGAGGCAGCAGCTCAGCCCTGACCCCAGACCTCTCCATGTCTCTAGGACCGTGTGGATCTGTTCTCCCAAGCAGTGCCCTGCTGGAGAGGCTGGGCTCGGCCAGGCTCTCCCTGTGGCAGCAGGCACAGGTCAGAGCCACGGCTGCCCGGCATCTTCCCAGGATCCGGGCTGCAAAGAGCCATTGCCATTGGAGGAGAAGTGAAAGCATAAGAGAAACCCACCGTGGCAGCCTCAGGCATTGGGAAAACTGGGAAAATTCCCTGTGACGGGAGAAATGAGTGGAGTTGCCTCACTGGGGAAAAAAAACCCCTCAAATAAATAAGCACAAGCAGAGAGGAAGCGACGAAACACACGTGCAGAAGGCTGGCATGGGACAGGCGTGGAATCACTCCTCGTTTTTCCCCCTTTGAAGCTGCTCCTGAGCGCCAGCGGACCAAGGAGCCTTGCAAAACCAGCGGGGAAAAAGCAGCGTGAGAAACGCCACCTTTGCCGGCCCCGAGCCCAGCACCACGGCCATCCTCAGCATCCCCCGGCAGCGAGCAGGTGCTGCCATACTCACAGTTCCAGGGCTCTCTCGATCCTCATCCCACTGGCGCTGGGAGCGAAAGTTTTCCTCCGCCCGCAGAGCTGGGGCCATCCGCTCTTTCCCTGCCCAGGACGGGTGTGGGTGTGTGGAGGTGGGGCTTCGGCACTCCTAAAACCCAAGGGCACGTTTCGATCCAAACTTTTGCAATCCCTTTCAATAGAATTTCTTTTATTTTTGTTTTTGCTTTCTCCCGAAGCTGCAATCTCAGAATGACAGAGCTGCCCGTGCGGTTTGCTGAGCCAGGGCTTTGCGAGCTGCTTATCCAGTCCCTGTCCCACTCCAAACTGGGCTTGGCTTTCCCTCCATCCCCCGGATCCAGCCTCCTCTCCCCTCCCTGCAAGGGTCCCATTCCTCCAGGGCAGTTTCCTTGTGTTCATTTTCCTGTTCAATTTGCTTCATCTGCATTTTTTTTTTTGGTGTAAGTTTTGAAGGTGTGGTGTAATCCTGGGATTTGGGGAAGGGAAACTTTGTTTGTCTAACCTCGGACTATTTATTTTCAATGCCTCCCCAGTACTCTCTTGCTCTGGGCACTGAGGCTTTTCCGGCGGAGGACTGGAGAAGTTAACAAACAGGCAGCCGCATCCAGCCCTGCCCTCTGGCAGTGAGAAGCCGTTCCCTGTGTCCTGTCCCTCCCAGCTTCCTGTCCCAAGTCCCTCTCCAGCTCTCCTGGAGCCCCTTTAGGCCCTGGAAGGGGCTCTGAGGTCTCCCCAGAACCTTCTCCTCTCCAGGTGAGCACCCCCAGCTGTGCCAGCAGACAGGTGCACAGACACAGGTGAGCTTTGCCAGGGCAAATGCACACTTGGATTTCATAAAGTTGCAGCTTGGAGACCAGGACAGCTGCAAAGTCCCATCCAAGGGGAGTGTGAGGGATGGAGGGAGATGGAGAGCCTTGGGTGAGTTCCCTGTTCTCCTTCCATCCCGGAAGCCACAACAAGCTCCTGGATGGAACCTCCGAAGGGGATGTTTCCCCTCTCAGGGCTGTGGTGCAGCAGAGGCAGAGAAAGGCACAGCCACCTTTTCCTCCTGGCACTTCTTGCTGGGCTCTGAGGGATGGGACAACCCACAGGACATGCTGGGCAGAGGGACTTGATGTTTCCCAAGGGAAGATCATCTACTTCCTCTGCACCAGCTCATTAAATAATAATTAAACAACCCCTTTATTAGCTCTGGCAGCACGGAAACATTTGGCTGAGCAGGAGACAGCCACCTCAGCGTGTCCCAAAGCACTCCACACCCCAGTGACCCTGAACTGTGCTCCCGAGCAGGGCTGCCGCTGCAGGGAAAAGAAACTTTATCAGCTCCACCGGCTCTGCAGTGTCACAGGAAGGCATTATTAGATTGGAAACAAATATTACTAATACTTTACAGCTGCAGAGCTCCTTCTTTCCCGCGGGGCTGTGCACAGAGCATCCCCCAGGACCCCCAGAACGGGCTTGATTATGACCCGGGGGAACAGGAGACTGTGCAGCTGCGGGGGAGCATGAGACAGACACCCCAAAACCGCCCCGACAGGGCATCCTCGCCCCCCATGCCCGGAGAGCGGCAGGGAAGGGTGGATGCCCAGGAACGGAGAGGCAGGAATCACTGCTGTGATATTCCATGAAAGAAGAGCACCATCTATTGACTCTGCCTCAGCTCCTCGTTCCGAGCTGCTCTGAGCCCGCACGGGTTCTGCAGCTCCGCCGGCTGCTGCTCCATCCCACGGCCAGGGGGTGGCCAGGGCAGCCTTGTCCCGCCGCTCCAGGGTGGCTGCTCCATGTCCCAGCTCCGGGACATCCCCGTGGTCTCCCCAAAGGCTGCTCATCCATCCAGCCAGGCTGGACGGGGCTTGGAGCCACCTGGGATAGTGGAAGCGTCCCTGCGGGGTGAAACTGGGTGAGCTGTAAAACCCTTCAGCCCAGCCCATATGGGATCCTAAAAACCCCGTGGAGCGTTCAGAAGAGGGCAGGGTTATCCCGGTGCCTCAGCTCGTGGCTCCCGGCTGCGGCCGTGTCCTGCCTCTGGCCAAGAGATTTCCCGCAGCTCCTTCAGCTCTTAGGTGATGCGAGGCTTCGGCCTCCAAATATTTGGGACATGCAGACCCCGAGTGCATCCCCAAAAGGATAATTCCTGTTAAACCCAAGCACTACAACCTGAGTGGGCACAGGTGAGGGGGGTTGAATCCTCTGGAGGATGTGCAGGAAGGAAGATTCCCTGGAACACTTGGGAGCAGTTTGCAGGCAGCGATAGGAGCCCTTATTTGTGCAAAGGGATTGCAAAATCTCACGTGTCTGGGGTTAGAGATGTGCACAGATGAACACATTTGGGCTTCCAGCCTGGAAAGGCCACATTAGGAACCCTGTATCTGCCCAGGTTCTGCTGCTATTCCAGCTCTGCTCTTGGCTCCAGGGTGAAACTGGGATGGGAAAGGAGCAGCTCAGTGTCCTGTGGGAAATGGGACACGTGGCTGCTTGTGGGGCTGGGGATGATCCTTTTCTGCATGTGGGGTTGGGAAAACCCAGCTGGATTAGGGCTGGGATTTCACATCTGAGCTCTGCTGATGTCTCACAGAGGGCCAGCCAAAAGCTGGGATGCAAATGTTTAGGATCCTGCAGAAATTGTTTGCAGAGCTGGGATTTAAAGCGGATGGCTGGTGGTAATCAGCTGCCTTGCTTCCATGTATTTTGGGCTTGCCTTCTGAATCCCTGCCTGGGTCCTGCCTTTTGATGTCCGTGTTTGTAAAGCCTGTAGAGGACAACAGAAAAGGGTCATCTGCTTTTGGGATTTCAGCCAGAACCAAACTGAATAAGGAACTGCTTTGTTTGTCCTCTCTGTGTAATGAAAAATCCCAAACCACCACCAAAGGAAATAAGACCAGGATGTGTCAGATTTTGGGAGGAACTGGGAAATCACAGGATTTCCACACCAAGAAAAGACTTTTCCATTATTTTTTTAACACAAAAAAAAAGAAGAGGTTTCTGGGGTTTTTTTTGTGGAGATTTATCACAATTTAAATTTTTTTTATGCAAAAGTGGCTACCCCATTCCTGAAAGTGTTCCAGGCCAGGTTGGACGGGGCTTGGAGCACCCTGGGCTAGTGGAAGGTGTCCCTGCCCATTCCTTTCCGGTGTGTAACCACAGATGGCAGCACGACCCTGGGAATTGCTGCCTCGCTGCTCCTACGGGAGAGCAACGCGACCCAAACTTCTTGGCTTAAAAAACCCGGAAAAAACCGAGCGGGAAAGCGAATTTAAATTATTTGTACAAAAACAGAGCAAAAGAAAAGGCAAAGTGCCAAGTCCTGCATTTGGGTCACCACGAGCCCATGGAATGCTCCAGGCTTGGGGCAGAGTGGGGTCGGGCTCTGCTCCCAGGGAACAGGGACAGGAGCAGAGGGAACGGCCTCAGGCTGGGCCAGGGGAGGCTCAGGGTGGACAGCAGCAGGAATTTCTCCATGGAAAGGGTGCTCAGGCCTTGGCAGGGGCTGCCCAGGGAGGTTTGGAGTCCCCATCCCTGGAGGTGTCCAGGGAATTCCTGGAGGTGGCACTCAGAGCTCTGGGCTGGGGACAAGGTGGGATCGGTCACAGGTTGGACTCCATGGTCCTGGAGGGATTTTCCAGCCTAAATGGTTCTGGGATTCTACTCTAAGTAATGCAGAAGATAAACTTCAATGTGCGGCTTTTCAACTGGAAACCTTCATTAACCCCACCAGATTGGTGGTGCAGTCCCAGCACACGGATCACCAATGCCCTGATGCTGAGTGCAGGTCTGACCTCCAGAACATGGCATTCCGGCTGGAACTCTCCATGCTGGGAGTCAGCCCTATCCCACGGACTGGAATTCAAGGCAGAAATGAGAATAACAGTAAAAATAACCAAAAATATATTTCCCAAGGCTTTGTGCATTGTGAGTGAAGCTCAGCTGGAGAGGGCAGTGCAGTTCCCCTCAGGGCCTGGCCTAAAGGCATTTAAGCACTTTTTAAATATTAAACGTGCTATTAGTTCAAAGAGCTTCTATTGCTTATTTCTAAAGGAGAAGAGGTTGTAAGATTCTGAAGAGAAGATTTGCTGTTACCCCTTTTACACAGCACCACTCCCAGCTCTCAGCTGGTGCCGCGAAACGCTGCCTACGAAGAGTTAGTGGGGATAAAAGAGACGCTTAATTATTGTAGCATAGATGTTTAATTGTCTCATTATTTTGCTGAGAGGCTGCAGTGGGATCTTTTGCTGTGCCAGATTAACTGAGTGTATTTAAAGAAGAGTGAAGAAGTTCCCAGCTCGTATTTATTTATCTGCTTACACAGATAAAATACTTGTGAATTCAGCGACACACAGGTGCTAACAGGAACTTCTCCTTTATCTGTTATCCATCAGTTTAAAACACCCCAAACTTGTTAGTTCACTTCTACGTGGCAAAATTTTTTTTCCATAATGTCACAAAAACTACAGTTATCTTTTTACAAAACTCTTCAAATACCTTCAGTAATAAAAGTGCTTTGAGGGTTATTAATTTGATTGAAAAATTACAAGCTAGACTGGAAATCAGCTTTTTGTTTGAACAATATGTGGGAAAGTCTTTGTTCTTGAGGCATTAAGATGCAAATGTTAAAAGCAAGAGGGTGCTGGTGTCATAAAAAGAAAATCATTATTTCAAAGGTGATTATTGCTTTACAGTTATGAGAAATTTCCAGGTACTCCAAATGCTTTTTCTTAGTAAGGGAAAATGACCTGTGTGTAGTTCCAGTCTCAAAAGTAGCTTTGAAAAATCTTTTATTTGAGCCATCAAAAATTATTTCTGCCCCATCTTAAAACCAAACAGTTCTGCTTCAACCCAGGGAATGCATTTTACCCTGGACTATAAAACTCTGAGGATGCAGCCTGAAACCTGGATGGAACCAAGGCATGAAACAAGGCAGCACATTAATCCTGCTTTACTCCTGCCCTGTTTCCTTGCTCTGAAGATCAGGTTTCTGATCCCAGAAATGCTCTGTGCTCACTGGATTACCCTGTGGAGCTCCTCACGGGGAAAAATCTACCGTGGGGAGGAAGGCTCAGTGCTGCCACGGTTGGAAATTCCAACACTTCCCAGGTATTTGTCCCTGGAGGTGTCCCAGGAAGGCCTGGACTTGGCACTCAGTGCTCTGGGCTGGGGACAAGGTGGGGACGGGTCACAGCTTGGGCTCAGGGGTCTTTTCCAGCCGCAGGGATTCTGGGATTCCAGGATTCCATTCTCATGGCTGGGATTTCGCTTGCAGGGTCCCAAATTAGGGAATCTCTTAATCAAAACCCTGTTGTGCCAGGGACCAGAGCATCGGTGGGAAGTGTGTGTTTGTCCCCCCAAGGAGCTGCGATTTGAGGCAGCTCTTTGGGGTCGGCATTTGGATGTTGCAACTTTTTGATGAGCAAATTCTTCCGGGGAAAACGCCTCGGGGAGAAGTGTGATGTCCCGGAGCCTCGCAGGAGGCGTGGCACGGTCCGAATTGATGATTCACAGCCACCTTCTGCAGGCGGCCACTGCCTGCTCATGGCCCTCTTGGGGGCTGGAGATCCTGCCTAAGGTCCTGCCTCAAAAAACAGGGCCTGGGTCCTGTTCTCACGTCAGAAACCAAATCGCAGCGGCTGGAAGCAGAGTCGCTCCAGCTGCTGTGTTTGCGCATGCCTGCAAAACCACTTTAAGGGCGACTCAGTGAGAAGCAGCAGGATTTCAGTTTTCCCTTCACAGCTCGAGTCAGGCTCAGCAGTGCTGGTGAATGGATGTGCAGCATCTTTGGTGCTGGCAGCCACTGACCCGAGGCAGCCACATCCCAGACCTTGTCCAGTGCCCTGTGAGGAGGGGAAGCCCAGCCCTCTGCACTGGTTGTGTCATGACCCTTTCGCCTTCCTCTTCCTCCCAGTCTGTGACTCCTCACCCCAAAGAATCATCACCCCGTGTGTGCTGCAGGACCATCATCCTGCACTCAAGGCTGGGAATTAGGAGGATCCAGGACTCTCCTGATCACTAGAACATAATTTATGTTTTATTTATATATTTTTATATATATATATATATATATATATATATTTATCAGAAGGATATTGTGCAAGACTCAAGAGAAGTCCTGCCCTTTTGCTGATATCCTTCTGCTGGTTTTCATCCCTTAAAAAATCTATTTTGTGCTATTCAGACCACAAGAAAAACATGGAAAAGTGATGTAACATTGGTCATTACTCCACACAGTTTTTAAAATGACTTTACACAGTTTTTAAAACGACTTTACACAGTTTTTAAAACAATGACTTAATCATTTCAGGTTTCAGGGATGTTTCTTAAACGTTTCTTAATCCTGAGCTGTCTTCCTCAAGGGAGGGAGGAAGATCCCATCTTAGTCCTTGTATTCTGTGAGTAACATTTGTGTTGCAAAGGCACTGCACAAAAATCAGGGTGTCAGAAGCCACACTGGAAATGTTCTTTTTATTCACTGAGGGATTTTCCCCTGTGTTTATTTGCTGGTCTGTGTAGAAAATGTCTTTTTCCTTCTGACCTCTCCCTGCTCCTCTAAATAAACCCCCAGATAACTTTTGCTGTTCTATCCAGCTGTATGTGCTCTGTGAGGAAACAATCCAGATTACGAAAAGTTTAATTCTGGCTCACTGGCATCAAGCTAGGTTGAAAACAGTTCAAAACTCCTACTGAACTTCAGGAAATTACTTTTCCATAGACTTTGCCTCTATTTAAGCAATTTGAATAATTCAGGACCAGATAAACCAGGATAACCATCAGTAACAATGGGGTAAAATGAAGTGTTTCCAGGACTATGATGGAAAGTGAAGGGAGTTTAAAATGAATTGTGGAATGCTTTAAAAGAAACACAGCAGAGGCTCTGATGGATTTCAACTCTTCACTGAAGAGGGAGAAGGGTTCCAGCTGTTCTCTGCCAGAGGATATTTATGGACTTCCCTTTTTCTCCCCAGACCTTTCCCCAGGTCTGGAATGCCTTCGAGGGCAGGAGAAGGCAAAGGGGAGGCTCCAGCTGTCTGCCAGCGGCAGCTCAGGGCCTCTAATCTTCCAGTCTGTACACACAAGATTAAAGATCTGCCCGGAGTTTTGATTAAGAATGCAAAGTTAAAAGATTAAATACCAGGAAGCCAAATTAAAGAGCTTTAAGTCAATCTCAGAACTCATCAAAGTACCAAATTTTTAAGCTGTCATTACAACACAGGATTAGTGCAAAGCTTCCCTAACCCTGATTTGGTGCCCTTCGCTCAGCAGTGTTATTTACTCCCCCCTGCAGTTCTGTGCTCCCGGCATAAACCCAGCTATTGTCTTGTCTGTGGAGCTCATCCCACCTGGATCCCCCCGGGACTTTCCCTGGCATTCCAGCCGTGTCCCAGTTAGCCCGGAGCCCGCGGTGACCCTGGCTTGTGCTGCCCTGCTTGGTGCACTGTCACCGAATGCACCAGCGCTTGCAAAGTGCCCTCAGGCACTCGCATCATTGTGGGCTACGGGAATGAATACATCCCGAGGAATGAATACATCCCGAGGAATAAATACATCCCAAGGTATAAATACAGCCCCCTTCCTTCCCACCTCTGGGCCACTTTGATCCCAAAGACCCGGGGAAAAGGGAGATGTGGTGAGAACCGGAGTGGGGTGAGGCCACTGTGGATGTTCACCTGCGGGTACCTGAAAATGAGCCCTAAAAGTCCCTGATTGATGCTCACACCTCTCTGGAGCCAGGAATCCTTTCAGCTGGGATCACTGACAGCCCGGGATGGAGGGAGGAAGGCTGGAGGGTGGTTCTGTCCGGAGACCTGCTAATGCAAAGGACTGCTCTGAAAACACATCCTGCGAACTGCCACAATTGTTATTTAAAGCTCCTGCGTTAAAGCGAGCGTTCCCCTGCTCTTCAGGATAATAAATCGTTTTTATTTATGGGACTGGGATGTCTCAGCTACATTAAGATTGTGCTTTCCAGGGCTTTTTCCACAAAAGATAACTTAATAACGTGGCTAAATGCTGTGCTAATTAAAGCTTTAATTTGAAGTTATTCTCCCTTGTAAGACGCTGTGCCAAGTGAGCCATTTCCAAATGAGCCTCTCAAGCCTTAGAACTTTTTGTAAGAGTTAAGCACAACAATTCCAAGCTTTTTGAACCCACTTTTTAACTTTCCCACATACCTGTGCAGAATGTCTTACCCAAAACATCAAACTTGTGTGCTAAATTACGTGAGGCTCTTTTTTTGAAAAGGGAAGATTAACATTTTTGTTCCATATTGAATTTTATTGTCCTCCTTTCTGTATTGTTAAGGACTCTTCTTCTGCCTGTTCTGTGTCTTGTGGTCATTTCTGGTCATTTCCCTCAGTAAGGGACATTGAGAAACGCTGCTGTACGAGTTATGTGAACATGCAATTCTGTAGTTAGCACCTGGTGTCCTTCAGAAATATTCTTCTGGATGGTGGAAGATGAGGGACAAATACCAGGACACTGGAAAAACGGTGCATTTTTTCCTTGTAATAGGAAAAACCCCTCTTTTTGGAAGCTGCTTGCTGCTCTCGTTTGTTCTAGATGTACTGCACTTAACCTGAAAATGCTTTCTTTCAGCAAATAAAATACAAACAGGTTTTCAAAAGAGAATTTATAATTGGCTTTTGAGTAAAAATGGGAGGGAAATGAATGTAGAAGGACAAGGAGAATAATGAAGGAGGGAAAACAGTTGTTGCTTAAGAGTGCCTTGGCATCCTGCTCCTGTTGGACTTGCAGGGTTTATATCTGAATTTGCCTTGCTGAGGGTTTCAATTCCTGGTGTTTGAGCTGCAGACAGGAATGGGAATGGGAGAATGTGGCTCCCAGCCCACAGCAACCATGGCAGGGGAGGGGTTCCCAACAAACTCCAATACTCTGTCCCACGGATCTTTTAGATTTTCCACATTTTATATCAAAACATGTCTAATCTACCAATACAGGGGTTTATACCAAATCTACTTATTAGCAAATTTTGTTTATTGCCCAGTGTACTCAACGTCAAATTCCTTATTTGATTCCTCTGGTGGGATACAGCTGAATCCCAACAAAAATGTGATTCCCTTTAATCTTCTCTGTCACTACACCGAGTTTCTCAGGAGGAATTTGTCGGTTGAAGGCAGCCCAAATCCTGAATTCCTCCTTTGGCAACCCTGAGGTAAAGCTGCCATGCCAATTGCTCCCCTGTGGAGCCGTTGAGTGGAGAAAGAAGAAACTTTGAGCTTCTTTTTCCAGAAGTCCTTTACAAGTGCACTTACTGTTGGTGGTCATTTAGTGCAGTCATTATTAATGGTCATTTAGTGTAGTTATTCCCAGCATATTTCTGCTCTTAGAAAGCCATATTGGAATGAAGCTTTTCATCCTCTGGAGTTACTGGAATGGTTTCCCAGCAGCTCCAGCCCAGCTACTGTGTTGTGCTGGTTCTCCCCAGAGCAGCAGGGCCCTCCCTCAGTCCTGCTGGGCACCACAGGTCTGTTCTTAACCCTCTCCCCAAATCCCCACCCCCTGTTTGCATTCTGACACAGCTCCCACCATGCTGCTCTTGCTCTCCACTTTGTCATTACAGGTCCAGCACGTGCCAGAGACCAAAAATGCCAGCGTGAATTGGAAGTCCTGCTCATTGAATATTGCTCATTCCTGGGCAAGCTGTGACCCAGCTTCACTTGCAGGAGCAAAGCTTAAGGAATATTTTATTTTTATAAGAAAAAAGAAAATATGTTGATTGCCCAGAGAGGCTGTGGCTGTCCCTGGATCCCTGGAAGTGTCCAAGGCCAGGCTGGGCAGGGCTTGGAGCAGCCTGGGATAGTGGAAGGTGTCCCTGCCATGGCACTGGATGATCCCTTCCGAGATCCCTTCCAACCCAGACCACTCCATGATTCTCTGATGATGACACATTCATTTTAGCCTCTGTTCAAATTACAGATACAACAACTCCGTGGTGCTGCCAGCAAAAGGGGACTGATCCAACAGCTGCCCCTGTGCCCACTCCTGACTCTGTGCTTCAGTGCCCGGAGCATTAATTCCAGAGGTTGCATTTTGGACTCACTGGTTGGATTTGTGGCATTACAAGTCTCTTCATGTTTTCCCAGTTATACTAAATGACTATTATTTCCTTCTCCTGCTCCCTCCCCCATCCAACTGTTGTTGTTTAATTAAGGATAACGTGCTGCTCTTCAGTGGGTGTTTGTTTATAGCCAGATAAATGTCAGGAATATGCTCTGGTGTAAAGTCTTTTAGCTGGGAATACTGAGGTCCTTTTAACCACTATTGCATCTGTAAAAAAGAAAAATTGTCTTAAAATCTCCTTTTCTGATGATTTAAAAATAGTTTAATTATTCATTTAAAGGAAAAGTGCAGTTCAAATTATGCTTTTTTACAATATCCTTCTTCTTGGCTTTTTCTCGTTTGCTTGTTTGTTTGTTTTGGTTACTTGCTGGCAATCTGCCTGTTTGGAACCTGGAGAGGAAAAGTGCATTTGTGATTTATAACAGTAGAGAACCTGTACAAGCTATTGCCTGTAGACACATTGATTTTTATTGGTTGTGAAGAGCACCTTTTTCAAAGCCAGCTCAAGCAGCAGCCTCTCCTTGGGGCCTCTGGGCTGTCCTGTAGCCCTCAGCAGGCAGAGTTTGGGCTCAAGTCAGAACCAGGAACAGCCAATTTTTCCACTGGATGGCAAAATCTGGTTGGTTTTTTTTTTTTGCATGGGACTTTGGTGTTGAACAGACATTTTACACCAGCTGTGGCATGGAAGATTTTACATTGCTCTGCCCTTTCCTGTGTATGGGGCAAAAGATTTGGTGGCCCTTTACAAAAGTCAGTGCAGCTGCCATGCTTAAATCACCCTAAAAACAAAGGAAAAGCTAATTGGGAAGGTGTCTAAATGCCTTTACTTTTTGCAATTCCCTTCATCAGCTTTGCCAAAGTTAGAGAAGAGTTTATGTGAGCCCTCGGTGCACGTTTGGTGACCAGGCTCTCGCAGGGAGGGTCCCCCTGCAGGGATTCAGAAGGGTGGGGAGTGTTCCATGGATGGTGCTGGCAGATGGGCCTTGCAGAGCTCCAGTCACCGAGCAATGCCATCAGATCTGCCTTTGCCAGCACCTCTGTGCCATGGACAGGGCACAGCCACCGGGTGCTGGAGCGTCCTCTCAGCGGCTGCTCCCTTCCGAGCACGCCTGTGGGGTATAAAGCCTACAGACTGTAACACACAGCTGGCACCTTGGGGGTGTTCGTTGTGATTTCAGCCTTATTATTTAGGGAGCTGGAGAAGGAGAAGACAAATCAGTTCAGAAGCTCCTCCGAGACTTTGCCATCCCGGACTTTGGTTCTTGGCTGTGCCACCCATGCCTGGGGTGACCTTGGTCAGGTGCTGAACGCCTCTGGAATGGTGCAATTTACACCCTGTGTGAACTCCTGGGAATGGATTTCCCTCTGCTTTCACTTTCTGTCTGAAGGGGATGGGGAGTGTCAGCTGCTGGCTTGGCTCTGTATCCACTCCTGAGCAGGGCTCAGCATAATGGGACCTGACTTCCACTGCCACAAAGACTGCAGCCTGAGCAGCTCAGCTTGGATGCTGGAATAAATGATGGATGCTTGAGAGGCTTGTATGAGAGACAACCACGTTCTACTTCTCTGTGAGGAACCTGGGCGTTCTCACTGCATACCCACTCTTAATGAAAAGCTGTAAATCCACGCTGCTCTCCGAGGTGGAGCAGCCTGCAGGCTCAAAGTGCTGAATTTCTATGAGGATGTTATCAATCACAATCTTTCTGATTTAGCCAAACTAAGACAGAAGACCTCGGGAGAGATCTCTTTTCCATGAAATTCACAGGCCAGTTTTTCAGCCCCGGAGCGTTGATGGGAAGTCACACTCCTATCAATAATTATTGCCTCTGGGACTTTATCCAAGTGTACAAATCCAGGGCCCTGGTGGCTCTTTCAGGGCTTTCTTGGGCCATTGGTTGAGTTGCAAAACCAAACTGGGTTCTGCCTGTTTGTATTGGTTGGAAAAAGCTCCTTGGGAACCTCCCCTGGTGTTTGTGCCCGACAGCACTGCAGATTTGGTTATTTCCTCACTGCTCTGCAGGGAAGGGCTCAGGTTTGGTACTGGAGTCAGGGATGGGATGGGCAGCGCTGGAGTGAAAGTGAGCAATTTTTGGCTTGTAAACCGCAGATGCTGGCTTGCAGCAGTTCAAGGGCCGTGAAGCTGGGATATGGATTGCAATCAAAATTAAGGCTGAAATTACTTCTTTGGAGAGCAGAGAGAGTTGTGCCCATATATTGCAGACTGAGGACAATTTGTCTGCCTCTGTTCCCAGGGGCTTTCCTTAGGTTGTAGGGTTAGATTTCTGACCCAAGCACCCTGTTTCTTCCCTTTATCTGCTACTGACCTAAGCAACAGCAACAAAAAAGAGCCACAATTTCTTTATTACCTTGATAGCAGAAGGAAAACCCTTAGGAAACCACTGGTACTCCTTCCCCAGAAGAAGATATGTTTAGGATATGTTTAGGATTCTCTTTAAGTGGAGGAATTAGATGTCAACATCTGTCAGGAATACAGGGATATCTGCAGCTCTGTTTTTGTGTGGGAGAACTGAGGGAATCTCCCATGACTCCTTCCAGTTCCATTTTCTGGCTTCTCTATGTGGAACATTGGAATATGTCTAGAAAGAGCAGAAAAGGTCCTGTATGTGTGTATATATATATATGTGTATATATATGTGTGTGTATCTATATATGTGTGTGTATATATATGTGTGTGTATATATATATATATATATACATAATTATTGTGCTCTTTTCAATAGCACAGATTGGAAGGTCAGATTTGAAGGGAAAATCCCCTTTACGACCCTTAACTCCCAAAGCTGCTCTTGGATTCCCAAAATAAATGTGGAAGTGCAGCCATTTATTAAAGCAAACCCCAACACTGCCTGAGTTGGATAAACATTGATCATCTATGAATATTAAGACTGGCACATCTTGCTGCTGCTTTGGCTCTGGAGCAGCATCATCATTTATTAAGGTTTTGAAATAGCTCTGCAGAATGGATGACGCTCAAACCTGTACCTGAAAAAATGTCTCCAAATCTCCCCACAGAGAACTTGGGAGGTGAGGAAAGCAGAAAAAAAAATCAGCCAAGACTGATGCAGGAAGTTCAGCCCCTCAATTTGCCCACTTTCTATGCATTTTGTATAAATCAAAGGCTGTGTTTTAAGTCTGTATTAGATCATCAAATAGCTCTTTTCAAAATGTCAGCAATTCATTGCCCAAATGTCCTGCCAAATAATAGTTAATCAATTGCAAATGGGATGCAGATTCTCCTGGAAACTTTGGGGAATTGTTCACCTCAGCTAAATGCAGGTAGCACTTTAAGTCACTTCCTGCACTTGCCTTGGCTGGATTAGGCTGGACAAAACTGATTGGAATAATTACAGAAATGTGGGTTAGACTGAAAGGTCCTGTTTGATTTTAGTAGCAGAACTGTGCCAAGAGTTCTTTGCTGTGTAAAACCAGCCTCCCTGCAGGTCTCTGTCACTGCTTTAGAGACTCTTTCCTGCAGTCCCTCTTAGCATTATGCAGATTTTTGCTGTGTTATCAGCTCTGTTATCAGCTCTGCATCTCCATGGGCTCCCACAGAACGGTCCCGTGTGCTCCATCCACAGCCTGCACGTGGGAACAATTTAGATGTCACTCATCGGACTTAATTGTTCACCTGCCTGAAATCCACATTGAAACACTATGGATGAGTTTCAGGTAATTAAAGTTGCTCAAGGCTTGGCAGACACTGGCATGAAGTGGAGTCAAAAGCAGACACAAACAGGTTCAGCTGGTGCCTCTGCATAATGCACACAGCTTAAAATATCGGATCAATTAAAGACGGGAGTGAGGATGAGGAGCAGATGAGGAACTGGCCCCAGTTTTGGTGCTCACGTGTCCTCCAGTGGCATTGGCATCCTCGTCCGGTGCCCCTGCTGGACACTGGGTCCTTGTCCAAGGAAAAGCCGGGAGCAAAACCCCTCCCTCTCCTTCTCCCAGCTCTGTGGCAGGGGAAACCCCAAACTGCTGTTGGAATATTTGCTTTCACTCGTGCTGCACAGACAGACCACTTTCCCAGCTTCCAGTTGCTTCAGAAATCCAGGATGTGAGGGAGTTTTGCCGGTGATACGCTGGTAACAACCCGCAGAGATGAAGCTGAAGGCCAGGTAAATAATTAATGTAGCCCTCCTGATGAACGCCTCTGCCTTAGCACTGGGTCTCGTTAAAATCAATAGAGGGAGCACGGAACAAAAGGCCACGTATGCACTGAGTTTAGCCTGTAGATAATGAAGTGGCAAATAGGTCACGCTGCTTAGGAATTTATTTAAAGCAATTTTGTTTTGATAATGCCAGCTGTCACCAAGTGCTGCAGGCAGGGATGGTCTCCCAGGTAATTTTTCTTCCTACCTGAGCAAGCCCTGACCCTTGAAATGCCAGCTCTGGGTGCACAGTGCAGCTCTGGGCAGGGGCCTGGAGGTGTGGGCCCTTTGCAGGGTAAGAACAGAAACTGGAAAAGGGCATTTAGCCATCAACAGCTGAGCAGCTTCACTGTCTTTAATTCAATAGTCAGATAAACTTTGTATTTGGCTTTATACCCCTGGGCTTTCCGAAAGGATTGCAGCTCTCGGGCTCCAGGTATGCGCTGAAATGAGGAGATAACTCTGGGGTCTACAGGAGAGCAAAGATCCCCTTGCAGGGCTCAGTCTGGCTGGGGTGACCCTTCTGTCTGGAGAAAGGGACGTGATAATTTGGGAAGAGTTGGGACAGTGACAGCATGCTGGAAAAGCTTTCCTCGAGCCTCAGAGCATCCCCCAGGGATGCTCAGAGTGATTTAATCAGCAGAGAAAGGTTATTTAATCAGTCATGAACCTGGGGTTGAATTTTTTAAAGAGAAGTAATTTTCTGTTCGTTTTGAAAGGGAAGCAGGAAAGCAGCGTGGCTGACAGAAAGCTGTCCTTGCTGGGGACTGCCTGCGGTGACATCCCCTGAAGAGAGGAGCCTGTGCCAAACAGGTGTGAGCTTGGTCCTTGTGCTTCCTCCACCCCCTCCAAAGCAGCAGAGCCTCTGAATTCCGCTGTTGTGGTGGAGGTGCAGGCTCGGGGGTGTGTGCAATGTCTGTGAGAGATGGGGCAGCCCCAGCCCCTGCCGGGTGCAGGACCCCTGGCAGGGTGTGCGGGGTGCAGCTCTTCCCCCATCCCCATCCCTATCCCTGTGCCCGGCCGGGGAGCAAAGCCCAGGCTGTGCCTCTGAGCAGGGCATCAATCTGCCAGCAATCTGATTGAGTGGAACGGGCAATCCCTGCTGGACAGCGAAGTGCTGGATTAGCAGTTAGGAGCCCTTGTGATTAGAGAGATTAACTGCTAAAGACATCACTCCCTCGGAGGCCGAGCCTCCGTTTGCATTCCGAGCTGGTAGCCCGTGGAAAAGCACTGCTCTGGCAATTAGGGGAGCACGAACCTGCTGACCTGCACAAGGGGCTGTGCTTTAGGACAGCTTTGGTAGCAGTATTTCTGCCTGTTTGCTTGTTAGGCAGCCCATTTTTCTTTCTCTGGACATTTAAGGTGTTGCCTTCTCAGAAGACGCTGCTTTACTGGAAGAAAAAAGACCAGGCTGCTCAGAGCCCTGTCCAGCCTGGCCTTGGATGCTGCCAGGGATCCAGGGGCAGCCACAGCTGCTCTGGGCACCCTGTGCCAGGGCCTCCCCACCCTCACAGGGAACAATTCCTTCCCCATATCCCATACATCCCTGCCCTCTGGCAGTGGGAAGCCATTCCCTGTGTCCTGTCCCTCCAGCCCTTGTCAAGAGTCAAGTCTCTCTCCTGGCTGCTGCCAGGAGAAAGATCTAATGAGGGCACTGGCTTTCCTAATCTCTAACCAGGCTTCTCTGCTGCCATGCAGGGAAAAAGGCAGGAAAATGGGATTTGCTGGGATACAGGGAGAAGGTCACTGCAATCATATCTGCTCCTACATCCACACGTACAACTGTAAAAAGTAACCAAAGTGCTGTCTCTTAGTTTCAGGCAAACAAGAGTAGATTTTTTAAAAACTGAACTTGTAATTCTTTAATCTGAAGGTGTAAGCTACAGGAAAAGCTTAAAAAAAGGCTTGATCATAAATCTTTTGTCACTTTTAACCGAGTCATTTAAAAATGCCTTAGCTGAGGGCCATGGATGGCAGAGCAGTAGGGTTACGGGACTGGAAAATAATAACCTGCTTTTCACTCATTGTTTCAATAATAACCTGCTTTTCTAGCCTCCAAGCAGTGCTGGGGGTCTGCAAGGTCTGTTTGCCACCTGATGACGCCACAAATGAATGAAGCTGCCTGTTTACAAGGTTCTCTGTGAGCTCTCCCAGCCAGGGGCTGCTTTCCCTGATTGCTGCTCACCAGCCTCTGCAGCAGACTGAGCTTCCCAAAGCAGGCACGGGGGTTCCAGCTTCCCACTGGAGGCACCTGAAAGAGGCCCTGCTCTCTCCTGTCCCACTGTCCCAAACCTCCTGGAGGACAGACAGCCTCCAGAGGAAATGCTGGAAAGCTGCAATGATAATTCCTGTTTTCAGATGGAGGAAAAGAAGAATCCAGGGAGTTTTGCATTGCCTGACAAGCACTTGCATGAAACAACTATTTTTTAAGTCAGTGGGAGGAAATGAACAGGAATTAATATGAGTCTGTCAAAAACAGGCCTTGATGAATTTCTTTCTTCAAGAGCCTGACCCTCCATGGGTGAGGGAAGGGGTCCTTAATAAGCCTTCGATGTCCCTAAACCCAGGCTGAAGTTCTCCCTGCCTGCACCATGGAGGGGTCACCCAATCCAGGCCAGACCTGTTATCTTGGTGGTCAAGATTTGTTATAAACTGAATATTCTCAGCCCTAATTTCTAAGAGATTGTCATTTCCAAGTCAAGAATTGCTTTGTTGGCGTCAGGATCTGGAGGATATGGCAGTGATTGTGTCAGGGTTGCTCACTGATCACTCCTTGTGGCATTTTGATTTTCTTTTTAAACACCAGCACCTGCTGATCGTATCACCTGGTGCTATGATACTACCAAATAATCGTGTTTTAAAAGAACTGAAAAAGGGAAAAGGTGGTGGAAAGCAAGTTTCTCACAGAAAAGAGCCTGCAGAGTGTTCCTTACAATATCAGAGAAAATAAAAAAGCCTTGTTGCTGGATACCCTTGTGCTTCACACATTTCTGTAGTCGCAGTTCGTGAGTTAATGGTGTGAATTTCCACTTTGGTGTCTGGGGCCTGGCTCCTGAACAACCGTGCTCAGCATAGCTGAGCTCTCGGTGCTCAGCAGAGCCGCAATCCTCGCTTCAGAAGGGAAAAGAAAAGGTTCACTCCCAGATTCTTGGAAAAAAGAACCCTGTCTGTTGTTTATTTATTTATTTAGAAAGCACATACAGCGATGCACGGGGGGGGACAGAGATGCAGATCGGGTGAGCAGAGAAATCCAGCCCGGAGGAAGAGCCGGACGCTCCCCGGAGGATCAGTAGTACATCAGTCTAGGCGAGCATTTCGGCTGCTGTACCTCTAGATTAAAAAAAGAAACCACAGAGAGCCTCTGAGGGCCGGGAACTCGTGTCCCCATGTCAGCAGTGCCCCGCTGTCCCCTGGGGCAGGGTGGCTCTGTCCTGCTGGCGCTGTCCCTGCCCCGCTCACGCGATGGTTTCCTTCCTCAGCGTGCGCCGCTGCTGGCAGGTGAGGATGCTCGGGAAGGACGATTTCCCCTTCGTCCTCGACCTCTTCTTCAGCTTCTTCTGGTGCTTGAGGGAGATTCCCAGCTCCTCCATGATGGCGTTGAAAGACAGACACTGTGGGGAGAGGGGATGCCATTAACACCGCCCAGCGCGGGGAGCCCGGCAGAGCTGGGCCCGGGCCCGGCCTGGGCCCTCAGCGGGCTCGGGGAGCTCCTCGGGAGATCCAGCTGGGAATGAGCCCCCGGGTACCACAGGTTCGGGGTTTCTGCCTAACTCAGCTCCCACTGGCTTCCATTTAGCTTTGGCTCAACTAAAGCTGCTTGTGAATGTTTCCCAAATCCCCCACAGGTGCATTCACGATGTTTTGGTGGCTTCAGATCCCCAGACTTACCCTTTCTCATTTCCCCCTGAACTCAAAATAGAAAAGATCTCGTTTTAAACACCATATACCTTAGTCACAAAACCCCATGAGTGTGCTAGAGAAAACAAAGAAGAGTTTTTGAAGATTTCTTTGTGGTTTAGTTATTTTCCCCTCATGAAATGAACAGACATTTCTAAAATATTGCCCAGCCCTCAATCTTCTTCTTTTCTTTGGCAAGAATCTTTTCAAATATTGTGTGTTGAAGAAAGGAGATAATTACTACAAGAATAAGGGAGATGAATGGCTTAGAAAGAAAGAAGAGATCTTTGTTCTTCCCACCATCACAACATTAACAAAGACATTTGAGGCAAGTGGAAACATCTTTTAAAATCCACAGCTGGAATGATTACATATAACACAAAGGAACACAAGGAGCCTTTAAGTGGAAGTATCTGGCTTTGCAAAAAAAAAAAGCCCAATTGTTCTGTTCAAATATACATGAATAGATTATTTATATACAAAATCAAGTGATGGCAGCAGGGGAAACAAAGCTTCAAGCCCCTTACCTTCACCAAGGTGAATAAAGTGTGTGAGCCTGGTTCTGCAGCAAGCTCCTGGCCCCAGTGCCTCGGTGTGGGTGTGAATTTTGTGTCCTGTGTGTGCCACCCCGTCCTCGTGGGATCTCACAGGCTGAGATCCCAGACTGTGGCAGATTTATAGCTCAACATGCTCCTTCTCTGAGGTGCTTCATTTTTGTTCGTCTCAAATTCCGAGGTCAATTAAACTCCTGTTAATTCGTGCCCCTGCCCAGAGTCAATAGGCACAGCCAGGGCAGTGCACTGCTGCTGTTTCAAATCCAGCTGTGGTCGCCAGGCCTCTGCCGCTGCAATTATCATCTAAATACCCCCCATTTGACAATAGAATACAGGAATTCCTTTGCTCCTTCCCCCTGGAAGCAGCAGGAGGAGCAGGTATCCTCTGAACGCTATTGCTGTATTGCTCCAGGCTCTTCTGGGGAGCAGCACCACTGATTGCCAAACCAATAAACCCAAATGCTCTGAGTGGCTGACTTGGCCTGGATTATTGCTCTCTGTGATCTCAGCTTTAATTGAGTTTTTAAAATCTGGATTACAAAGTGAATCTGGAATTCCGTGGTAAATAGGGACAGGATCCTATTAACCCTTTGCAGGATTGATCAGGCTTATTTTTATTTTCTTTCCCTGTTGTTCTCACTACCCTCCTAATGTGTTGTATTTAATCCCAGCCATCACTGTCTGCAGAGCACAGGCAGGGATGATTTCTGCAGGTGAAAGAGTGCATTTTACTGCCTTGTTAATAGGCTGGTATTTTAATTTTCCAAGCAGATTCCTATTACTCAGACTGTGCAATAACCACAATGCCTTTCACATTCATCCCCACAAAACAGCCCCATGAAGATCATTTTGCATCTGCAGGCAGATACACAGAACATATTGCTGGGAGGTTTGTAATATCTGATCTGTGGAGTGCCCAATGGTTCCACTCCCAGCTGTCTGGAATTTTAAAATAATTATTTTCAGGAAGACGTCAAGTTACTCTCAGGAAAAGGGGTGCAGAGCCAGCACCCCTCAGCCAGAATGGTGTGGGGTTTGCAGGAAAGCCATGGACAAGGAGCACACCCCGTGGGGAAGCCCAAGACGTGGCCCTCTGAGCAGCACCTGCAAAGCAGCTTCAGGAAGAGGATGCTGACATTAAAATTTGATTTAAAAGGGTAAAAATATTTTGTTCTTTTGTCTCATATTCAGGTGGCCAGACTGAAAGGGCTGCTTTAAAACCCCTCTTTTTTCCATGCTGTTCAGTCCACTGCTGAGGTCTGCCCAGAACAAGAGCAGAGTGGGCACAGAGCGATGCCTTTTACAACTTCATAATGAATTTAACATTTTGCTTTCAGCCAGCTTAACTTTCTCATTCTGGCAGTGTCAAAATGCTGCAGGCCATGGCATGTAAAAGGAAATGTCATGCTTAAAAAACAGAATAGGTTCTGCTCTCCGTGTGATGTGGGACTCTTTCTCTGTGCCCTTTGGTCATTTCAGCAGCTGCTAAAGCTTAGTCATGAAGCTCCCAAATCCTTCCTTACACTCCCATGCAGAGGTCTGTGCTAAGCTTTAGGAGAATTACAGATTCAGAATTAAAAAACAAACAAACATAAAATAAAGTCGAAACAATGAAAAAAAGGAGCTGTAGTCAGGATTTATCAATCTGTTGCTTCTGCTGCTGAGCTACCACTGGGGACAAGGCTTTTTATTAATACCTTGCAAAACCAACCAAATAACAATAAAGAAGCCACCCCAAACCCAGTGTGCTGTGTTGAAGTGCTGAGAGCTGTGAGAATCAAAGGATGTGGGGCAGGTTTCATTCTGAGGGAACTCCTGAGCAGCTCAGGGTCAGAAGAGGAAATGCAGATGTCAGGATTTTTCTCCTGCACCCACAGCTGGGACACTGACCTTGTGCTGAAAGAAAAATCTGTGCACAAAAGGAAAAATATCCAAAAATATCCAAAATAGTTTCTCTTAGTGATCAAACTGCTGCTGGGGCACACTAAGGATCTGTGTGAGTATTCTGTCACTGATGGCATGAGGAGATCCTCATGTTAACTCTTTTAACCTGTCAGAGCCTATTTGGTTGCCAAATAAGTGTGACAGTAATCTAAGGGGTTAATTTAACTCCTCCCCACTTACAGAAACTGCTCCTCTGTGCCCTGTTCACAAGAAAAATAAAATCAGCCAAGCTGCTTGCTGGTCTCCCACATCATCTGAACACCAGGGATGGTTTTTGATAACTCTTTTTGTAGCTAGGGATGAGGCTCTGTGAGGGCCAGCAGGAGCTGCTCTGGAATTCCCCCAGGGAACTGCTCCCAGCCTGTGGGGCTGTCCGTGGGGACAGCTAAACCCAGGGAATGACGGCTGTCACTGCCAACGGGGCTGTGGCACTGACAGCTGGGAAAATGTTTACCCAGCAAGTGACAGGAACGCTCTGGATCCGGCACTAATCTAAGGAACAATTACAAAACCGGTCCAAGCTGCAGCCCAGAGGATTTCCTGCATGGAGCAATGATGGAGATAAACACATTAGGCATCTTCCTTCTCCTCTGAGAGTTGAGAGAAGCTGAATCTAATTAGTTTTAAGTCTCTTCTACTGGGAAGCTGCAAATAAAAAGTGCTTTCTTAAATCAGGTATTCAGAGGACCTAATTCAGGTCTTTGCTGGCAAGAAGGAGCATTTTATGGAGAACCAAAGCTTTCAGGGCCCGTTCAAACAAGTTAAGAGACCATTCTGAGCAAGACAATCTCTTGCAGCATCTGGAGTGGAGCATCAACTCCCAGCCCTGGATGAGCAGAGGAGAATCGGTACAGCCGAGCTGCGAGCAGCACAGCTTTGTCACAAAACCATAAAAATTGTAACAGGGATGAGAGGAAATCACGGGGCACTGTTTGCTCTGGCTTTCCTCAGGAGCCAGGTACGGCAGAAACCATTCAAGGGTTTCACACCTTGGGTGTGAAGGCATCCACTCCAACGCATCCCCTGACTGCAGCAGGGGGCAGAAATGGCCCCAGGAAAACAGAGCAGCAACTTGTTTGGTGAGCAGGAGCTCCACTGGGCAGGAAAACATAAAATAGAGGTGAGGGGTGAGGGGTGAGGGGAGGGAGATGAGCTGGTGAGACTGCTGGGAAGCTGGGATATGATGGAATACAGATAAAAGGTTTTGGAAACACTGGGGTTTGCCACAGTTCATGACATCCCACGAGCTGGCATTTCCGTGCACTTTGTGCATCTCAAATTGTTGACATATGTTTTTTGGTGGCAACACCACATCCAGCCCATTGTCCCCTGCCCTGTCAGTCCCCGACTGGCTGAGGGCTGGAGGAAATCCAAGCGTTGTCCTTGCAGGGTGTAAAACACATCTAGTGCCAGCCTCCTACATAAAACATCCCACCAGGGGTTCAACAAGCAAAGCAATGCCAGGGCTTTGCTGTCTGGGATAAGTTGATATCCCAATTTTCCCACAAAAGAGTTTTCTCTGTTACAAATGAACGTCATGAATTGCTCAACCAAGACAGAGGAGTTGCTCTGTTAACGCTCTGTGCGGGTGTTGCCTGAGGGTGCTCCTGTTGAATATGTTCTTGATGGTTACACGGCATAACATTTAACTGATGGCTCTGATTTTGTGCTATGATAGTTACTTGCAGGCTTTGACTAATGAATTTTAAATGGAGGAATTAAAATTCATTAAATATTGACACAGGGAATAAGAGATGCCAGCTCAACATCTCCGGCTGCTTGTACCAGGGGTTCAGGAAGTTAATGGAGCCCTGCAGGGCGCTGGGGAGGTTCCTGAGGAGCTGCCTGGCCCACTTGCAGCAGACACCAAGCTGAATGTTCCTCCCTGCTTTCAGTGATGAGGCTGCCACTGTTCAGCTGGGGTTGGGGAGGAGATGAAAAGGAGGTAAATAATTTTTCTTACCTGAAGCAGGTGAATTACCCCGGGAAATGACAAGGTGACAATTGCACATGAGAGACCGTGATAACTCTGAAAGGCTACCACGCTCTGCTGAGCTCCCTGCTGGCCGTGGGGCAGTTATTTAAATGCACGTTTAAACTGCCCAGATTTCAGTAAATTTGGCAATTTACTCTGTATCATCTTATCTCCTGTGTTAACCCTTTGCAGTGCTGAGCCCTGCCTGGGTGGGATGCTCTCCCCGGACACACCTTTGTCCTTCCTGACTACACGGTGTGGATCGAGGGCTGTGCTCGGATCCCTCGCTCCTCCCGGATTAACTTGCCACAGTCTAACTCCGTGGATAAGGTGGTGCCAGAGGTGGAGTTGGACGGGTGGGGTTGCTTACACTGCAGTCCGTAAAAGAAACAAAAGGCCTTGCATGCAAGAGAAGAGAAATGGAGAAAGTAAATAAATGAACGAAGCAAAACTGAAAACAAGCATGAGAATGATTCAAACGCCATTTAAATCAAAAGAGACTCCAGTTATGGAAACACAAAAGTCACAGATTGTATTCAACAATGCTTTGGATTAGCTCAGTGATAACACACCCTGCACAGCATTTCCCATCTAAACTGCTTATTTCACCAGGGAAAGGAGAAAACAATCCCAGAGAAACCAGAGAGAAACACTGGAATCGCTGGTATTGGGCTCTCTGTGAAATTGCTTCTGGAAAAGAAGCAGATAATGTGCCACATTAACTCACTTAATCTTTGTAATTATTAAGCAACACCTTGCTGTGCAGCAGCAGTGCAGGTGCAGAAACAGGGGGTGTGTGCAACCCCGAATTCTGTGTTATTCACCCCACGTATTGCTCAGTAAATTAACACCCCTGGCCTAAAGCTTTAGGTCTGCGTTAGTCCTGGTTTCAGGGAGGCACTGCCTTGCACAGACTCCTGAAAAGTTTCCAGGATATTCTGCACCATGTTAGCACTTGAACTAAACACTTTAATTATACTAAATATTTTAATTAGCTGCAACTGTTCTCCAAAACGTATTTGAATAAAAGACCTCCCGAGACAGGAACAAAACAAAGATACCAATACATTTTTTATGCGTTTTGTGCTAAAACAGCCCTGTCTCTTTCCCAGGGCTGGTGGTTCTCTAAATTGGTGTTTACACTCAATCTTAAGGATTGATCCTTTCTCACAAACCGCTCTAATGCTCAAGGCGTGATTTACACACAGCATTTCCTTTGTTTTCCCTCTGCCCTTTTAAACTGCTCATTACACTTCAGTGGAGCTATAACCAGAATTTCTTTGGCTCCATAATCTTACTTTACAGTGGCATCTATCACGTCTCATCTCTCTCGCTTCTCCCTGCTTTGAAGTGCATCCTTCAGCACAGCTTGTAAACCCCTGGCTCTGAAAAAAGATGCTTTCTAGAGCAAGAGGAAAATGACTCTTGGGGTTTGGATGTGCTTTCCTGTGTTACTCAAGGGGCTCGTGTTAATGCCACATAAAAAACCAGCAGCCCAGTTGTGTTTTATTCTTTTCCAATGTAATTTATGCTCGAAGTCTTAAAGTTCAAGCAGAAACTGTTTGAGAAATTAATTGCCCTTGTTCTGCACTGCCCTGCTAAGCAGCACTAATTGGACCGTGGGTGAGGCACTTCCCTGTTCTTATTAATAAATTATTTGTCATTAGAGCCAGGAACGCCCGGTGAGAGCTCAGCAGCACGAGATCCACGCTTCAGCCAGGAGGGCTGTGCTGCAGAGCCCTCCCCAGGCACAGAGCTCAGGCCGGCAGGGCCAGGGCAGGCTCGCTCACCTGCTCGATGTCGCTGTTCTTGCGCGATTTGTAGATGAACTCGCCGATGGCCACGAACACGGACAGCACCAGCCCCGCAGCCAGCACGATGAAGATGCCCCCGATGTTCTCCACGCCGAGGGCGCTGGCTTCCTTGCTGTCCTCCTCGGGGCAGCCGTTGCCTCGCCACCACTTCTCCTTCATCATGTGCAGCTTGCCCTCCTCCTGCAGCTGCAGGATGGCGATGGTGATCTTGTCCCTGTACGGGGACCCTGCAAGGGGACAGCGAGGCCTGGCAGTGCTGGCAGCGAGCAGCTGCCACCGTCTGAGGCAGAAGCACTCCCTTGTCACAGGAGGGATTATTCCAGCTGGAAAGGCTGGAGGTGGGAAGGGGAATCTCTGTTGGTGTCTGCCCTGGGGACTGGGAAGCAGAAGGCTCCACTGGTGCAGTTAGTTGAGAATTCATGACAATTTTAGGGTCCCCTAGTGAGGTGTACTTAAGCCTTGGCAGTGGGTTTTCTTGCTAAGTCACTCCTCCAGATCATATTTGAATATTGCTGTGAGCACTCTTTGAGGATTTCTGCTTTGCATCCCTTCTATTGACTGCAGCATCTGTTGGCTTTTCCTGCTGCATGTAAATGAGTGCCTGCCTCGGGGGAGCCCGCAGTCTCCCACACCCCTTCTCTTCTCATTTACACCTGCACCACCCACAGCTCCACCTCAGCTACCTACAGCTTGTAAGAACACCGTGTGGACAAGGCTTTTGTATTGTGATTTGCAACAACTGCGGCCCTGCAAGCTGAAAAGAGCAACCATTCCGTGCTTTTGGTTTGCAGGCCATCGTTTTCTCCACAACCGTGTGTGTGCAGGCTCTGCAGCTTCATGGGCCTGGGCACTGTCTGGCCACACTGGGTGGCTCAGGCTGTTTAGATTTGCTCTCACACACTCTGCTCAACCTCTCCATCTTCCAGAATCTCTGCAGCCCGTGTTTGTGAGGGACTTTTTTTTTTGTGGGAGCAAGATTTTGTGATAGCAAGGAGCGGGGGCTTGCAAGAAAGGTTCTGTGATTCTGTGAGAAGCTGTTGGGCTCCAAAGGCACATGTGTGCTCCCAAATCCCGCCATGCTGCACTCTCTACAGCTGGAAACATTCAGAGGCTGGGCTGAAATGCAGTGCTGAGAGCCCTGTGTCCATGAAGCTGCTCCTGCCCCGCCTTTTCCCTCTTTTAGGAACACATATTAATGAGACATGAAGGGACAGGACACAGGGAATGGCTTCCCACTGCCAGAGGGCAGGGTTGGATGGCATATTGGGAAGGAATTCCTCCCTGTGAGGGTGGGGAGGCCCTGGCACAGGGTGCCCAGAGCAGCTGTGGCTGCCCCTGGATCCCTGGCAGTGTCCAAGGCCAGGTCCAGTGGAAGGTGTTCCTGCCCATGGCAGGGGTGGCACTGGAAGGGCTTTAGGGTCCCTCCCAATCCAGGCCATTCTGTGATTCTGCGATTCTCAGGTTTTCTTAAACCACCATTTCACCAAAAGTCACATTTTGCTGCACATGAAAGGTGTTGCAAAGTCAACCCCATCAAGGCACACCAAGCTTTAAGGCAGATTGTGTGCCAGAATTCCAGGGATCACGTGGCACTTCAGAAAAATCCCACTGAGGCACCGCTCCTGAGTCCCTATGCATCACAATAGCCTCGGAAATTCGGCCTCACGGCTTCAGTTTTCCTCCTTATTTTGCTGTGCAGGACATTATTAAAAATACTTGTCCCACGAACACACGTCCCCCTCCCTGCTGTCCATTCCCTTCATCTCCCAGCCCTGTCAGAGGAGAACCAGCGTGAGGAACATTGCAGTTCCTCATCTGTTGTGCCAGCACTCAGCTGCTTCTCAGGGCAGAGCACTGCCAGCACTGGGCCATGCTGTGACCACAGCTGCCAGGAAACATGTGTCAGGCTATCCCAAATCCATCTGGGAAGCCAGAGACCACCACTGCTGGAGGCAGCCAGCTCTGAGAGGAAAACGTGCCTGCTGTAAGAATGGAGGATTTGTGTGCTTGCTGTTGAAGGCCCAAAAATAACAGCATGAAAAACAGGCCAGAAACACCTCCAAAAACTGGCTTTGCACAGAGAAGGGAATTATTACCACAGAAAACAGCAGTGCCTCGCAGAAGAGAGAGCAGAATTGTCTGTGCCTTAGGAGAGCTTGTCTCCTGTGATGTGTAAGGCTGCAGGACTCATCCATTCCCCCTGTCCAGAAGGACACAGCTGGGAGGTAAATGAAGCAGCCAGAGTCACAACACAGGATTTGTGGGGTTGTTCACCCTTTCTTGTGGCGTTTACGTTGCCATCAGGATTAGCACAATTCATCTGGAGGGTGACAGGCACCTCCATATTTCTGCACGGGCTTTTAGAGTTTGTCAAGAGTGCCTGGAGAGCTGCACTGGTGGTGGTTTATTGGTGAGCTCTACCACCACCCACAAATCCATCTCCACACCTCTTTGAATATTCAGCACATTAGTTATGGCCTCTGAGCTATTAACAAACCTCTTAGGCCAAGACATGCATTTATCTACTTTCCTAGCAGTCTCCCAAGGAACTGGGAAGAGCTTTAGTGCTACAATTACCTGCATCAGCACTGGCACTGATCCTGGAGTTAAACCTGCCCTGACACATCACAGAATCCCAGAATCACTGAGGGTGGAAAAGAACTGAGAGCACTGATTCCAGCCTGTGCCCGATCCTCACCTTGTCCCCAGCCCAGAGCACTGAGTGCCACTTCCAGCCCTTCCTTGGACACCTCCAGGGATGGGCACTCCAAACCTCCCTGGGCAGCCCCTGCCAAGGCCTGAGCACCCTTTCCAGGAGGAAGTTCTCCTGATGGCTATAACTGCAGTATTTTATGTGCAGAATATGCTCTGATAAAATAATACATTTCCTGGATTCAAGAGTTCTCCTCCCTGTTTCTGTGGGAGCCATGAGGTGCTGTCCAGCTCTCTCACTGGAAATTCTGGAGTGCCAGGCATTCCTCTGCTGCAGCAAATGCACCGTGGTTTTACGCTCCCCTGCAGGCCAGTTAAGCCTTGCTGAAACTTTGGTGTTAAGGGGCACGGGCAAGCCTTTTTTGTCTTTTTTATTTTCCATACAGCCTCTGCAATCAATACTCTTCAATGTTATGAGAGAAATAGCAGAGCCTTGGGGGTCCCTCTGAATAGTGGCAGGCTTATCTTGTTTATGAAATCAGTTGTTTATGAGGTGCTTGATGGTGCTGGATTATTCCACAGTGCTTGGGGATATCTATTCCCCTGAATTTTGCAGGTTTTCTTAAGAGAAAAATAAAGGTGCACTTCTCATACAAGGAACATCTTATAAATATATTTCACAGCTGCATTTCCAATGGCTGCATTGTCTCTGAGGATTGCCATCTGTTCCAATTATTCCTTCATTGTTCTTGGTTTAAAGTGTGGCAGCTTTATAACCGCAAGGAAACTCTTGCCGTGAGTTTGTCATTCTCGGGGATTTTAGCTTCTGCATCGCTTTCCTCGGGGTGCCAAGGCTGTTCTCACACAGCCAGGGGAAAAATCTACTTGGAGTGTCATGTCTCTGACAATCTGTCTGAGGTGCTCAGCACCACAAAGAATGACAGTTCCCAGTGCAGAGGTGTTTCTCCCCTATTTATATCTGCTTTGCCAAGCAATGGATGAACCAATCCCCAGCTGGAGGGGGCTTGGAGCGACCTGGGATAATGAAAGGTGTCCCTGCCATGGCAGGGGGTGGCACTGGATGAGCTTTAAGGTTCTTTCCAACCCAAACCCTTCTGTGGTTCTATAATTCTATGAACACAGGACAAAACTGGGCTCCCCAGTGCCAATTGTTCACAAGTGCACAGCACAAAAACCTGACACAATTTTTAATGCTCTACAATTAGAAGCTCTTAGAAAGGGCATGGGACATGCTAGCAAAGGTCTGCCAGAGAGAGTTCAGAGAGACTGGGAGTCTTAAAGCTCTGCATTAAAGGAGATGAATTTCTGAGTTATTTCATGACCTCAGAGCAACACCTAAGAACAGTGAGGATCAACTGCAGGGTTCTGCATCAGGGATCTCAGTGTTTTGAGTAAGCAGTTTTCTTTGGGGAAAATACAGAATCCTGGAATGGTTTGGGGGGGAAGGGAGCTTAAAGCTCTCCCAGTCAGGTGGGCAGGAACACCTTCCACTATCCCAGGTTGCTCCAAGCCCCGTCCAGCCTGGCCTTGGACACTTCCAGGGATCCAGGGGCACCCACAGCTTCTCTGGGCACCCTGTGCCAGGGCCTCACCACCCTCCCAGGGAACAATTCCTTCCCAATATCCCATCTAACCATGGCTTTGTCAGTGTGAAGCCATTCCCTGTGTCCTGTTTCTGAGGTCCCAGGACTGATGGAATCGTTTGCCTCAGGGTGTGCTCTGCAGCAGCTCAGCCCCAGAGCCTCTTACCGATGGGGGTGCCCACGCCGTAGCCCTTGGAGTCGATGAGCCCCCCGATCTGGGTGAGGTTGCAGTTCCTCTGGGTCACGTACTCGATGCTGGTGGACTCCATGAGCAGGGCGTAGTCGGTGGTGAGCACGCGCTGGATGCCCTCGTCGTTGTTCTTCACCAGCGCCGTCTGCTGCCGGCTGCTCATGAACGCCCACATCTTCTCGTACGTCGAGATTTTGGATTTCTGCGGAGGGAAAGCAGGGCACAGGGTCACACCAGCACCCAAACTGCCCTTGCCAAATGCTCCTCAGCCTCCCCAGCCTCAGTGCCAGTATCACATCTGGAGTGACAGGGAATCAGTGGCAGAGTTTTCCTTCCCACAGCTTTTCCCTCTTACTGGCCTTTATGCCGAGGAGTTCCCTTTTTTCCCCACTTTCTTTGCAGTGCCAGGAACTTCATAACCAGCCTGGCTGTGAAGTGCTCTGAACTTTTCCGGGCCAATGCCGTTCCATGGACTGTAGCACCCAAGCAGCTGAGCCAGTGCAGCTGGACACTGCTGCCCTCGGACACTGCTGCCCTCGGACACCCCACTCCTGCCCGTTGGGGCACACCCACTGCTCCTGGTGATGAACAAAGCATTCATCTGCCCCTGCTGTGTTGATATCACTTGCCTAAAAGTCATGTACTTCAGGGATAAAGTTTGAGAAACAAACCAAATAAACTCCTGCTTTGTGCTTCCCACTGCATTCAGACTTTTGCCACAGGGTGAAGGGCAGCGTCTCCTCAGTCCCTCAGGCCCTGTCTCTGGTTTACAGCCATCTCAGCAGGTTCCAGGCTCAGTTTTAAGCACCAGCCTCAGGGGAGATTCCTGTGAGAAGTTGATTTTCTGGTTCTTTGAGCTTTAAATGTTAATATGCCTCACCTGTAAATTCAGTATCTGTGAATGTCACCTGAATTCCCCCTCAGTTTGGTGAGCCACAGGATACCACTAAACTCTGAAGGTGGCTAAATGGCTCTTTACAAGTAGAAACCCTTTTTACTGCTCAGTGGGGAATATTTTTGAAATTGATGCTATGTTTATGCACTAGACTGAGTCTGGCAGTGAATTTACTGGAAGGATGTATTCTTTATTCAGAAGAGTTTGCAAGAAAGATCTTGGCTTCTCAACTTGCCACCTCCCATTTTTTCCAGGATAGATCCTGTGCCAAATGTGCCCTTTGAATTTTCATTAGTTTCAGCGGAAACACATCTGCACTTTAGAAGGCAGGAGCTGGCACGAGCTGCAACACAGGATTAAGATCTGTTATCATGGAGGGGCAAGACAGCAATGGAAGATTTATGGACGTGCTGGAAACAGAGCAGGGCAGCAGTCTGGAGAAATAAATGTGTGTCACTGCTTGGGGATGGGAAACATCTTGCCTTCAGCTGGACTTCTCCCAGATCTGGCCATTCCCACAGATGGGCAGTGCTGCCTGGGGTGCTGCTGGCTTGGCTGAACTGTCCTGAGCTGCCCAGGCCCTGGTTTTGGGGTATTTTCATCTGCTCTGGCCAGATCTAGGATCTCTACACAGGGAGGAGGCTGATTCTGAGGTTCCTTTCAAAGTCAGAACTCCATTTTGCCCCTACAAATTATTCCAATTGCTTCTGTTTTCATTGCCCCCACTGTCTGGCTAAAAGTCACTGCAGAAACATCCTTGAAGAATATTCCATCTTCAGAATAATTTTTTTTCTGGGGGAACTGTTGCAACAAGGACACTGGTGCTAGGCATTGCAAACCAGTAACAATCACAGCTGTTAGTACGTGCACATGTACTTCAGGCACAAGTAAGCTGGCATATGTAATGCATAAATATTTAACCACTGTGTCTGGAAGTTCTCTTTTAGATGCTTACATGCTTTGAAGCCTACATATTTCTGCCTGAGGGATTAATGGTGCAAAAAGAAATCAGTGTGAAACTGGAAACAGCTCTAGGAAATTTGTTCTGAACTTCTCATGTTGAGCTTCAGGACCTATTTAGTCTAAAAACACTGGGATGCAACAGGTTTTGAAGTTTTGTCTCTGAAGCTAAATTTGACTTCAGAATATCAATGGCAGTGAGCATGCCTGGGCATGGAAGAGCCAGAGGAGAATCCAGAGCTTGCCTGACAGGAATATCTCCAGGTGGGTTTCCAGCTCAGTGGAAATTTCAGCTCATCATTTCAGGAGGTGACTGTAGAAAAATGCTGTAGTTGGTGTCTTTCTTTCAGCAAGGAAATGTTTCTGTTCGGCCACAGGAGAGCCTTGGCAGGGGCAGTTCACCCTTGGAAGCAGCAGCAGGGACAGACTACACAGAACCCCAGAATCCCGGGATGCTGAGGGTTGGAAGGGACCTCTGGAGATCACCCAGTCCAACCCCCCTGCCAAGGCAGGGTCACCTGGAGCAGGTGACACAGGAATTTGGATTTTAGGGATGTCTGCAGAGATGGAGACCCCACGCCCTCCCTGGGCAGCTGTTCCAGGGCTCTGCCCCCTCCACGGACAGAAATCCTTCCTCAGGTTGAGGTGGAATTGTTGTGTTTCAGTTCATGGCCATTGCTCCTCATCCTGTCACTGGCACCGCTGAGCAGAGTCTGGCACAGTTTGGGGATATTTGTGTGGATTGATGGGATATTTGTATGGATTGATGGGATCCCTTCTCAGCCTTCCCTTCTCCAGAGTGACCAGGCCCAGCTCCCACAGCCTCTCCTCACAAGAGAGATGCTCCAGACCCCTCATCCTCTCTGTGGCCCCCTCTGGACCCTCAGATCTCCCACGACTGGAACATTCTGGGTGAGCATTATCCCTCTTCCCTCAGAAGGGCTCGTGGCTGAGGGAGGGCAGGGTCAGGCTGGGGCAGCTCTGCATGGCACAGATGTTGTTCTGCCCCACTGCTGCTCCCCCAGAGTCCCATCCCCTTCTAAGGCTCTGCATGTGGGGCTCCATAAACACCATCCTCAGATGCCACAGGGAAAAGCCTGATCTGGGCTCATCCTGAGCCTGACTTCCCTGCTGAGACTGCTGACGAAGCTGCTAATTAATTCTGACTGTCACAGGAGTTTTGTGCATGTATTCTGTATTTATAGCTTGTTGGCTTTTACACTGACATTTTATGAGATTACCCATTTTGTACGTAATTAATACTAATAATGAAGAAAAAAAAAAGAACACAATTATCACAGTTATACCAAACAATTAGCCACAGAAAACTGTCTGTCACTTGCAGATGTGTTCAGGTGTGTGCGTGGCCCCTGTATTGATGGTCTGGGTAATATTGACCATGGCACATTAGAAAAAGGGACAAACAAATTTGTATTTGCCTGCGGAATTACCGCAGTGCAAATGTGACTTTCAGAAGGGGAAGCAGACTTTTCCAGCTGCTTTTTCATGAGGTGGCTGCAAGGAAATAGGATCCCAGCTGGAGGAGGATATCCCCATGTCCATGCCCTGGCTCCCATCAAAGGCAGATGGGTTTGCTCCTCACTGCACTTCAGTGCCAGGCTTGTTTTCCATGTGTCCTGGGGGAAACCTGCCAGGTTTTACATTGCTGTGCTGAAAGATCCACCGTGGCTGTGGGTACCTGGTGTATTTACCAACCCTTCCAATCCCTCGGGATGCTTTGGGTGAATTACGTATTTCCCTACCCCTCCAATGCCCCTGGGATGCTGCGGCTCCGCCTCCCGGAGCTGCCTTACCTTGAAGAAGGTCATGGTGGATCCGTCTCTGACAGCCCCGTACTCTATCTTGGTTTGCTTTGCCAGGTCATCTGCCGAGTCGATGGGGGATTCCATCCTCTCCACGGTCAGGAAGGCAGCCAGGTTGGCAGTGTAGGATGAGATTATGATTAAGGTGAAAAACCACCATATTCCTCCAACTATTCTGGTGGAAAGAGCTTTGGGCATCAGCTCTGATCCTGTTACAACACCACCAAGACAATCAAATTAAAATGAGGGCGAAGGATGCCTTTTCTGATACCACAGACTGGGTTTAGGCACACAATGCTTTTATGAGCTGTAGCATGATAAAATGATTTCAACAATAATCTCACAGATGCACAGCTGACATTTATAATGGTAATACACCGGGAAGGGGATGTGTGCCATGATACATGACAAATGGAATTACCCTTGAGCCCCCTTACCTCTCTGAGCTAACCATCCTTGTGATATTAACCTTGTACATCCCCAGGAAGCTACTCTGGTATTTTTGTCTGCTTCTGGAGTCCCTTTGTGCCCGTACACTGCAATTGATTTTGTAACCAGAGCTCTTCAGCAAACTCTATTCTGCTCACAGCTGCCTGACAGAAATACCTCACAGGAGGAGCCTGCCCTGTGCCTCCTATCGACACATCTCAGCACCAACAGGGAGACCAATGCAGCTCCAGTGACCCTGGAGCTCAGCCCCCAGAAAACCTCTTCCTACCAATGCGTGCTTCACGTCTGAGAAATCAGAGGGTCGATGGACACATCCCGTGGATCTTCAGGGCGATGCAAAGTTTTGGACAATGTATTTAACACTCATTATTGCTGAACAGGTTTCAGCAGGTCTCTGCCATTGCCATAAATCCCCACAGAGCAGCACGTGTTACCTGCACTGAAATGGCTTCAGGCAGCTCAGATAACCTCTGTGTCAGCCACAGAGATACTGGTGTTTCCAAGCACTCTGAGGCAAATTTTCTGCTCTTTTTTTGGGGGCCCATCCCCGCTGAATTCTGTCCATAATGTGGGATTCAAGGATTTGGTTCAGCAAAGCTCTTAGGCTGCCACCTGAGGACTTTTGACTTCAAAGTTAAGTTTTTGCATAATTATTTTGCTGATGAGGGATGGACTTAAGAAAATACTTAAGTGCCTGTGAACAGACTGCTCAGGGCTAAAGCTTTTGATGTGACAAATGTATTTTTATTACTGGAAAAACACGTAGACATATTATGTCTCCCCAGCTGTTCAATGAGTTCTACAAGAAATTTCAGCATGATACAGAGAGGGTTTTCAGACTTTGCAAAAACTCTGAATGTGACTTTTGGGGCAGAGACCGAAAGGGTAAAACCTTCCCCACCAACCAGCAGATTGGAGCTGGCTTTGTAAACACAGAGCTGTGTCTCTTAAAGGTCAGAGCTAAGCTTAGCCCAAGGGTTGGAGTGTGTTGACAGAACTGCCAAGCAGCGAGAGCAGTCTGAAGGCAAAAACTCTCACTTGAAATTTTCCAGTCCAAAAGGAGTTGTTTTCAGAGCTGTAGTTCTGTCTGGGTTTGTGTTTGGGGCTCTGCTGTACTTTCTTGCTTCTTAGATTTTTCATTTTTAATACAATGAAATATTTCCTCATTGCTCTCTATTTCTAAGCTGGGGCTGAACTGCAAAAGCTGTGCTGATTCAGGTAGCCCTGAAGGAATTCTTGCTCTTAGGCTTAGGCCTAATGGAATCCCTACACTTGGCCCCTGATGCTGTGCCACACACATGGAACGTGCCAGCGCTGCTCGGGAGTGGATGGAAAATCCCCTGTGCTGCGCTTGTGGGGTGGATGCAAAACTTCCTGTGACTTTCTGCAGCAAGTGATGTTTGTGGGATAGAACACGCTCAGCTCACCGGGCCCTGAGCACCACAGCCTGGTGATTCTGCACCGAGTGACTGCTCTGGGGAGGTGAGAGCGAACCCTGCTCCTGGCTGAGTGGGGCAGCATCTCCTTTTTCCCATGGTTATTCCAGTGTCCACCTTTCTGGGTGCCTTGGGGCAGCAAAAAGTTTATCAGAGAATAATAAATAGAGTGGCCTGGGCTGCAAGGGACCTTAAAGATCACCCAGTGCCACCCCTGCCATGGCAGGGACACCTTCCACTGTCCCAGGCTGCCCCAAGCCCCATCCAGCCTGGCCTTGGGCACTGCCAGGGATCCAGGGGCAGCCACAGCTGCTCTGGGCACCCTGTGCCAGGGCCTCCCCACCCTCACAGGGAACAATTCCTTCCTAATATCAAATCTAAACCTACTCTGTCAGAGTCCATTCCCCCTTGTCCTGTCCCTCCATCCCTTGTCCCCAGTCCCTCTCCAGCTCTCCTGGAGCCCCTTCAGGCCCTGCAAGGGGCTCTGAGCTCTCCCTGGAGCCTTCTCCTCTCCAGGTGAGCACCCCCAGCTCTCCCAGCCTGGCTCCAGAGCAGAGGGGCTCCAGCCCTGGAGCAGCTCCGGGGCCTCCTCTGGAGCCTCTCCAGCAGCTCCAGGTCCTTGTGCTGCTGGCCCAGGGCTGGGGCAGCTCTGCGGGTGGGGTCTCACCTGAGTGGGGCAGAATCCCCCCTTCCCTGCTGCCCAGGCTGTGGGCACAGCCCGGGATCTGCTCCATCCCCCTGCTCCACCCTGGCGCTCTCTGCCCCGTCCCTGGCTGAGCTGGGCTCTGAGGGACAGCTCTCCTTTCTGACAGTGACAGCTTCCCTGGATGGATTGGATGAAATGCGCCCTGTTTGGATGCTTTCAGAGGATGCAAACACATCTGAGACTTCCAGGGGAAAAACAGGGGAAGCAGCATCTAAATCAAAATGTTGCCAGCAAGACTCGGGGGCAGAGACAATACTTGCTGAAGTCTCTCTAGTGCCTTTTTATGGCAGACATGACAGCCAATCCTGATCCAGACTTTGCTCACGCTCTGTAGAAAAGAGAAAGTCTGATCATCACATTTTAAAATTTAATCACAAGTGGCTTCCAGTCAAGCATAACGAGCAGCTGCTGCCAAGGAGGAGGAGCGCAACGCTAGACCCAGACTTCCACCACCACTCACATCATGTCCAAACTCTTCACGTGACCATGATGCACAGACAATCACACCACAAGTTTGCACATGGAAACATTTGTGCTGCCTTACAAATGTTTTTTGGGTTTTTTTCCTTTCTTTCTTTCTTTTTCTGTCTTTCTTTGGTTTTGTTTTGAATCTTCTTAAAAGACAAGCAGAGTCTGGTTGGGGCTGACTGTCATGTACCCAAGGTAGTGGTAACGAGCAGACACTGCATCCCACAGTTTGCTGTGGATGATGGTAAACTCCAAAAAAGGCAGGACAGGAAACACAGAATCCTGGGGCACTTTCACACACAGGGCAACCACAGTTCGATACACACACCTGCCTGATACTGTAAAACCTCAGCCTGTGTTTCACTGACAAATTGGAAGGAAAACAAAACCAAAAAGCTCCAAAACAAAGCAGAAATGCTCTTCTTTCATCCAACCTCCTTCAAAGCAATTTCTGTGGGGAAGCTCTATATCCTCTCCATACAATAATGCACCACTAAAAGCAAGTGCATCTTAGGTACAATATAAACTTTATTCTCTACCATATGTAGGAAAAAATCCTCTTTATTTTAAAATTTCTTTTACTGCTACTCATGTCTGTTAAAGAGGAAAGAATAAACTGTACCTGTGTGACTGCAGAGATGGTTTTACATTCCTTACTTAAATGTTTGGGAATTTAATACCAAGGTACTGCTGGGCTTTGCCTTTTTGGTTGTCGTGGAGTGGGGTCTTTTTTGTTCAGCTTTGATTCAACGTGAAATGTTTGTCAGAAAACATTTTCTCTGTTTTCAGTGGAGCCCAGTTTTGGTGAAAAGTGATTTAATTGGAAACCTTCGAACATAAATACCATAAACGAATGTGTTTAGTACACAGGTCTATTTGAGTTCCCACATGGAGCAAGCTTCACTGCCCCTCCTTGGCACCTGAGTTAAATGTCAGCTCTTTCCAAAATCATCAGCAACAGGGGTTTGTGACTGGGTTAAGGCTTCTGGGGTTGGATGCATTTACAGAGGGATGGGACTCACACCTGCAGAAAAGCCATAGAAAACAAGAGTTTGGTGTTTGTTTTAAACAACATGTTTGACAAGTGCCTACAAACTCAACAACCCTTCTGGAGAAAGAGCATCTTTCCTTGTTTGGCAGCTGGAACAGTTCTCCTAGGGCAGCTAAGGCTGTTTGTGTTGGGACGGAGCCCAACATTTTCCTGTTGCCAAACCTCTTATACTAATAAACTCAGCTTCAGCATGAAGCACTTCATATCCCTCTTGCAATTAATTCACATTTCAGCTGCACAACGCCTGTGTGGTCCTGTCTGCTCCCCCTTCTCTCAGATGCTTGCCCTCCTTCCTCCTGGTGGGGGTTGCACAGGTTCCCCTGTGGCAGTGGCACATGGCTTTGCTCCCTCCTGCTACTCTGGGTGTGTGAGATCAGGTTTTACAGTACATGCTGCATTTACAGAGGGTGGAGTTTACCAGCACAGAAGCCCTTGAGCAGACTGTGGGACGTGTGCGAGACCGAAGTGTAACCGGTGTACCTTGCTGCATGAGAGCTCCAACTCCAAACCAGAAACTATTTAGTAAAGTAAAATTGTTTTCCACCACGTCTGAGTCTGGGTTGCACGGGTGGGGGTTATACCACTCGTATGGTGTAAACCTGTGGCAGTCAACAGAAACAGTCTGTAAACATCGAGCAGAGGACACACAGCAAACCTGCTGAGCAGCGCTCCCGGGCACGCCACCACGCAGGGAACGGGCAAGGGACAGCCTGGCATGGAGGGCTGGCCCCGGGACATCCAGCAAAGGAGAGCCTGGCATGGAGGGCTGGCCCCAGGACATCCAGCAGAGCCTGGTGTGGAGGGCTGGCCCTGGGACATCCAGCAAAGGAGGGCCTGGGATGGAGGGCTGGCCCCAGGACATCCAGCAGAGCCTGGGGTGGAGGGCTGGCCCTGGGACATCCAGCAAAGGAGAGCCTGGCATGGAGGGCTGGCCCCGGGACATTGTCACCGCCCTGTGCCAGCTGTGGGTGCTGGACGTGCTCTCCCTGCAGCAGCAGCTGCCCATCATTCCCAGAATCACTGGATACTCTGAGCTGGCAGGGCCCACCAGGACAGGGAGTCCCACTGCGAAGGACAGGGCCCATAGGGGCCAGCCCCACAGCCTGGGCCGCAGGAGCACCCTGCTCTCCCAGCTCCGGGAGACGTTCGGAGCAGCGGCAGCTCCCAAAGCCACAGGGACACGGGACGGGCACTGTGGGGAGGGAGCTGCAGAGGGATCCCTGGGAGAACTCTGGGCTAAGCACACACCCAGCAGGAGCACCCCAAGGACTGTTCCCCCTCAGGATGCCCGCTCAGGCTCCTCATGGAGCGTGTGAATGCAGCTCTAATTGACAACCTCACCCAACATTCTAATTACTGGTGCAACAATATAATTAAGCATTGAATTAATGCACGGTTGTGAGCGGAGTGCCTTGCTTAGCTGGAGTAATGAAATCTGGTAATAATGAACCCGTTAATTGGGAGAGGATGTAGCTTAGGATGCCATCAGCTGCACAATACCCAGAACGAGAGTAGCAAAAATCACGACAAAAGACAAAGTTTTCAGGTTCAAGTTACAACAGTTCTGCATGCACCTGTCACAAGAAAAGCAATTCCCAAGTTATGTTTCAGACTTCTGCTGAATTCCCAAGTTATGTTTCAGATTTCTGCTGGAATAATGGTAGCAGGTGTTGTGGAGTGACAACTGAGCGTTCCCAACTCAGTCCATGCACACAGATGGAAACACATCCCTAGGAGGAGACCCTGAATTAGGACCAGTAGGTTGCCAACAGCCCTAGGAGTGACGAGTTCCCCCCACAGTGCTCACACAGGGCAGGAAGAAGAATAAATCCCTCTGCCTGACCTGCCTGGGAAGCCCAAGGCTGGGATTTTTAGGGTTTCAGAAAACCGCCACATTCAGTGAGTTGGACACAAATATCTCCATCACAGAAAGAGCAAGAGAGCCACTGCTAGAAAGTGGCCATGAAATTCTGGCAGCAAAGCTCTGTCTTCCAGACTGGAAAGGTTTTCCTAGCCCTGGGTATACATTTCAATGTGTTAGCAGGGTGTCTGTCTCTTTTTCACCTCAAAACAAAAAGCTGATTTTCTTCTCGTGTTCCTATTGCTGTGCTGAGCTCTGGTTTACAGTTCAGCAGAATTCACTGCTCAGACCTTCTGTTTTCCTGGCCTTTTTTTCCTGTGGTTTTCTCCCTCTTCGGCAGCAGCTGTGCCGAGGTTTCTGATAAAGGTGAGATGCTCAAGGTCACCCAGGCACCTTTTTCCACAGGCTCTGTGTGACATTATTGACTCAGCTGCTTGGCTCTACCTTCACTGACGTAACAGCACAGCTGAAGTGGCATTAGCAGAAAGGGGAATTTTGGCAGAAAACACCTTGTTCATCCACTGGCAGTGTACTTGGGACAGAGCTTTGCCAGTCTGCAACCCTTCACCGTGATAAAAACTTCAGTGTTTGAGTTTAAAAATTAGTGTAACAATGACAGGGCTACGTAAGGCTCAGAGACAAATGAGAAATTATTCAGCTGCTGAAAAGTTGAAAGAAATGACAGGAGGATTATACCAGTCTGTGCAAATTATTCCCAAGTATTTTTTTCCAGGAACTGATGTCAAAATGTGGGTAACCATTTAATTTACTGTGGCAGTGCTTAAAAGTGATGGTTTCTAGGGTTATTAAACCAACCGATATTTGCTGAAACACTCTGCAAATCTTACAGAAATCTTGATATATTTGGAGACATGGACAAGTCTCGATGTGGGTTGCAAGAACAGCTTAGCTTAAAATGTATAAATCCAAATTAACATGAACACAATTTCACTTCTTCAGCCCGTGCAGCCGAATGTAACCAGGCACTGCTTTCCGGCATCAGCTCAAGGAAAGCATTTGTGTTCCCTTCCACTGCTGTGAGGTGCAGAGGGCTGGGGGATGTTTTCAGTCTTGGCACACAACTGCAGAAAAGTCAGTCTGTCAGAGTGGAGCGGATTCCAGATTAGTCATGACTGAGATCATGGGTTGTGTACAGTGGAGTTATTATTTATGGTACAGTGAGGCACTGCAGGAGCCTGTGGGAAGTCATGAGTAATTGTACACAGCCCCACAGCTGCCAGGGAGGGATAAACTCCTCTTTCACCTCAGGCCACCCCGGGAAGTTAACCCCTGACCTCTCCTCCTGTAATTTACAGAACAATTTCAGTTGGGAAAGACCTCTAAGGTTGGACCTCCAGCAAAACTAGGTTCACCTTTTGGGTTTTTTACCTTTGAACTGTGTGCACCATGAGTGGAAAAGGGAAATGCCTACATGCAAGTAACGAACTGCTTTTCAGCACATGTCTGCTGGGGTGGTGCCTCCTGATGCATCCCGTTGGATATTTCTCTTGGAACAGCCCTTAGGGAAAGCAAAACCTCAGTGCAATACACAGAAGGGACAGCAGTGTTGAGGAGAAAATACCAAGCCTTTGCAGAAAGGTTTTAGGATTGGATAACCCCCTTAGGATGGTTTGATACCCCTGTACTCCAGAGCCCATCCAACACCTGCCAGGGGAGAGGCTGTGGGTGCATCTAAAACTCTGTCCTGGCCTTACCTGGCAATGACAAAGAGGACACAGCTGACTCCCAGGCAGGCCAGGAGCACGTACATCCAAATATCCGGGGAGAGGGGGTTTAAAAAGGAGAAAACGCCGGGGTTGGTCCCGTTGGGCTTCCGGTACAAGATACTGATTCCCAGCGTCATGAAGGGCTTGGAAAAGTCAATCACTTTCTCTCTGACGTAGGTAATGGTGAGAGGAGCAACAGCCAGGTCAGCTTTCTGGGAACACAAAAGGGAAAACACTAATCTCCTTCGTGTTCAGCAAACCCACCGCAATTCCCTCCATTTCTTCCCCAAGAATTAAAAAATACACCAAATTTGGCTCAAATTCAACAAAATTTAACATTTCTAGGGTATTTTAGGGGTGTGAAACTCCATTTCCTCTTTTTCCGGGGCAGGGGAAATTTGGGACGTGGCCGCTGATGGAGGTTTTCCCCCAACACCTGCAAACTGTTCATTCAGACATTCCTGCTCTGATGGGTGGCACAACAGACACAGCAGTGGCTCTAAACAGCGAAAACCACAGCAAAGATTTCATTCTAAAATACCCCAGGTGAAAGGAGAATAGAGAGAGAAGGGTTCAGTCTTACATGATCTATGAGTTCCTTGACCATCCCATTCCACTCTCCCTTGTCATTCTGGGCTCCGTATTTGCCGTCAGAAACCAGCTTGACCTCATAGATGAAGCCTAAAATATTTGACAGCTCCTTTAGCAAGTCCAGGCAGTACCCCTCGAATCTGTCATTGCCATACAAGGGCTTGTCAGACTTCTTGTACATCACGTAGGGATCCTCCTGCAGGAAAGGACAGCAGACAGGCAGCGGGAGACGTGAGGCTTGCTTCGGATTAGATCCCTTTCTCTACATGATGGTGATGTTTTCCAAAGGGATTGCGAGTAGATGGAAACCAGCAATTTACCCTGTGCATTAAAAGCTGTTCTAGGTGTGTTAACAAACTCACTGAATGAATTAGTGATGAGCATAAGGGCCCTAATTTTCAGTGGAATGGACCGTTTGTGGCTCCCAGGAGCTTAATTCCAGTTGTGCCCAGCAGCTCCAAACTCAGACCCAAGGTCTGGACCCTACATTGTCCCACTCCAAGGGACAGGAAGGGATACTGATGGAGAGAGGATCCTAAATAACAGGAAAAAAACCGTAAGAGGAACCTAACATTTTATATTCTGTGAAAAATAAGTCTTTACTGAGAACAATCTTCAAATGGAGCAAAGAGGAAATGGAGAACAGCACAGGCAGATTGCAAAGTGCATTTTTGCTTTCCCTTTCTCAGGATTTTGGATAGAAGAAGATCTGGGCAAGCAGTTTAATGTGGCAAAACACCTCTGGCAATAGACAAGTAGTGTAGCAGGGACCCTTTGAGCTCTTTCCCTCCTCCTGAGGGATTAGGCAGAGGAATTGAAAAAAAGTGGCATTACTGGGCAGGCGGAAAGCACGAGGCAGAGCAACTCCCGAGTACCCAGTTACACCTTTTCCATTCCTCACAGTAAGAACAATGACTCAGTTTGTCTATCTGCTGTTTGCCACTTCCTTTCAGCCCTCTTTGTCTCATTTTCAGTAAAACAGAGGATGTATAAGCACTGAGTGCAAAGCTGAGGGGTTGTGTGTGTTCGTTCTCCTGGGAGGAAAAGTGCACAGGGTTCGTCTCTGAAACACTGGAACAAGTGAAACAGTTTTGGAGGCAGAGGTTCCTGGGAGTCTTCCACTGGCAGTGGGGTGTTTTTGAGTCAATCTCATGGATGGGTGTGTGGATCCTGTCCCTAAATCTAAGGATCTGGGGAGCCTTACCAGAATGGTGGTGACGATGAGCGTGCGGTTGGCCAAGGAGTCCGTGATGTTGGTGGACCGGTCCTTGTTGCTGTCCGTCATGTTAAGGCCACTGTAGGAGTTCCAGACCCCAATCTGCACAGAGGAGAGCGGGTGGGAGGCTGCCCTCATCCCCATAACCCCTAAAGCACCGGCCTCAGGGCTCTGGTCACCTCAGGAAGGGGCCGAGTGCTGGAGGAGGGCAGGAGCTCGGAGAAAGGCAGCAGCACCAAGGGCTGGTTTGGAAACCCCAGGGAACAACTGCAAAATGCAGAAATGCAAACCCAGGAGCAGGGAGAGTACAAGGCTTGGCAGTGCAGTGCTGGGGTGGCCAACTGGCTACTGAAGTGGAACATGTTGGCTTTGTTCCCTGCTAAAGAAAATGTCAAATCTCTATTTTTATGATTTTTAAAAATTTTTTCAATGGCAGAGTTGAGACACCTGGCAAGACCTCTCTCTTCTGATAGAACAGGTTAAAAGCCTGAATAACCACATTGGAGCAGACTGATGGATGCACTGGCCTTTTGCTTGCCCTGTGCCTTCAGCAGGTTTAGCAAAGATTGTTCTGTCACTCTTGGACTCCTGCATGTGCCAGAGCTGTCAAGGTGATACCATTTCACACATTTGTTCAGCAAACATCAGTGGCCAAAGGCAAATTCCTTTCTAGCCCCAGAGACAGTGACAACTTCCAGTGTTTACTGCCCAATCCAAAGCCTCCGGGGAAGATCTGTGTGATTTCAGCGGATTTGGGTCTACGCCTTGTGGGGGCAGAAATGAGAACCATGTGATTTATTCAGCTCAATATTTGCCCACCTTAAATGCAGTCTGGAAGCATCTCCAGTATTTTTGCCCTTGGCTTGTGGTGCCCAGCCTGTCTGAGGGCTGATGTGAGGAGCTCCAGGCGAGGAGCTGGCTCAGGCAGTTTGGCTTGTGCTGGGCGTTGTGGAGAGCACAACCATTTCAAACAAACTCGGGGTTTGTGCCCCCGGGTGCCACTGCTCTTGCCTTTCACAAACTTTTATTTTCCAAATTCTTAATGGGGACAGACATGCCATTTAAAAAAAAAATGCTTATGCCAAGCATTTGTCAGTCACTCCCTTTGTTTCCAAAACTAGATCAGGTTGGGAAGCTGATCTGGAAAGTACACAAATTTACAAAGGAGATAAAGTGTTGGCTATTATGACAGCCTGAGCCAGGAATACAGCAAATATCCAGCGTCCTTAGATTTGCACCAGGGTGGATGAGCCCTTCTGCTCACTGTTACTGGCTTGGAGTGTGTTTGGTGGCTGGCAGCAGGGGAGGAGGAGAACGACCATGAGAACAGGGAGCAGCAGAGCCACGGAGCACACAGAACACACCAGGAGAGCACTGCACCTCTGGGCAAAGGGACGGCACCGCAGGGCAGCCCTGGCTGGAGGGGGGAGCGGTCAGAGGGCGTGGGGAGGATGAGGCCGAGGTAGGACATCACTGTGGGGAGGCCAGGGGCTGTTTTGCAGTTTAGTGACAAGTTTGAGAGGTGTCATGTGTCCTTCCCAGCGAGCCCCTGCTCTGAACCAGCTGTAATTGGCTTTAAATCAGTTCAGCAGAACGCGAGATGCCTGCAGTCAAAAGGGAGATTGCTTCGGCGTGTCAGGGGGTGATGTACTCCCCAGGAACGAGGGGAGAGGGCCTTTGTGCCTCAGCCTGATCCACTGAAGATTAAACTGGGCTGTTAAGTATGTGTGTGCTTCATGAGAACACAGAAAGGGTGTTTTACACTGGTCTGTTCTCACAAAAACAACACGAACCCAAAACCTTCTTAAGCGGTGTATGAGGGAGGGGTGTGGAATAACGAGATCTGTGTGAACCACGGACAAAGCACAATTCTAAGCACTATAAAAAATCTCTGTCTCATGGCTGCAGAGCACTTTAAACTTGGTGGATGCAGCTTTTATCTTCTCCTCATAGAACAGCACCCAGGGGTTGTGAGTCCTGTGGGGAGCCGTGCATGGAGCTGGTCTCCAAATCCCACTTTTGTGTTTTAAGCACCTTATGTTCAAAGAGGGATGAGATTCCTGGGGTAATTTACATCTTTTATAAACAAGCTTAGTCCCAATTTCCATACGTTAGTGAATGGCAGCACCCACTTAATCATCTCTATTATTTGCTGTAAGGAGCTAATAACACACTCGTCCAAATTTTGAGGCAATAATGCTCAAATGCTGCCAGCACTGAGGGGTTTGTGCGGGCAAAAACACCCCCAACCCTGCACATTAAACCAGACTTTGCAGCTGATACCAATACACATCCAAAATAGTGTAATTTTACCCCTCATGGTAAATTTTAGGTGAATCAGGAGGGATGGCACCTGAGAAGGGGACCGGTTTTGCTGCAGCCAGGGGCCTGTGCTCAAAGAAAGGGAAAAGCACAGCTCCCAAGAAGTAAAACAATAATTAACCCCCCCTGATTTTGGTGAGAAAGCTGAATCCTGCCAAGATCTTTATAGTCTTTGGAATTACAGTGTCTCAAGTGGAGATAAACTTATCCTGCCAGGAAAATGCCTGCTTTCAGAGAGATTGTTGTCTCTAAACTGCAATAGGAGAGTCACTATCAAAACCCAAGGGCTGAGTGTGAAGACCCAGCCCAAAGGGTTTTGGCATCACCTGTCTGTGTACAAACCTTCTTCCACACTTTATATAAATGATTAGAACCCTCGGCAGCAGCCTTGGTACAGGGGAAAACAAACAGAGTGCTTCATTAAAAATGAAAAGAGAAGCCGTCTGGAGAGCTGTGTGGGAGCAATTACAGTTAAAGTCTCAATTAACCCATCAGCAATTACCATCCAGAGCTGAGCCAGCACACAGAGCAAGGGCCAGCAGCCCCGGGAGCTGCTGCCACCTGTGCTGGGGTTTGGGACACCCACAGCAGCCACCCCTAGGGCAGCCCATATTGATGGCTGAGGGCTGAGGAAAGGGAAAAAGTACCAATCCAGTCTTAAAAACCTGGAGGATTCTCAACATCTCCACATTGTTGAGGTTATTACTCAAGCACCTCCTTTCCTCTCTCCCTCGTGTCCCATTTATCTGTACATTTCTATATAAATTTATCTATCTCTATGTGTGAATTTACCATTCACAGTTGCAGTGGCACGGATTGAAAATGAGGTGCGCTTAAAGTGATTCTTTCCATTAGATAAGTATTGCCTGCCCCAGATTCCTCTCCCACACCTGGAAATGCACAGTACACACTGTAAAATAAAAAACCAATCCTACCAGCTCTGCTTTAGCTTTGACTCAAATCACTTGAGAATAGTGGGGTTTTTTACCCCAGCCACAGGAGATTCAAGCTGAGGAGCCATGCCCTTGCCAAATTAGCTTTTTGCCGTGTTTTTTTACAGATGACCTGCTTACCTTTTCCATGCCTTCCTCCTTGAGGCTGATGATGTCCAGGTCAAAGTCCTTCCTGAGCCCGTCGGTTTTGTTGAAGGTGATGCGCCCGGTCAGGCCGTCCCACCGCGCCTGGGGACACAAACACACCCTCCCTGTGGCACCCAGCAGCAGCTACTCGGAACCCATAACAAGTGCTGCAATTTAAATGCACCACAGCATTGAATCACTTCCAAATTCAGGGGTTTTTAAGCATATGTGGCTTTGCTGCTTTGACAAAACCCCCTTTTTTTGTTGTTTAGCTTCTCTCTGATATGTTTTGCATTTTGCAACCAGGCACGAGTCTGTGACAGTTTACACAGATTGATTTACATATGTCTGGTTCTGATAAAAAAATACAGACTGACTAAAGAGAAAGAGAGAATTGCATGTGCCCAGAGCCAGGGCAGTTCTGCACTGCATAGGAATTCACCGAGGAATTAAAAAAAGGAGTCTGCTCTGTCCAAGCTGTAGGGCTGGACCTTGGAGCTCCCAGGAGATGCCCAGGCAGTCACAGAGACCCCACGAAAGCTTTGCAGGGTAAGGACATGGAGTGCCACACGCGGGGCTGAAGGACAGCACACGAGTCACAGAGGAGCAGGTCTGGCCAAGCAGCGTTTTCCTGTTCCAGCCTAACGCAGCGAATCCTAATCCTTGTTGTAAATGCTGGCACCAGGGCATGGATTTGTCCTGCACAGCCAGGAGGATTCCCTGTGCTGGGAACCATTCTTCAGGGAGAAGGATCAAGGGCAAGGGCGAACTTTCTCCACAATTTCAGTTTCCTGCATCTTGTGAGCTTCCCACCCAGCCCGCTTGCCTTGAAATGAGATCTCCCTCCCTCTCACCCCATCCTGTCCCCAGAGCTGGTGCTTATCCATAAAACAAAGTGATGGGTTTCAAAGTGCAGACAATTTTGATAATCTGTTTTTGGGAGCTCCCCCATTAGATTAAATTGGTCAAAGCTACAAGGAGAGCTGCTGATAAATGATGGCATTGTTCCTTCATGTGTGTCAGCCATATAATTTTAAATTACAAGCTTTTCCACCACACATCGTTCCTCGCCTCATTTGATTTATTGGAGACAGAGGACAGAAGGAAAGCTGCATTAAAAATCACCACACTTACAGACTGGTGTCTCCCTGTTTAATCTGAATTCCAGCCCTGAATCTGCAGGATTTAATCTCGGGTGCTGGGGAGTTCTCACCACGTGTCTCAGGCAAATCTGGTGCATTTGGAATTTGTGGAAACAGCAGGCCTTTGAAACATACTCAAGCAACATAAGAATGGAAAAGCATAAATTCAACAAACTTGCTGTGAGGTTTTCCATCGTAATGACTTGGGAATATACAAAAGTCTCTGCTGTAAACAGCAAAACACTTGCAGGGTTATTTTTTACTTGTTTATTTATTATGCTGATATAATCAAGATAGTAGGGGGGACACATACAAATGAATTTCAATCTCTAGTATCTCTTTTTCCAGCTTGTCTTTTTATTCCTCTGACGTGCCCCCATCTCTTATTCACAAAGATGGAAGACTTTACAAAATCTGCTCTTTAGAGATCAGTTTCTCCTGGAGGGTGATTTGCTCCTGCGAGATGCTCCCGTTTGTTGATCGCACACCCTGCGCTTGGCTTCCCTGCCAACGGGGATGATCCTGAGCAAACACCCAGCACGTTGGGTTGGGCACTGGCAGCAGGAGCCTCCAGCTCCACTCTTGTGGAAAAGAGATTTAGATGGTGAAGTGCATCTCACTTTTCCAAACAGGCTTTGGTGCTTCTGCCTCTGCACTAAAGGAAGGAAAAGGTGCTACAAGCTGCTTAAATTTTAAGGTACAGAGAAGTGCACAGGGCCTTTGTCCAACTTCAGTCCCACTCAGACCACCAAATAATGGCCCAAATGTGACTTCAATATAAACAGGAGCCAGGGAGTGTTTGTCAGAGGGGTTAAATGTTGACGGGATTTTTAAACCTTAACGGTGAGGAACGCGCTTCAAATACCATCTGAATTCTGAGTTTAATTTCTGGTTTTTATTTTATTTCTTCTAAACAGAAACAGAGAAAGCAGCAGTTGCAGAGTTCTTGTTAATTAACAAACTGAAATGAAGCAGAACTTCCTGAAGAGCCAGGAGCTGCATGAGTGTGTATCACAGAGATGGGATTTCATGCTTTCACACACAGGATTTATAGCAATTTTCGTGTTCCTGGTGACACATTGAATGCTACAGGACATAATAAGAGTTGAATTGGAACCTGATCATGTCATTCATCAAAGAGCATCACTGTGAGCAGCTGCTCAGACCCTTTCTGACTAAGCCTCGAGGAGGGAGTGGACAGAACAGGTTTCAGGCACAACTCCAGCCACCTTTGGAGGCTGCCAGGACCTGCCACAGCTGAAATATACAAAGCAACCTAATGAAAAAACTGTGAAACTGTTTTTACTGTGAAACTCCCTGTTTTTACTGCGAAACTCCCTGTTTTTACTGCTTGAAAAGATGAGGGCTGTGGGGAAAGTACAAGCTGAACTCTGGGGTCAAATATTCAGATTACAATCCCCATCAATACATTGATGGGAAATTACAACAACAGGAGAACGGAGCTGACTCAGCTTCCAAGGTCAAACACCCCAGAGGAGTTTTATCAATTTCCACCCATCAAATGCTCCTTGTATCAATTTCCACTTCACCATCTCCGATCAATCCCTGCAGCAGCCTCCATTCCAGCCAGAGCCAATCAGCAGTTCAACCCCAGAATCAATCAGTTTGGCTGCTTCCAGACTTACTACAGAATCATGGAATATCCTGAGTGGGAAGGGACCCCCAAGGATCTCCCAGCCCAGCCCCTGGCCCTGCACAGACACCCAACACTCCCAGCCTGTGCATCCCTGGGAGCGGTGTCCAAACTGATCCGAGAAATTCCCCAAACAGACCAGATTTAGTTATTTATTTTGTAGAACAGACCTGTATTTTTTATTCACTCTCTCTTTTTTCCTTCTCTTGCTGTTTAAGTGTAACTTGAAAATTCAGAAACTTTTTCCTAAAGGCAAGCATTCTGGGTTTTTCTCTGGCTTTAATGGGAGTTTGGTCAGAAATCAGCCAACTGGACTCCTCACTGCGGGAGGAGTACACTCAGAAGCTGGACCAAAGTCTAACTGAAGATAAGAATATTCTCCTGCCTACTCTGTTTTGTCCCAGGATTATCCTGACCCATAGCATATATATTTAATTCTTGGGGTTATAATCTGTTTAGTTATTATCAGAAGTTCCTAGACAAAATTAACATCAGTTAATGATTTAATATACATTCCTAATTAACCACAGGGGTGAAGGAAGAGATATTCCCAAATTTCTGATGAGGGCTGTGATGGTACCTGGTACCTGAATGAAAAATTTAAAAAGCTAAGAGTACCTAAACCTGCAATGCTCAGACCACCTCAGGTCACTTTTATGTAACAAAACCTCCCAAGGCCATAAATAACAATACCACTATAATAATGAATAATAACTAATAATAATAATAATATTAGTAATAACCAAAACGCTACTGACCAAGAACAGTTTAATTTTCCTTTGGTTTTCTTTCCTTTGGGAAGAGAAAGCCCCTGCTTTATTGGAATTGCAAAGAGAGCTGCCAAATTGAAGTGACAGTGATATTGCTTCTCCTTGAAGTGGAAATCATCGTGTGTGGTAAGCCACACATCAACTTGTCAGCTCTTACAATTAATCCCCTTATTAACAGAGATCCCCCAGGATTAGGGAATACAGTGAGTTAGGGTATGACTTTGCCATTATCCTGCTCCAAATCTGGCATAACCGATAGAATAAAGAGAATTTCAGCACTCGCCAGCACAGGGCTTTACCTGTGGAGATAAACTGAGAATTATGATGCTCCACAGCCTCTTTCCTTGGAAGAGGTCCAGGAAAAGTCCTGGAATTTCACTGAGCAGCACTGGAATGGAAATGCAGTGAGAAGCAGGAAGGTGCATTTTCCACAGCTGGAGGGGTGGGATTATTTTGGACTGTGAACGTGGAAAATGTAACCTGTGCAATGTGCTTGAGTAAGCCTGGATATGCAAAATACGTCCTGAAAAAGTGTTTTGTGTAGCAAATGTCAAAACATCCCCCATATAGTCAGATAAAGTCACTTTTTAATAGTTCTTGCTCATTTTTATAAACAAATCTACTGCCCAGGTAACATTTAATGACCTAAAAGCAGAATGGGAGAAAATATATGTAATCTTTGTGTCAAGCAGCTTGGTTTGATTTGGGATATCACAGTACCTTACAGATAATTTTTTACCAATTTTCATCAATTTAATATGTATTTATTCTCAGCATGCAATCCTGCAATTACTTTGCAATCTGGGCATAGATCATTCCATAAATAAGTGTTTTTCCACTTGAAATGTGATTTCGGAATAAGGATCCCTGTTGACATTACCCTCAGCCATACACTGTCTTCTTGGGAAGCCGAGCTTTATTTCCTAATAAAGCACCATGGGATGCAGGTCAGGAAGTTGTTTTGTTTGCTCTCCTAATTAAGAGTTTTCAGGTCAAAGTAACAGCCACTAATAGGCTCACAGCAAAAATGCACTTCATGGACAAGAAGTAAGTTTTGAAAAGTAAAACAAAGAAAAAAGATTGTTTTAGTGAGAGTGGATCCAGTGTTACTATTAAATTATCTGCTGAGAGAAGCCCTACCAAAGTAAACAACTGTTTTAATTGGAGGTAACTGAATGTTGCAGCACCAGAGCCCAGAGAATAAATTCAGCCAGTACCCACAGACCCTGTCACTGGCTCCGTGCTAAAATGCAATGACAAAGGTGCAGCAAAGAGATTTTATTTCATGCTTTGGAGCAAAATGTTGTCATCTTTTCCCAGTCATTGCACAAAGATTTCAGTGGTGGCACAGAGCCCCTCTCTCCGAGACCAGGGGAGGTGGGGAGCTCCTGGCTCTTCTGGCACCAGATCTTGTGCTGCTCTCTCCTTTTCATTTGTTCCACTCTGCAGGGTTGGAGTCCCACGAAAACACTCTGACACGCTGACTCTGGGAGCAATCAAAGACCACTAAACAACAGAAATGTTCTGTTCTCTTACAAGATGTTTTGTGCTCCTGTGTTTGGGGATGCTGTCAGTCGGACACAAAATTGATGGATACCTCTGCAGACGGATTGCTCTCACTCCTGGGCTCAGTGCTCGGCTCAGAAACCCACCAGGAACTGAAATCTCTTCAGATCTCTTTCAGTCTCTGAGATTTTTCTCTGTGATTCTGCTTGAGGGCTTTTAACAGTCACTCAAAGCCAAATCTGCATCTCTCTCCTCTCTGCAGTTGTTCTTTTAATTGTGGCTGCATTTGAACGAGGGGAGCTCACACTGGTTTCGATGACAATTGAAAAACAACCATAATCTGGGGCCTTATCTTATGCTTCAGAGGGGACATGACCAGAACTTGATCATTCGATTGTAAGCACGTTTTGTGTTTACATCCCTTTTTCCTCCAGGAAAGGTGGGATCATCCTTTCTGCCCCTGCTCCCCCTCTGCAGACAGACAACAATCTCCTTTTCCCTCTGAGCAGGGGTAAGGGCCACACCCTGCAAATGCCTCCAGAAGGGCTCAGAGATCAGAACATCCCTCCCTTGTGAATGGCATTGGGTCACTGAGACACAGCTTCTGACAAGGATTTACTTTTCATTAAAAACTCCTTAATGGGCTCTTGCAGAGCCTTGATCCCAGACATTTCATAGCCCTGGCCCACAAAGCAAATGAGGTGACCTCAGCTCTTATCACCAGAATAAAACGCAAAACCTCACCAGGGAGCCACTGAAGCACTTGTTAACTCTAGCATCTGCAGGAATCACTGCAGGCAAATTCCTTGTCTGAAACTGGTTTATTTAGACTGGAGTACTGAATGTTTATCTTTAGTCCAGTCTGTAAAATGCCTTCACAGAACGCCAGTACCACATCACAAAACAGGAAAATTAAATTCCATTTATGTGGGTCCAAGCTATCACTCTGCCTCCTTGACTTTATTTCCTCCATACCTATTCACTGATCCCTAATTTATAAAGTTCCTCTATCCCTGTTGAACAAACCAGATCCTAACATGAACAAGGGAAATTCAGATGTATTTGCTATTTGTTTCCAGCTCCTGTTTTAGGCTTTATAGGAAATGCAATACTGTCTTATTAAACCTCATCCTCTGCTTTTAACAACCACCTTTTTTTTGGCCACAACAGACACAGGAAGATAAGACTCTCAGAGTATTTAAATCAGTGTTTTACTGACCATGAGAGACTCTGTCTGCAAGGCCACCAGTAATTAGCTCCCGTATCTCACTCCATGCAAGAGAAGCTGCTTGTCCATGATAAATGAGAGCTGTGTCACTGTTCAGCTTTGAATCGGTCTGCTGGGGCACATCTGCTACTCTTGGGCAAAGCATTCTGCTTTCGGCCTCAGGAACCCTTAGTTTTATACTCAGCATCCCCCAAATAAGTAGGGCATCACTGTAGGTTTATTCACTGATACAAAGTCCTTTGTTAGATTTCATTTTCATTATAATTATTCTTCAAATGGAGGGACTGAGGTGGGGAAAAGGTAAAACGTATGTGGGACGCTCCATGTAATTTCCAATTTTCATTTCTGCACTGCTCCCTAAAGGAAAGGTTTCAATTTGAAATTCAAAATAAAACCGGTACTTTTGAAAGAGTGAAGGCATTTCAACTAAAACACGTATTTTTAGGACATCTCTGGATCAGGCTCAGTCATGGATTCTTGTAAGACAGAGCATTGCTTCAGGAAGCAATTTCCTTCTGTAGAAATACTGGCTGCCATGTTTTCTGGATATTGATCACTGATCAAACAATCTGCAAAACAACTGGAATTACACAGTGAAGCAAGGACAGAGCTACAGACTCGCTTTTCTTTCAGTTTCCAGAACAACTGTTGTAGTCACCTCGTATTCTTAGAAATTATCAATCAACAACAATAAACTTTACCTGAGTAAAAAAAACTGGGAGGTGTTACAGTGCTTTAGTCTGAGACTTTGCCACAGCCAGGGTTTAGCAGCTTGGTGTTTTCGAAAGAGCAGAACGGAAGGCAGAGCCTTGTGCCTGTAAATCAGTGCTGAGTGAGGGAGACCTTACCCGGCGAGTGCCAGAAACACGAGCACAGCAAGGAGCAGGATGGGGAGCAGCAGCCCAAGCCGGGGAGGAGGAGAGGGAGGACCACACGGACCACGAGCAGGGGTTCTGCACTTGCCTCTTTGATGAGGTTCATGAAGCGGGGCCCGAAGCGCCAGGGCTTGTGGCGGTGGCACTGCAGGGAGCTGACGGCGAGCTGGGCGGCTCGCTGGGAGGCCACGGCCACCATGTACACGGCGTCGTACATCAGCGCTGCGTCCGTCTGCGCAAACACACGGCTGCGTTAGGGCCTGCCGGCCTGCTCCTGCCGCCAGCCCCGTCCCTGCGCCGCTCCGGGGAGCAGCCACGCCGGGGCTCGCCGGGGAGCCCTGCGGCGGAGCAAAACCCACTTCTCATACTAATTTCAGAGTGTTTTCCGCACTGGCAGGGAAACTACACCGGGTAGCTACGGGGAGAGGCTGGAGAGGGGTTTTAAGAAGTCCCAGGTGTATGAGCCACTCTTCTGATGGCCCTTGTGGGGTTGCTTCCTTCCCAACAGGCCAGGCTGGCCCTGCTTTCCAGGGAAACCAGTCCCACTGATCACCGGGAACACATCCCACTGCCCAGGGATCTGCTGCCTCCAGGTGCCTGCTGCCCTCGAGGATCTCGGCTGCTGGCACAAATGTGTGCAATGGCGTCCTAGAGGGAGGGGAATTGTCCTTCGGAGGTGTGCTTTTGGGGGATTAACTTGGACTCACACATCTAACTTCTCGCCACAGCCCTTAGGCCCTTGAATATTACCCCAGAGATTCAGATACCAAAATTACTGGGTGCTCTTTGTGCATCTGTGTTTCTTTTGAGTGTGGGTTTGTGGGTCTAAAGGCAGGGCCTCAAACTGACATCACACACTCTGTCCTGCTTCGTCACTTCAGAAAAGTCTCACCTTCACCTGCACTGTGCTTCAGTGCTCTCTCAGTGAGGTGGGAATGGCCGTGGCTCCCTTAATGATGCTGCACAAATTACCTTCCAGGTAATAAGCAGCGGCCTGAAAAAAAAAAGGCACTAATTCTGCAGAGGAGAAACTGGACTCCTTTATAGGAACTACAGAGCTGATCAATTTTCTATTTCTTTTCCATGCAATTCCCCATGGAAATTAATACATTTGATTCTTTGTCTGTGCCATTTACCTGAGTAAATTACAACAGCATCAGTGTTATCAGTGTTGGAGGGTTTTGCTCAAATGTATCTGAATTTAAGGACTAATCTTAAGATAGTGCAGAATAGGAATTGATCTTGATGTGCTTGCCAGGATCTGCCCAAAATAATGCTCCACAACGGGAGCACATTGTGAGATCAGAAAACATTGTGAGTGATGAGTCAAGCAGGAGGAGACAATACCAGCTGTTCTCACTGTGGAGTGTCTCACAACAGACAGTCATTCCAACCACACTCAGGGAACCAAGGGCTGACCCCAAACCCCTCAAAATCAATGGAAATATTCCCATCAATGTCAGCAGACCTCGGTTTTTACACTGGACTGGGCCCTCAGGATTGGATTTTACTGGCCCTGGGAGGAGCTGCTTTATGAGAAAGCTGCTCTGTCCTCACTGTGCTGCTCTGTCTGGGAGCGCTGATGCTTTGCCCGGGTGCATCCCCAGCGTGTGCGGCGCTGCCAGGCCTGGTTGCTCAGTCCTGCCCTTGTGCCACCTGTCACTCGTCCCTCCTTCGTGCAGCAGCGGGGAGCTTGTGCCACCCCCTTGGCTTTTCACTTCTCCTCTCACTGTGGCTCTGTGGTAGGGCTCAGAATTGCAACAGGTCACCTCATTTTCCAAAGTCAACCTCCTCACGCTGATGTCTGTGCTTTTATGTCAGGGGAAAGAGACTCAGAGTCAGTCCTGGAACTGTTTTTTCTGATTTTTGTGTGCTGCTTAAACCATGCAAAGAAAGCCGGAGATGTCATTAGAACAGCTCTGCCTCTGGGTGCAGTGTGGGCACCAAGCAGGACGTGAGCTCAGAACTGTCTCTCTCATGCCCTGCTGCCTTCCCACAAGCTGCTTTCAGGGCAAACAGCAGAGCACGAAGCAGAAGGGATAAATCCCGAGTTAATAACAGCATGTGCAGTCCTGATCTCCGTGCCCTGTGCAGCCTGTCACAGCCTCGTTGTCAATGACATGCAGCAGTGGTGCAGCTCTCCATCAAACTGGGTAATCCTGGGACCTGCCGGGAATGTGGAAACGACCACAGCAGGAGGGACAGGCTGCCCTCAGGGCTGTGCCAGAGCAGCAAGGACACTGAGGTTATGGAGATGCAAAGGAGAGGACAAGAGTCAGGCATGCCAAGGAGAGCAGAAGGGTGGTGAGAACTTTGCTTTTCCCAGTGTTATATTTGGGGGATTTCTGTGTGAATTCCCATCAGGAATTCCCAGGGACAACTTTCTCCCTGCTTTGGGTACGAGTGAGCACAGTGCCACTGCCCAATGCAGCACCAGCATGTGAAATGCCACGGACAGCACACTTAATGCATCTCTCCTCAGGATGTTAAGGCATTTCCGAATTTTCCCTGCAATCATCTGCAATAAAGTCTATTTCTTATTGCTTCGAGCTCCACTCAGTCCATGAGATACATTATCTCATACTGCAAAGAGATGGCAACCCTTCACCCTGCCAAACTGAATGGAGTCATGTTGTCCATGTAATTGTTCCTATTCTTTCCTCTCCTTCTTGGGGGAGTGCTAGGGAGGAATCCTAATTCCCTGCCTTGATGACACCTTTCATCTATCTTTAAATTACATCTCAAAAGCCAGAGTTTCTGTAGAGAGGGAAATGATGAGAAAGGGCACTTTACCCATTTAAAAATGCTACTCCCTTTCCAAACGTGTGAGATCTGCCCCTGCAGGTTATAAATCCTGTACCTGCTCGGGAAGTTTGATTTTCTGTTGTGTTTGCCACTGCACAGTGCAGAAGGTGACTGGACAAGCAAGGCAGCACTTCAATGTTTGACAGCGATGAGACAAATGACAGCACCGTGACGGGGAATTGGCACCGTGACGGGGAATTGTCCCCGTGCCACCCCCTCCCAGCGTGGCTGTGTGCCCTGGCTGTTCACTTACTGTCATCATGCCATCCAGGAGCCCCGTCTCGGGCTTGGGGGGCGCCTGCAGCCGCTCCATCGACCACTTCTCCACCACGGACGACACGTGCGGGCTGTCGATGTTGAGCAGCCGAAAGCCTGTCATGTTCACCCCGCTGTACCTGTAGGGCTCCAGGTCCAGTGCAAACAGGTCCTACAGCACCAGCAAGAACACAGACATGTAGCATTTTTAAAGGCAAATGTGGGGTTTTTCCCCTGTGCCCACGCTGGCTGCTCCCGTTTGAAACCTGACTGAGCCAAAGCTGTGTGAGATGGGTGACAAGGCACACACCTGCTTTTTGGAATGAAAAGACCGGTTCCCCACAGCAGAAATGCTTTGCAAGCAACTGCACGTTCTAATTTATAGCAGTGCTGCAGCTCTGACAGGCTGACATGAGGAATTAGCTGGCCAGCCTCAAGCTCCTTTCTCAGCTCGGGGAAGGAAAATTCCGAGCGCCGCGGCGAGCGCTGCGCTGTGCCTGCTCATGAATCCCATTTTCCCTGCCGTGCCTCCCCAGGCGCCTCTGCCAGGCTGTGGGAAGGATATGTCAGTGCACAGAGGCTCCATGTGCTCCAGAGCCTGGCATTTACAGGGCAGGAAAGGAGTGGGTGATTGGGGTGACTGAAGCGTGTGGGACCCTCCCGAGCTGTGCCGGTCAGGCAGTGCAGATGTGAGAACTGCTCCTCAAAGCCTGAAGCTGCTTTTCCACTCTTCCACTTTTCCCGATCCCAGCAGGGCAGGAAAGTGACAAATGAGTTGGTCGTGGTTTGCTACCACAAACCAAAACATTCCCAACACCACAACCCCGGAGCTCGGTGGTTGCTCTGAAATGCTCTGCACCGTCTCCCACACACTGCTGCTGGTGGTAACCCTGTTCTGGTAGATTCTTGTTTGTTTATTGTATAAATTTGCAAATTCCACAGCAAATCCGAAATTTTCACATTTTCCTTGATGTTAAAATGGCCTCAAGGAGAACTATTTCAAGCTCCTTCTTCAAGTTCCAAAGAGCAGGAGCATCTCTTCTAATGAATTGGCTATTGGATTCAAAATGATTTGTCACTTCCACATAAAATTTGATTTGGGAAGGAAATAAAGAATAAGCTGATGCACATGATGTAGTCCAGCCCTCTAGGACTGCTCCAGCAATATCAGATCTTTGCTGCCTTTCTAGTCTACAATGCAAATGAACCTTATGCACAAACTGAATTATGTTTATATATCTCACATAAGGTAAAAAATAGGAAAAACATGCTGAAATAAGTATAGATTTCGACCATCAAAGAAAACTTAGGGGTTTGCTTTTATTATAAAATTTACCGAGTGTTTTTTATCCATTTGTGATTTTTTGTTTTTATAAGTAAACGAAACATTCCAGTGACGAACCAGCAGTGCCCACGGTGCAAAGCCATTTGTTCTTTACTTTGTTTCACTCTGGTCCATCTGTACTCCTTAATCACCATACTGCAATTAATTTTCACTGCATTAGAGTGTTAGCAAACACTAACAGTGTTAGTGGCCAAACAGCTTCTTTACAAAATTGTGGGTCCTGATATTCCTAAGGAGTGTCAGCACCCATTCTCCAGGGCTTTCCTTGACTAATGGCAACAAAGATCTCCTAGGAAAAGGGGACATTTTTAGCTGTCTTTTCTGAAACAGAGGAAACTCCCCCCAGAACGTTATAGTGTTCCTTACCAGTGTCGTAAAAAAGTAGTGGTAGTATTCTGTCATCATTCCCATGGAGAGAATCTGTGAAAGAGATGGAAAGGTGAGGGTACTTTACTCCGAAAGCTCCCAGTGTGCTGCAGTGCCTTTGAAAAGCAAGGGTTAAACACATCACAGGTCATGAGAGCTTGATTGCAATAAACCCTACATTTTTCTTCAGGAGCCAGAAATATCCTGTTGTATTTAAATGCTGTTTTTATCACCTCTGCTCAGGAAAGAGATTAAAGATTGCAAAACTTCCAGGACAAGAAAAATTACTAGAGATAACGAGACGCTGATTTTTAAAACCTTTAGTCTGCAGTCTGGAAGTGTTGAAAAGGAATTTACTAGCAGACAACACAGTTTGTAGGGAGAAGTGCTTAGGGGCAGGTTTTTGTGTTCTGCTGCCAGGTGAGAACAGGACACTGGTGAGGGCTCAGGAGTAAAGGAGGAAAACACAAAGAAGGGCATTTCTCTAACTGCCTTTTGTGCCACCTGGGAAGGTGGGTCAGCGGGAGGGTGCCAAAACAACTGGGATGGAAGAAAGTTTGGGCTGGATTGACCTTCTGGAGGTCTAAATGGACACTGACGGCCACCTGGGGCAGAGGAGGACGAGATTTTCCTTCCCAGCCCTTGCGCTGCAGGACACTTCCAGAAGGATGTGCTTTACTCCCTCAGCCCTCCCCAAAATCAGTGGGAATGCTTCCAAACTCACTGGGAACACTTTCATAACCCCTGAGGGTGTGTGGGTACCTGGCTGCTCCACAGCCTCTCCCCAGCCTTCCTACACTTGTCCCCACGTCCCCACATGCTCTTGCCAGGATGGGAAAATTCTGCCCTCTGGCATCTTGTGAAGAGGAGGAGGAGGAGGAGGAGGAATTACAAACTGGGAAACTGCTGAGGAATTCATTGCCACGAGAGCAACACAGACCAAGGTTAACTCCTGTTCAGTCCTGATCACAGCAGTGTAAGGATCTGCTATTAATTCTTCCCTTTTAGGACAGTTTTGGGAGTGCCTGAGTAGGTGTTTGAAAGGCAGGGGGAAATAGTGGGATTTGGCTGGCCAAAATTCCCTTTCCTGGCAGAAGCCTCTGAACATCAGTTGAGTGATTGCGTATGGCAATTCCTCATTTAAAAAAAAAAAAGAAGAAAAAGAAAAAGAAAAAGAAAAAGAAAAAGAAAAAGAAAAAGAAAAAGAAAAAGAAAAAGAAAAAGAAAAAGGAAGAAAGCAAACCCTGAACTTTCTCAGCTGCAGCAGATAATAAAACCAGCTCAGTGTTAATTGCAAACAACTGATCTGTTTCCAGCCACTAAAAGTCAAGCCAGAAGGCAACTATTTTATTGAAATGCTCCACTGGATTTACACATCAAAATTGCCTTTTTTATTTCTGATTTTATTAATCCTCTTCTATTCTGTTTCTTGGAGCTGTTTCATTACCTGTAGAATAAGCTGGAGGCTGCTGTTCCTTCCCTGTTTGTGCACAGATAACAATACAGGGCTGCATCCAGGGGAGCTTTTGTGTGCTGCGTTTCCCAGCTGACCTGGCTGGACTCAGTCCCCCTCCCTGGAGCCACTGGATTTCCGTGGCTTTGGGAAAGAGGTGCCAATTTCACGGGATTTTCACGATGCAGATCTCCTTTGAGCTGAAACTGCACTGAAATAGCCCAGCTGTGACCCTGTGGGGCTCAGAGCAGCTGCCAGGTTAAACAAATGTGGTCTGAGCCCAGGAGATGCCCAGATTTCTTTGGTCCTTTGCAGGATGTTTGCAGTCGGTCCACGGTGGTGCTTTAGGGTGAAAGCAAGTCCTTATCAGTTTACATGGGGAGATCCAAATGCCCAGACTGAAATCACTGATTCCATCCAGCTCGGATTGCAGCCTGAGACAGGAGAGCTGAGAGGCCACTGCAATGTGGGACAGTGCTACCCCGCATAGTGCCCTGAAATACAGATTTCCATGGGGCAGCCAGACACATTTACTGCAGTGGTTACCAGGTGTAGCCCGGGCCTTTGGGAAGCATTTCCCAGCTTGTGCTGCTGCGGCTGCACTGCTGAAGGCACCAGCTGGCTGAGCCAGGGCAGCTCTCCTGTCCGATCCAGGGGAGCACTGAGAGCAGCGTTTGCCTCCTGAACACACGCTGGCTGGAAGCTTGTAGGAGAATATTGATCGCCAGGCAGTGCCCTGTGAATAGAGCTGGCAGGACACACGCGGAGCTGTGAATGATCCCGATTTCACAGGTCAAGCTACAGGTTTGTTCTTAAAGCAGAACAACCCCGAAACAAGCCTCAAAACATGCCCAAAAACCAAGCAAAACCCCCAAACCCCACACCAAACAGAAACAAAGCCCCTGAGGAGAACAACCTCAACCGGTTGTCCTCCCCTCTCTCAGTCATTAAGGATGATAATTAGCTAACAGCTGTTTATCACTTAGGGATGCCTGTGACGTGTGCACTAGATACTGAACAGGGGCTTTCTATTGGTGGATCAAACAGACTTTGCAACAATAATTTGTTTATGTTTAAGGGTAATATGGCTGCTAAGTGAAATTCCCACTGAAGGATCATTTAATGCTCCAATGCAGGAAAACAGGAGATGGAATCAAGCCAAAGCAAAAGCAAGAGGAATGCTGAGAATCATGCTGGACATCCCAAAGCACCAATAACTCCCCAGCCTGAATCCCTTGGATGCTCCTGCCAGTGTAAATAGGAGTTTCCAGGGCCCTTCTGCCGAGTGTTTGCAGCACAGCAGACGCAGGAAAGCAGCTCCCAGCAGCTCCCAGGAGGAGACAATAAGAGCCTGCTTGGAGCAAGGATGGATTTCAGGCTGGGACACCCCTGAAGCACCTGGCAAAGCTTCCCACAGAGCAGGGAACCTGAAAGGGAGAAGGAGCCCAGCAGAGAGAGGGGAAGGCAACATCTCTGTCTGTGTGCCTGCCCACAGGAAACGGGGATGAGGTTTCATTGCACATTGCTATTTAAATAACTGTGCATGCAATTATGTAAATAATCATGCACCTGATACAACTGTGCTATTTAAATAATAATAGCTTTTACTTACAGTGGAGCTCAGATGAATGTAAACTAGGGAAATCAGCCTCAAATATTCTCCTTGTGCATCTCCTGCCCAGCCTTCCCTGTATAACATTTGTTCTTCAGCCAAACCCAGATATGGTTGGACAATGGGAGATAAAGACACTTCCATCTCTAATTATCCATTCCAGATCAGGAGCCTGGGCCTTGTCCTTCGCAGCTGTGCACTTTCAGCTGTGGGTCATGAACCGCAATGTGAATCCAAAAAAGTATCAGTGGTCAAATTATGTATGGCAAGCCGACAGAGACTGGGTAAAAATACTCTCCCTTATGTCTGAAAATCTCTTTTGGGTGCCCTGTTCCTGGCTTGAATCACATCCCAGCTCTAACTTGCATTTGTTCAACTTGTAAAAAAGTCCCTGCCTCATTTAGATCCATTGTCAGTCTCCCTTCGAGGCAGGCTGGGACTGGAATGATGGGCAAGTGCCTCGGTGGGAACTGCACCAAATCCTGTGCTTGCTGTCACTCTGCATTTCCCTCGCTCAAGCTATTATTTAATTTCAGGATCATTAAATGCATTTCATTTTCCAATTAATTATCCCTGCTGTTTCCTGAGATCAGCAAGGTGCAGCACAGTGAATAAAAGCCCCTCTGCCTGCTCGCCTCTCGAGTGTCAGAGGTTTACACTGAGCACACAGTCCATGCAGACAGCTTTATTTGGACTTGACTGCGCTCTCTGGAAGCCTGCATCCCTCTGAGCACAGCAGGTGTCCAGCCAGGGTGGCCATGAGCCGTGCCAAGAGACAACACAGCTCTGGAAGCACCGTGTGGTGCTGGGGCACAGCTGGAGCAGGGACCACGGCACTGGGGCAGGACAAATGCCCCGGGCAGCTGGGGGTGCCTCCTGCTGCTTCCTGAGGAGATCCCAGGGTTTGGAGCAGCCACACCACCCTTCAGAGCCCATCATCCCACAGAGCCCAGGCGGATTTGCCTCTGCAGACACCCACCTGTCCTTTTGGGAACTGGGCTCGCTGCTGGATTTCGGGCTGAATTACCCTTGTCACACCCCTGCACGGGTGTAGCTGCTGTCCCAGCAGGAACCAGGGGGCCAAAGGAGGGTGTCCCCCACCAACAAACCCCTTATAAAATCAAGAAGGGGAGGAGAACCAGCCAGGCCAGCACATCTCTGCCTCTCACCCAAAGGGGACCACCTGGGGGATCTGCCACTGCTACTTCTCCCGTGGAAGTGGGAACAGAGCTAATCCTGACTTTTCTTAGCAGGGAGTGGGCTCCAGCCTACCTGCCAGGTTCCTGGAAGGAGCACAGCCAGGAGCTGCAGTTTTCTATTCTCACATCTATTACTGTACCAGGAATGTGCTCCCTGGTGACACCCGGTTTTCAGCCTTCTGTAGGAGCTGAATTAATGATTCCTTTCCTTGTCTGTCACATCATCTCTACAGGAGGCTCTGTGAGAGCCTTAAACCTGATTAAATATACAGTACACTTCCTCAAATGTGTTTTGGAGGTGCGAAGAAAGGAGCAGGTAATTTAAGGTTAGCAGGGACGTACTTCCTGAGAGGTGAGTTTGCCTAGCAGTAAAATCTGTGTCAGCTCCTGGTGTGTTGGAACAAACTGAGGGTTAACCACAACAACTCCACCTCTTCAGCCAAGTTCCTCTTACAAAGGGCAGTATCAGACTAAATAACGTGCAGGACAAACGGCAGGATTTGTGCATAAAACAGATGGCAACCTGCAAGAGCCAGATTTAATGTACTTGGGGAGTGCTCGTCTACTGCAGACAGAGCACCAGCCCTCCCTCCACCAAACATGCCAGGTAAATGCCACAACCAGCCAAGGGGGGCCAGGCCTCGTGGGGCTGATGAGGGACTGAGGAAATCCAGGCTCTCTGAGCGTGTCGGAGAAGGGGCAACGTGGGAGTTGAGGGAATAGCTTGTTCAGCTCTGTATTTTGGTTAACTTAGGTTATTGGTTTGCCTGTTCTTGTTGTGCACACAAGGAGGTGTGGCTTGATGGGGTTTTAGTGGAGGCCATAAATAAGCAGAAATTGGAGAAGCAGTCTGTCTTTTGTGGTGTTTTGTAAAGCCAAGGCTGGAGGAGGTGAGTGAAGAGGTGCCCTGGTGCACACACTCCCAGCACAGCTCCAGCAGAGTTCTGGGCTAATCCTTCTGCTCCCAGAGGAGCTTCTGGGCACCTCCGTCCCTGGGAAACAAGCAGTGCCAGGGCTGGTGCCCCCTCCCTGCTCCATGGGCTACTAAACACCTACTGCATTACCTCAATACAGTGAACAGGCAAGGAAGAGTTGCCTTGGGACAGCTTTAGGTGACCCTGAATCCTGCTCCTGTCAGAAACCTTACAGAATTTAACAACAACACTTGTTTTTCCCGTGACGTCTACTGGATTGTTTGCAAAGTCAAAAATATTCTCTACTAAAACCACAGAGTTTCCTTGAAATGATTTCTCCAGTGTTTGATATCTTGCTTCCATCCAGGTAAAACGCCACAGGGGTGTGTGAGGGCAGGGATGGGGAGGTGAACCAGGGCTGTCCCTGTGACCTGCAATCAGAGGAGTCCCACAGAAATTCAGAGCCCCCCACACCTGCACATTTCCCCACTGCCTCTGGCAGGGAGGAACCCAACCCCTGAGTTATTGCTGCCAGCATCTACACTCAGCCACAGAACTAGCTCCCAGAAAAGCCATTTTCCCTTTCTTTCTAGCCTACATTTATGTTGTTTCCTCTCCCACAGCGCTGACCCACAGGTGTACCTCTCTCAGTTTTCCTGTTTTCTCCCACACTGTCATTCCCCCTCCTCCTCCCAGTTCTTCAGGCACTGGAGAGCATTATCTGTATCTGCAGCCTGTCACCTGTCTGGCTGATCCATATCCCACACAAACTCTTCTGCTGCTTTGCCCCGCTTTAGCGCATCTTTCAGCACTCCCTCCTCTTCCTTTGACACCCAGGTTTTGTTTTTTGGGGTTTTTTTCCATACTCAGCCTGGCATATTGGAAGCTTTGTGCCTCCTGCAGTGTGCCAGACATCTGCACCTTCCTCTTGCGGATCCTTCAGAATCTGTGTTGTCAACTCTTCCCCCACAAATCTCCTTTTGGAGCAGCCAAAAGCGGGGATGCTTTTGGGCAGTCCTGCAGGGAGCAGCGTGGGCGCACAGCCCACTCCCCCTGCCCACACAGTGCTGCCGCAGTGCCCTCCCCACCCCTGTACCTCAAATCACTTGCACCGAGAAAATCCTAACATTTAGTGCAGGCCAGCATTCCTGAGAGCAGGAAATCTCACCCTACAAGCTCACAGGAGTTCTGTGCTGCAGCTGATTGAGGGTGCTGCAAGTCCCTGTCCCCAGCACCAAGTTTCTCCAGCCTGGAGAGGAAAGTTCCAGGCTCCACAGACGAATGCGGTAACTTGCCCTACCAACTTTGACACAAAAAGCTGCTCTGCAGAACTTAAATATTCCAGTAAAACATTCTGGGATGGGAGCAGAAAGGGACCTTTATGGGCATTTAGTCAGTGGAACCTCTCTGGTGCTCTTCTGGGATCAGAGTATCCCATCAGACTGACTGGCAGGAAAAATAACAACTCCTCCCTCATCCCTACAGGTACAGCAAAAAGGGAACTGCCCTCACGATGTATGGCTTGCTTGGAATTATTTCCTGCAGGTCAACGAACTGCAGGAGCCAGTGCTTTAGACTTTGATTGTCGAGGAATGTACAGCAAGTGACACCAGTAAATTCTAATTCCCACCCCTCCCTGTGTGCCCCTGGGAACGTCCCAGCCCATTAAATGTCAGGCTCTGTTTGTCCTTGCCTGCTGTGGCTGCCCGAATCTCACACTCAGGCTGGGCCAGCCCTTGCACAACAACCTCTCTCATTGTTTTAAAGGACAGTTTTTTCTTCTGATTCTGCCTCCTTTTTTTTTTTTTTTAATGGGAAAGAAATAAAAACTCTGACGATTAAACCAGGACAAGCTGAAGCACGTGAAGTGATGTCCCTAGTCAGGCAGAACCTGGAATGCTAGAAAGAAAAGCCTGTTTGCTCCTGTGGGACACACGTGGGGATGGCAGTAGCTCTGTGCAGCCCTGGGCTGCTGCACCTCTTGCTGGCATTTCTATCCCTGCACTCACAAGCCCAACAGGGGAGTGCCTTTGGTTTTAGTGCTCCCAGCAAGTGGAAACCAGAGAGGCTGGCAGATTTCAGGGTCCAAGGCTCGTGCCGAGCTCTGCCTCCCCGTCCCCGGTACCTGCTTGAGGATTTCTGCCGCCGTCTCGTGCGAGCAGTCGAATATCACATAGAACTCCTTGCCCTTCTTCATCTCCTTCAGCAGAGGCCGGGCATCCTTGTTCCCAGAGGGCAGCTGGCGGATTTTGATTTTAATGTTGTATCTGGAAGGGGCTTTGATGAGCTCCTGCAGGCGAATTAGACCTGAAGAATGACAGGCAATGATACAATCACCATCCTGTGCCATGAGGACCTACTGTCAGTTGAACAGGGTCTCTCACACTCCACACTCCCTAAGGGTAATTGCTAGTTCCATATTTGCCAGCCTCCTAGCTCATATTACTAAAGCTTTTCATTCCCATGTTTATACTTGGCTTCCACATCTAAATATTTTGGAAGGTGTTTTTAACTGGTTGACTACAGGATATGTTTGCACTGATGAAATACAATATAAACATGCTCTAGTATGTTCAAATTGAGACACGAAAAGCACATAAGCCTTCTTCCTTGGCAGCTCATTATTATTCCAATACTAAGCAGCAAGAAGATAAAACTGAGGAAACCTCCTCCTAACTTTCCTGCCTGATGTTGCTCAGCAGCTGTGAGATCTTTTAGAATGTTTTGAGATCCAGCTCTACGTCCTCAAACACAGAAGGTGATTTCTCAAACTCTGTGTTCAGCTGGCACAGCTTTACACACCTCAGCTGAAGTCAGTGGAGCTCAGCCAGAGCCTTGTCCAAGTGTTTAAACACAGTGCAGTTCCACTGGCTAATTCAGCACTCCTGTGCAATTTGCACTGCCTCCAGAACCTAGGCAAGATAGTTAAGAGCTCTTTGAGGTGTGTGATTACAGCCTCTCATTATCCATGAATGCAATTCACCCACAAAAATATTCCTGATCTCCTGCTGAGGGAAAGTAAAAGGCTGCCTTGAAAATATGCATAAAGAGAGAGAACGCAGGCAAGGAGCACTTCTTGAACAAAAATCAAACAAACTATTAAAATGAAGGAACTCCTGCCTCTCCTGCTGGGATAATATTTGTGTGGGGTGTGAATGCCCCTGGCTGAATGGCACATTCAAGGCAAGACAAAGCTCCCTCCTCCCTCTGAGGCTCACAGGCCTTGCTGAGTCCAGGACTGTTGGCTTGCACTCGTGTACTGCCAAAGTGCTTGGGGAAGAGCTGCTCTCGCCCCGCCTGCAGGGCCGGGGCTGTTCCTCGCAGGTTTGCAAGTGTCAACAATCAATAGAGAACATTCAACGTTATGAGCATTCAGCTGGAAACGCCGCACATGCCGGGAGCTGGGAGCCAGCTGGGGAATGGGGAACCACTGGAGCTGATCATGATGGGAATGGGCTCCCAGCACTCACTGGCGAGGGGCTGGTGTCACCTGGCTGGGAAAGCGCAGCCCGGGTGTGCCAAGGGCTCACTCCTGCCTGCAGTGCCCTGGGACGGCAGCTCCAAGAGGGAAAACTGAGATCTGGGAGCAGGAGCCCGGCATTGAGGGAAGCCTTCCTCTCATCCACGCCTCGCACTGAGAACTGGTGTTTCTCTTCCTAGCAACAGAAAGTACTTGAGTGCAAGTGTGGTGAAAAGCAAAAGGAACGAAGGATTTGCCAACCCTCCTCCCTCTCCTTTTAGGGGGCAGGAATTACTGTGTGCCTTAAAATATCTCCTTAGGTCACATCAGACTGGGACCTTGCACTGCCCAACGCTGCCTGCTGCCACACGAAGTGGAGATGGAGCCCAGGTGTGGGGTCCTGGAGAAGCCAGAGCAGCACTGGAAAGAACTGCAGCTATTTTTCCAGAGGACATGGCAAAAACCTGACCCCCTGAACCCATCCAGTGCCACCCCCTGCCCTGGGCAGGGACACCTCCCATGAGACCAGGGCGCTCTGAGCCCTGTCCAATCTGGCCAAGGAGTTTTTATTTCTTGTGGTGCAACGATGTCAAACATGAGGGATGAGAAATAAAAGAGCTTGAGTTAACTGGCATCACTCTAACCCCAAATCCAAGGATTATTTATACTGATCAAAGCTGACATGTTTACTTTCCTGACTCCGAGTTAATAAGATGATTGATGATTAATTTACTTTGTAAATGCCTCTGCAAATGAAATCTCTTTAATATCAGGCATTTTTGTAACTGAGCAGGTACACAGCATTTGGTATTTTGGAATGCCAATTTGGTCATGGGGTGGGCTGGAAAAGACCTCTCCTTGTTTCTATTCTGTCTAGAAGATTTATCTAGGAGCTACTGGAGAACGTCCAGCAGGGGCCACAAAGATGATGAGGGGTCTGGAGCATCTTTCTTGTGAGGAGAGGCTGTGGGAGCTGGGCCTGGTCACTCTGGAGAAGGGAAGGCTGAGAGGGAATCCCATCAATCCATACAAATATCCCATCAATCCATACAAACATCCCATCAATAAACACAAATGTCCCTTCAATCCACACAAATACCCCATCAATCCACACAAATGTCCCCTCAATCCACACAAATGTCCCCAGGGGCTGTCAGAGGATGGTGCCAGACTCTGCTCAGTGGTGCCAGTGACAGGATGAGGAGCAATGGCCATGAACTGAAACACAACAATTCCACCTCAACCTGAGGAAGGATTTCTGTCCGTGGAGGGGGCAGAGCCCTGGAACAGCTGCCCAGGGAGGGCGTGGGGTCTCCATCTCTGGAGACATCCCAAACCCACCTGGAGAGTTCTGTGTCACCTGCTCCATGGCAGGGGGGTTGGACTGGGTTATCTCCAGATTCTGGGATTCTGGGATTCTGTGACCAGTTTGAAGCTGTGTTATGGTTCCACAACCAGGAAGCAAAATGGGATTGAATATTCAAACCCCAGGAGCTCCTTCCCAAGGTCTGGTGAAGTGAGCAGCTTTCCAAAAGCCATGGCAGCAGCAGGACAGGGGTTTTTCTCCTGTAACCCAGGAGAACTGCTGAGGGCATGGCAGAGTGAGCTTCCCCAGGATGTCATGTCTGTACTGACAGCAGCACAGGCCCTGTGGCCCAGCACCACTCACCCGTGCTGTCCTCGTACACCACAGTGACGATTTTCCAGTTGTAGTAGAGCACGAGGTCCAGCACGGCCCTGCTGATGGCGGCGTAGTCGGGGTACAGGTTGATGTAGAAGGCATCCCTGTTGTCCACGGTGGGGTGCTTCCAGCGGGTCTGGATGTGCGGCACCTCCAGGGCGTTGCAGATGGACTGCACGGCGCTGACGGACGAGCTGTGTGCCGGCCCGAACAGCGCGGCCACGCCCAGGGCCAGCTGGTCACAGGCTGAGGGGACAAGAAGCTCTGAGCTGGCAACAGCAAGGGACTTGTGAGATGCTCATGGAGAGCTTTTATCCTCCATCCATCCCCATAATTTCAAAGTGAGAATGGGGAACTGCGTTGCCTCAGACCCACTGAGAGATGCGCCAGTGGTTCCTGAGGCATTTAGAGGTGATTTGGAGGGTAAAGAGAGTGGCTGAGGGAGCTGGGGAAGGGGCTCAGCCTGGAGAAAAGGAGGCTCAGGGGGGACCTTGTGGCTCTGCACAACTCCCTGACAGGAGGGGGCAGCCGGGGGGGTCGGGCTCTGCTCCCAGGGAACAGGGACAGGAGGAGAGGGAACGGCCTCAGGCTGGGCCAGGGGAGGGTTAGATTGCATGTCACGAGAATTTCCCCATGGAAAAGGCTGTTAAGCATTGGCAGGGGCTGCCCAGGGAGGTTTGGAGTCCCCATCCCTGGAGGTGTCCAAGGAATTCCTGGACGTGGCACTCAGCGCTCTGGGCTGGGGACAAGGTGGGCTTCGGGCACAGCTTGGCCTCGATGGGCTCAGAGACCTTTTCCAACCTCAGTGATTCTGGTTTGATTGAGGTTCTGTAAATGGCTTTACTGGTCAGCATTGTATCCTAGACCCTGTTGCTACAAATGAAACCTTCTCTGCTCGTTACCTTGCAGACCACATGGATTCCTGAACTGCCTTTCTCAGAACAGCTTTACCCTGGAGGAACCAGGAGCTCTGTGGCTGCCAAAGGAACGTCACAGCAATGAGGTTCCATGGCAGAGTGCCATGGAAATACGTCCCTGGGTCCCCCTGGGACTGGCACCTTGCTACCTGTGTGAGCTGCTCTAATTTCAGGCTGCTGCAGGAACACAGGTGGCAAAGGGCACCATGGCTCACTGCTCTCCATAATCTGTGTTTACAAAGCAGGCAGTAAAGCCTAAAGCCCTCAGTAACAGCACAGGGAAATAAAGAACCGACACACACTGACGTTTTTACACCCCTCCAAATCAGCCAAATACATCAGCAAAGGTTTCCTTCTCCTTGTGCCCGTGTCTCAGCCCAAAGAGCCCTGCCTGGAGCTGTCTTTGCATTTTTCTTTCTCTCCCGTGTCTTTGCAGGCTGACAGACAGGAGATGAAGTAATATCAGTTATTTCTGTCCATTGGTAAAATTTACTGCCAATGTTTTTAACAAGGCTCCTGACAGGGACAAAGCCCGGCACTGAGCTGCAGTGCTGCTTTCTTTGTGAGGCTGGGAAATTACTGGGAAATCAGAAATTGCTCTGATTGAGTGAAATATTAAATACACCAACTTCCACAATCAGCTGAGATCCTTTAAATGCATATTTAGCTCTCTGACTGTAATAGAATATGACCGAAAATCAATTATTTTCTGTTTCCATTCTACAAATGAGTGTTTTACAGGCAGCATAAAGCGCACAGGCTTTCCAGGTTTAATTCACAAGCCTTTCTAAAGGATCACAGGTTTTAATGTGCAAATTGCATAAATAACTTCAATAATTTATGATGAGAAGAAATTACTGCTGTCTGTGTGAGTTTCTTGCATGTAGATTGACAACTTCCTACACATTAAATGGAGAAGGAACCTTCACAACAGGCACAGAAGAGGTTCTCACTCTACAGGGAATCTAGAATACTGTATCAGCCTGGATTATATGGATTATAAATCCACCACTCTTGAGATTCAATAGCATATAGCTCCATCATATATGTGACAACTGAAAAAGAACGCAATAAATGCAATTTAAAGCTCTTTTTGACATTCTTTGAAAGCATTCTCCTTTTCCCCACTCTTACTAAGAAACTGAAGTACCAGAGGAAAATTTGTTGTGTAGATGTTTGAAAGGTGACAGCTCACCAGCTTGAGTTCTAAAGTGAGGTGTCTTTATTTTCAAGCCTTTTAGCAAATCCAGATCCAGGAATTGGGCTGCTCTTTATAACATTTTATCAAACTTCAGGCTTGCCTCCTAGAGGCCGAGGAACACATGGAGGTTAAGGAAAGTCGTGACTTTTTACCCCTCTCAGTTTTGGCCTGCAAGTCAATTTGAAGGGAGCAAACTGGGCCATAATTTTCCTTCTCAGGAAAAAAAAAGAAGAGGCAAAAAATTCCAAACTTGACCACTGCAATTCCTACAGTTGTTTATAACAGAGAAACTTATTTCTGTCTCTAGGCCACTGAGCATTAACATTTCAGGGCAGGGAGGCTACTGGCCTCTGGTCTTCAAAGTGCAGTGGAAATAATTTACCAGTAATGGGTATCTGTGCTAATTATGGGTTGTGACATCCCACTGTGCTTCCTGTGAGTCCGTGACCATTTTTCTGCAGAATTCCAGGTGGCAAATCTATGTTTTGGAAAGAAGAATGCCTTGGACTTGTCACCTGCCATCTGTGGCTCTTAGCATGCCGACAGGACATAGGGGTTTATTCAGAAAGCACAGGACAGGTCCAAGCCCAGCTTGATTCTTAGCTGAAACACCTTGGAAAGATTAGTTTTATGTTCCTGTTGGTGCACATGATACAAGCAGAGCAGAAAAGGAGATCAGGCTGGGGAAAGGTATGGGGTACAAGCCATGTATGTAACAGACACAGTAATTGAGATAATTACCTCTTCTCGAGGCCTCAAAGCTATCGAAAAGGTTAATTCTCTGGATGTCATAGGTTAATGTGGTATTAGGCATCAGTGTTCTGTTTCTATTAATGTTGGTGACAGCAAACTTGAAAGCCAATTCTTCAATATTAACAGGTTCATTTTCCACAGTTTCGAATATCCCTCCTGTTGGAACAGAGATAAATGAGAAGGATTATTCACCTCTTAATCGCCGCCCATAAAGAGAGAAAAATAAATTATGAGCAATAGTTTCCGAGCCTTCACCAAGGCAAACCCGATGGCTCTTCAAAGCACTGCAGCAGGAGCACAGTGGATCATTAGTTTTTATCTGCAGTGGCACTGGGGTTAACTCAATGTTATGAATGTTGCTCCACAAACAGCTGGGGAAGCCGACGCGTGTTTGTTATCCAGCCTTTTCAGAGGAACACTTTAAATGCTTGTGAAAGCTTCTGTCCAGCTCCTTTCTAGTGAAAGTAGGGATGGACATGGGCCTTGTTCCCCCTGCTCCAGTCTAATCTACATTTGGAGATGAAACTTGGACGTGTGGATGTGTTCTGAAGCGTTTCTGCACATCCTGGCAGCACGAGATGCACTGAGGAGTTTGAGAGCACACGGGCTGGGAGCCTCCCCTCGAGCTCTGTGTTTCCTCTGGTTTGTCAAAAACCTCAGGCAGGGCTGTTGGTCATTCCTCAGTTCGCTCAGGGGCAGGGGAATAGTTTTGCTTTCCAAAAGAGGACTGTAAATAACCAACCCGAATTTTGGAAGCGTAATGAACTTCCCTGGAGTGTATCCTGGGATGGGGAAGGTGTCTCAAGGCCACAGCCTGTCCCAGTACACTGGGATGTCTGCTCCCTCCAGCCTCTAGAGTCTTTATTATGCCAGCAGCACATTCCCACTGTCCAGGGGCACTGGGATTTGAGGAACACACAGCAAACACAGCTAATTAAAAAAAAAAATAGCTCCTCTAAACAGCAATCTCCAGCTTCAGTGCTTGATTTTGCAAGTATAATTTACTCATTTAGTGCAAGTCACTAGAGAATACTTTGGATTTCTCACTTACGTATTTCCCCATTTCCCCAAGTGAAATTTGAGGCCCCTCTCTTTGTAATTCCTGGCCATCTGAATGCATTCAGCTCATGAGCTGCAATTCCTGCAGTTTTGATGTCACCCATGTAGGAATAGTGCAGTCATTAGCTGACCATCACAAACGGGAACACGCTGGAATTAAAACCTGGTTTGAATTTTAATCCAGCAATGAAAACACTGGAGTTTACCAACCCCAGCCTGGTAAAATTATCCCTGGCTCCTCTGGAATAAACAGCATTATTTTATCTCTTGAACCCACATAGAGCAATGCCTTGATGTGGCTTAAGCAATCTGCCAACTTCAGCAATTTTCTTCTTCACTCCATGGATTTCTCATGCAAAATGTGCAGGTATCAGAACCTTAGAGACTTCTTCCCTCTCCCTCAGAAAACATCCAAGTGATTACAAAAGAGTGTGATACACAAAAAACAGCCCAAAAAAAGGCCTAAGTGCAGGATTTGGAGCCAAAACATCGAGTGGAATGCTAAAAGCCAGCAGGATTTTCCAGAGCTGCAAACTCCAGGTGACTTGAAGGGAAAAAGTCTAAAGCCTGTCCTTTCAGCTCCAATCCTGTAATTCCTCATCCCAGTGATGATCCCAGCAAGTTTAGTGGTTAAATTCAATTCTCTTTCCCTCATTTCACCCGAGGAAGACAATTCTTCTCAGTCAGCTGCAATGCCAGCCTGGGCTTGGGCCAGAAAGTCCCACTGCTGAGTTTTCCTTGAATCCCTGCTGGAAGCAGCAGAGCATTGCTCCATCAGGGAAGCTGGATGTCACGGGTACAAGGGATAGCCTGAGCTAACCTGGAAATAAGCGTGTCCACAATCCCTCCCCACTTCCAATAGGATGAGTATTTTGCCATTTGAACTTGGCAAAAAATCCCCTCCACCTCAGAAATTACTACTGCGCATTCCATCCCTTTCTGCTTTTTTTTTTTAATTAATTAAAACGACATCATCCAACCGCCCTTGAGGCAACCTTCATACCTGGATGTACACAAGCACTTCCTCATCTAGGGCCAGAACTATTTCCAGCCCTCTAATCAGCTGCCTATTAAATGAAGATTAATTTTAATTGCCGTATAACCAGGAACTATTTATACTTCATTAGCAGAATTCCGCAGGATTTTTCCTTTTGGAAAAGAGTAAAAGCTCACTGGGCAGCAGGAGGGCGGGGAGGGAAAGGAGGAGTGATGGAAAGAGAGGAAGTTTTGTGTGGATGCGTTTTCTGAGCAAACTTTTTAAAACTCTGCACTATCAACACACTTCCAGGTTCCTTTTGCACATATTAATGGAGCAGGAAAGCACTCACAGGAACTCAGATTGCAGGCTTGATTTGCTGGTGAGATACCCCGGATAAAATATGGAATCCCAGACTGGTGTGGGTTGGAAGGGGCCTTAAAGTTTACCTCACCCCACCCTCTGCCATGGACAAAGCCCATGAGGGAGTTTATGGAGGCAACAATTCCTTACTGCGCCCGAGCTGGGGGATATTGCATTAAAAACACTGGGACTGCGCCTATCTGAGCTTGATTCTTCTGTTCAGGCCTGTTTGTGTAAAAAGGAGTTGAATTACTCGATGAATCTGCATCACAAACAAGCTGTGCTGTAGTGTTTTCATCCATACATCCCTAATGAAATCCAGCAGTTCCATAAATAGCCTCTTCTTCTTCTGCTGGTGACTGACAGCCAAGCTCAGAATTTATTGTAAGGTCCAGGTTAAAAGAAAAGTGGCAGAGTAAGTGACAAGTTTGATGAAGAAGCAGTTTGTCAGATGATTCATTTAAATAAAGTAATTACTGTACAGCATTTTAAAAACAAATTAACCACAGCATTATACAAGGGAAGGAAGGAAGAAGAAATCGATGTTAACTCAAGATATAAATGATGTTCCAGGAATGAAGCTGTTACTGCTGAGCATGAAAACAAGCACTGGCTTTCATGTTGGGCTGCTGGTAGCACTTAGGTGGGAAAAATTGTAAATTTTGGAGTCCTCCCTTTCAGTTCCCTCCTCCCTCAGTCAGAGAGTGAATCCTCCACAGCAAACCGAAGGCTGCTGAGTCCTGGTCAGTGGCAGACCTGAATTTTCACTTGCAGCACTTCATTTGTAACGTGATTTCTTCAAGGATGAAGTAAAAAACCCAGTATCTGCCCCTCCTTGGAATTTAGCAGTGGAAGGTAAGAGGGAATGACAGCCTGGGTGCAGCTGCTCTGCCAAAGGGGGCTGTGCCACGTCAGTGAGTCAAAGTGACAGACGGGGCAAAGCATCAGCTCCATTCACTCTCTGAGCACAAACACAGCCCACAGCAAGGAAAATGTCACAACTACACAGCACACTTCAGCAGGCACACCTGGAAAAGCTCCCCCAGCCCTCCCAGGCAAGCAAATATTTCCATTTCAAGGGGTCAGCAGGGACTGAGGGAGTTTCGGTAAAGGTCAGGGCTGAATCCATTCCCAGAGGGGGATATTACAGTTTATGACTCTTTCTAGTTGAGGATAAACCCCTGTTTCTACAGGGCTGATGCCCAGATTGCCTGTCCTGGCTCAAAGGAGGAATTTTCCCAGGCTGAGTGCCAGCTGTGCAGCTGGGGAGGTGCAGGGACACAGGATAACACATGGAATAGCGATGTGGAAGCACAGGGACTGTGGGATGCTGCTCCATCCCTGAGCTGGGAGCCACTGACAGCTCCCAAAGGCAGCCCAGGGCCGTCACAGGCAGGGGATGTGCTAGCAGGGCTTCCAGAAGCATCTGAACATCCATTTCCTGCAGGGATTCCTGCTCGGAGAAGCCTCCCCTCCCTTCCACAGTGAGCCCCAGGAGGTCCACGAGAGCTCATTAAAAGCCACCTGTCAGTCACTGAAGGGAAAGGAGAGCTGAAATCCTGATGACGGTGAGCTCTGTGCCACTGCTTTCCCCAAAGAGAAGCTGTTGCTGGTGACAGGTTAATGTGGGGGATTCATGAAGCTCTTTGAGAGGGATATGGATTCCATGGGGGTCTGGATCACACACACTCAGTGGGGCTGAAGGCTCAAAAAGGAGCAGGGCACAGCAAAACAGTGCTGAGGAAGATTATTTCCTCCAGATAATTCCCTCTGACAGAGTTCCACTTGGACTGAAAGCATCTGCTGCTGGGAACCCCCTCCAAGCAAATTTTCCCATCCTTACCTCTTAGCAAAGGACAGATTCTCCTGTGCCACGTGGTGTCCAGCTGGGAGCCAGTGCCTGTGCACTCACCACGCTCATCTCCCCAGAGGAGAATCAAAGAAGGTATTGCTCACAGTTTAGCAGCACCTTCCTTTGAAAAGTTACCTCTCTGGCAGTGTAAGGTTATCCAGAAACTGGCTGTTGCCTCTCATTTAGACAGGACCCATACACGGCTCTGTTACGTGGATGAGCATTAAGAGTTTCTCAGGAAGAATGGGGAACAACCTCAGTCCTGTCACAAGCAGTAATTGCAATTTGCATTTGCACATCCTGCAGGCTGCAGCGGGTTTGCTCCCCGAGGTTCTCATGGAACTGGGGCCGTGTTTGGCTGGCAGAACCCACCCTGAGCCCATCAGCATTCCGTGCACGGGGGGGCTGAGCCTGCAGCAGCCCTCGGAGTGAGGAGCTGTTGTCATCCTCATTTTACACACAGCGGAGCTGGGAGCCACGTTCCCACCGCCATTCCCTCTCCAATCTGTTCAAAAGCTGCTTTGGAAGCCTTCCATGCATTGTGCTCTGTTCCAGCCTGTTCCCACCCTCTTGGCCCTACCTTGGCATCGATCATCCCTGCACTGGCCAGCCTGGGTCCCGGCCAGCCTGCCCCCAGCTCTCCTCCTCAGTGCTCCATCCTGCCAGATGTCACTGCCATGCCCTGCCTCTGCCAGCTCCGGGATCACTTCCCCTCTGTAACTCAGCACCCAGCTGTGGGCTCCTGCTTTTAGGCTGCACTCAAACACAGCTCCAAGCCCCTGCCCTTGCCCTCCCTGCCCTTTCCCCTCCTTGTTCTCAGCCATCAGAATCTCGAAGAAAAGATGGTGAGCACGGAAAGGCAAATACCCCACTCTGGAACCTCCCTGGATTTCTGCCTTCTTCACACCACGTCTGCAGCTATTTGCTCCCTGTCTCTGTAGATTGAAAGCTTCTCAAGACTGTAAGAAATTTTCAGCCAAACAGAATAATTTTTAAAATGTAATAAATGCAGGGCTGGCTCTGGGGTTGGGGTGATGGTTTAATTCTCAGTCATCTCTGAGTCAGGGTTGATGGTTTAATTCTCCTTTCAGTGGCTGTGGGGAGCTGAAACCTGGGACAGGCTCAGGACTCAAACCCTGACCAAGGGAGGGGATGAGCCCCAAGTGTCAAACTCAGCAAATGGGATTTTTTTTAAGAAGACTAGGCTTGTTTATAGCAAGGTCACTGCCTATTTGACAAGCTGGGTATCTCCTCTGTTCCAAACTGCCTATCCAACATCCAGCTCTGTGGTTTTATTCCAGCTGCTTTGGTGAAGGTTTTGCTCCCAGCTGTAACAAGGCTGCTCAAAATTTGCTTGATTTTCTGCTGAACTCTCAGGGGGACTCGGCCTTTCTGCCCTTTTCATGCAGCATGGCTGGTGCTTAACAACCAGTGATGAAACTGCTACAAATCCCACTCTGGCCTCAGACACGGCAGGCTCTGCGGCTGCCCGAGGGCTGCAGCCCCTCACGAGGGGTCTGAACCCATCACCCAGCACTGAGGACAGAAAAAAGGGCTCAATAAAAATGGTACAGCATTTCTCCACCCAAAACATCCCCTGTGAGAGCCAGGGCAGCTTTTTATAATTATCTGCACTCCAGAAAGGTGCATTCAGCCCTGACTTGATCCTTTGGAAAGTAGAGGGATAAAAATACTTGTGTGTCTGTATAGATAGAGAAAGTTGAGCTTATTAAGATACAAGGATCTGCCTTTTCCAATGGGAATTATTTCACTTCAGCTTGCAAGTGGAGATATTTCCCAAAGGCACAATTGGCATGATTGATGTCACAGAATTTCTAACTAATGAACTTTTTCCTTTTTATTAACAGGGAAAAAATCTGGTTGACCTGATTTAGGTATCTCTTGCAACACCAGGCAGCAACTAAAGCATCGTTTTCGAGGTGCAAGCTCTCGATTTGGTAGAAGTTTTAAAACTGTGTCCTCGCTCCTTTATTTTTTTATATTTCCCTCTGCCTGCACTATGTCATGGCTTGTGGGCTGTTCCAAACACTTCTCCCGATTCCAGCAGGGTTTGATCAAATTCCCTCACGGCTGAGCATTCCTCCCACCATGCTGTAACAACTTAAACAGTCCCACTGGAAAAGAAACTTACTTTCTCCTGTCTTTTTAAATCTTTCAGAGCCCTGCTTCACAGATCTGCTTCTCCTCAGTGTCTGAGTCAGAGGATTTCCCTCTGAGACACCCAGACATCCTGACACCTTAATTGCTGATCATGGGCAGGACTGCAGGGTGCTGCTGGAAATGGAGAGGCAACAGGAAAGCAGAGAGGAAGGAACAATCACAGGAAAAAAAAAAATCAATGCTTATATTGAGGAGTAAAGGAAGGGAAAAGAATTTGACAGAAATAAAAAGCAGAGGAGGAGAGAGGACAGCAAGCTGGTGGGATGAAGACCGACAGACTGATGGCACTGAGCTGCAGGCATTGCTGGAATTTTTATTTACTGCTTTTATCTGAGTCCATTTATCACGTATTCAATTGCTTACAAATATAGTGAGAAGTTTTGGCAGATTGTACCTTACACTTGAGGAAAGCTCAAACCAAACGAAGCCTTCGAGCCCCCACCTAAAACAACAGCAAGGACAATAGAATTCAGAGGGGTTTTGCTGCCTGATTTTACACAGGCACCTGGTTTAACCAGGAGGGTATCTGTGCAAAAAGTGCTTTACACTGTCCTCTGCTGCAAGAGGTGACATTCACAGAAAGCAGCAATAAATACAGGGTGTTCTGCACTCTGACAGCAGCCGACCCTTGGGAACAGAAACATTCACTCGACTGAGCCCTGGGAAGTTACTCCAGAGAGGAGCCCTGAGGGGAGAGAAGATGGCCCCACTGCAGAGCAGCGTGAGTTTCATTTGCGATGGAACTGCTTCAGGATGAGCCATTTTTCTCCAGCTGTTAGCCAGGAATAGAAAGGCATTTCAAAATCCAAGACAATGCTTTGAAATGAGCGCCATTTAGCAAACAGTGTTTTTGTGCATAAATGTCAGGGTTATATCTTTAAAAATGACACAGTCTGTCTTTTCCTGAGTGCCCATTAAGCGCTATTATCTCTAAGATGCTTAGGAACATAAGGTCTTTATTAAAGCTGAAGAAATCCGAGTTTATCCTGAAAAAGCATGGATAAAATCAGATCACAGACTGTCCCAAAGTACATCCCTTCCAGAGAGGAGGTGCTGGACACAGGTCAAAGTTGGCAGGGAGGACATTTTAAGCTCTAACTTTAGTCTTTGGCTGTTCTCTTTCGGCATTCCAGCTGCTGCAGTTGCCCTGAAGGCAGAGCTGTCTGTCCAGCCAGGAATGATGGACATGGGGATGCCTGGAAGCCCCAGAGCTGCAGCAGATCCCCCATTTGGAAACTGCTGGGCCCACTTTGCACTTTGAACCGTGCAAAAAATGGTGTCCTGATCGAGAGTTAAAACATTAAGGATCGCAAACGACAGCAGCTCCTGCTGTCACACCCTCTGCACGAGGCCATGGGGAATTTTGGCTTTGCCTTCCATCCCAAATGCAACAATTGCTGATGGCAGATTTCTCTGAGGCTGGAGTTGCTCCTCTCACGCTGGAGAAAAGGCTTAAAATCATTCAGCTAAACTGGAGAGGACTTTGCCTGGGACTGCCCCCATCCTTCCTTCTCCCCAGATCATGCCAGGCCTGGCATTAAGGAGGGATAAACCTGAAGTTTAAAAATAAAAACTGCAAAGAGACATAAGTGATTCGATTGATTTTCATTATAAGAAACAAATTCCCCCCCTTTAGCTTCTCTTGGCACAGAGGAAGGAGATAAACCCAAATGTTACCAGGTTTCCCACTGGATCCATGGTTTTGATTCTCCTGAAGCTCCAGACACACATTTGGGGTGGGAAACTCCATGGTTTGGGAGCCATGAGGAAACGGGCAGGTTTTGCTCAGGATTTCCTTTGAACCTTCCAGCAGCATATTGTCCCATGCTGCTGCATTGTTCTGCCTCCCTTTAACTGGCGTTCATGCAGTTTCATCCTTAAACCCTCAGGTATCAGGAAGGAACACAGAGAAAATGGGCTGCCATTTTCCTAAGCAGGGCATTATTTATCTTGCAGCCTCGGCAGCAGCCAGTTTTAAGAAAACCAAGGTACATTTTCGGTCCTGGGAAGTGTAATGTCTGAGGAGCTCATCTGAGATGATGCTCTTAAGGGCGGGGGGTGCAGATTTTGCCACAGATCCAGTCTTATGAGTAATGTTTAATCAGCACCTGTGCTTTGAGCTGCCACATTTCCTCATAGTAATGATCTTGAAAAGACACTTACTGGAGGTGCCTGCAGTTTAAAGCTTTCTTGGTAATTATCAATCTGGAACATTTCTATTCCTCAATCTACTGAGGGCCATTTGAGTCTGAAAAATGTCTTATTCACTGTCTACATTTGCAAATATTAAAGCACCAAGTGTAAACAAAACACGGCTGCACCTGATGACAACTTTACATCAAGTGCTAAATTATACAACTCCAAGAGAAATATGGAATGGGAACCCAAACAACTCTAGGAACACTTCCTTCTTGTAGTGCTTCCCTCAGAAAAGAACTCAGAATCAGAGAATCCCATTCCATCCCCAGCCATGGGCAGGGACACCTTCCACTACCCCAGGCTGCTCCAAGCCCCAATGTCCAGCCTGGCCTTGGGCACCTCCAGGGATCCAGGAGCAGCCACAGCTTCTCTGGGCACCCTGTGCCAGGGCTTCGAGAGGCTCCTGCTCAAATCACTCAGGGGAGCTGTAAAAAGTGGGATCTTTTAGCAGAGACACTTTCATACTGCGCAGGCAAATTTGGGGATGCCTGAGGCAGCAATGTTATATGCAGATAAATCCCAACCGCGAAATGTTCGACATTTGCACCGTGTGTGTGTACACAGAACTGTCCTTCACCAGGAATCACACTCAGATTGAGACATTCCACTGCAACAGCTTCACTGGGAACAGCTTCACTGGGAACAGCTTCAGCAGGAATTACTGATGCTAAATAGAGGTGGCACTTATAGTTATTACATTCGTTACGTAAAAGGTATTCTTAGTTGTAATTATTACACTTATTGATAGGGAAGTTAGATATGTACTTTGGAAAAAAAAGGCAGGAAAATTTGATCCTGGATAATTTTACCCAGGGGTTAAAACAGTATTTAAACAATTAATTAAAAAATAAAATAAAGAAAAAGACAATTATCTGAAAAACTGGATGCAACATTTCCAGGCTCCACGAGGTGAATATCTGAGTTACTAAATTGTTACTCATATTCTTAAAAGGTGAAAGCTGATGCTACTGGGCATAAATATTATGGAGTTTTTTTAGCCTTATAGCTTCATTGTAAGAAAGAAATTTCCATCAAAAGTCCATGAAATAACCTTGCCATGAAGAGGAAACTGTAATTAGTACAGTGTGTAAAGATGGCTTCAATTCAATTAAGTATTTCCATAATTGATGAAACAAATGATGGCCAACGTGTTACTACCAATCTCCTGTCTGAACAACTTAAATTTCAAAACAAAATTAAAAATTCAGCTGAAGGAGACACTTGATATTTTTCCTTGCTCAGTTTTCCTCTGTGTGTGTGTGAGATTTCCCACTCAGGGTATTCCATGATCCTGTGATTCCACATTTGATCAGGTTTACACTTTCGGGGAACTGGATTTTAAGTCTGTTCAAAGTGGCACCGAGGCCAATCTTTCCCTGAAAATCAACCCCACACACATTTTTAGCATTATTGTGTAGGCTCCCATAAATCCAGAGCTAAACAGGAAGCACAAAGAACACAGAGTTGTCTCTGGGTATTATTTCCCCTAACATGTAAAAAGGGTTTGTTTGTTTGTTTGTTTTTTCAAAACCAGGTCCAGTTTTAAACCCCAAATCCAGCAATGCTGCTCCTCACCAGGCTGCCAGCAACTCAAATCCACCCTGAAATTTGGGCCACAGTCAGGCAGAACTGACTGGGCTCACTTTTGGGGTAAGGGCATGAAATTCAGCTGCTTGTTTATGCTGGGAGGTCACTGTAGATCCTCCGATGCTCCTGCCCGCCCTGAAACTTCCCAAAATCCTAGTGCAGCAATAAATCCTGGCCAGGGAGCTCAGACAAGAGGGGGATGCTCCTGTGGGGCAGGGAAGCTCGTTGCACAGTTGCGTGTCACAGCACAGACAGAATTCTGTGCACTCAGTGACAACACCAGCCTTGCTCTCACTCTGTGTTTTCTGAGACACAGAACACTGAAAAATGGTCAAATTAACCAGGGCAATACATTCCCTATGTAAATGAAATGCTGTGTACACGGCTCTTCGGGTGATTGTGGCTCAGTACGTGACATATGTCTAATGATTTAGATTGGCTGCTGTTGAGGGGGATTTAATTTAAGGCACTTATGGCATTGGGCTCAAATTATTTGCAAGAGTTGATTGAAGCTTATGTTTTACCCTGCAGCTTGTGCTCAGCTGAGGATCATCCGCTGCCTACATCCCATTTATCTCCTGCAGGACCTCTGCTGTGGTCTCCTGCCACTCTTTTATGTCTCCATACAATCGTTCAACCACTTCCCGGAGCAATCAGAACCTGCTGTAAAATCGGATGCCGGAACAAAATCACCCAATCCTGGTATTTGATTTTTTTATTTATTTAATCATAACATCTTCAATTTTTAAAGCCACCTTGGCAACAGGTTTTGGATATCTGGTTCCCATGAGAATTAGGAAGAACTGGCCATCCAACCTCTCAAGAAGCTTTTCAGCTCTCCATTTCTCTGTGTCTCAGTGCTCATCAATGAGCTGCTGATTGAAGGAACCTATGGATTCAGAAGTGTCACCGCCAAATTTGGTGGCGGCCTAAGCTTGGTGTGAGGCTGCAGCTGCCAGGGCCCTTCCCTACCCCACCCCACAGTGTCCAGCAGCCATAAAAGCCCTGCAGCCCCCAGGCCCCCATCCCTGGCTGGAATGCCTGGGAGGGGAGTGCACGGCTCTCCCTGGAGCTGTCTGGGGCTGCAGGTGTGGTTTGATCCGATATAGAAAGGTATTCCATGAACTCCCCTGGCCTTTGGGCTGGCCCCAGCACTCCTGCTCTGGCCCCTGTTAACAGGAATGCTGGGGAAATCCAGGGGCAGGCGGGGAACGGGGAGAGCAGGTGGAGGTCAGTAGCAGAGGGAATGTGTCATTTCCCACAGCGCACTTCCAGCTGGCTTGGAAAAGGCTGAGGGCCACTGAAGCAGTGCTCATTTCATTATCAGAGAATCCCAGGATCACTGAGGCTGGAAAATCCCTCCAGGATCACCGAGTCCAATCTATGACCGATGCCCACCCTGTCCCCAGCCCAGAGCACTGAGTGCCATGTCCAGGCCTTCCTTGGACATCTCCAGGGATGGGGACTCCAAACCTCCCAAGAACCCTTTTTCTTATGAACCCAGCCCCCACAGAGGAGATCTGCACTCCTTCCTAGCCCAGGAACATTCTGAAACACTGTTTTTCCTGAGGGGAAGGGAGCCAGCTTGAGCTCTGTGCAGCATCAAAAGCCTCTTGCTCAGTGAAACCTGTACAGCAAACCACCTGGGGTTTAAGGGAGCATTAAATAGAAATCAGCTAAGTGGGTTTGAGAGCAGAACAAACACTAAGCTTCTTTAAATAAAAGAGTTAGAACATGGGAGTGTGAAATCTCACACTTCTCTCTGTGTGGATATCTTGTAAAACTTCATTCTGCTTCTCCTCTGCTCCCTAATGATTATTACATCTGCCTTGCACAAAATATGGAGTATTTCCTGAGACAAACCTTTGCCTTCATATCCACCGTAGCAAATGCCATCATTGAAATACTACATTGTTTCAGAGAAGGGAAGTGAGGGCACCCTTTAATTCACAGATGACACCAGCTGGGTGGGAGCATTGATCTGCTGGAGGGCAGGAAGACCTGCAGAGGGATAGGTTGGATATCAGGGAAATTTCTTCCCCAAAAGTGTGAGCAGAGGTAGACTGAAGGTCTGAATTCTAGAAAAGGCAGTAAAAGTACATTATTAGGCATTTAGAACTCATTTTTGTTCAATAAAGCTGCAGCAGGGAGCTGAGTTAGCTTATTAATACAAGAAATCGCTGTTGGTCCTTAACACATTTCGATCAATGTGTGAGAGCTGGCAAGAAGTGAAGAGCAGGAGAAAATTAAAAAGATCATTAAAAAGTTTCTGACTGACAAACTCCTGTTGCCCCAATCAACTGTTTATTTGTGCAGGTGTTTTCTGGTGAGCTCCTGGAGCATGACTGGGATCTTTTCAAAGGGGCGGAGATCTCTAAAATCTCCTTTTGTGGCAACGAGGCCCCTTTTAAACAGGAAAGGAGCCCAGATGGCACGGATTGGACGAGTCTGGGGGGAAAACCAGCAGAAAAGCAAAGCTTTTTTTAGCTGAGCTGCTAAAAGAAAATGCAGCTTCTCATTAGTGCAGGAATTGCTGCAGGACTCAGAGGCAGCAAACACTGCTGGACAAGCTTTTAGGAATAGGTGCCCAGGAATGCTGTTGAGAATTCCCAGCTCCCTGCAAGACCAGTGGGAAGGATAAATCACGAGGTGTGATTTGTAAAATGGCCAGTGGAAATGACCTGATGGACAGCTTCCTTGTTCAAGGCATTTTTTGGAAATCTAAATAAATAAATAAACAAATAAAAGAAATTACTCTCTTTCTCTGAAAGCCCCATGTTCACAAATATTTTTAGTGTGGAGGTTGTGCATTTTTTACACCAGGATGTAAAAATGAATTCCATGCTGCTCCTGCCCTGGAAGGAATGTTGCCACATGCCCTACCTAAACCCAAATGAACTTGGGAAATTGTGACATGGACTTTACCCAACCTTCCCCATGACATTCGTCAAATTAAACATTAAAAACCAGGAGGGTTGTACAATAGCAATGCAAACATAAATTAATTCATTTTCTCCCTCTTTTTTTCCCCCACTGAAAATGGAGAGATGTGAGAACCATCCTAAAACCAGTGGAATTTGCAAAAAAGAAAAAAAATTGTTTTCCACATTTCAAACCATTGGAGTATTGCTGATGTAGCCTTCCAGCAAAGAGGAAAAGGACATGGGGAAACCAATGGTTTGTCCTTTTATTTAAAACACAGCATGGCCTGGGCTTCCTTTGATGTTCTACCAGTGAGACTGTTTTTTCCTTAGCACATGAAATTATATTGTGGCACTAGGATGAAAAGCAGCACAGCTCAGCTAGAGGCTGTCTGGCTCCATCCAGAGTGCCAAACACATTTCTGGTGTTTTCTTTTTTGCTTTTAGGGAACATTTTCTGCTGGTTTTCTTAACACCTCTTAGACATCACTGGTTTAATAAAATCACCTAGTGTTCTGAAACATTTGGATAATGAATTGAGTGATGGAGCTGTCAGCTCTCTGCTGCTCAGCTGACCAGCTGTCACACCAAGGACTCTTTGGCAATTGGGAGATGTTGGGTTTGATGTTTAATTCCCTTATTTCATCAAAAGACTTTATTTGAAAAGAGTATTTGAATCATGCATGTGCTGGAGATGTTCCTTATATCTAAATCATCTGCGAGCAGCAATGGGGTTTTAAAGATTAAATCACTTAAAGATTTATTCTTTTTTAAAGAAATGAAGTTTTTCTTGGTGTGGGGACTTCTGTTATGAAAGTGCTTCCTTTGCATTATTGAGGCTTGGTGGTGATTAATCACAGATTTCCCCAGCCAGCAAAGCGCACCTTGTGCTGCGGAGGCTGGGACACAGCCCAGCCCCTGCTGGGCCCCCTGCCCTGCACAGCGTTGGACACTCTGTCTTCTGCTGACTTTTAAGCATTAGAAGTCACTGTGGAGCTCCGGGAGGTGGGGAGACAGGCAGAGGGACGAGCTCTGCTCCATGGGGAGGTGATTACAGCGCCCAATAGAAGGGTTTCATAAAAATAGAACCATTTTGGTGAAAACCTGATCCAGAGGATCATAATGAAGCTCCAGCCTGCTGCGAAGTGACAGTCAGAATTATCCTGAGCTCCCGAGTCCCCCCCAGCCTCAGTGATCCTATGAACAGCCAGGGAGCTTTTCTGGGACAGAGCCCCACGGTTTGGGAAGGGGGTTCTGGCTGAAATAATGCAATTCCACGGAATCACGGAATAGTCTGGGTGGGAAGGACCTTAAAGCTCATCCAATCCCCTGCCATGGGCAGGGACACCTTCTCTTTCTCTTTTTCCCCTCTTCCTTTTAATTTTCCTATTCATAGACCCACAGAGTGGTTTGGGTTGGAAGGGAATTTAAGATTCCCACAGAATCCATAAGAAAAGCCCTCCAAGAGTGTCGAGTGCAGCCTGTGAGTGAATCCCCTGCCCTGAGGGTGTGAAATGCCCCATTTAGGACTGCCAGGAGTGCTGGGGAAGCTCCACGTGCTCTCCAGGGAATGTTCAGACTCCGGTAATGTTCACTGATGTCACCAGTACTGCCAGGATAAATGCTGTGGGTATCCAGTGCTGATACAAACAGCAAAAAGCCCTTTTGCCTCTTCACCACTGAAATCGCTTTTACACCCCAAGCTGGCCCATACTGACCACTGTCCACGTGGATATAGGAAATGCCTTGGATTTTAGGATGCTTTACAACTTGCAAACTACCCAATCCCATCTGCAATAAATTATTCAAGGCATTAAGGCCCCGGTTTTGATCAGCCTCTGTGCCTGCAAGTAATTACAGGGACCATTTCCAGCAACTAGGGGCAAGGGCAGTTTTCGCTGTGTGGATCTCTGCCTACCTGATTATCCCACAAAAAGATGGTTCTGTGCTATAAAATGTTCCCAGAATAATCTGTCTCTGGCAAATCACTCCCATAAAAGCCTGAGTTGAAGTCCTCTAGAAAAAACCCCACCCAAAAACCAAAGTAAAACAGTAATTATACAATTACTCTATCTCTTTTTCGCAACGCAGTTTAAAAAAATCTTAAAAATCTTTCTTTAAATACGTGCTTTATTGTTATCATAATTTCCCTGGGGTCTGCTGCACAGGCAAACTTATGGTGCATCACCTAAAAACGTCACTGTGGTGCCTTTGGTACCCATAAAAAAGACAGATCTTCCTTAATGTTGTTCTAAAAACTATTTTCATGTTCCAGCATTTGGATTTATGGAGCATGGACTATATGTATTATATAACTTTATTTTAAAGTAGTAGACTTACAAAAAGTAAATAGGGCCCCCATTAAGTAAAAAATAAAAGGAACACAACAACAAAGATAAAAGGTATTATGTTAAAGGAGGCAAGGCATTAGGGGTTTTATAAAGCTTGATTTCCACTCTTCTCCATAGGCTTGGGACTGCTTACATCTAACTATTGTGAGTTATTCAGATTCACACCCCAGTCTGACAGAGGTTTTAATGCACCTCCTCCCCAGCAATGCTGTTTAAAATGCAAAGGAGGCAGGAAATGCTGGAATGGGCTTTTCCCCACCTATGAAGCCATGGCGCAGCTGGAAAGTCTTGTCAGGGCTGTTAACTCTCCTGGAGAAAAATCAAAGGGGGGTTTTGCAAATATAAATAATGCCATCCTTACCCAGCCAGGTGAGTAAATATGCAGCCAGGGAGACACCAAGGCAGCAGGAGGATGCTTCCTAATAAATCCTGAGGAGCTGAGATATTCCCTGCACTGAGTGCTGCAGCTTTCACTCAGGTGCAGAAAAGGTTGTCTGGGCAGAATCACTCTATTTTCTGACAGATCCCCTTTTCTGACCCACTCATAGCATAGCATCCAGGGCCCAGCTTCCTGGACTAATCCACTCAGGAAAACAAGATTTTTATCTCCTGCTGAGCTCCCAATCTGAAACTTGCCCCTGTCTTTTTTTAATTGGGTGACCTTTTATTTTCCCAGAGATGGTGGTAGCTCCAGTGAAATTTAATTCAAACACCACGGAACTGATAAAGACACTGCAATATGTGTATCCACAAAATGGCACACGCCATAAATACACCGTGGATTTCCCAGGAAAGCTATCACAGGGCAGAATTTAGTGGATGCATTCAAACTGTGATCTCCATTGAAATATCTGGAGTGAGACTCTGTTAACATTTTTCACTGTATCTTCCATTTGGTACTGCTGGAGAATGCCAGACAGGAGAAACTTCAATCAATAGAAAAATGTGTTTAAAAAGTAGGAATTCCATCCAAAAAGGAGAGGGAATGAATGTTTTATTCGAAGTATATATATGAAAAAGAATCATTCAAAAGCACGGGCTAAACTTTGTTGAAAGGGAAGGTTCCAGAAAGCTGCCACTGACTGAGAACACCAATCTCTGATAAATGGAAATATGGGCATCCAGGGAAGGTTCCAGGTCCTCCTGCAATCCTGCTGCTCTTGTGAGCAAGGTGAAAATGTGCCAGGGTGGTCCAGAGGCACAGCTGCCATCTCTTGAAGAAACTCTGACTGCCCCAGGAGGTGACTGACAGAATTTCTTTGGGCTTTTGATGGCTGTGAGCTCTTTCTGTCACTAATGAAGGTGGAAGCTGACAGCTTGTTAAACAGGAATTAATTCTCTTCTTTGAGCTATTCTGAATTTGGGCTGGACAGGAAATGAGCTGGCAGCACATTGCAGCACCGGGTCAGGTCCAGCGGGGTGTGCGGGGCCAGGAGGGTCCCTCCTGGGGCTGAAGGGCAGGAGGGCAACCTGCAGGAGGAACAAGCCCTCCCAGACCACCGAGTCCAAGCTGTGCCTCATCCCCACCTTGTCCCCAGCCCAGAGCACTGAGTGCCACATCCAGCCCTTCCTTGGACACCTCCAGGGATGGGGACTCCAAACCTCCCTGGGCAGCCCCTGCCAATGCCTGAGCACCCTTTCCATGGAGAAATTCCTGCTGCTGTCCACCCTGCCCCTCCCCTGGCCCAGCCTGAGGCCGTTCCCTCTTGCCCTGGCAGGTTCATGATGTCCCTGTGGCTGGCATGTGTCCTCCTGCAGGGAGGCTGCTGCTCTCTTTCCTGCCCAGCCTTCTCAAGCTGAGTGCAGGTGCCAGCTCGCTGCTGGGAAGGAGGGAAGGGGTAAGGCTTGTAACAGCCAGTGCTGCTCTTGTGGCTTCTGCCTTCCCCTGCAAAGGTCATGAAAACATCTATTACACGGGTTATGTTTGCAAATATGCTGAAGCTGTCGCATAACCCTCGCCTGCTCCTCACTCCCTGATCTAGACACGGGGGAAGTGCAGCAAGAAAACTGGGGAATATTAAATAGCAACATTTTAGTTCCAAAGATTGAAGGGTTTCTAAAATTTATTTTAGTCCCAGCCATAGTGCAGGCGCTGTTACAGAAATACAGTGAATTTGGGTAATAGTGCTTTACATCATTACACCATTTTACATTGGGTAAATGCTTTACATCCATGTCCAATTGCACAAAGTGGAAGACGTTGGGTAGTGCTAGGGTTAGGGTTAGGCAGCCAAGTGCTTGCAGGAATTCGGAGCTGCCACTGGCCCCTCTGCCCTGCCCTGAGCATCCCCAGGACTGGTGAGGCTGAACTCAGGGTCCCCTCAGACCTCTCCTCTGGGCTTCCTTCCCCCCATCCCTTCTTTTTCAGTCTCTAACAAAATAAGAACTAAATCTGTGGCATTTTGTTTCCTTTCCCTTGGTGCCCTCATTCCTTTCTACCGTGGTCCCTGTTCCCAAAAAAAGCCATTTGGTTTCCTTCTGTGCACCAGTTTGTTTCTCATCCCTCCTTTTATTCACTCTCCACCTCAGTTGTTTTACCCTGAGCCAATATTTACTTTCCTTGCCAATATTTTCCTTCCTAAATCACTTTATTCCCTTTCCAGCCCATCCCAACCAATATTACTTTGAGTCTTACATTTTTTTCTTTATTCTTGCATAAAATTGAGGCTCCTTTCCTTAAAAGCCCCAGAGTGGTAACAACTTCACAACCTTCCCTCTCAAACCCTTGTTCAGCTGTTCTGTTCCTCACCTTGGTTTTTAGCTCAGGCCATCCTTCTGTTATCACCCCTTCCCTCTCACTTTTCATTTCACTCTCGCCTCCTCCCCTTCACTTTTCCCCTAAAGTTTGCAATACTCAGCCACACGGCCATTCCTGCATTTCCCAACTCCATCCCTGCTGCAGCCCCACCTCTCTCCCCCTCCTTTTCCATGAGGATCCAATAGTTTGCTCCTTTTCCTGGCACGGGTTTTGCCATGGGTGGAGAGATCCTCACCCCTGCATCCCAAAGCAGTGCATGCCTGAGGCTGGATAATGGAACGGAGATAAGAGCCCTAATTTGCTGTTATTCTCAAATCAACTGCAGATGGAGATTCCAGCCCAAAAAGAGATTATAACTTTTAAGAACAGCAAAGGCAGTCTATGACCATCGAGTCTGGAACCATGAATTAAATGAACTGTCAGGTTCCGGACTCACCAGCTTCTAATTTAGCCATAACTTAAGTCAATATCAGACATAATTCCCCTTCTTGAAAAGTTATTAAAATTTTAATAAAACCAAGGAGATGCTAGGACAAAAGCATATTAAGATGGCATAAAGGTTGTGCCTACATATCATTAATTTAAAGGCAGATTAGCTGTTAACCAGAATGACGTAATTGAGTATTTCCAAAGATGAGCATTTTTAGACTCCCCTGGAATGCATTTTCAGTTCTGGACAGAGCAGGTTTCAGATGCCTGGTGCCAGTGGGGTCCGAGCCCCTGTCCTCACAGAAGTTTCTGCCCTGAGCACCTGGCAAGTGCAGCTCCCTCAGCCTCACAGCCAGAGGTGGTGTCTGGGCATTCAGCAGCTTGGCCAGGTTATTTTCCCAGGATTTCCCAGTGTTCCCACAGTTCCTTTTTGAACCTGTGGAAGGCTGTGAGCTTCCTCAGTGCCCTGTGGCAAGAAGTTTCAGAGCTGAACTGCAAGTTGTGTGAGTGTCCTGGGTTGCAGTGTATTCTATTACCATCCTCATGAGCTGTTGAAACCAGGTGGGGCGGTGTTTCCTGGCCTCCTCCCTCCGGACTATCTTTCTGCTAATGGCCCATCAATGCCCTGCCGCATGACTCAGAGATAACTCCCTCCAGACTATCTTCTGTTAATGAGCCCATCAACACCTGGCCTCATGACTCATCATTCTATTGTGAGATGCTCCACCCAGAGGGAGGAACCAAGCGTTCCATCTTGGATATAATCTGGGACTCTGAACACCACGGGCATCCTTCCCACTGGATTCCCAGAGGACAGGAGCTGCATAGTCACCACTGGACTTTCTGAGGAGGAGCAGACCTTTCTACTGGACCACTGCTTCGACAGAGCCACATCCATCACTTCAGGAGGACTACAGCTACCATCTCATCGGACTGCTCACGCCACCCTGATTAACAGGGTGCCAGGTTGTATTCTGACTCTGTTAGTTTAGCCCACTGGGGTTTTTCTTGCCTTTATTTTTAATTTCCCTAATAAATTGTTATTCTGACTTGGTGCCTCCCACTGGTCTGTTTTCAAACCAGTACAGTGAGGAGCCACTTCACACCACCCCTGCTGCCAGTCTGGCCTCGGGCAGTTGCATTTTGTGCACCTTCATCCCTGTATTCAGCAAGGCCAGGAAAGCTCATTCTGGATTTACCTTCTCCCCCGCCCCGGTGATCTCTGAGTGATCTCTGATCACCACCTTTGCTGGCTTCCAGTTGTCTTTACTGAACCCCCCTTGCTCCTGAAAATCCAAGCAGTGCTGTCCCAAACAGTGTGTGCATGCTCTGCACACGCTGGGACCAAGTGACCTTTGCAAACTCAGCTCCTTGCACAGCTCCAGCACCCCTCCCTGGGTGTGATCTGGCTTTTTAATCCTGCTCTCCAGGGTGCTCCATCTGGGCAGCTCCAGCCCAAGAAATGCTCAGCCGAGCCCGAGCTCAGTGTGGCAAACACAGAATACAAACAAACCAAGCCCCAGCAGCAACAAACTCTTAAACTCTCACTTTTATAGCTATTATATACCCATATGTATATAAAAAGTCTGTGTTTGGGGGCTTCTTGAACCTGTTTTCCCTCAGTGAAGACTGGCAGCCATCAGAATTAGAAGGAACATTTTCAGTAAATTGCTTGTGCAGTTATCAAATGTCTCTGGGTTCATTTCAGCATTTAATCACTCTCAGAGGCCGGGTTTGCCTCATGTTTAGGCATCCTTTAATCACAGAGGAATTAACTGCCAAATCCTGTTGGGGCTTCTTTGTCTGGTTGGTTTGGGAGTTTTTTAAAGTATATTCATTTCATGTACCAAAATCAGGATTAATAGGGGTTTGGTTTTTTCTTTTTTTAATGAAGCTGCCCATAATTCTTCACCCTAACCAAAAGTGAATTCTCATTTGGACTGGATAAAGATCTCTGCCCTCATCCCCTCATCCCCATGTCTCCTGCCTTCCCACACTCTGTGCCTGTTCCCTAGAACTGCCCCTAAAGGCAATTTCTGCTTCCTTCCACCCCTCCATACCCCCTCCTTTAAAGAACGGAGGGTTCTGCTGTGGCTCTGGAGAGCCAGGCACAGCCAGGGAAACGTGCAGGGTTTTTGGGACAGCCCGGCAGCGCTTCCCTCCGAACTGATCCCATGCTCTGGATTACCAGATAAGGCACCTGGAACTGCCGCCGTTTGCTCAGGCTCAGCTCTACATGGAAATCATTTCCCAGTAATCTCAGTTGCCATCTGGCCAGGATCCTGCAGGAGCCAGCGCTGGGAGCAGGGGAAGTTCCCTCTTCCCCCAGGTGTTGCTAAGCAGCTCCAGGAGTAACAACCACATCATTTATTCCCTTTCCAGAGAGACCCCGGCCCTGCTGGGTGAGGACGTGCAAATCAGCCACCAGAATGGTTACTCCCCTCCCATTGCCAACCTGGCTTTCCCCCCACGGCAATTATTGTGTTCCTGGGCCTGGATATCCCAAAAGGGACCCTGGGCCTTCCTAAAGGCTGCTCCCACCCAGCCTCACCCAAACTCTGAGCTGCAACAGTTCAGAGTGTCCCAGACCTGCTGACCTCCCATGCCTGGGGCTGGTGGCACAAACCCCATCCTGAGCAAAGGCAGGCAAAACTCGGGGCTGGAAAATCCCCCCCTCGCTCTCTTCTGTGGGACAGAAATCCTCCTAAAGAGCATCCTTTAAAATGCACCCACGGTAGATCCAGGAAAAGGAGCCCTATTGAAGATGTAGCCCTAACTCAGCCTGGGCTCCCTGCAGCAGCTCCCTGCTCATGGCACGGGGGGTGTTGATCCCAAAACTTTCCCTGCAGGCCTCTAAGGAGGTCACTCCCACCCATCCCATCCGCAGGACAGGGGTGCTCCAGGGCAGGGAAGCATTCCCAGGAAGATGTGTAGGCAGCGTCCTACTTCCATTAATTCTGCTGAGAGCTTGCTCATTAATCTCTGGGATGCTGCAGGTGCATTTATTAACGGCAGAGCCCTGTTCAAATGTTGGGATCCTCTCTGACACATTAAGCCATTTTTAATTTGCACCCATCCTCCCCAGCCTCTCCAGCAGACATGAGAGAACTCTGGGGTCCTTAATAAGCCACAGTGACTTAGGGAGAAAGCCAGTGAGTCTTAATTTTATGCAAATGCCTGTTTAATTTTCAGGATATTGGCACCATTGTAAGTGCTGAAAGTCATGGACTATAAAGAAAAAAGGTAATTTCCTGTTTGTTTAATTGATCTTCTGTAGCTTCTCTCCTGGCTGGTAAAGCCAGGTAATGGAATTTGCAACGTAAAGTCATTATTAGAAGTGCCAGTATGACATTTGATTAATCCCGGCTATTTAGGCTTAGTAATACATACTTGACTTATGTTCTGGGAGCAAAATTGCCTGCTACTTCCCCTCCTGCTTTTTAAACATATTTATAAATATCCTTAGCATGATGAGACATGAACCCATTTCTTCAGGCATTGTTATTAGGAAGTGATAATCCCCCCCTAGTGTGCTCCATCAGCAATAGGATGTTTGCTCTCAGATTTGCACCCACGGGCAACTTTTGGTCCAAGAATTCCTTTAGGGGACCGGTGCCTTCCTCAGTTCCCTACAGGTCAGCTCTGGCCCCCTCCTGAGTGGCAGATTCCCAGGGAAAACCCAGGCAGGAGCTGGTGATGCCTCAGGAGCTGACACTGCTTTCCCTCAGCAATGACTCAATTCTCTGACATGCCAGGGCTTGGATCCAGCAGGAAAGAACAGCACTTGTGAGTGTCCAGGGAAAGGAGAGGCCATTTGTCACCTCCCTTCCCTGGAGTGTCACAGCCACAGCCACGGCCAGCTCCAGGTCAGGGAGAGGTTTGTCTCCACCCACATTCCCCCGGGACATTTCTATCACCTGCAGCATCTTTTATCTACCCCTGGCCCACTGCTAAAAATTCCTGTATATTATTCCTGGCATTGCTTTAACTCAGCAGTGGACCAAGACACTTTTTCTTACAAAGTGCTTTGAAGTGAAAACAACATTTTTCAAGTAAGGTGCAAGCACTGCAAGAGATGCACAGGGGCCGTGGAAGATATGGGTTACTTGATGGAAGTATTTTTTGCACTTATGCTACAGGAATTTTTCTGGTTTAATTTCATTTCATAATGATTGCTTTAAATTCTGTTTCCATCCCAGTAATATTTACTGCAATCATATCCATTTAATTTGATCATTTATGTTCCACTGCCGTGCCCAAAACAGACCATGCACTGCTTCATGTTACCATTGGTTACACCTTAATAAACCAAATAAAAACAATTGTTGTAAACACCCCTGAACTGGTGCACATTGCACTGAAAAAATGTGAGGAAAATGCTTTTAAATTGTATTATTTTCAGGGGGAAAAAAATAATTCTGTTTTGTTTGTACTTGCTCTGCGCTTCATAGCCCGGCTTTGGTCTGTTGAGTCAAAATTGTGTGGGATAAGGAATATTAGTAAGGCTTAAAAAAACCATAGTGTTATTCCATATCAGGCTTCAAAAGGAGATAATTTCTATAGGTTGTACTTAAATGCCTCTGAGTGTATCTCTTCCTGAAGAGAGCCCACAAGAGAGCTGGAGAGGCACTGGGGACAAGGGATGGAGGCACAGGACACAGGGAATGGCTTCCCACTGCCAGAGGGCAGGGCTGGATGGGATATTGGGAAGGAATTGTTCCCTGGGAGGGTGGGCAGGCCCTGGCACAGGGTGCCCAGAGAAGCTGTGGCTGCCCCTGGATCCCTGGCAGTGTCCAAGGCCAGGCTGGACATTGGGGCTTGGAGCAGCCTGGGACAGTGGAAGGTGTCCCTGCCCATGGCAGGGGTGGGATGGGATGGGCTTTAAGGTCGTTCAGACCCAAATCATTCCAGGATTTTTTCAAGGCTAGGACTGCCTGCAGAGAACACCCAAACAAGACAAACACTGGCAGAGCAGATGGGAAAACAAACACCTTTTAAACAAACAAAATCTGGCCTGGATCGTTTTCAAGCACTTTTTGCACAAAGTCAGGGATTGCTGGGAACCCTGGATCTGACTGAGAGGCCAGAAGTGGGTGTTTGTTTGCCTTTTACCGGGAGAGCACAAGAACCAAATGCAGCAGTTAGGGATGCTGTGGGGTGGGATGGGGGTACCAACACCACTGGCTTTCCCAAATCTCCTTTCTCCATGAATCCGTGCCATCCTCCCCTCGTCCCTCCTGGCAAGCCTGGCTTTGGTCTGTACCTCTCACAGAATGAGCCCCAGTTCTGCTCTGTGCAGGCAGAGCCAGATGGGGACTGGGCAGGGAGCAGCCTGATTTATCTCGGAGTGCCACTGAGCTTCCACAGCTGCTCCCGAAAGGGAATGTTCCTTTGGAACAAAGTGCAGCCTCTAAATAAAGGGGCAAAGTTGCAGGAGACTGGTGTTTGTGTGGAAATTTATTTTCATATTGGACTGGGCCCCCATGAGCGAGGAAAATGAAATCTTTGGATGTTCCATCCCCTAGAAAGTGTAACCTCCTGGTGAGAGCTCCCCAGGAGCACAGCACACAGTCCCCATCACCCGCACATCCCAAACTGCTGTGCAGAGACAGCTGCCAAGGTGCCCAAGAGGAGGAAAAATCCATCTTCTGAGCAGAGGATGGATGAGAAGGGCTGGATCAGAGAGCACAACAAAGGCTGCAAGAGCACAAGGATTCTCCTTCTAATCCCAGTTTCTGGTGGTGTGGAGGGCTGTGATACAAAGGGAGGGAGAGGCTGAAGGACACAACCAGCACAGGAGATGTGGCTGTGAATGAATAAACCAAAGGCAGTTCTGGAGCAGCCTCCCATCCCGGCAGGCTCAGATTAAAATCTGAGTTCTCAGAGGGCAGTGGGGGAGAAAAGTCCTCTCTTCCACTCCCCGCTCCTCCCCTTCCTGAGAAAATCCAGGTTCAGGTGGGGTGAGGGAGCAGGAGCAGGGAGTGCTCAGGATTCCCGGGCACTGCTGGGGAAGGGGAGCTGTGCTCCTGTGGGCTCATCGCTCAGCGGGAAGGACGGGCGATGCTTTCCAGGCGCTTGCCTGCCCTTTGGTGGCTGTTTAAAAACTGCTTGTGTTGCTCTGGGGGTGCTTTATTATCCAGGGAATAGGTGTATGTGACAAGCCCTAAACATGAGTTGCTGCATGACATATCTGCTGGCAGGCCCATTGGGAGGCAGGGCCCTGCTCGGATGCCTCCGCTCGTCTCTGTGCAGAAGTTTTCTGCTGCCTCCTTTGTTTATCATTATTATCTCCTGTCCTGTCTGATGCATTCCCTGGCCTGCAAATGCAACTTTCATTCTGCACTTAACGGCACTGAGGAGTTCAATCAATTGCCTTCCAGTCATGCTGCATTTTCTCCCTGCAGTGCCTCCTATTTGCACACAGAAATAGTTATTATTCATTCTGGTTGGCACTGAAAACCCACAGAAGTTGAGCCTCCACCTGCCTCAGCCCTGCCTCACACTGCGAGCTGCACAAACAGAGCAGAATAAAGCAATTTCCTCTTTCCACGCCCTAAATTCTGCATTACAAAGTATCATGCTAACAACATTCTATTAAATTCATTTTACCAGCTTAATAGTGCTTGTTAGGTAAACGCTGTGCTCAATCTCTGAGCCCATTCTGGTTCTCTAAAATGGCTCTTGGTTTCCCTGTGCCTCACTGATCCAGTGGAAATTGGGATGCTTGACTTTTTAAAGATTTTTCTTGGGAACTGAGGTATTTAATCTTATCCTAATAAAGTAAATATTGGTTAATCGAAGCTTAAGCTAGCAAAAAGATTAGAGAAATTTAATTAGTCAAAATTATAGCTCATACTGTAATACAGTAAATTAGATTAGACAGGCTTTACACTTCAAAATTACATTAATGACTGCATGCATTTTCCTAATATTATAATCTTTAATCTTAGATCCCTGAAGATACTAATAATTCTCTAACCCATCACTGACTTTAACATCATTATTTAAAATCAGCTTTAAGTTACAGGAAGTAATTATGCACCAGAAAAAGGCAAAATTATGCACCAGAAAGAGACAAGATCGTTCAGAATGTGAGTCAGGGATCTTCACCTTCCTGGCTGGAATTTAGGGAGAGACGTCCCTGTTCCCACTGTCCTCATCTCCTTCCTTGCACAGGGACACCCTCACCTTTGGGGAACAAGAGTTTGCTGGAAGAAGATCTTCTTTTCAGAGTTCCACACAATTACCCAGGCTGGAAAAGCCCTCCAAGATCACCGAGTCCAAGCTGCGCCCAGTCCCCACCTTGTCCCCAGCCCAGAGCTCTGAGTGCCACGTCCAGGAATTCCTTGGACACCTCCAGGGATGGGGACTCCAAACCTCCCTGGGCAGCCCCTGCCAAGGCCTGAGCACCCTTTCCATGGGGAAATTCCTGCTGATGTCCACCCTGAGCCTCCCCTGGTCCAGCTGGAGGCTGTGTCCTTGTCCTGTCATCGCTTCATCCCAGATCTCCTTGGATGTCCCCAGAGGGCCACTGCAGTGACAGGGTCAGCAGCTTGTTCTGGCTCCCAGGAGCCCAAGGGCACAGATTTCTGCTCTATTTTATATACTTAATAGATGGTTAAACCCATGGTATCCAGCACATGTGCAGGTCTCCAGAAGGCAGAGGAGCAGAAACCCCAGGATGTTTGATTTGGATCAGGAGCCTCTGGTTCAGTGGCTCAAGCCCAGCCCACGCTGAGTGAACTTCAAAGCCTGACAGCAAAACCTGCCTCAAAGTCTGATCCCACTTTAGAGGTGCAATTTCTAAGAGTTTTTTCCCTCTGGTTCCCCAAAGGGCATTACCTCATCTTTCACCTGAATCCATTTTGTGCAGCTCCCATGTCCCTGCCACTGCCCACACTGCCCACATTGCCCAGCCGGGGGACTGGAGAGGACGGTGTGGCACTGGGAGAACTCAGCAGGGCTGGGGAACACTCTGTGTCCGAGGGAAAGAAGAGGAGAAATCTCTTTCTCTAAAAGCAAAACGAAAGCATGAGAGGATTGGAAAGTGAAGAGCAAAACGAAGACGTTCATGTTTCAGCCCTGCTGATTTGGACACTTCCACCCCTCACGTAAACCAGAATTCCTTCTGTTGATGGGAGCCACAAAGGACAGGCAATAAGTACTGGGAGCTGACAATGTTCGTACTTAGAAAGTTTTTCCTCTTTCAGGGACATTTTCTTAATTATACTAATTTGTCAAATGTATCTTCAGTTTTACAAGAAGTTTCCTTCTCATGCATTTGTTAAAAGAAAGATAATTGCATCTGGAAAGCAGCAAAATGAAAAGAACTTTAATTATGCATTATAATAACAAATGTGTTCTAGTTCAGGTGAGCCAGACCAATTATATGTGATTAGTGAATGGAAACAATTGATGTTTTTGCATTTTCATTTGGGTCTGCTGACCTTTCCTGGTGAATGAGCTACAATCTGTCTTCCCTCAGTGCTCAACACAGAACAAATATTTTAATTTATAGAGCCATTTGGAGAAATTATTGCAGTCTGATCAGAGACAAGTTTTACTGAACTTGATCTGCACTCCATTCTCACAGCGGAGAAAAATTAGTCTTTGCAGCTCTTTTTTTGAAAAGGACACACAAGGAGACAAGGCTTTGGATTTCCTCTGGTAATGTTGACATAATGTAAGAAAAAGTAATTAAAACTCTTATTAAAAATTAAGCTGCCTTTAATATATCCTTCATTTTCCTCTGTGACGTGTGATTTCTGGTGCTTACTTTCTGAGTCTCTCTTAATCAGGTGCCTGAACCATTTGGGACACTTCAAAATGCCTTCTTTAGCAGAGACATAGAAAAAATGCCCCATGCCAGTGTGAATCACCAGCAGCTCCAGTAACTCCTTATTTTACCAATCCTCATCTTAGTGGGAGCGTTGCTGAGAAAATCAATTTTAAATGGGCTGTAAAAACAGATCAAAGCCTTGCAATTACTGTGTCCCACTTACTTCAGCTGGTATTTTCCTTCTGAATATTTTCTCCCCCCTCAGAAGTTCAGCCAGCACGGCTGGGTCCTGCCCAGCAGCAGCCGCAGCAGCAGCAGGATATTCTGCAGTTAATGCAATATTCCATGAGTGCAGCCTTTGGAGAAACCTGTACCCATCGGCAGGGTACCTCATGGGTCAGACTCAGAGAAAGGATGTGCACGGAGGCAGAGCAGAGATGGCCACAATAAAAGATCACGTGGGAGGGATGATGCACCTGAAACCTTGCCTATTCTTTTCCACGAGTTTCGGGTAATCCGGGATTACCCTCCACAGTGTTCTGTGACACCAAACAAGCTGCAACAGGAGGGGATGAATGGCAGAAAAGTCCTGTAGGTTTTCCTGGCCGTTTTGTCTTACAATCCTCAAGGATGTGTGCACAGAAAAGCCCCTTTTCACTCCAGTGTTATAACAAAAAGCACTACCTTCCCAATTGCAACTGATCAAGTTATTTCCCCCATATTCAGCCAGCCTGCACTTTATCCTGTGCGACTGGGGAGATAATGATTAATATTTCCATGCTGGGAACTTTGGGATTGAACAGAGATTAGAGAGTAGCTGTCCCCATGTATGTTCTGCAATCACTGGCTGCTAGAATTAATCAAAGCTAAATTGTCTTCCCAATCTGCAGCAGAGTGAGGGTTTCTGTTAGTTCTGCACACAGGGAAGCACGGAGGGATCCAAGGAGGACGTGGAGCATATGGCAGATGAATAGGAAGGGAAGAGAAGCAGATTTGCATAAGTTATGTTTTTGGACATCAGGAGGAATTTCTTCATGGAAAGGGATGTTAAACCTCACCTGGTTCCTTTTGGAAGACAGATATATTTGCCAGAAAATTAATACTCCCACCTTTTCCTGGGAATTTCTTCAGCTAGCTCTTACCTATCCATGCTCCTCGTGTCCATGGGAATTTAACTGCAGAGGTGGAAGGCAGGTGATGCACCTGCACCACAGGGGCTGAGGTGGAGACAGACTGAAATCCCCTCCCCAGCGGGAAAGACTGAAGGGTTTGAGGGCATCACACAAATCCCACAACAATGAGGGTTCCTGGCCCAGAACTGGGATCCCAGGTGGGGAATTTCCCTTGGCTGCATCCATACCTACAAGAACCAGAGCAGGTCCAGCCCTGGAGCCTCTCCCTGCTATTCCACCACTCCTGCTCCTCCTTCCTGCAGCCTCAGGTGAGGCGAACCTTTCCTCGGGTGGGAAGCAGACACCAGTGCACATTTCCTGCCCTGCCTTCAGCTGCCCACTGGTGTAAATCAAAACACACGACAGCTACCCCAGCTCCAGTGCCTGGAGCTGTAAAGCTCCCAAGAATTACAGAGGGAGAAACATTCACTGCACGTGGCCAGCAGCAGCAGTTTAGTTGCAAATTATCCTACCTGATACATCATACAAGAAGTTAGCTATTATCCAGCTGTGCACCAGCAGTGATTATTTACTCATTTGGAAATGCATCTCTTACCAGACTGAGGAGTAGTGCTTTTCTCTGAGCCTGGCCTGCACAAAAATCACAATTTATGCTTTCCAGTGAAAGCCTGTGCTGAATATCCCTTTAATCTGCTTAAGATTTATCACCTGAGAAGCGTGAGTCTTGTCTGCTTGTGAAGAGAAAACTAAAAATCAGATGAGGAATAGTGCAGCAAAAGTTTAGTGTGTGTTAGTGTTCCACTCATAAATTGAGATATTTTTCTGCTTTACACTCTCAGCTCTTTCAGACTCTGCTGTGCTGCAGTCTGACATGGAGGATAATTCATCAGGCTGTATGTCTTTTATTGTTATTACCGTTACAAAAAAAATCTTGAGTTTAGGAGAAACAAAACAATAATTTTGCAATAATGCCACAACACGCTGGGTAAGAACATAATAAACCTTGTTATTATGATGCTGGAATAGCAAGGAATCACTGAGCACGGTACACAAGAGCATTCATCCAGAATGTTTAAAAACACCCCGTAGATCAAATGAAGTTTCAAACTCAGAGAGACTCACAAAGAGCACTCAGCTGCATCTTTTGGGACAAAACCTGGGTCTGTTCCCACTGCGGCTCTGGGTCCTGATATTGTGCCAACACACAACCACTGTGGGGGATCATGGAGTCATGGAATGGTGGAAGGGACCTTAAAGATCATCCATCCCACCCCTGCCATGGGCAGGGACACCTTCCACTGTCCCAGGTTGCTCCAAGCCCTGTCCAACCTGGCCTTGGACATTTCCAGGGATCCAGGGGCATCCACAGCTGCTCTGGGCACCCTGTGCCGGGGCCTGCCCACCCTCCCAGGGAAGGATTCCTCCCAACATCCCACCTAACCCTCCCTCCGTCAGACTGAAGCCTTTCCCCTTGTCCTGTCCCTCCAGGTCGTTGTAAATAGTCCCTCTCCCTCCTTCTTGTGGTTCCCTGCTGAGGTGTAAACCCCTGTCGGTGCAGGGGTTGATTTAACAGTGCTGACAGTCTGATGGCCCTAATTTTATAACATAAACATGCTCAGGTGACAGAACTTCAGCCCCTGAGTCTCTGCTTTGCTGCAGGGCACAGCCACTGCACGTCCCCACTGTGGCACCCCTGGGATTCCAGGAGAGTGGGGAGCCAGCACTTGCAGGATGGGGCTGAAAGGGCATTTAGGAGTTTATGTCAAGTTTTTGGACATGACCTTAGGAAGCATTTTTTTACCAAGAGGGTGCTTAAACACTGGCACAGGTTTCCTGGAGAGGTGAGTGATGCCCAAGCCTGGGGCTACCGTGCCAAAGGCACCTGGATCTTGGCTGGAGGTGGGGTTTGTGAGCTAGAGCAGAAACTCTCCAGCAGAGCAGTTTTTGGGGCTCGAAGTCCCTGGAAACTGAGCCCAGAACTCCATTGTCCTTCTTCCGCACTCCAGCGGTGCCTGTGGGTGGCACTTCCCTCCCAAACGCTGAGCCTGCCACCCAAGCAGAGCCACAAGGAGCTGATGCAGACGAATTTCCCCATCACGAGGGCCTCTCCAGCACGGAGAGGAAGCTCTCCAGAGAGCTGCCAGGCTGAGTTATGCAGTGACACTTCACTCCCACATCATCAGAGCCCTCACAGCCGGGGCTGCACGCACAGGACGGGTCCGCCTCGCACACCGACAGTCAGGCTGGGGCAGGCCGGGGACCTTGGCACAGGGAGGAGGAAAACGTGAAAAGTGCACGTTTGGGATAACCTCATTAGCGACTGCTCCTCGAGCTTCTAATGGGGCGTGAAATGCCATCAGAAAGCTTTCTGCTTTGATCGAAATATTCCCTATTTCGGCAGTAATTCAGGAGTTGGCACCTGCGCCTGATGCAAACTGTCGGCTTGCATATGGTCTGGCAGGAGTGGGAAAACATGTGGGGAATTGTGAATATACTGCCTTCCAGAGCAGTGTTTTCTGAATATACTGCCTTCCAGAACAATGTTTTCTGAATTTACTGCCTTCCAGAGCAATGTTTTCCACTGGCCCTGCCACACACTCAGAACCAGCACTCTGAGGCCATCGCGCAATAGAGAAGGATCTCATCCGTGCAGGAAATTAATCAGCACGGAAATGCTGTGTGTCAGCAGTGCCATTATGAGCCTCTAACACAGGGCATTGTTCTTCACCAGAGAACAGGCACTGGAAGAGAATCTCTCCATTTCTTTTGCCTCCCAGTCCATGTTCACACTCCAGAGAGGATCCAAAACACGAATCAGACACGCTGGCACGGGCACCTGAATGAGATGTTAAGCCAGGATTAACAATCAATTTTCTTCTATCAATACACAGAAAAGTGGAGCTCTCTGACAAGCTGGATAAAGAAACACAAAGGTTTAAGAGGAACTTCCTACACTGAGGGGAAAAAAGCAGCCTCTGATTAGGCTATCAATCCATCATTATTTAAGGATATCATTAATTAGCTCAGCCTGGACTCTGGCCTTTACCTCTCCTATTCATTCCAAGATTGTGAGGAGAAAACAACTGGTTCTGGACACAGGATTTATATTCGGTGTATATTCTGTCTGCAGGGACTTTCATGGGCACCAGGAAAGGGTGCAAAGAGGGATTATCAGTTTCTATCCCTCAGAGAATCGTCCATGGAAACCCAGTGCTGATCCCTCAGCAAGAGCTTGGATCCAAACCCAAATCCCTCTGAAGTTTGTCACCTAAGTCACACTTAGCCTCAGAACAAAAATCATATTACTTTTAAGTGTTCAAAAACTATAGTGAAGTTATGAGGCCTAAAGATTTTTGTGGCCTTTTGGCTCGGCCTGTAACTCCCAGGAAATGTTTCATCATTTCATGGTTTGCATCTACCCAAAACTCCCCAAGCATTCCCTGAGTCCTGACTTTTACATTTCAATTCCATTCAGGTTGGAAGTGGCACAGGATTAGCTCAGCTCATCAGGAACATCAGTTCAGGGTAGTTCACAAATAATTACATTTTAATGAATTCTAATCATTTGCAAACTGATTTTTATTTTGCCTTTTATTAAGTAGTCATGGATTTATTAGCATGAAGAAATGCCTTATCTTGCCACAAGAGCAAATAATCCATTTTTGGGGTTAAATTTGTATTTTTTGAGGGGTCAAAAGAATTTTTGAGTACAGACAGATCTTGTACTTTTCAACTTCCCAGTTTCACAGTAAACACAAGATGAGAAAAAATACACCACATCGAGATGTCTATGATAAGAACATAAGGCAGAGATTGAATTTGGAGCTTATTCTTTTTTTCATGTTCCTCAGAAAGAGGAATAAAGTCAGCTCAGAAGAACATGGGAGAAATATAATCTTTGGATCACTGTTTCCATTTTCCTCTAAAGATTTAGGGAGGGGGTTCCCTGGGATTTTATATTTCTGCTGCAGACTCCACGAAGCCAGACCAGAACAGCCAAGTGTCAGTGGGATTGGGAGAGGCAGAAATAGGATCACATCAAAAGAGTGCAGGATTCACAGCCTGCAGTTTAGACATGCAATTAAGGTGTTTAAATCCTCAGTCTGATAAAGTCAAATGGCAAACAGGGCATTGCCTTAGGGAGAAATATCTCCAGTGCCAGTGTGTCCCTTGGCTTCCTAAACTGGGCACCAAAGCTGGTTCCCAAAGTGCACTCCTGTGGATATTCCAGCTCCCCAAGGCAGCAGTCATGGCCCAATACTCCATGATAACCTGCACCGTGTAAAGGGGAGGCTGAAGAAGCGAGTGACACCTACAAAAGGATCACATTTGCAGTTCTGCCTTGCAGGTCGAGCGCGTCAGAACTGTTCTGTGGCAGATTTTTCCAGTGAGATGCAGCACTGTCCTCAAATCCCAGCTTGGCACTGGATGATCATAAAATCTCAGAATATCCTGAACTGGAAGGGATCATTGATCCAGCTCCTGGCCCTGCATAGACACTCCAGCAATCCCACCCTGGGCATCCCCGAGAGCGCTGTTCACACAAATTTTCCCTGAATTAATGATATTCAATCTCTGGGAAGAAAACAAAGAGATGCTTTACATGTCTTCAGGTGCCTTAACACACTGATTTTCATGTCTTTGCAAGCATGCACAGCAGTATTGAAGGAAAGCCTGATTTCTCAGAAGGGATCTTTCTCATGTTAGATATTAATCTATGCAATTATGTTCTGGATTCAGGTTTTCTTCCCAGCTTTTCACCAGCTCCAAACTGATGACTACAAAATGAGAGGTATTTTCTACTAAAAGATGTTTTCTGCTGCACGATAGAAAATCTCCTTGGAGAAATGCTTTGCTCCACCGTGAGAGGGGCATGAGCCTGGTGAGCCTTGTGTTTGTGCCCCAGCTCTGCTCCTCTCTGTGTCCCTGCTCTGTGGGGCCACTGGGACAGAGGAAAATTGGATCTGGCTTTGCAGAGGTGGCCGGGCAGGGCAGGGCAGGGCAGGAGGCCTCTCTGCTGCTCTGGCAGGGAAAGGACATTTATTATCTCAAGCACTCGGTGCAGTGCTCAGGACTTTGTTCAATGGCGCTTGGGAGGCAGCAAGCTGAGCAGGGAGGGGTGGATCTGTACCAAGGATTATACAGGAGGAAGTGAAATCCATCAAAACCAGGGAAACAATCCCATGGATACAACAGCAAAGAAGAGCCAGTGTACTGCAAGTGCCATGGTGGGCAAGGTGGAGGAAACAAAAGCCAGGAAGGGGAAAACACAGAAGTGAATTTGGGAAGAGGATATTAATTCTTGCTCTAAGCAGCACATCCAATTCTCACACAGAGGATGGTGCTACAGAGGTCAGGGAGCACTGTCAGAAAGGCAGGTGGGTGCAATGAAATAACACTAAAAAGCTCCTGACTATCCCAAATGAAAATTAATTCCTTAAAATAGATGGCCCCTTTGGGAAGAGCTGAACACATCACAGGATATGTCAGTGATGCCACTACCCCGTGGCTGGTTAAGAAAGCTGCCAGTTTAACAAGAATTTGTGCCTGAGGAAAAGCAAACACCAGGAAGATGTGGCCAAAGTTATTCTATGGTTCTCCAAGAAAATGTCTGAGCTGTGCCAATCCTCACCTTGTCCCCAGCCCAGAGCACTGAGTGCCACATCCAGACCTTCCTGGGACACCTCCAGGGATGGGGACTCCAAACCTCCCTGGGCAGCCTTTCATGAAAAAATTCTTCCTCAGAATTACTAAAAATGAAATTATTCCACCAGATTACTCCGTTGCTTTGCTTAGACAGCACTTCCAAGGGACTCACTCTTCCCACCTCTCCAAGGACTGGCAGAGGAACCCCAGGAGCAGCCAACATCCCTGCAGGATCCAGGACATCTGAGAGCACACAACTTATTTCTCCCAAATGTGAACAGCTCTGCAAACCCACCATGTGACCAGACTCCCTTTCCTCTGGCATTCAGCACACCCAAAAACAAAAGCAAAAACATTCTTGTGCCAGAAGCCGATTTTTTCCCCTGCTGAGTCCACCCTGGGGTTTGCTTGGAGAGAAGTGCCCAGTTTGCTGCATGTCTGAAAAGAAGCTGCATCCCTTCTGAAAAAGCCACTGTGTGTATCCACAAGGCAACAAGGAAAACTAAATAAACACAGGAAAGAGCAAACAACTTAATTTTTGCTTAAGCACCACATCTGCTTAGAGATATCTGGACGGGAATCAAAGCACAAAATGCAATTTGATGTAATTTTTCAGTGTTCAAGCTATTAAGTGAAACCCACATTTACAACAAAAACCTCTTCAGAGGATTAAGTTTTATTTGCCACTTAAAGTAACTCTCAGCCTGGACAGGCGCTGGTGACTCTGTTCATATTTCTTAGGAGAGCAGCAGAAAAAATCACTGCAATTCCACACGGACAACCTGCAGTTACCAGTTTTCCAGCAGGGTTGCACACCACTGATCTTGACAAACGAGTCCTGTCAAAGTTGCTTCTTTTTTCCCCACAAACTTCCTTTGTGGTCAGTTCAGCTCCTGAGGCTGATCCAGCCTCTAGGAAATGCCTTACTGGATCAAAGTTATCCCCATCTGATCAAACTGCAATTTATCCTTCAATTTCCTTTGATTAAGGAATTAGATAATAGGAGATATTGGGTTAAATGGAAAACAAACCATCAAATTCATGATTTATTCCCATGTGAATAAAACATAACAAACTCTGCTTTTAGCAGATGGACACCCCCACAGCAGAATGTTCTTATTTATAAAAAAATAAATGTTTGAATGTGAGGACAGCAGACTTATGTTCATCTCTAAGCACACACACAAGAAGGAACAACGCAGGAGGGGGAATTGTAACCACATTTAGCCTGGAGGCAGCTGGGAGAATCCCAGCTTATTGGTGGATATTGACTGATGCCATTTTTCAGGAAAAGCACCGTGTCCCACTGTTCTCATAATCCTGGCACAAATTCGTGGCTCCTGGAGGGACTCCTCGGAAATGGAGAGTTCAAAGTGGGACACGGGCAGAGTTTGGGTTGGGATTCCCTTCCTCCTCACTCCAGTCCCATGGGCAGGGAGCACAGTGACCAAGGCACCTGCCACACTCTGCTCTCTGCTCCACACACATTTATTTATGAAAAACTATTAAAATTTAAATTTAAAAAAGTGATATTTCAGTGCTTAAAAATACATCAGATGGTGCTGAGCCATCCAGTGCAGGGTCTATGAGGATGGATATTCTCTAGAGGCTCACTAGGTATTTTCTTTGCCTGTTTGGGTTTTTATCCATTTATTTAGCCAATATTTTTTCCTCTCTGTATAGACAGGCTTGGGGGGGAAATGTGTTTGCACAGTGCAAAAGCACTGATGGTGAGCTTCTGTTGAGTTTCCCCATGATGCTCTCCTTTGTACAACAAACGACTCCAGCACATTTCCCAAACCTGAGTGACTGACACCTCAAAAAACCCCACAAAACAGAGTAAAAACAAAGCTTAGAAGAAAAAAAAGAAGCCAAAAAGAGCTTTATAGCTCATAGGATTGAGATATATAAATAGGGGTTTAATCTTCTAGGCATGAATATAACTTCCAATTCTTTGGTTTCTGTGTGGCTGAACCACAGGGAGCAGCAAACAGCTGCCTGGGAAAAACTTCTGGGGGAAAAACCACCCCAGCATTAACATTTCACTGCATTTTCGATATGGGAAAGTTCCCAGCCCATTTCTGCACTTATTTTAGGAAACACATAAAGCAAAGAGGAACAAAGTGTCCAAACCAGCATCTTACACTGTGACAAGGGAAAAAAGAAAAGGCAATGGAGGATTTTTTTAGAATGCCCTAAACCTGACCCCCTCTGGAAAGCCCCATGAGCCAGGGGCATAAAGGAAGGCAAATAGCCTGGTTTGCGTTCTCCCTTGTGGCCAGTGCTCCCTGTAGGAACAGCCTGCAGGAGAAATTGTTGGGAAGCTCAAAAATCCACCCTGCTTCAGCTGCCCTGACGTGGGGCTAGCTCCCAAACAGGGCACGAGAAATCTCCTAAATTTACCTTAAAGAAAGGAAAGCTGGGTTGGATGTGGAACCTGCTCCCTGCTCACTGTCCTTGAGCCTATCAGCTGAGCCAGGGAATCAAAAATGAAAATACACAGTGTGTCTTCTGTCTTTTTCAGCCCTCATGTGCCTCCTCCTAAGCGGGACAGAAACTTCTAAGAAATCAGAACAAACTATTGGACAAATGAACTGTTGGGCCTGGGCAGTGAAGGGTTATTTCTGTTTCCAATAAAGGGTTATTTCTGTGCCCAATAAAGGGTTATTTCTATTTCCAGTAAAGGGTTATTTCTGTGTCCAGTAAAGGGTTATTTCTGTGTCCAATAGGTATAAATGAAGCACCTCCCCAGAGTTTCCTCTCTAACTACTCTTTGCTGGCATGGGTCAAGGCCACCCAGTGCTACAAGCATCTCTATTTCTATTGATTTGCAATCTTTAGACCATTAAGGGATAGAAACCCAATGCTGTTGGATTTCACTGCAGTTTTGGGTTGCATTTCACATTTGCTTCTTTGGGAAGCGTGTGCTTGGCCAGCACCTTGCTCAGCAGACATCCTGTTAGGGCTTGTCCACGCAGATATGAAGCATCTTTATCAGCATCCCAGGTGGGGGAATGAAAGCAGGCACTGGAGTGGAGCCAGGGAAGTGCTCCTGTGACACAGCACGGCAGCCTGGGCTGTTCTGCAGTGATTTACTGACACTGCTTTGGTCTGAACTCCGTGTGCTCATCCAAGCAAGTGTGTCCTTACAGCCCTCTGGGGACTGGCACAGGGACATCTGGGATATTTCCCACTTCCCAGAGGGCAGAAAAAGCAGAGTTTTCGGGGAAGTGAAAGGCAAGGGAAGTAAAGGTGATTTTACCACACATGGTTTAGTGCTGGGTTAGGGGTTGAGAGGTGTTTTCCAAAGTGAATGGTTCTGTGACTCCTTGGCACACAGAAAGGAGCCCTGGCTCCTCACTGGGGCTGCAAAATGCAGTTTAAAATACCTAATCCTTTGAGAGAAGGTCCATAATCGACTGTCATGATCTCGGGAGTGCTTCGGTGTAAATTCCTCTTGTTATTACCCCTCTTCCCCCAAAAAACCCCACAAGAACAAATCCAAGTATTGCTTCCTGACATGGTTTTCAGGATTTAAAGCACTGCTCTTCTTTTTATGTAAAACATGGATTCTCAGCAGCTCTGCAGTGGCCAGAATTGCTGCATGGGAATTAAAAGCAATGGGATTGGTAACTATTAATATAGCTGGATAGGACTGGACAAGCATAAAGTCCCTGGGTCTTTTTATGTGGGTGCATAAATACCTATTACAGCATTACCTGAGGACTAACCCAGTGAGCAAGAGTCCAAATTTTCTTTCTCATAAAGTGACCAACCCCCTTCGGGACAGGAAACTGGAAAGAGCTCCAGAAAGCAGAGTGTTGAATGAAAGGCAGGAGGTTGTTTTCAAGGGAAACCTTTTGCCTGGCAGCTGGGACAGCCCCCTTGGAGAAGAGGGAACTTTGTGTGGGATGCAAGGCCTGATGGTGTCCCTGATGTCCTGATTTACACATGGAAAATCAGCACTTCCTTTACCTTGGTGAGTGACCTCTGAGTGCTGTGTCCCAAAAATCCAGAAAGCCACAGCAGAGAGCTCACCTCAGCAGGGCACTCAGGAAGAGGGGTTTTTGGGAGATCAGGAGATGCTGCTCCTCTCAGGACATCCTTTCCTGGCAAAGGGAAGAGAGAGAGCACAACCAAAAGCACAGATGCGCACCCCAAGCTGTGAAATTCCTGCTGCTGTTTTTTAACCTTGGAATCTTCCTTCAGGACCAAAAAATTCCCATTAGGATGCCTCCAGGAGGAAAAGCAACTGCCCTCTGTTCTCTTAGCTGGTTCTTTCCTTCCCTGTCAGCAGAGAAGCATCTTGTTTAGCCACAGCTAAAATCTGGGACTGAGTGAGTGCTGAGGGGAATGGAGGCTCCCAGCCTTTGGGGATGGAGCAGCCAACAGATGGAACGAAGCAGAGAAAATGGGATGCAGATACAGAAAATAGCAAGAGGGACACAGGCAGAAGATTATCCTCTCCAGTTGATCCTTTTCATTTGTGTGGATACAGGCAGATGCTCGGAGAAATGGGAAAGCACCGCATTTGAGAGGGATAAAAGAAAATGCAGTTTGATACAAGGGATAATTAACTCAGGGAACGTGTGGCTGCAAGGTGATCCTGAGAGCTGAGGGTTCAGGGGGATTCAGGAAAAGGAGAGACTCGGGGAAGATGAGAACAGCTCCGATTCCATCAGATGAGATTAAATGCAGAATTCATGCTTGTGTGTAATGGGCGAAACACCAGAGGGTGAGGAGCTGGGAATGAGCTTTCTTGAGGGATATCTTTCCATAATACTCCATTACAGGGTTTCTAATTTCATCCTTTCAAACCTCTAGCACTGAACACTGTTTGACATTGAAAACTGAAATAAAAAAGCTCCAGAGGATGCTCGTATTGTAAGTCCTCTGATTTATGTAACCATTTCTGGGAAGTGCCTATTCTCTGAAAACAAACTGCCTGAGCGTGGAGGTAAAACTGCATTTCAGTATTTACCTGGGTAAAATGAACCTTCTGTTTCTGAGCCACTGGCAGCAGTGAGTCTGATCCGTGCCCTGGGGCCCATGTGCAGCCCCTTGGCCAGGGTCTGTGACCTCCCAAGAGGAGGAGCCCCCATTAAACCCCATGTTCATTCACCTTGACAGGCTGCAAATCACCCCTGGCTCCCAGGAAGGTGGGACACCTCCGAATAACTGCCCAAACCACCTTTCATTTCACATCTCTGTCTCCAGTGCCATCCTGCTCCCAGGTTTGTGCTCGGGGGGCAGGAGTCTCTGGCTGCTGGCTGCACCAGGCACTTCCACCGTGTGCTGGAGAAATATTTGTGGCTGGGCAGAAATAACCCAGCAGATTCCAGCTCAGAGGGGAAGCCCATTTGCTATGATTTATCCACTTGCTGCAGAGGATAAACACTGATGCCATCATGATTGCCCCTTGTAAAGATCCTGTCATCTGCAGCAACCTGGCTGTGCCAACTGTTGTGGCTGCTGCTCAGCAATGAAGCCCTGCAAGGTGACTGTGAAGTGACAGCCTGGCAGCAGCACCCGGAGCTGCCCTGCCTGGGCACTGCCACTCACCTCAGTTTTTAACCCTTCCAAGGACAGGAAGCTCCCTGTCCTCCTCACAGTTTGGCCATGGCTTTGTCTCACCCTGGCAAGAAACACTGAACGTCTTTGGGTCTTAACTCAAAGGTATCCCTGAAAGGGAAATGGAGAAATCCTTTATTCCCCATCAGCAGCAAATCCATTCTGGTACTGCCTTGGAGGTTTTCTGAGCACATCCCCATGATTTGCTGCATGTCTGAGTCCCCACTGGAGTGTTCTCTCAGGTCTGGGGCACAGCACAGCGTGCCAGGATAACAGAAGAGTGTTTGAGAATTTCCTGACAGTTCTTGCACTAAATCCCACACCCTGCAATCTCTGAAGCATGTTGCATGCTGGAAAGCACTGGAGTTTCACTGGAAACCGTGCACAAACACAGTCCCACGTACTTAAGATTATCATCAACCTGCCAATTCCCTCTTATCTGAGACTTCTTTCATTCTACTTCCTTCCCTTTATCCTCTTTGTGTGCCGATGCTTGAGCCCATGATGACAGGAGATCACAAGCCTGCAGCTCAGAGCTACTGCAGGACTCCAGTCCGCAATCCCAGAAAAACCAGCACCTCCGGGAGGGGAGAGGGAGATTCTCTCTTTGATTTCGTGCTGATCATCCCCAACACAGCAGTGCAGACTGAGCTGTGGGGAGGGTGCAGATCACACTTCTGGAATAACAAGCACCAGTGCACTCCTGAGCTTCCTGAGACAGGTTTGCCTCTAATGAAGAGGGAGCTGAGCCACTGATGGGTCTGATAGTGCAGAAGTTGCTGTCCAAGCTCTTCCTTTCGCTGTGTGCCCACACTCAGGCTGCAGGGGAGGAAGGGGGTGTGGGTGAGTTTCTGCACGGCTGGAATAGAAGCAGCACCACACCTTAACCCACCAGGAACGAGAATCCTCCAGATCGAATCTTCAGCAAAAGCACAAACTTCATGTGCAAGTTTGGTTCTAATTGCACATCTTCAGAGAGTGCAGCATGGGCAAACCTGCCTTTCGGCTATTCTAGGTATAAGCTAATTAGTGGGCAAGGTTAATCCCGACACTTTTAAGTCCCTTTTCCAGACAGATTTTCTAGGGAAAAGCATCTGTGTGCATTTAGAGATTGATTCTGGAGGGATTTTTTTTTTTTTAAATATTCACTAGGCATGAATACAAAGGGGATTTTCTACTTTGGAGCACACCACTCTGGGCCTTTTTTATTTCACTTTGGCTGTCTCTGAGCAGGAACATGCCAGGCTGCCTGCAGTTCTCCAGCTGGGTCCAGGCTTTGGGAATGGTGGGGGCTGCCCACTGCCCCCTTTCCCCCACTGCTGCTGCCCTGTGCAGGCTGATGGATTCCCCACCTCCAAGGCTCCCCAGTCTGGGCTCCTCCTCTCCCACTCTCAATTGTGTGAGCAGTTGTGCCAGATGATGTTTAAATACGACCCTTTTAATCAGGTTACTCAGTGTAATACAAGCAAAATGATGATGAGATGGATGCCGTTGCTGCACTCCCTATTTTTATCTCCATTGATTCTCCTGCGTCTCTCATGAATCACCCTGCTGAAGATGTGACAGGTTTATGTCAGCCACAACAGGGCTGTAACAATATTAGCTCCAGCATGAATTCCGCATGACACCAGGATTGTGTCACACTTGACCCTATTTGATACATTTGTGTACAGAATCAGCAGCTCTGTGCTGAGCTGCACAGAGCAGGGGCAGGTTCTGTTCTAAGACATTTTTCTATATAAAGAAAGGTTTGTGCTTTTACTGCTTGCTGCCCTGGCTCCAGGCAGGGGACTGCATGTAAATAATAATGTTATTTCTAGAGACTGTGGCTCAAAGACATCCCAGCTCTTCAATTCCAGCCTCTTCGTTCCATCCTAGCTGGAATAACTCACACCCAACAGCACTGGTTCTTACTACAAACCAGGGAATTCTGGCCTCCTTTCCCTGCTCTGCTGTGCTGAGAACAAGCAGGGCAGAGAAGGAAACCTTTGCAGAAGTGGGAGACCTTGGCAAAATCAGCAGCTGGAGATTAAAAAAAAATAGGAGGAGGCCTTTTCCTGCTGATTTCCTCAAACTAAGGGAATACAGAACCTTCATTTGCAGTTTGGATGAGCTGCAGTAAATTGCCCAACTGTTCTCTTCTGCCAGAATAATGCACTTGCCAGAAGCTCATCACTATAAACTGCTGCAGCTCCATTGACTCCGGCACAGGCAGAGCTAAAGGAGCCTTTGGGTCATTTGTTCTTTTTTTTTCTTCTGAGAAAAAGTGTTCTGCCACTTGAAACAAAGGGCAGGGAGCCAGAATATATGATTTTGTACCCAATTTTCTCACAGATTTTCTGTAAGAACTCACAGATAAGAGCAAGGGCTGGGATTTCAAAGAAGTTTTGCAGTTTAATTTACTAAATTTAAAGCTCCTGTCACTGAAATTTCCTGGAGAAAATGGATGTGAATTCACTGGGCTCTACCTATGGCCAATGAGGTTTATAACAAAGTCACTCCCATGGGACAAAGACCTAGTTTTGACTCTTGGAAAGCCTGTGCCCCCTTTCTTCAGCCCTGCCAACAGCAGAAAGTGATTTTAAATATGGGGCATGAGCTTGTCAGCACCACTTTCCATAGCAGGAATGGAGCCTCATTCTAAGAATTGCCATAAAATACACTCTTGGTGTTGCAAGCAGATGAGTGCAAACATAAAACTCTGGAATTTTAGCATTAATTAAAGCTCCCCAGCAAAGTTTGCTCCGCATCTCCTAAATTACCTTATTTAAATTGTTTAAACCCCCCAGTTCTCACTGTGCAGATGCACCGTCAGCTGGTGCCACAGAGCAGCTCAGCCCCAGCTAAAAGCTTCACACTCTTCTTATTAGGAGTTGCTAAGAGTCATCAATTCCAATAAACGTGCCATGGAAATAACACTTCTCAATTCTTCCTAATTGTGGAGGGGTGACTCGGCCTCCCCAGTGCTCCCTCACTCCCTCTCCTCTCCAGGACTCAAGGACAAACCCTGGATGGAGAAGCTGGGTCAGGGTTAAGACTGGGAGATGGTTCAACAGCTGCTGCCATGGGCAAAGCAGGCTCAGCTTGGGCAAGACTAATTGAGGTTTTATCCAATGAAAACAGATTGGGACAGTGAGAAACAAGGACAAATCAAAGCACCAGCTTTCCCCAGGCTCAGCTTCACAGCTCCAGTCCCACCTGCTCTGTCTGAGCAGCACAGAGGTGATGGGGAATGGGGTCTGGAGCAGCTCCTCTCTGCCACCCCTTTCTCCTCCCCCTTTGTCCCTGCTGCAGTGTGGGGCCTCTCCCTGGGCTGCAGCCTTCCAGGGACAGTGCTGGCAACAAGCACAGCTGCCCAGGGATAAGTTTCCCCTGATTACTGACAGTGCAGGGTAACAACTTAGTGCTCACAGAAACACTCAGGAACAGAGTCCTGCAGAGATTCCTGCAGCAGCTCCCTGAAATCCCCTCCGTGCAGAGTGAAAAAGGTGGGATCTCATCACCTTCCTCAAGGACGTGTAGAAATCAATTAGCACACGAGTCATCCTAAAACAGCAGCTGTCACATCAGACAGGGGGGATTCAAAGAAAGGCTGAGGAGGGAAAGTGAGAATTGTTCTTTCTCGTCACCTTGCCGTGCAAAGTATTTCAGTACATCTTGTAAAACTGGATGAACTTTTGCCTGTAGAACAGCCTGATTCCCACCCCAGTAATCTGCTCAAACACAGGAATGCTGGCTTCCATTGCCCCGGCTGCTTTTCCTTCAGGGCAGCTGGGATTTCAGGATGACAGCAGAAGGATTGCAGCTCCCCAGAGCACTTGCTGTTCAGGGCACATCCCACCCTCACTCCGTCTGCAGATGCCTTTAATGTCAGGACATGGCTCAGCCACGGGCCGTGGTCCCCAGGGAGCTGCCGGGGCCCTGATGGGAAAGGGAGAGGCTTGGGCAGCAGAGCGAGAGCCAGCCACGCCAGGGCACGACAGGCTCTTCATTTCAGAGAGAAAAATCTCCATTCTTTGCAAAACACTGCTCAAAAATTTAATCTTCTCTCAGCTCAATGGAGCAGCCTCATAATTTACAGCGGCAGATAAAGCTGGGAGATGTAATGTGAAATATCTGAAGCGGTTCTCCCCCTGATTTAAAATGCACCTTGGGCAGCAGAGCCTGAACTCCCCTCGGCGTGTGTTTCTGGCAGATAAGTAAACAATTTGGAACTTCCTGAGATAGTCACAGCCGGGGAGGCAGGAGCTCACGTTAAACTGCAGCTGCAGTGCCCCACTGATAAGGTTTTGGGGTGGTTTGGCACAGCTGAAAGGAAGCAGCGCCGGAAGAATAAAAAGCTTTTTGTGTACAAGTTGTTGGATCAGAGATAGCAAGAAGAAAGACATCACTTTTACAGGAGAGCTCTGAAAGTGGCCTGGCAGCAGGGGCGAGCCTCAGACACAGGGCAGATGACAGGGCAGCTGAGCAGCCCCATGCTGGGAGAGAAGGGGCAGCAGGGACACAGGGACCAGGCTGGGGAGCTCAGAGCACATTTCTCATTGTGTTTTACACAGGGACAGAGAGTTACACTCAAACTTTTTAATAAACATGTGAGATGTAAAAGTGAAAGCCCAGAGGATGGGAAACACCACACCAATGTTGACTGAGCAGCTCCAAAATCCTGCTTGTGTTACCCAGCTGCACACCAACTCCACAAGATTTCTGCCTCCTTTACTACAGCCTTTTACTGTGGCATTTTGCGTTTCATATTTGTAAGCACAGGCAAATAAATTGGGGAGTTAGTGTCCTATTAGGCCATTTTGCTGGGAGTCACACAACATGCTGAGCTGGAAGGGATCCATTGGGATCATCCAGTCCAACTCCTGCCTTTGCACTGGACACCCCAGGAACCCCAGCCTGTGCCTGGGTGTCCAAACACTCCTTGCACTCAGACAGGCTTGGAGCTGTTTGGCACGAGCCCAGTTTATCACAATAAATGCGTTTGAACAATCCTGAGTGAAAACAGCCCAGCAGTGACTCCATGTCCTTCTTGTGCCCTGTGCTCATTCTGCTCCCATTCCCACAGGCTATGCTCTTTCTGAATTCTACGATGAGTAAAAGCTACGAAAAGCAAACCAAAACAAAAATGTTTCGGTCAGAAATTGTAATTTTGTCTCCAGATTGCGGGGAGGAATTCTGAGCTGGCTCGCTCATGGTTTGCTTAACAGTTCTTGGTGCTTTTATTGCTCCATGATTTTCTGTGACCAGCTACGCTGTGATCCACAGGGGACTGCTGAAGTTATTCATGGTGCATTTCGAGTCCCAGCCCTGATGTGGCAGTGGCTGACAGTCCCTAGAAAAGTGTAGGACAGCTCCAAAACCTGACCTAACTCCCAAGCAGCCTCCCGTGTGACGGTGACACGATCAAAGGGAGTTTTACAAGTGTCAGCCTGTTGCTGCAGCAACCTGGCTGCTCTGACTGCTGATAGGCACAGCTCTGCCTGATCCCGGCTCAGATGGCTCCAATTAATCCCCTGGGACTGTGCCAGGGAGATCGGGATTCATTTGCAGTTCCTCGAAAATGAAGTGACTGTTCCATGGAAACTGCTCCTGAAATTCCTCCCTCCTGCATCCGTAACCTTTTTGGGAATGGCTGGGCTGGCACAGGGCCCCAGGAGGGCCGGGAGAAAGCTCTTTGTGCCACAGCAAGTAGTTCTAAAATGGATTTGGCTTTTATTGTATTTTTTCCTGAGTGTGGGCACAGAAGAGGTTATTTTGGGAAAGCAGGAGCTGCGTTTTTGGGGGTTGTGTTCCCTCTGGGTGTTCACATGTCAGTGCCTCCCATTTCCAGTTCTCCAGATCTTCACTGGGCTGGGAGGGAGGCAGCGAAAGCCAAGGGCTGTGAGCACCGAGCTGTGCCTGTCCCACAGCCAGAGTTAATCCCAGCCAGCCTGGCTGGAGGATTGCATAAGGACACGGCAGCTTTGATGGAGACTTCAGGAGTCTGGAGGCACATCCCACACCCCTGCACGCGGCTCGGGTGCTCCAAAAGCCTCTGCTCGGACCCTGCTGGGAGCAGAAGAGGGAAACACTGTGCTGGAACAGACATGCTGTAAGAGAACAAGTCAGGGCGATTCTGTCTTTGCCAGTGAGCTACAGAGCAGGAAAATCCTTCGTCACCTTCCCAAAGTGCACAATGCCCTTCTGGAAAGGGCTTAAAACCCAAAATGCTGCTGCTGTATCCAAAATATGTATAACTACAGAGGGCCTGTGTGCCATAGTGGACAATTCTGTGGGAGTGCCAAAATGGGGAAAAAAATTTGCATGGCATGACCCCAAAAGCACCAATTTCCATGGATGTGCCTAATTATATCATCCAAGAGTATAAGGTATATTTTTTCTTCTCAGTACTGCCTTGCACAATCACACTAAACCTGACTTTTCTAATCCAGACCACCTTGGCAGGACTCTGCTCCTTCCCTCTCCCCAGGGCAGGAGGACAATAAACTTGTACCTTCAAACAGTTCTCCTTCTCTTCTTACAGCTGCCTGGTGTTGTCCTTCTGAAATAGATTTGTTTTCCCCCAAACCCTCTGATCCCCAGCACACAGGGATGTCTGTCCCTGCTTATTCTGCCCCAAACTCTGGGAACCGAGCAGCCTGTGTTATTTGCAGTGCCCTCAGTGGCTCTGGCTGTGTTTTGCCATGTTTGAAGCGGTGCTGCTCCACCTGAGAGCCAAAGCAGAGCCCAGGAGCTGTGCTGAGGCTCTCAGCCGGTGGCACCTGGACATAGTGGCCGTGGGATGTCCCTCTGTGGGGAGTTCTGCAGCTTGCTCCCCCAAACTCTGCATTTCTGGGGGTGCCTCTGCACTCTGACTGTCACTTCCACCCACCCAGCCTCCAGCAGGACCTCGGTGGCACCCAGCAGGGTGGGAGGGAGCTGCTCCTGGACCCCAGCCAGAATCAGTGTGCTGCAAAGAGAATTTGCCTTGAAATAGGCCACATTCGGGTGTGCAGAGCCGGGGACAGGATGTGGGAACAATCTCAGTGCTAAAGGAATTTATAACTCTCCCCTTTTAAACTTGTGCAGTCTGAAAGCTCAAAGGAAAAAAAAACCAAACCCAACAACAACCCAGCTAGAAGGTGTGATTGCAAAAAGCCTGATGGACCCAGAAAAGAAGCTCAAACCTGAGCCTTTGACACCAGTTCTGCCTCTTTGGCCACAGAACTGATTCACATTTCCCACTGTTTGTGCCACCCTAGTGTCTCGGTACAGGTGAAGCTGTAAAGATAGGTTAATGAATCTTCTGCACTGTCAGAGGAAAAAGGGAAGGGAAAGGGAAAGGGAAAGGGAAAGGGAAAGGGAAAGGGAAAGGGAAAGGGAAAGGGAAAGGGAAAGGGAAAGGGAAAGGGAAAGGGAAGGAGAGGAGAGGAGAGGAGAGGAGAGGAGAGGAGAGGAGAGGAGAGGAGAGGAGAGGAGAGGAGAGGAGAGGAGAGGAGAGGAGAGGAGAGGAGAGGAGAGGAGAGGAGAGGAGAGGAGAGGAGAGGAGAGGAGAGGAGAGGAGAGAAGAGAAGAGAAGAGAAGAGAAGAGAAGAGAAGAGAAGAGAAGAGAAGAGAAGAGAAGAGAAGAGAAGAGAAGAGAAGAGAAGAGAAGAGTTACTTTAACAGCCCTGTCAGATACTCACCCCTGCAGCTGAAGTGAAAACAATGCCAATGTGGAATAATGACACTGTTTGGATTTGGAATTTTGATTTTGCCCCGAGAATGCAAATTCATCATTTGAGAGCTCATCATTTCCTGGAAAATACCCTATAACCTTCAGCAGGGAGAGAGAGGGAAGGGTAATAACCCTCCCACTGCAAAGCTTGCCCAAGATCATAAACTCATAACTGCAAACTCAAATCTAAAGTCAACCCAAACTAGGACAGACTGGGCTTGCTGGTCACAGCCCCAAAGCTGTGCAGCAAAACTAATCAGTTCTGGGATGGGATTTTTTTCTTTTGCTGTAGTACAATCTATAGTTTAGTTGGTCAAATCAAGCCTTTCTGAGAAAAGAAGATTAGAGGCAGTTGTTTAAGTATTGAGGGGGGAGCAGGATTTAAGCTTTATTACTGAGCAGGATATACAAAACAGACTGTAATGAAAAAACAGTATTGGGATTGTATTTGCAGCCCGAATGGAAAATGTTGAGAGAGGACAGGGCCATATGGAGGAGCTTAGAGCTCCGGCAAGGACTGCTGCCGAGGGAAATGCCCTCTGAGTCAGGGAAATGGGTGTTGTGGGGAATCCAGGGGAGCTGAAACAACAATTATCACCCCTGAACGCTACAAACGGGCTGCTGGGCAGGAGACGAAACCCTGGGAAACCGCATTTTATTCGCTTTGTCAGGAAGGCTCCTCCTGACCAAAACACTCAGCTCCTTGGGCGAAATTTCGGGAATTCCCTTGCTCCAGGACTCCACCCCGTGTTTGGGCAGCTCCCGGCTGCCCGAGCGCCTGCGGGTGTTACATCGGGGAGGCTCGCAGGGTGTCCCATTTCCCGGAGCCACGGGGGCACCTCGGGACACACCTTGCGTAAGTGAGGGGGAAACAATGAATTACCCAGCACAGGCACCAGTTCCGTCCCTACAGCCCAGCAACTCCTCACCGGGAGAGCGAGGGGAACTTGCCGCGCTCACCCACGGAGCTCCTGGGAAATGCGGCACTGCCACATTTCTAGTTCACTTTACTATGTGTTTGTCAGATTTTTCTCTCCCTCAGCCCTGCCTAAACCTCCCTAGCTCTGGTCCAGGCTGGACAAACCCAGCCTGCCTTCCTCAGTTTGCACTTTCTGGCCTCAGGGCCTTTCCTCTCCTGTTCTCCACCAGCCTTTAGGGACAGGTGCGGGACAGAAGCCGCTCACACCCTTTGGTTTTGTTCACACAGCCCTGGCCGGATGCTGCAAACTCACCCGGCCCCTGCCTTATGGGACATTTGAGGACTATCCTGCACCTTTCCAGCTCATCTGTTCCCTGCCCAAGGAGGTATTTAGGCCGTTCTGACAAGGGAGGCACAAAGTGCTCATTTTCCGGCGAGTGCAGCTCCCCTCGCAGTTTCCCCAAACCCCGAGCAGCCAGGACATCCTGGCACAGCCACTCACCCAGGCAGCTGGAGCTCCCTTGCTGAGGGGCTGCAAAGCATTTTTCACCAGCCTTTTATAGGGATTTTAACTCAATTACCCATTTAAAGCCAGCCAAACATTGCCCTGCCTCCCACTTGTACAGTGCTCTCAAATCCAGCGAGGAGGGAGAGGCATGAAAATCAAATTTTGGATGCTTTGGTAACAATTCTTTAGAAATATTTGCAGCAAAATAGTTTTCCCAAAGTGTAGAATAAGGAAACTTAGGTAAAGTGTTTCTCAATGAATTGCTAAACCACTGAGCATTCAGAGTCCAGTCAACAAAATGTATTTAATGTCTCATCATCTGATGAGAAAAATGCAGCCCCACTCCCTACAATATCATAAAATAGAATAACTTGCAGATATCTAGTAATAAATACTGCAAATGAACATTTTTTCATGATGTTCAAATACGATAAAAGACTGCAAGAAGCGTTTTTGCCATTTCACACTGATGAAGCTCAGATGTGTGTTAGTGTCATTCTCCTCACAAAAAAAATCTCAAAAGACTTGGCAGAAAGTAGCAGATTTGCAGTGAAATTAATGAGGTTTCTGTCTTTATGATTTTCATAAGGGGAAAATGGTAATTTCACACAGGAAAATAACTCAGCTTTAGCCCTGCTTGGGGAAATCCAACAGAGATTTTGAAATCTATATTGAAAATTTCAACTTATTAGAAATTGATCATTTGTGGGTGAGGTTGACTTATGTGTGTTTGGTTTAAATCTGGTATTTCTCAGTTGGAGATAAATGATATGGGGCTGATCCTGCCTTGAGGAAAACACAATTCCATAAGTCTGGGAAATTTGCTTGAGTAAGGAGTAAATCAGTGCAAAGGATGAACCCTTGCATAAGTATTCCATTTACACAGACACACGAATTACTGAAAATCCTTCGGTTTCTGTCTCCTCACCTCGAGCAATTCCTGCAAACCCTGACACCTGCCCATTTGTTCATTGCCAGGAGCTGGTCATCTCAGAGATAATTCCAAGATTCATCCAAGCAACTTCCTTCCTCTTTTGAATAACTCCAGTGCTGTGTTTATAACTTGCTGTTGGGTATTCTAACCCAGAATGGAGCTCAGGTGATGACCATCCATAAATTTTCCCATAATATCACCGAATTATACCCTCACAACCTATTCAGAAGCTGCAATTGGATGTCCAGTAAGGAATGAGAGCTCTGCATCCAGCACTAACAAATGATGATTCTGTTGTTGCCGAGATATCTCTGGAAGCTGTTTCTGCACCTGAGCATCTGCTCCAGTTCATTTCCATTCTTCCTTGGAGATCATTTATTTTATACAAGTGGTGCAAGTAGGATAGATAAGGACTTGGTGTAAAAACTGAAAATTCCTTGGAATTCAATAAAAAATATTGGGGTCATGAACTTTAAATACACTTTTATGTAATACAGACTGGTGGGTAATGTGCAGATAAAGGTGGTATTTCCTTGGACAGCTCCATTAGCTCATGTGTCAAGGGAAAAGCTTTGGAACAGCAGTGGGGAAGAAATACCCAGTAAGACACCAGCATTTTATTTTATTACTGAAACTTAAGACTCTATCTTATCTCCAAATCCATTACTTTTATCCTAATGAGTCAGTTTTACTGGTCACACTGCCATGCCTCATTTTTTTGTTTAGAGAGCTGGAAAAGGAGTCATTAGTTAGATGCTGGGGAATAACTAGAATTCATATCACTCACACGTCCTTTCTCAACTAATTAAACACCAGCAAGACAATCCATTTCTATTACAAGCCAGAAAAAAAAATTACTAAAAAATAAATCTGAAAGCTCCCTGACAGTGGCAAATGCAATTAAGCTCTCAGTGTATGAATTTGGGTGCAAGCTGCTGCACCATTGTACGGCCGTGCTTCTCTTCCCTTAATTAACTAAAACACGGAGAAGAGAATCTGATGGCTTAATGGCATTTCCTTCGCTGTCAGAAATGCTTGGGGATGATTTTATGATGTTATCACAAAGAGATTTGGAGGAGTTACTGCCATTACTCCTCTCTGCCACCTCCAAGAGTGACAGATTCCACGGAGAAACTTTGCTGCTGTTAACGGATGTGAAGTATTAATATTTTATAACATCATTACTTTATAGGCAGCGTAACCACAGCAATAAGAATACACTTAATATTTTATGCCTTCCCAGCCCCGTAACACACCCGGAGCATCGACTCCCCTGCACATGCCTCTGCATGGGTGTGACTGAAAGCAGAGCAGTTTGTCGGGTTTATGGCTCTTTCTATGCTGGTGGAAGTGACACAGGGGAGTCAGTGTGAGGGTCCCAGCGTGCCCCGAGAGAGCAAATCTGACCCAGAAATTCACCCAGCCCTGCGTGCACCCCACGGAGAGCACTTTAGGGAAAGCAACGTGGGCAATCGCCCGGAGCCGTGCTGGACACGGCAGAGGCAGCAAAGTTCTGCCGGGCAGAGGGTAGCAAAGGGAGACCCCAAAGCTCTGCCCGGCTCCCTGCGAGGCTGAAGGCAGCTCTGAAGCCGAGCTTTCATCCTGCACACGGGCATTTGGGCTGAACCCGAGCCCTTTAAACGCTGGCACGCTCCTCCTTCCTTCACAGGATATTCCCACTAAACCAGAGGCAGCCTTTTGTGCATTTCCAGAGCATCCCGCCGGTGCCTGTGGCTCAGGGATTTGAACATGATTTTCTTCCCCAGGTTTCACTGGCGCTGAACTCCTCCTGTGTTTGTGGGATCACCCAGCTTTGTGTGGTGTGTGCACGGCTCCCCTGCAGGGGTGAGCAGGGAACAGCAAACTTCACCTGAACCCTCCGGGAAAGGTGAGCACACCCCGAGCGGGGACAGCGGGGAGCTGATGAAAGGTTCTCAGCTGCAAGGTGCCGAGTGCCCCCGGCTTCGCTCCCCCTCAGCCCGCGTTGCCTCTGCCCAGCACTCTGAAGGGCTGCACCCTTCCTTTATTTAAATGTTCCGGGTCCTTCGCTCTCTGAGCGCGAGGAACCTTCCCGTGGTGTTTCAGGGAGCGCTGATGTGGGGGAGCTGAGCGGGCTTAAGGCTTGCCCGGTCAAAAGGCATCGATCTTTAGCTCGGCACGGGAAGGCGCCTTCGGGAATTGCGGGATGCTCTCCCCGGTGCCATAAACAGCTTCTTTCCTTTTTTTTTTGTTTGTTTGTTGCCTTTTTTCGCCCCTCATGTTCAGTGTTTGTCAAGCGAAAGGGGGATAGACAGAAACAGCAGCGTGCCAGATCCTGCCTACATCTTTCCCACAGTCTCTCCTAACCCCGAACTCTTCCGATACTTTGTATTCACCGTCGCACTTGACTGACACAAGAAACCCACTGTAGGAAGAGAGGCTTCCTGTGAGCCGAGCCCCGTTTCCATGGTGCGGAGTTTTCTACTTAAAAATAAATTCCCGTTTCCCGGAGTTTTCCGCGCAGCCCCGCGGAGCTGCTCCTGCCCGGGGGCAGCGGCAGCAAACCCGTCCCGCACCCCCCCAGCTCCCCTCCGGAACCACAGCCGCCCTCCGCTCCGAGCCGGGACACCCCGCAGCCCTCGGCACGGATTTTACGGTCACCGAACCCTTCCTGCGGCGGGGACAGCCGGCTCTGGGCTCCCTCGCACCGCGCCCCGCGGAGCGCCCGGAGCCGACACCCCGCAGGCTCCGGGGATGCTCCGCCGGGATCCCCGCGCCCAAGTTCCAACCGGGGCCAACTTCGGGCAGCGGCCCCGCGGAGCCCCGGCAGCGCAGCATCCCGAGCATCCCCGAGCATCCCGAACATCACTGAGCATCCCTGAGCATCCCCGAGCATCCCGAACATCACTGTGCATCCCTGAGCATCCCCGAGCATCCCGAGTATCCCTGAGCATCCCCGAGCATCCCGAGCATCCTCGGCCCCGGAGCGGCGGCTGCGCCGAGCGGGAGCCGCGCGGGTCCCGCTGCCCGCCCGGGCGAGCTCCCCGCGGCCCGGGAGATGCCCGGAGCCCCCGCCCGGCCCCGCCGCGCCCCGGCGGCACTCACCGATCCGCAGCACCTGCTGTGCGCTCCGGGGCAGCCCCGCCGCGGCGCAGAGCAGCAGCAGCAGGAGCCCCCCGCCGCCGCCCGGGGCCGCTCGGCGGGGACAGCGCGGGCCGAGGCCGCTCGCCATGCTCAGTTCATGCCGGCTACCCCCGGGCGGGCCGGCTCCGCGCCGCTCCGCGCCGCCCGCCCATGGCGCGGGGGCTCCGCGCTGCCGCCGCCGCCGCGCTGCCCGCGCCCCCCGCGCCCGAGGGACGGAGGGACGGAGGGACGGAGGGAGGGAGGGACGGAGCGGGAGGATCCTCCCGCGGGGCGGCCCCGGGCGGGGCCAGGCGGCTCCGGGCTCCGCGCGCACTCGGGGACACGCGCGCGCACTCGGGGACACGCGCGCGCACACGCGCGGAGCAGTCCGGGCGCGCTGGGACAGGGACAGAGCCCTGGAACAGCTGCCCAGGGAGGGCGTGGAGTCCCCTCTGGGGACATCCCAAACGCACCTGGACGCGTGCCTGTGTCACCTGCTCCAGGTGGCGGCAGGGATTAGTCTGGATGCTCTCCAGACGTCCCTCCCAACCCCAGCCACCCTGGGATTCCGCGATTCCGCGATTCCGCGACAGGGACGGACGAACAGGGACAAGGACTGAGGCAGGGCTGTCCCTGTCGCCGTCCCTCCAGCCCCCGCGGGTCTCTCCCCGCAGCCCCTCCTCGGACAGGAGAAGTTTTTCCCCCCGCGCCCGCCAGTCCCGCAGCTCCTGGGTTTTGATCTCCCGGCTGCCCGGGGCTTTGGAGGGATGTCCTGTGCGGGGCAGCTCCGTCCTGGGCGCCTGACGTGCGACAGGGTGAGGGTGCACAGGGTCTGCAGGCTGAGGGACACCCCTGGGGACGAGGGGGAGGGAAGGAAGCACTTTCAGCAGTGTCTTTGCTGCTCTGCAGCCAAGTAAGGGACAAGAAATGTGTCCCCTCAGCGCCTGTCCCCAAACGTCGCAGGAGCCTCAGCAAGGGGACAGCAGGGCTGGGGCCAGGTGTCCGCGAAGGGATGAATCCTCGAGGCCAACTTTGAACTCTCGGTCACAGGGATCACAACAGCCCCTGTCCGTGGCTTGCCCACCAGGCTGCTTTCCCCCAGCGACTTGGTATTCTCAAATGATTTTTTCAATCTGGTTTTTGAAGGTTCGATGAAACTCGGAGTGTTTCACTATAAAGCAAACATATGGGTCCTGAGCTGCTCTGAAAAAAGAAAACACCACCAGAGGAGAATGACTCCCACCTAGCAACAGAACTAAAATTGCATAGCTGAGATCCAAAACTGAAATAATTTAGATTTGTTTACTTTGTATTCCTCTCCAGCCTGCCTAACTATTGTTGCAGAAATTAACTCCTCGGAGCGGTGGCAGCACATGCTGGAGTGCAATGGGAAGAAAAGCATCCACATTATATCTCCCAGTCAGCCTCAAATGGATCCTGGAGAGAGCTGCCTCCTGTTTGCAGAGCAATCGAGGCTGCCCAGGAGTTCCTAGTGCTCAGAATCCCAGGCAGGATTCCAGTTAGACCCCCACTTTGCATTTCTCAGGCATGTTTTGGGTGGTTAGAGCCCCACTTTGTGTTTATCCCAGCATGTTTTGGGTGATTCGAGCCCCACTTTGCATTTCTCACGGCATGTTTTGGGTTCACCAGGGACAGCTTCTGCCCGAAATCGACACTGTTGATTTCTTGTTTGTTTACCCGAGAGAAACCCTTTCCGTGGGAGCTGCCCAGAGGCAGCAGCAGGTGCCCAGGTCTCTGGGCAATCCTTTTCCTTCCGTGAAGCCAGGGTGGAATGCCCTGAACTCTGACATGTAAGATGCTGTTCTGCCCACACCGTGCTTGCTTGTTCTTCCATTGCAGTGCAGGGAATAAAAGGCAGGGTGGATAACAGCAATAAAAATAAAGTAACAACCATCTGTCCTTGCCACGTAGCACATTGACATTGCCCATGGTAGCAGAGGCCTTCACTCAGGAATTTGAAGTCTTTACTCTTGTTCCACAACATGGAATTCCAGTTGGATATACTGTGTGATCATTATACAAATTGCAGTTTATGTAACGCTGTTAAGCTGATAGCTAAAGCCTCAGCTGATATCAGGGCCTCATGACTGAAGCTGGGGATGTAAAACACCTCCTTCCCACTTTGCATCCTTCCAGAATTCTGGTTCGAGTTTGGAAGCAGCCACAATATCAGAAGAACAAGTGTATTGAAGTGTGTAGGGAAAGCTGGAAGTTTTCCAAAAAAACCTTGTAAGTTTTCTCAATTTCTTGGTCAAGTTCTGAGAAATTTTAACTCTGTTGTCTCAGCACTTTAACCAGACCCTATCCAGTCTAAGGTACTACAGAATAGTTTTATAAGATTTTTTTCCCTCTCTTTAACAGCACGTGGCCAAAACAGCACTGAATTCCATGCAAGTGAGGAGGTAAAATTAATTTTTAAGCTTAAAAATGTGAAGACCCAAGTACTTTTGCTGGAGCACCATAACACATAAGAAAGCAACTACAAATTATCCTCCCAATGAAAAGAGCACTGTGACAACAGCAAGTTTAAACAACACATTTTAAAAGGCTCTTTTTGGCTTAAGTGCTGTCTTTATTTATATTCCCAGACCCATAAATGCAGTACCCTTTTCTCTAAAGACGCCCCAGTGAAACTCTGAGCAAACCAGCTCTGGTTTCCCCCACTGAGCCAGGGTAACATTACCCTGCAGAACCGCCTCTCCCTGAGCTGGGGGGACTTTTCTCCACCATAGTATTCAGCTAAAAGGCACAAATAACCCACAACTCAAACACCACCCCCTGCAAACCTTTCTCAGCCAGAGACTTGCTGTGTTTTTTTCTCCACTATACGATACACCAGGGACTTTTGGAAAAGAAACACCCCCTGTGTGTACACACAGAGAATCCTGGCACATCCTGCATCCAAGGAGGGGCTTCTGTTCATTCCTGCTTAGCCACGCTCACGGGAACCTGGAAAGTTCCATGAAACGAGTGCGAGCCTCCAACCTCTGACCAAGGGCAGTGCTTCTGCTCCGAGAAGCTCTTTCCATATTTCCTTTTTACAGAAGAAGTAAACCCCGAAAAACAACAACCTTTTAGCAGATAATGAGGAGGGGAGAAGAATTCATTTAACATTTTTATTCCACTGCCCTGTTTTCCCAGTGCATATTTCTCTTTTCTGCCATTCGTTACTATTAATTATGAGCAAGCTGGTGGGGTGAATTAATGACTGTCCCAAATCTCTGCCAGCATCATTTCAATGTGTCCTAACTCATTTTTCTCCTTCCACGCTTATTTCAAAAGAGTGACTTAAATGTCAGCAAGAGAGTATTTCTTTATTCACCTTGGTCCTGGTGTTGTAGACCTTTTTGCACTCACCTACAGATGTGGGACAGGATTTTGGTAAAGAGAAAATGCTCCACTGCTTAAGAACTACTGAAACTGTGCTCGCAAGGAGGAATGTCTCAATTTAAACATGTGCAGTATATGCTTTGATAGCTGATATCATCATTTACATAGCACCTGGCAAAATTAAACCCACAGACAGCTGCAGTTTCGGGGTTTAAATCTCTGCATTCTAAGGATCATGGAAGCTGTGTTTACTCCGTGAATGTTTTGTCTCTCCCCTGGCATTTGCATGATCTATTTTATATATCCACACAAAGTAAAATATGTGATAAAAACAATAGATGGGATTTTGAGTGTGTGTATAAGCAGGTTTAAATTTATGTGTGTGTCAGCACATAACTGAAAGGGTACTTAGAATTTTTAAAGGGCTGTGTATTACACACTTGCACGTATATAAAATATAATCTATGTCTGTGTTATATATAAATGTGTCACTTTAATCCTGTGAGCTGGATCCAAGAGGGAAAGGTGAAGGAAGAAGAGGGAAGTGGAGCTGCAGGGAGGCAACGAGGAGTCAGGAATTATTTGGCATGGAGAAGTTTTGGGAACATCCCGTTCCTGTGGCTGCCACCCAAGGGTCAAGGAGTCCCTGAGCTGGGTGCAGAGGTTGGCACGTGGCAGGGAGGTAGGAGAGGGATTTTATTCCTTGGAGGAAGAAGAGGGAGTTTCATTTGCAATCCCATTTGTGGTGCAGCGTGAGGAGCCAACTGGGCATCTCCTGGGCCTCATTATTGATCCCTTCCCCAGGCCTCAGCAAGGCCACAGCTCAGCCTGGAGGTGTTTGCCCCAGCTCCAACAGGAACAGGCAGTGTGCCAGTGACTCCTGCTCCTTCCCGGGGGCTCCAGTCGTGGTGTCCTGCTGGGACTGAGGTGGAACATTCCCTTTCCAGCTGTGCTCCGCTCCGCTCCTTGGGGGTGCCCATTCCATTGGCTCCAGGGCTTGCACCAAGCTCTTTGATATCCTGATGTCTGAAGGGAGTTTCTCACCTCATACACTCCCTGTAATTGCAAGAGGAGTTCTGCACGAACACAACGCCAGTTAAATGCAGTCAGGATGAGGAGAGGTCCTTTCGGAGTTAGCCAGCAGTGAACAAACAAAGTGTGTTACCCTAAGAGCTGTGTCTTTGTGCTGTGCCCAGCACAAGCTGCGTTTCTGTCAGCACCCCGTGGCTGTTCTCAAGTGCCTCTCCCCTGCAGGGCTCACACTGATCTCGAGCTGCTCTGGCGCATCTGCGAACCAGCTCCTTGCGTGATTTGCCTTTTGCCTCTGACACCTTCAGTGATGCTGGACACTTTGGTATTAGCATTGTGTTTTGAGGTGGAAAGAGTCACATTCCCTTTGCTCTCTGTTCCTGCCTGTTTGGGGTTTGGTTTGGGCTTTTTTTTTTGTCCTGGCTAATTCACATTCTGCCCACTCCATTGTGTTGCTGCATGAATGCTCTCTGCAGCGAGCTGATGAGAGACCATGATTTGACCCACTGGAAGCACTTTTCTGCTGGAAACAGGACAGGATAATACCTTTCAGCCAAAACCCCTCTTTTTTCCCTGTACTGTGTCACAAAATTAGGGCTGGCATCATCAATTGCTGAAATATCCCTTTGGAAAAAGCCCTGTATAACAAACTCAGATGCCTCTGAGCAGCTTTTCCCTCTCCAGCCTTGGCACTGATATTCTGTGACCCAAGGCAGGGGCAGGGGGAGATGATCGGCTCTGAAACTATGAAGCTGTAACTGAGGAACCCACGGCCAGCATTCCCAGATCTCTTTTTCTGTGGTTCTTAAGTAGCTTGAAGTGCAATTGAAATATTCCAGTGGATGTAGGGCAGCTCCTGTAGCTGTGCAGTGTCTTTTAGGAGTGAATGAAATGCTTCCCCAAGCTGAGAAGTTAATCAGCACAGTGATTTTTATTGCTTTGGGTTACTTAAATCTTCCTTCACAGCACTAATTCCTGATTCTCTCCTACTCGTGTAATTTATACAAATCTGATTTTCTCACCATGATAAATAGTTTCTCACTCTTGCTTGTTTGACCAAGGAGGAGAGAAGAATGGAGAGGTATTGCACAAAACATTGGAAAAAACCCCAAAGCAGCAGAGAAAGCTCCATTATTTTGTGCCTGTAAGTGGATGTGCTTACAGGCCTCCCTGATTATCCACATTAAAAGCATTAAACCGTGCACAGAACTCAGGGCAAGATAATTCAGGGCAGCTCTGTGTGCCTGCCACGGCCCTGTGCCAGGCTGTGCTGCTGAGGGCGCAGCTCCCGTGCCACCCCAGCCCACTGGGGAGTGTCCCTTGGGCTGTGTTGGTGACAGCAGGGGAATGTTCAATCTCCCAGATGGATGGAATTCACCCATTTGATGGAATATTTCAGGGCCAAAACAACCTGAAAGCCACACATAATGATGTGAAATCAATCAGATTCCTATCCTGAGCTGCAACACAGTCCAGGGACGCAAAAATCCAACCTCTCTCCCTGGAGGAGCGCCATTAAAAATAAGGAGCTGCTGTTATCCCCCATGGCAGGGAAGGAAATTCTCAGGGTCCTTGACACAATACTGAAGTTTAACTGTGGGGCAGTCAAACAACCCAAATAAATCCATCCTCACAAGCAGCAATGAGGGCTTTTCCTTTGGGGATTTGGGATCAAATTGCTGGCACTGGACTCCAAAAAGCTCTTTTTTTCCTTCCCTCAGATTAGGTATTGCATTGAAAGCAGGCAGAGGCCAAAAATCTTCACGTGTTCTTCTGATATTTTGTACTCGGTATCCTCACTGCTGTTCCTGCAGTGGATTTCAGCCTCAGTGGGGCTGGGTTTATTCTGAGAGCTGCTGATTAATGTGCACAAACACCCTGACCTTATTTATGGTGGCATTAGCTCCTGCACAACGATTTTTATCAGCTCTATTAATTTTATGATAACCTTGCTGGACCATCTCCAGGTGTAAATATTTTAGGGGAGATTACTGATTAAAAATATCGACGAGAACAAATGGAAGTGATGGCATTGTTCAGGTGTTCTGGCTAGCAGGTCCCCTTCTGAAAATCACCTGGGATTTCTTGGAGGAGAAAGCCTGGGGAGGCCATGCCAGGATGCCAGGCCATGTTCCCATGTTGGTGTTTCCATCTGGCTTGCAGAAATGGTCATTTTTAATGGCACAATTAATAAAGGTTCCCACTAAAGTCAGGGATGTGGGATCCACATTCACTACCAAGCACCAACTTTGGATCACAGAGTGGATGAAGCCAAGGACATCCCTGGGAATCCTCTGGTGCCACCCAAACCAGGGTGCTCAGGGTCACTTCCAGTCTGGCTTTCAGTGTCTCCCAGGACAGGGGCAGCCTGTGCCAGCATCTGATGGCTCTGACGGCACAAGCATCTTTTCGTGTGTTCAGAGTCAGAGCCAGGTGAGAAGCCATCTTAAACCAGATTAAAAACAGGACAAAGGGTTTGTGCTGCAAAATCTTCTAAATATATTAAACATTTCCTCTGTGCAACAGCAAAATGAGGTAAAAAATATTCAGTTTCTTCCTTTATTCAGCAGGAAAAGTGTGAGCTCCTCCACAAGGGGTGACCTACATATGCACTTGCTTGTTTGTTGAGATCGAAACCTTTGCTCACAACCCGTGAATCAGAATCATTTAGGTTTGAAAAGACTTCTGAGATCACCGAGTCCTCCCCGAGTTTCTTAAGTATCCACATTAATTGGTGTAGAATCTCATTAATCTTGAATTGACAGAGGGGAAAAAAACCCCACACAAAATTATGGAGAGCATTTCTGTTAAAAGACCAAAGCTGAAATTAGGGCTCTTCTTGTCTTTTACAGAACGAGTGCCCTGTGCAAAATCTGACTTTTAGCAACCTGTTGAGTGCAGGGAAGTACCAGGAGCAGCAACTCCCTGTCCCAGAGGCATTCCGAGAGAAATCCAGAGACTTGGAACGTGAACAGGAGAGAGTTTGACATCCTTTGGAGGCGGCACCAGGGAAGCAATTCTGGGAGCAGCTCCCCATCCCCGGCCCAGGAGCTGCTCAGAGCCTCAGCGCTGAGCTGGGGCAGTTGGGGTGAGCTGATCCCAAGGGAAGCCCCCTCGTGTCACAATCCATGGGTGTTTCTGTATGTGCTGCACATCCCCAGTGCAGCCACAAACCAGGTCAGGGAGGGCTTGGGGGGTTGGGACATCTGCTGAAAAAAGCCCAGGTGCGAGAAACATCCTTCTGCCCTGCAGGAGGGGCTGTCAGAACATTGTGCACAGCTTTAAAACAGCTCTTTAACACTTCAGTTCCAGAAAAAAACCCCAAATGCAGAGAATCCACAGCAAATATGAGAGTGCTTCCATTTTTTGTGGGTTGTGGAGACAACAATCTCAGTGGAGCTGTTCTCATGGTGGATGAGATCCCTACAAACACACAAAAAGGAAATCCAGACCGGCTGAGAAGGAATTGGGTAAAAAAAGAAGAGTTAACACACAAACAAAGAAATTCACTGTGTGCAATAGTGTGGCATGAGCAGAATAAGGGGAAAACATTTGCATGGTTTAATATTTCCTCATTTTAATAATTATAGTTTCAATTATTATAGTAAAACGTTTCCCAGGCAGGGTTGTGATATATAGGGCTCATTGTAGTTTGGTGCTTCTCTATCTGAAATGAAGGAAAAGAGAAAAATCATTGCTCAGATTCCTGCCTTTGCATATCCCTTTTCAAATCTATAATTTATTATCAGTACCTGTGTATATTTTAGCCTTCATTTCTCAAAAAGATGTCCATAAATTAAACAGGAATCCGGCAATCACTGGAGATTTATTCTGTCACTAATGGTGGTCTAGTAGTGATGCACGTAAAATTCTAAATGCAATTTCTTAGGGCTTGAATAAATTTGATTTTTGGCTTCTTCTTTCTGGAAAAGTTAACAAGAAGCAGCCTGGCCATTTCCAGAGAGAAATGTCCATATTTCCCCAAGGTTGTAAAGCAACAAACCAATCTTACAAATATTTCTTTGAATTGTCCATTCCTGTTCCAGAGCACGAATTTAGCAGGCCTGTTTCCATCTGGCTGCTCAGGGGGTGTGGTTTTCCTCACAGAGGGTATTCCTGCCTAATCTCCCTCCTCAGACTCTGCCTGTTCTGGTGTCCCCATCTCCTCCCCTCCTCGCAGGCGGGGATGGTGCTGCACGGGAGGAGCAGAACGTGTGCCTGCAGTCGCTGCTTTCTGCTCTCGGAGGTTTGGAGCGTCGCCCACGCGATGTTCTCGTGTTTGCCCCGAGGCAGAGGCTGTTTGTGGTGTGGCCTTACGGGGAGTCAAACACCATTTGCTGCCCTGACTTTGTGATGCAAGGGAGGTAAACACGGCTGGAGTCTCAGTTCAGTTTGTGTCACAGCCGTCCTGCTCACACACAGCACCCTGAGATGCTTTTGTGGCTTTTGTAGCGGCTCCTCCTTTGATCCATTTGTAAAGCCCCTTCTTCACCCTCTTGGTTCACCTTCATCCTAGGGAAGATGTGGGGAGACCTCATTGCAGCCTCTCAGTGCCTAAAGGGGCTCCAGGAGAGCTGGAGAGGGACCTGGGACAAGGGATGGAGGGACAGGACACAGGGAATGGCTTCCCACTGCCAGAGGGCAGGGCTGGATGGGATCTTGGGAAGGAATTGTTCCCTGTGAGGGTGGGGAGTGGATGGAGTGGAGTTCCCAGAGAAGCTGTGGCTGCCCCTGGATCCCTGGCAGTGTCCAAGGCCAGGTTGGACATGGGGCTTGGAGCAGCCTGGGACAGTGGAAGGTGTCCCTGCCCATGGCAGGGGTGGGAATCCCTCATCTTCCAGGTCCCCTCCCACCCAAACCATTCCATAATCTTAAGGGAAGTTCAGTGTATTGCCTCAAAACCCATTCCTTTCCTTTTCCAGTGAAACCACCGCAGGACTCCCGCTGTTGGTACCTGAATACCCTGCCAGCCATAGCAACCTGGGGCTTTTGCAGCCAAGTCAGGCTATTTTAGTCCTAAGCAATGTGAGAAAGGAAAGCTTTCTGCCGACACCAAAATAACCCGGGTCTTCCTTGTGGCAGAAGGACTCTGACTCTGGGTGCTGTAGCAACACAGAACTGTGTGTTCCCAGGGAGAAAAGGGCCTTGTAAGCACCCCCCACCCCGAACTCTGTGGGTATAGCAGCACTTTGCCCTTGTGTGAAATACCTGCAGAACAAACCCAAACGCGTCCCTTTCACCGAAAATGTCAAAAGAAGTATTTTCTTGCACAGAAGCACTCTCCAGCCACATGCCATAAAGGTGAGATTTAATTCATGGTTTGTCAGCCTGCTGAAATTCCCATTGCAGGGGGCAGAGGCTCAAAGTACTCCAACAGGGAATTTATTTTAGAGTACTGGGATGTCAGAGGCATTGCAAGACATGAAGACAATGACAAAACTTTGCCATTTGCCACATAACCTCAGTAAAACGTGCTCTGCTATTATCCTGCACTCGCTTAATTGGAAGACCTTGGCTGTTTATAATGGGGTTATTTGTAGCAATGAATTGTGTGCAGAGACCTGCTGACAATGCTTCCAGAGAGGAGCTGAATCTACGCCGAGGTCTGGTGAAATTAATAATAACCCTGAAAAATACTAAATACAGGGAGAGAACCGGACAAAGAGGTGCAGATGGCGATGTCATCCCTGTGCCACAGAGCCTGCAGCTCCCAAAAAGGGCCTTGCTGAAAGCCAGAAATGCACCCTGGCTTCGGGTTCTGCTCTTCCAGGAGGCAGTCCCAGGCAGGAGCCTGTTCTGGGTGCTTTGGGGTGCCCCTGTTCCCCTGCAGGAGGAGGCTGGCAGGTGAATCAGCAATCAGGCACCCCAATTAGCCAAGCAGCAGCCACAAGAGATGCCCACAGCTTCAGGCTCAGCCCTTCCCTTTGCTGCAGCCCTCAGCCAGGGACACCCAGAGGAAACCACAGCTGCCCTGGCACAGCCACACTCCTGTCCCAGCAGATCTTGCTCAGCCTTACGCTGCGCTTGCCAGAAAGGACACAGATTGGCAGATCAAACTCCTTAACACAGCTCTGAGGGTGCTTATCCAAAGCACCCACTGCAGGGCGTTGTGCTGACACCTCAGACGGTGACATCAGTCCAGGTGAACTGGGGAAGTCCTCAGGTGTGACTGACAGGAGCATTGCAGAGAGGCACTGATAGAAAGTGCCATTTTATGATTTCTAGTCTTTATTATTCCTATTTTGCCTCAGCCAAGCTCAGAGCCCCCTGTTTAGGCACCACACAGGGAATGGTTTTCCAAATCCACCCTTAAAAAAAACCTGACAAACATTTAAAGGTTTTCAGGGACAAGGTGATGAACAGCATTTCACTGAAAAATAAATATTAATTGTTAGTGGTATCACTGTTATAATTTCAACATCTTTTCTGTTAGAAAGAAACCAGACATTCTTACAATGACTGAAAGTGTTAAATGCTGTGCTGAGAATTAAAGGGGGTAAGAAGGGTCATTTAATTTTATTATGAGGATTCAAAGGCACTGAGTGACTAGAGTACACAAAATTCTCATTATCTTCAGTTTTCTGCTCCTGTGAATCCTTGAACAGAGTCGTTCTCCCTGTGCAGGCAGAAAAATCAGTGAAATATCCCACTGCTGCTGAACCATGTTATCATAACGATTTGGGGTGTTTCATTCATTCCAGCTATCTCTGTTTGAAGTGTCTGAGGGGAGGGAAGAGTTGCTGACAGGAGGAAAGGGTGGGAGGGAATGGTGCTGCAGATGGACACCACCAGAATTTGCTTCAGTCAACGACATTCCTTGAAGCTGAACTTCCAGTAGATTTGCCTTCATTAAAATGTGTTTTATCTTCATGTCATAATTACTTGTTGTCATTTCAATTATGTCTTTTTGATGTGTTGAGATGGCAGCTGAGCCCTGCACAGTGCCAGGTTTGTGACTTTGAAATCCAAACTTGTTATTTGGCTTTGCTGGCTTCCTGGGGGGCTGTGTGTGCTGGGATCCAGGCTGGGCACCCTCTAAATGGGCATTCTGGGGTGTGCAGGTGAGTTGTAGGGCTGTGTGTGCTCTCCCAGGGTGAGCACCCTCTAAATGGGCATTCTGGGGTGTGCAGGTGAGTTGTAGGGCTGTGTGTGCTCTCCCAGGGTGAGCACCCTCTAAATGGGCATTCTGGGGTGTGCAGGTGACTCGTGCTGACTCTTTGTGGCACAGTCCCTCTCCCAAAGGAAGCAGGTACGGCCAACACACCTGGATGGGATCAATATATCAATATGTTACCTTTAAATAATTAGCTGGGAGAAATAAAAAGCTTCTCCAGGGAGAATCTGAGTTATGCAGGAGACTCCAGCAAGCGAAGCCAGTTTGGCTCAGTAGTTATAAACACTTCAGGGCAGGATCACGGGCCGAGGAACGCAGTGGCTGAGGCACATCAGAGATGAAAATCCCTTACCCAGGTGTGGCCCCGGCGCTCCCCGGGCACTGCCCGCCTGAGGCTGCTCTCCTTGCCTGCGCTCCCAGCTGAGGAGAGGGGCCAGAGGCGGCAGAACAGCCTGGGAGGGGGTGACCCTGCGGGCAGCACAGCCCCACCGCCACGGGGAGCAGCTCCCACCCGAGCCGGGGCTGGGGCTGTGCCTCCCGGCCTCCTCCTGCAGCCCTCCTGGGGCACACCCGGGTCTGGGGATGAGGGGCACCCATGTCCACCCCCATTTGTGCCTGCAAACACGGCCTGGCCACCGGGCTGGTGGCAGCAGCAGGGACAAGGCGGCGCCTGTGGCAGAGCCCTTTCCAAGCCCTGGGCGAGTGTTAATTCGGTCAGACACGTTGCAGAGGGCAGCAGTATGCCCCGAACAGGGACAACACATCTGCTTGGACTGAGCCCCGATGGCAGATTGTTGCATAACACGGTTCTTGACCTGCTTGTGTCTTCCTGCGGATGCCCCGGCCCCAGAAGCCTCCTGCACGGCTGGGATCCCCGTCTGGGATCTCTCTTCCCTGGCTCTGTGTGCTCAGGGAACACGGAACACTGGGTTTGCTCCAGCCAGCTCTTTTCCTCACGTGCTGAGAGAAGGGGTGATTTAGGATTTAGGAGTAGGATTTCGCACATGCTCATTAAAAAGCTTCCCAAGCAGAGAGAAAGTGGCTGCTTGGGATGGTCTTCTCATAGGAAAATGTAGTTGTTGGAGAGCTCGATTTTTATTAGTTCTCTTTAGAATGAAGCATTTCCTAGATAGTTTATCTGTTTTGTAGCCTAAAGGCTGCTCTTGTAAACCACTTGAGAGCAAAGATAGAGCTTCTTTTATCCCCCCAAAAGACTTCTCGTGCTTAAGGCTCTGGTTATTTATCCTACTTTTATTCAGATGTCTCATTTCTGCAGCATCTGATCATCCCCTGGCCATGTGGTGGCAAAACCTTGCCTCCTTCCCTTTGGTTCTCTCAGAGGTTTTTTCAGAGACCAGCAGGGGACGGAAGCAAGAGGAGAATGGGGTTTTTACAGAGTATGGAACTACTTTGGGAGCACCTGATGTTTCTGTAGGGAGGGCTGTGTTCCCACAGGGAGCCCTCCGGTGACAGAGGAAGGGAAGAGGGTGCTGAGGACTTCCTGAGAGGGGAAATGAAAAGCAAAAAAGGCCTTTGTGTGTGTGTGTAATTCCTGATACATAAAGAAGACCCTCTGGCCAGAATTTTGCATCAGCTAAGGCTGAGTTTATACTTTGGAAAGGAGGAGGAGCTCCCCGCTCGAGGTGATATGAGGGGAACCCAGCATTCCTGGGAAGGGGTGGCCAAGGCTGTCACCTGGGAATTTACTGCTTTTTCTGCTGGAGGAGGGCAGGAAAATGTCACATGTGCCTGCAGAAAAATCCCGTTTGACATTTCCTTCCCATTCAGGGAAGTCATTGCCGCACAGTCCTTCCCGATGTGTCACCATGTTCTCAGTGAAGTGAACAAGATTAGAACATATTGTTGTGGGGGGGGGAATGAATCATTTCCCATTTTAAAAAATGGCTTTTAAACCTTCAGCTTGCCTTTAGATGAGCTAAATACTAATAAAGGGCAAAAATCAGCTTTGTGCTGGGGGCCCTCTCCCCTTCCTCACCGGTGTGACCGGATTTCATTGCTTTTGTCTGGATCGCAGTCAGTGCAGCAGCTTTTAGAGTCTTGTTAATGCCAGGTTCTGGCCTGTATTTTCTTTCTTTAAGCATGGCCATTATTCTGGTTTGTGCAGCCCTGTAGGTGGGCCTGGCCCTTTGTGGGCGAATAAAAAGGCCACATCTTCTGTGCAGAGCTCAACATTTCAGCGTGGAGCTCCCATTCTGTGTTTGCAGAGCACTTTTGTAGAACACAGGGCAAAGAGCTGGGCTCTCCTCCCTGCAGGGACACATTAAATCTTCCAGTGACATCCCTCGATTTCCCTGAACAGCTTGAGAAAAAAAATGCCTTGTTCAAGCTGCACTCTCAAATATTTCAGCGTTTAAAGTGAATCCTGGGCGCTGGTGAGGAGCAGTGGTTGCTCCATTCATCTGGGCCTCGAGATAGCTCTGCCTTGATGAGAGGCTATTTTTGAGAGGCTGCTTGGCCACGAGAGAACGTCTGAGAGGTGCAAAAGAATCAATGGAAGGAGAACTTCAGGGTGGTCTGAAGAGCGGAACAGGGGAGAACTGAAACCTGCTCCCATCATTAGTGGGATTACACAAAGCATGAATATTGCTTTGTTTTTCCACACTCCTGCAAATTCATTATTTCCTGAATGCTTGCAAAGTGAGCAATTAATTGGGTACTCTCTCCTGAAGTATTGTTTGTAAAACAAAGGTTGTGTTCTAAAGGAAGTAAATCTAAACCTGCTGTTAGATGCTCCAAGAGCATTCTCATACAATGCATTTTTATTGGAAAACCCAGAGGGAGGCAGCAGCCCCATGAAGTGTTCTTGTGTGCCCATGGGCAGCAGGGGAGGGGGATTCTCCCCCACTCGGGTGAGACCCCACCTGCAGAGCTGCCCCAGCCCTGGGCCAGCAGCACAAGGACGTGGAGCTGCTGGAGAGAGTCCAGAGGAGGCCCCGGAGCTGCTCCAGGGCTGGAGCCCCTCTGCTCTGGAGCCAGGCTGGGAGAGCTGGGGGTGCTCACCTGGAGAGGAGAAGGCTCCAGGGAGAGCTCAGAGCCCCTTGCAGGGCCTGAAGGGGCTCCAGGAGAGCTGGAGAGGGACTGGGGACAAGGGCTGGAGGGACAGGACACAGGGAATGGCTTCCCACTGCCAGAGGGCAGGGCTGGATGGGATATTGAGAAGGAATTGTTCCCTGTGAGGGTGGGGAGGGTGCCCAGGGCAGCTGTGGCTGCCCCTGGATCCCTGGCAGTGTCCAAGGCCAGGCTGGACATTGGGGCTTGGAGCAGCCTGGGACAGTGGAAGGTGTCCCTGCCCATGGCAGGGGTGGCACTGGGTGATCTTCAATGTCCCTCCCAACCCAACCCATCTGTGACCCCACGATGCCACGGCTGTGGCTTGGGTTCCCCACTGCTGATGCCCCAACACTGACCCTGGGAGCTGCGAATCCCAGGCTCCCTGATGGGCCCCGATGATCCTGATGGGAAATTCCGGCTGTGGCGCTCCCAGGAGCTGCCGGTGCCACTGCAAGGCTCTGGGTTAACAGCTCGTTATGCTCAAGGAGTACAGAGCAGGGGAAATTATCATGGCCCATATGTTACTAAAAGGGTTTTAATGTGGATTAGGGGCTTATGTAACGCATGGGACTAACCCACATTGGGCTTAATTTATGGTGCTTTCTCCTTGTCTTTAAAAAAAAGGGCTTGTTTCCTAATGATAAGCTTGAGCACTAATTTAATTTACATTTTACTGCTCTTAGGCACAATCAGAACACATTGGAATAAACATTTAAAGCCCCTTACGAAACTATTTGTTGGGTTTGCCATTATTCTTCTGGCTTTTTTGTTTTTTTGAGCAATGTTCTTGTTTTCCCCTGATGAAATAGTCTACTTAGGTTTGATTTGGAATTACAGGAGCCACAAATTAAAACAATGAGTCTGATGCAATCTGTAGTCTCCTTGGAGAAATGAAAAAAAAACTTCAGGAAAGTTCAGCAACAACGGGAATTTTCCAAGGCCCTGGAATAAGCAAAGACCAGAAGAGAGCTTCAGACATATAAAGAAGATAAAAACAAAGTCTAAAGCAGAAAATACTACAACTAAATAGTTAGATAGTGTAGCTGGTGGGGGAAAAAAAAGAGAGAGGTTGAAATTGGTGATGAATTCTAAGTTTATCACAAAAAAAACTTTAAAAATTTCAAGTGTTGAAGTGTATTTTTTATTCTTTGTGTTTCCCAACAGACACTGCCATCCCTCCAGTGCTGCATTTGGGAAGATGTGGGCTGTGTGTTTCAGAGCAGACATATGTTTGCTTGTGATGTGTCAGGGTTTTGTTGCCAGCTTGGTGTACTCTGGGGCAGTTCTAAAATGCTGAGCTGTTTTAGAAACAGTTCCAAATTAAATCAGAAATGTGCAGAGATTCAGCCTCTCTGCCAGCCAACCAAAAAAAAAAAAAAAAAGACAAAAAGTCATCTGTGTTTTGTTATCTGGTACTACAGTTATTGCTAATTTGAAAAGAATCTCACAGATTCACAAGGCATTTCCTCCCTGCACAGAAGCCAGGGGGATATGTGCCCAACATCCATTTATTCATGTACAGAATTGGTTTTATCCTTGTTCTGACTAATTTACCAACACAGAAATTGGAGGGGTTTGGGGGTTTTCTCTGAAATTCCTGAATTTCTCCTGTCCAGGATTAATTTCTGTATTTGTTTTGAATGTCTTTGCATACATCCCTGTCTCTTGCTCTGGCCTCGAGGCCACTTTAGGGAGCAGGGATCAGCCGTGTGTCTGAATCCCTGTGGGATCTTCTCCTGGCTGGAGGCGCTCAGTGCTCACCCTGCTCACACCTCGTGGGAAGGCTGCAGAGCTCCGGAGCTTCTCTGGAATCTCTCATGCTGAATGCCAAGAAATCATTAATTAATCACTTCCCAAACACTGATAAAACTCCAAAACAGTTTTTAAATTCCTTCCCCAAACTGTGAATCATTCCTGCTAGGGATGCATTTGGGGTGGGTTTTTTTCCCCTCTGGAAACCTTTACTAAATGTTATTCCCAGCCTGGAATATGGTGATGTCCTGAAGTGGTCTTTAGGTTACCTGCAAACATTTTACCTTTTCAGTGGTCCCTCTTAATGGCTTCTCAATCCTCTTTTTTCCCCCCTGATTGTAATTCCACTTCTTAAGTTAAATGTTATTATCGTGGATTTGTGTTTTGACTTTTCAGCCTCCAAAAAGGTCAGATTTGAATAGTTTATGGCCTCCTTTGCCGAGAAAAAGTTCAGTGGCTGCATCTTGAATCAGGTCACATACTCTGCTTGAAACTAAATCAAGAATGGCTTTTCCTTTGTGGGTTTTGGGGCCAATCCATTGAAGAAGCAATCCTTTACAGTGTTTAAATTAATGCTGTCTGCAGGAGGCCCAGTCCTGACGGGTACTGACTCTTTGTCAGCACAAAGCCAAAGCCAGAATTCACCTCCATCCCAGCCACACCAGTACACATGGAACATTTGCCTTTTTTGATTCCAAACACTCCTTAAATTCTTATTTTCCCCCCTAAACCAGGCCTGGCCTGATCACCCCAGTTTTCTGAGGTGCTGACTTTAAGCCAGGCAGCCAGGTTTGCCTGCCCTCAGCGTGGCTGGGAGCTGTGGCACTGCACACACAGGCACATCTACTGCATCTGAGGCTGCTTCCCAGTTTTCCGTCTGTGCTGAAGCGGGAATGTCCTTGTTGAGCTGGGCTTTGCTGGGTTCTCTGTTTCAGCCCATCCTTTCCCTGAGAATGCAGCATTTTCCACCCCTGGGAAAGGCACCCTCCTGCAGTGAAGGCGCTCGTCCATGTCCTGCCTTTCTCCCAGCCTCAGCTTCGGAATTCCCTTTCGCTTTTTGATTTTGATTCTCAGCCACCGGGCTGGATTTGGGATCCTCCCCAGGCACCAACAAATCTCCCCCATCCTTCCGTGTTTTCCACGAAGGGTTGAGGCTCTGCCCCTCCGTATGGAGCTCCGGAGAGCCCCGGCCTCCTCCTGCCTCCCCAGCTCCCACCACAGCACTGCTGGCATTGGTCCTGACCATTTCTGGGCTTCCCCAGCTCTGCACTTGTCCTCCTGGCAGGCCAGGTGGCTTTTCCCTCATCCAAGTGCTTTCACAGCCATCTCAACACTTTCGTGTCAGATAATTGCAACCCTGCGTGCCATGGACCGAGAGCTGTGTGGCAGAAGCAGCAGGGAAGGTGCAAAAACCAGCTTTATCAGGCACGTTCGCCCTCTTCCCACGTGCTTTCTGTGCCTGCAGAGCCGCGCACAAGCTGATGCTGGAGCGAGCTGGGGAATCAGCTCGGAATCACCACGTGAAATGTGCAGGGAAAGTCAATTTACGGCTCAGCTGTGGCCCTTAGGAACCCTTAGGAAGGCGGGGAGAAGGAAATCGGCGACATCGCGGTGTCACCGGGAGAGTGCAGGGGTCACCTGGTGCCTGGAATGCCGTGTGCCACCCCTGCCAGCCCCGGCTCCTCGGGAGCCACTGAACAGAGCAGGGCATTTCAGCTTGGAAACAAGGGCAATTCCAAAGGGATCAGAAATTCTGACCGGCAGGGAGAAGGGAAATAAGGAGTAATTATTCCCGACTTCTGCCCACAGCAAGACCAGCAGTGGCCCAAGGGAAGCACCGGTGGCCTGTCAGGATGGGCAGAAAGCAGCACTTTGTCACAAAGCCCCCAAGGGGTGACGCTCGCCCACAGGCTGTGACTCTCAGAGTGCAGACAGGAGGCAGCAGCCCCTCTCTGAGAGACAGAAATGAGGCCCCAGTCACAACCTCCAGATGAAGAAACCCCTAAAATGCAGATGGCTGGAAATGGGGAGGGATAATTGCAGGCTGCATTCCTGAGCACTGGCTGTGACAGATTTTCCTCCACTCTCCCAGCAGAAGCAGAAGAAGGGACAGGGAGTTTTGGTCCTGTGAGGTCCTGCGGCACCGCAGCTCCTTGGAATAATGAAGGATGAACATGAGGATTCAGCTCTCAGTGTCTCTCTGTTGCTGGCCAAATGCCCGTGGTGGGGTGTTACTGTTCTCCCTTTGCTGCTCTCTGTACACAACAGTGAAAACACTGCTTGCAGGGGTTAGAGCTTTATGGCAAAAGCATTTTTCATCTGGAAATGAGGTTTAACATTCTAGGTAGAGAAACAGCCCGAGTGTAAATATTTCCTTTACAGATGGCACAGCTATGGACATAACTTTCCACAGCTGAACCAAATGACTTGAAGTTATGTCATGCTTGCCATCAACTTCCAGGTGTATTTGTCAGAGCTGCTGCTGAGGCAGAGTGCAGTAGGGTGAGTTCAACCTGCTCCTAACCATAAATAACAAAAAAGACACAGGAGGAGACATTAAAATCCTGCACAGCATTTTGTTTGCAATAACTAAAGCAAAAGTGTCTTCCTGAAATGGTTCAGCATTGACCTGAAACTGAGCTTCACATCCCCAGGGTTGATTTCTTGTTGCATCCCTCAAACAACAGACATGTCTTTATTGTACATGCAGATGTGGAGGGAATTGGAATCAAACATGAGCCGAGGACCCTTCTTGCCATCCCCTCAGCACTGGTGAGGCCATGCTTTAGGAAGTGAGATAGAACAAACAGGACCCACCCACAGGGATCCCTCCATCAAAAACCCCAAGCCAACGAGGTGGCTTCAGAATGAAGCCTGGTTGTACAGCCCCCTTTAGACAAACGGGAGAAGATGAAGAGATGTGAACATTATGCTTTTGAAAAGGGGAAGATATCAAAGATTTATTTTGCTCTTTTTCTGAAATCCAATTCTTTGAGAAGCCACAGCTGTGCCCGAGCTGTGGCACCCTGAGCTGTACCTTCCCTTTGAATTCCGCACAGCTGGCACTTCAGGCTTTCATCTTCCACGGGTACTCCAAAGTACCACTTGAGTGAGTTCAGGCAGCCACACAAACATTCCCTAATGCAGGACCCGAGGTGCCAAGCGAGTCTCCTCCATTCCTCTGGTGAATCTGGTCAGGGAGACACTTTCAGCCACCTGGGAGCTGAGAAGGGCTTGCAACTTGTTTGGAATCCGAGCTTGCTGGCACTAATGCTGCTCTCCTGGCTGCCATTCATCCTTGCTCCTAGGCCCTTTATCATTTATAGAATATTCCAGCTCAACATTCTGTACGTGGAAGGGGCAAGAAAAGGAGCTTTAATCTTACCATGTGTTTAAAAAATATATGCAGCTTTGGGGGTTGTTTTTTCAGCTCTCACCTGCATCACGGTATGGAAATGAGGAAATTGGGCTGTAAATGATTAATTCAGCTGCTTTTCCATTGTGCGGGATTCCACCTGGAGCTGTTAAATTGGACTGGGAAGGTGGCACTGAATTCAGACTGGGAAATGGAAGAGCAACAGTCAGAAATGAAGGAGCTCCACAAGCAGAGGGGGCAATGCCTCTGGACAGCTGGAGAGGCAGGAACCTCCCATGGGATGCAGGGGACCAGCAGGAAGAGCCTGGCAGAGCCTGTTCAGACAGCCATGAAATGCCAGAGTGAGGATGGTGAGTGGGAATCTACCAGCTCTGGTCCCAGCCATGCCCTGGAGGATTGTCAGGAGTTCTCTGCTCCCACACCTGTGCCCTTCCTATGATTTTGGGAGGGGCTGGGGGTGCCAGCTCCCTCTCCCTGCACAGTGGGGTCTCTGCTGGGCTGCGGGTTTGTTTGCAAGCCCAAGCCTCCAGCACAGTTTATTCCCTGCCGGTGAAGCAGCAGCACCACGGGACTCTGCCCTGCTCCCTGGCAGTGAAGCCCAAATTAATTCCAACGTTGGCTCCTAGTCCAACAGAGGGAAAAGAGGCAACCTGAACACAGTAACCCCGGGAAGAGAACCAAACCTCCTGTGAGATCCCAGATGGCAGGAGGCAGAGCCTCCTTCCTGCTGCCTTCTCTAATGACCTAAATTCCCTTCTCCCCAGGCTTTCACCAGAGATGAGCCCCTAAAGCTTGTGTCTCCACAGCCTGGAGTTTGGAGTCCAGCTTTGAACACCCAGCTGACAGATTTCCTGGCTGCCTCGTGTGAGCTTGTACCTTGAGCTGCTCCCTGTCCCTTGGTGCCTCCCTGGGCTGGGTGACGCCTCATGACAGAGGTAATCGGTGCCTCTAGGAGCGCAGCCGGCCCCAGCCCCCGTGTGCACACCGCAGCGATGCGCGCATCCACACGCCAGCCTCCTGCTCCCGGTCCCTGCTCGGGCTGCCTTGGAGCAGGACATCTCCAGGAGACACAGAGGGGATTCCTCTGGGAATGGGCTGGGCCCACCATGGTTTAACCATGAGAGCCCCATTTCACACTCCAAGAGCAGCCCATGCAAGGAAGGGCTTAAACATGTGGCTAAATGTTTGCTGAGTGGGCCTCAAAGCGCAAAAGGAGGGGATAGTTTCCTCCTCCAGCTACCCTTTTAAAAATAATTCTTTCTTCTGTTTCAGAGAAGTGCTGCTGTGAGAAGCTCTGGCTGCCTGCTGTCAGTGAGCTTTCCTAGCACAGAAACAAAAGTGAGAAGCATGTTAAGTGCTGCTTCATGGGAAATAATTATTCCAATGCATTGTCTAAGTGCTCCTATAAAAGCTGCAATTAATAAAAATGCATTGACTCGAGTCTTCTCACGCACAATGCCCAGTTCCCTAAGCTTAGCAGGCAGCAAAGCCTGTGCTGTGAAACGGATTTCCACTCCCTAATTAATAACCTGATCATTTCTACCAGGTACAGCTCTTTGTTTGTAATCAGTGAAGCAAATGATGCTAATATTCTTGTCACAAGGTACTGAACAACACCTTTTCCCCATACTGTGACTTAAGCCAGGAAAAACTCTGTGTTTTTTTAATCCTAACCTAAACGGCCTCAGGATAGGGTTCAGTCCCTTTTATAGTGGAAGTCGTGGGCAGATGTGCATCCAACACTTGGAAATCTGGGAGTCCCCAGAGAGCAGGGCTGTGTGAGCAGGGCTGTGTGAGCAGAGAGGACCAGTGCAGCCTGAGACAGAAACACTGCCAGGATCCCATTTTAGGCTGGGTTTGAAAGGTGTTTCCCTGCAGAGCACACTGCGGGGGAAGCAGCACCAGGTGCCTCTGTCTCCCTGCTCATCCGAGGTCTGTGGTGGATAAAGCTGGGAATATTCAGCCTGTGCAGACGGATCCACACATGCAGGAGCTTTATTTCAGAGTGCAGGCTCCAGCTTTTAGGAACAGCCTCGGGCCCTGCCTCAGGAGCTCCTCTGTAGTAGCTTTGATGTGACAAATGTAGTCACACATGCGCTAAGACGGAAATTAAAGGGAACAGGGAGAAGAGTGAAAAAAGAACCCTAATCAGTGCTCAGGATGATGGATTGACTCAGAATGAGCCACCAGCCCCGATCCCCGTGCAGCAGGAGCCGTGCTGGTGAAGAGAGAGCGTGGGGAAGAGCAGGAGCAGCTTGGAAAGCCCTGCTGTTCCCGAGGGACGGAGCCCCTGCAGTTCCTGGGGGATGGATGCCACCTCTGGAGCCAGGCAGGACCCACCCACGGGAAGAGCTGTGTTCCCTCCAGAGGTTCCCAGAGCAGGCTGATCATGGTGACATCTTTGACCGTGGCATCACAAGGTCTGCTCTGACCAGACCTCCTGGTCCCGGCAGCCCCAGCACCCCCTGTTGGAAACGGATCTGCCTTCGGCTGTGTTATCCTGAATGTACGGCTGAGTAAGGAATGTGCAGGACACGCCACCTGGATAAATGCTAAAGGTGTCAAAATAATGTATTTCATTTGTGAAAGTTCAGAATGAGAAAAAGCTGATTTACAGGCAGACAGTGTTCTGCTCCCTTTCCAATATTTTTGCACATAAATACAAAGGTCGACAAATGGAGCTTGTTTTTCCATGGAGACTACAAGAGCTCTTGATTTAGTAAACCACAAAAGTCAATGTATTAAAGCAAATAATTTCTTAATTCGTTGTAGCATTTTAATGACTCAGTGTTTATTTTGATTTAATGCTGTTTTTTAAGCCACCTCAGTTCCTCTCTACTCAGGTAGAATAGATAATCCTCTCTGGCATGAAGCAGGCACTTCTACGTAAATATAAAAAGATCTCTATAACCTTAAAACACTGCAGAAGATTCATTGCACTAATCCTGCACCCAGTAATAAGATTCAAGTGTCTCATAGAAGGTCTCAATGATCCCTGGGAGGAGCTGCCTGACCCGGGAAGGTCACATTCCTTTTGGACAGACCTCAACATCGTTTAGGGGCTCAAAGTTCTTTTTCAAGCATTGTTTACCCTGAGGGAACTCCGATCAACCAAACTCCTCTAGATTTTCCCATCATTCTTATTTTGGTAAAGCAAGAAAACCTCTGATTTCTGGGTTTTATGGGTTTAGAGCCTTTATTTCAGTCTCTAAGCTTCAGGCTCACAGTCTCTACTTCAGTTTTGTGCTTCCCGTCTCCTGGCTGTAGGTGACTTTCAGTGATTAAAAAATCCACAGAATCAGCAGGAGGTTTGGGGGTTCCATGCTCCAGAACATCTGAAAAGACACAGAAAAGAGGGGAATGCAAAATGTCCCTGTTTGTCCCACGAGGTGCAGTATCCAGCACTGCTGTTGCCAGGGGTGGGAGCAGCTGGATTTCTGCTTTCCAGACATGATTATTTCACATGTGAATGAAATAATCTCCGTGGGGGTGCAGAGGGCTGCTGGCTCAGCCACAATTGTGGGACTCCCTCTCTGACATCACAGATGAGCTCTGGCCTGTCAGACATCGTGTTTGCAACAGCATCTCGGGGTTTGAAAGGGAGGATGTCAGCTCTGCTCTGGGGTGGGGGAGAAAACGAGCAGAGAGCAGTTCTGAGGCAGCTCTGGGTCCTCTCCAGCTACTCCATGAGGGGACATTAAGTGGTGTTTTACCTCTCATCTCACCAGACCCCCAGAACGCGAGCACTGCCTCCCCTCATTCTCAGTCTGCACCAAGACTGGAGCCCCAGGCCTCGAGTGCAGCCCTCAGCCCTTCCTGCATAAATCCATGTAAAATACGACCTCGGGAAATCAGGTTGACTGCTGTAAATTCGGTTCCTGGAATCAGCCCACGGTGCCACGTCCATCCTGAGCCCACTTCCTGACTTCTGCAGGAGGGGAATGGATTCTTTTCAGACTTGTGTCTTCATTTTACTGGGTCTGCTTTTGACTGCATCCTTGCTTCTTGGGTCAAAGCTTTGTCCTAGCACATGAAATTGTAGGTATTTAATTAACAACTGGAAAAAATGAGCTAATCTGCCTTAGTAGCTGAGAAGGATCTCCAGACTGTTGTCAGATCCTTTTGCTTTCCTAATTCTTTTGCGACTGTGACATACTAATACAAAAAGATGTATCCTTCTTGATTTTCCCCCAAAACCTCTGAATTAGCCTTTGATTATTTTCTTACAGATACATCTGTGATCTTTCTAAAATCCCTTCATTGTCTTTTTGCTCCATCCAGCTTCCCTTAGCCAAACAAGGGAACAGCACAAAAAAGAAGCAAAAATTTGGACAGTGCCCCACTTCACTTCCAGTGAGTTCAGCCTTTGACCTGCAACAGTTGGAGGTGAAAAACACGGCAGGATATTCCTTTTTCTCCAAACTGCTTTAGGCTGATCACTCTTTGGCTTTAAAACTCTATGTGTTGGTTAGACTCCTACAGCTGGCATTTCAAATAAATGTCTTCATGACACAGCCTGCATGAGTGTCAAAATTCACAAATATTTGGGAATTCTGCAAGGCTTGTGTGGCTGAGCCTCTGTTTCTCCGCCCCCTCACGTGCAGGAATTTTGGGGCTGCAGATTCTGAGAGTTTTCAATCTAAAATTAGCAACATTTTCCCATTAACAAGCAGGTATTTGCTTTTCCATAAACAAGACTGCAGAGCTACAGCACATCTGTGCCCATGCAGGAGCAAAATAGAGCTGATCACGCAACAGAAACATTTTTATTTCACGTGTTGTGTTTTTTCCTTGTGTCTCCTGGTTGCTTTCAAGGGCACATCTCACACACAAAAAAAAGTCTAAATAGACAACCAGAAAGTTGAAAATTTGCAGAATGATTAGATGTCACTTCCAATAAGTGAGTGGCTGGGTCAGCAAATCCAGAGGCCAACATGGGTAAAAATTGCTGCATAATCTGCATATGGATTTGTATTGGTCTTTCTCCAAGTAATGTGCTGTCACTGAGAAGAAAAGTGGCTTTTCCAATGGCCAACTGCTTCCTTGGAAAAGATTATTTGTCAAATCTGAGCCTCAGCATTTAGCAAAAAGGAAAAACATGTTGTCCTTCTGTAGAAAATGTGGGGTCTTCAGCAAGCCTGGTAGATTTATAAAGGTTACATAGGCAATAAATCCCCAAATCCCAAAATGCAGCCACATCTGGAGCTCCCCACTGGCCAGGGCAGGGAGGGAATAAGGGAAACATCTAGAAATGGAAGGATATTCACAGGAAAGGAAGGAATAACCTTATGAATGTCTAAACCCCTGAAGATGAAGTAGTAATAGTCACATTTTCAGCTTTCTGTCCTGTTCAAAGGGTGTAAAATGTCCTTTGTGGCCTAAAGCACTCAGCTGGTGCTGTGTTTACTCCCTATGACATCAGGAAAGGCACAACCATCCCAAAAGCTCTGTGTTCAACTGCAGGGCAAGTCTTTCAGGCACAACCATCCCACGAAGCTCTTTTAGAGGAAGGGATTGCGAGGTGCTCACTGAACGACGTTCACTTTGTTCACTTCTGGAAATACCCAGCACCTTTCCTTCCCCTGGCATTTCACAGCCAGCACCTGGCCCCTCCTGGCCACATCCTGGAGCCAAGGGAGGCAGCTCTGACCCTTCCCAAGGAATCAGGGCAGCCCCAAAACCACGGGAGCAGAGAGGGAATGTGGCCAACAGAGAGCTGTGGAGGGCAACTGTCAGCTCTGAGAAGTGAAGATGTTTTTATTTAGGGAGGGTGTTGTTTTTTTTTTTTTCCTTTTTCCTTGGGTTATATGGAAGGTGCAGCACAATTAACAAGAAGATCAAAAGACGAGGAGCTACTGGAGTCCAGCGGAGGCCACAAAGGTGCTGAGGGGTCTGGAGCGTGAGGAGACACTGAGGAGCTGGAAGATGCAAGCACACAGTGTGTGTATGTCAGTGGTCTGCACAAAACCCCACCCTCGTGTTTCTGGGTACACGCAGAGACTGGCAAGCAGATTAATACATTTATGACAAGCCTGTGACTCCTCAGCTGCTGCTGAGTTGAAATTTGCTGTGTGGATGTGCCGTGGAGCTGCAGCAGCTGCTCGGGCAGGAAGGGCTTCACCACTTGGGGAAATTGAAATCAAAATGTTAAATAATTACAACCTCTTGCAGTCCAACACGCTGCAGACAAAGTTCTGACAGGAACATGATGTTCTTTTCTTGCCTGATTTGCATCCTGAAGAGTCTGGGTTATTCCTTGGGATACAGCAACGTGCTGTGCTTTGTGTTCCACCTCCTGCTCTGTCAGAGGGTGCTGGTTCCTCTCAGCCTGTGTGCTCAGCTCAGATCCTAAATCTGGGTGTTCCTCTGGGCCTTTATGCTCAGCTCAAATCCTAAATCTGGGTGTTCCTCCGAGCCTTTGTGCCCAGTGTTGTAATGTATTTGGACCCTGACAGCGTGCCCCAGCCAAACCACCCTTAGTTATTCTTATCAGAGCCCTCAGGAGTTCATCAAGGTTACTGAAATGTAAACTGCCCTAAACTGGGAAAGAAAAAGCTGAAGAACAGAATACCAAGGCAGCAAGAAATAGGTAAAGAAAGACTGTTCTGCACTGGGCTAGAACCAATCACATCATCAGAAAGGTGTGTGCAGAGCGCATGGACAGGATAGAGGGACCCATCAAGTGATGAGTTCCACGCGTACAGCAGTTGCACACTGACACTGACTACTTTTTCCCCCCTAATTGGGAACAGCACAAAGCATTTGTTTGACATGATGGGACATATCACATTGACATCGGTGTTTTACCAAAAAAAAAAAAGAAAAAAAAAAAGGAGGAAAAAACCCAATTTGTGGTGATTGGTTGGTCACCTGGGGGCGGGGGGGATCTTGTTGCAACCAAGAATGGCACTTTTGAGACATGGCATTTGAAAATATAATGGGCAATGCAGCAATTTTTCATATAATTTTGTTAACTTTTTTCTGCTGGTAACAACACCTTTTTTGAGAGGGATTGATGTAATGACCCACAGCCTTGCTGACATGAAGAAGGGTTTCTAGTGTACTAAAAGCCCTTAAGGGAAAGCAGCTGCCCTCCAGCTCCACCCCACAGCACTATTTAAACCAGCCAGGTGGGCCAGGCCAGGGAATGGAGGTCTCAGGTACTGCAGGAGCTGCTGTGGGATGAGGAGCTGCTACACCACCACCAGAATTTCTCAGTTGTGTGGAGCTACCTGGCAAGAGAAAGGTACTGCTGGGGGCATTGGGGTGAAGAGATCGTGTAAGAGTCGAAATGTTTTGTCTTTTGGAGACTCTGGATTGCATCTAAGGATAGAGTTGATGACATGGTGGTGTCTTGGAAGAAGAAAGTGAAATGTTTCTGGAGGGAGACCCTATTTGTTTTGGAGCTCGGGCTGTGTCTGGTGGGGCAGTTGTGCTTTTTGGTCCTGCAGTGCCTCATCCCCAGCACTGCTGAGCAGTTTCTGTCCTTAGAGTGTTGGAAAAGATGCTGAGCTGAGCCAGAGCTCTGGCATCTGTCTGAAAACCAGAGCTGAAATGCAGCATTCTGCTTTTCCTAGCCTGTAGCCTTGAGTAAGATGTTGTGGTTTTCTCCTTTCATTTCACTCTTGATGAGAAATCCATCCCAGAATGTTCCTTTATGTATTAAAAATATGCTTTAAATGCCTAGCACTGGTTCTAGCAGTTATCCTCAGTATTTTTGTTTTAAGATGCTTAAGGTATAAATAATGAGGACAGAAAGAGTGGGTCAGAGGTCAAGCATTATGTATCCAGAAGAAACAGAAAAGAATAGCACTTGGAAAACATAGCAGAAAGGATTTGGCTGGTGCAAGAAGAAAAAGGGGGAATTGCAGTAACGTATTTGAACCCTGACAGTGTGCCCCAGCCAAACCACCCTTAGTTATTCTTATCAGAGCCCTCAGGAATCCAGCAAGGTTACTGAGATGTAAACTGCACTGATTTGGGAAAGAAAAAGCTGAAGAACGGAATACCAAGGCAGCAAGAAATAGGTAAAGAAAGACTGTTCTGCACTGGACTAGAACCAATCACATCATCAGAAAGGTGTGTGCAGAGCACATGGACAGGATAGAGGGACCCATCAAGTGATGAGTTCCACGTGTACAGCAGGTGTAAAATGTGTAAGTGGAGTTTTATGTAAACAGTGAAGTGCAAAATCACATTGATTCGTTGTTCAGAAGTCCTGAGCTCCCGCAGCCCAGCTCCGTCCTAAATCTGGGTGTTCCTCCTAAATCCTCCCAAGCCGTGGGGGGCCAGGGATGGGGAGATGATGCTCTGGTCCCAGGGGAGAGAGGGAAATCAGGAGAAAGCCCCAAAGGGTGGTGGTGGTACCGGGTGCAGGTTCCCAGCCTGCTTCTCCCCGGGCACTCAGGAGCTTGTCAGGTGGGAGGAAAGGGCAAAAACCCCCCTGATGCCTGGCTGAGGAATATAAACCCACTAAATTTATTCTTGAGACACACAGCAAGCTTGAGCAGGGCCCTCTCAGGCCCCTCACACATCCCACAGTTGTGTGTGTAATGATTTTAACAACAGCAGATCCTTGGCTGTTGCTCTATTCCGTGCACATTCCCTGCACAGGTTTTGCAGTGGCAGTGGGGGGTTACAGTGAAGAAAAACAGCTTTACAATTTTTAAAACCCCAGCTTTTGGGCCCAAATGAATGTGTGTTATCTCTCAGGAGGATGGCTGTTGGCTGCAAGGCACAGTTATGGCAAACGAGGGTGGGTCAGGCCTGGATTTGGGGCCCAGTGCCCCTGCCCACATTTTCGGAGAGCTCTGGCAGATCTCCAGCAGTCCTAGGGAGCAAAGGAGGTGTGCACACCCCAAGGCATCACCCAGACTGTGGGGAAGAGCCAGCCCTGGAGGAGACAGCTGAGAAATGCAGGATGCCCAAGCCCTCTTTGCCTGGGGGGTGTGAGTGAAGAGCCAGGAACTCGAGCATGTTCGCAGGTTTCCTTCAGCTGAGCTCCTGAACATCCTGCAAACCTCTTTCCACTGCACTTGGGGGCCTTTAATCCAAACCCATCTGTACCAGATCAAAATCATTTTCATTTTAAGCCAATAGAAATTTATGACTTTCCAGAATCATATATCAGTATGGGCTCAGCTGCTTCAGTGTTTATTAAAAGGATCTCACAATCAGCTTTTTCCAGGGGTATAAAATCACTGCAGGGAGTGATGCCCCAGACATTCCCTTCCAATTACCCTGAACTGTAAGACTCAATTGCTCTGAGTCATGCCATTCTTCAAATGACTGTTTTCATGGATGTGATTTAAATTATGCCAAAGGTTTTTAATTAAAGTCACCCTTGTCATGCAAATATTTAATTTGTATTGATATATTTTTAGCTATAAACCACTGTCATGATTTTTGGAAAAGGCTCTTTAAAATTCAGAGGAGTGTTTTAATACAATGCTGTGTTGGTTGTGACATGAGGTATCTGTCAGTCACTCACTCCCTGCCTGGCTGCTCAGGCTGGAGAGGTGAAATTCCACCTCTGACTCTTTCAGAACAGCAGAGGCTGTTGTCAAGCTTGTGTTGTTTCAGCAAAAAATTAATAAGAATAATATTTCATAAAGGAGGGCTTGCAAAATCTTGTAACTCTTCCTGAGCTGGTGGAGTCACCCCCCCTGCAGGAGCAGCTGAAGTGTTTTTTCTGAAGAAGAACTCTGGTTTTAGTGTTCAGCATTTTAAATAAGTGTTTTAATGTGAGAACTTTCAAGAGTCAGAGTCCAAAAAGTGAGCAGAAATAGCTTGATACAGGCTTTCAGCAACTGGATATTCACAAACCCATTTATTTTAATGTGGGCTCTCAATTGTGTCATAGTGAAATTGACCTGATGCTGGTTCTCCCCCCAAAAGAAAGGAGTAGTAAGGCCATATCTCTCTACTCAGCCACTGAGGTTTAGAAAACTCAGGGGAAATCCTCTCCCAGACATGGTTGTGAATAGCAAATAGGGTCTGTATTTTTAAGGGACACTAACAGTGCCTCGTAGTCACTGTCCCTCCTCTGAAATTCCCACTGGGAACATTTTGGGCTCAAAGCAGCTCCGATTTGCACTCTCAGTATGTGTAGAGAAATAGGCAGTGGCTCTTAGACTGCTGCAAACCCAACAAAAATAAAGTTGCAGGCTCCTCAGCCCTTGTGTGGGGCCGGGGAATCCCTCCCTGAACACCCGGAGCGAGTCCCTGCACTCCGTGCTGCCTTTGGACATTTGATTTGGCCCATCCTGAGCGAGCACAAATGGAACCTGTGGAGGACGGGACAGAAATCATTCATGAGGTGGCACAAATGGGTGTCACCTCAGCTGCTTCTCCCTCTCCTTCTTGTGAGACCTCCTTTTCCTGGGGATGGATGCAAAGGGCCCCCTGAACTATTTAATAACATCCCACTGGTTGTCCTGTGGCCTGGCTGGTCCCACAGAGGCTGCTTTCACACCAAATTCACTGTGACAATTACGCAGCAAACCAACAGCAGAAGCACATGGAGCTAAAAGCAAGCTGGCAATCTGTGTATGGCTTCTTAAAAAAAGGTAAATGGAGCAACAAAGGCAGCAAGCACCTCAGAGAGAACTTTGCTGCTTTTCACTTTCTTGCACAGAATGCTGATGAGGGCTTTTTTGGGGAGGGGTGGGGGCTGTAAACAAAAATATTCCTGCAGCTTTTGGCTGTGAAATAGCAGTCAGGGAAAGCCAAGGAGGTTTCAGAACATGTTTCTCTTTGGTTCAAAGATTCTCTCTCTTTTTTTGCAGCCACATTTCATATTCCCTGCCTATCTGAGGTGCATTTAGACACACAGCAAACAGAGCCATGCTTCCCAAAAACGCATCTGGTCAGAGCAGGAGAGCACGCCTGCAGGAATGTGTGGCTGCACACACACGAGGGAGGGGATGCTGCTTGCAGGCTTTACTCCAGGGATTTTGCTTTAGCTCAGGAAATCTGGGCCTCCCTTTGCTCTGGGGCACGGGTCTGCCTTTGCTCTGCACTGTTCCCTTTTCCGGGTGGCCTCTGAGATGAGTACAGAGAATGTGCTCTGAGAAAATGTTGTTATCTCAAGAGCTGCTTCAGGAAACAGAAAATCTGCAACAATGTTGGTTTTTGAACGTCTCCCAGCAAGCCAGAGATTCCCAGGATAAAACCAGTGGCACCCTTTGGTCTAATCAAAGGTTAATTGAGTCTGCACTGTCAGTCAGGCTGAGGGAAGCGGAGCAGGATTTGAGAGAGCAGCATCAAAAAGCCCCATTTAGTGATCTGCAGAGGCTGTCAGCTGCTTGACAGGAGTGAGCTGAGCTCTTTTTAAAGCAAGCTTCTCTTATTAATGATGCTTCTGGTTTCTCTAATTAACTGCTCATTCTTCTACAAAAGGCTGAGCACTTTCAGCATTCCAGCTAAGAAATCAGAATCTGCTGGTACATAGCAATGTAGTGTCAGAGAAGCTGACCCCAGCACTATTTGGAACAGCTGGTGTCTCCCCCTAGGCCAGCCCAGACCCCATCTGCCTCTCCAGACACAGAACACAAGCCTGATTCTCTTTTCATGCATCTCACAGCATCTCCTGATGAAGCAGTCAGCCGGCTTGTTCCTCTGCTGCTCTCTCTGTTCTCCCAGAAACAGTGGAGATAAAATGACAGATATTTCAAATAAACGAGTGCTTTGGTTTGCAACAAAAAGCAAGAGAAACTTTGTTTTTGCAGAGAAAGGCAATAGGAGCATTTCACGTGCTCTTGTCTTCTCCTGTGTCTCTGGAGGGCTGGATGAGGGAATTAGAAGGTGATGCTTGAAGGCTGCCTTTGCCAAAACAGGAACTGTCCCTGTGTCTCACCAGCCCAGCGCACAGGTCCCAGATACCTGGAGCAGGTGACACAGGAATTTTGGATGTTAGGGATGTGTCCAGAGAGGGAGACTCCAGGCTCTCCCTGGGCAGCTGTTCCAGGGCTCTGCCCCCTCCACGGACAGAAATCCTTCCTCAGGTTGAGGTGGAATTGTTGTGTTTCAGTTCATGGCCATTGCTCCTCATCCTGTCACTGGCACCGCTGAGCAGAGTCGGGCCCCATCCTCTGACAGCCCCTGGGGACATTTGTGTGGATTGAGGGGACATTTGTGTGGATTGATGGGATATTTGTGTGGATTGATGGATCTCCTCTCAGCCTTCCCTTCCCCACACAGACCAGGCCTGAGGCTTTGTGAAGCCCTCAGCAATTGTGTGCTTTCGGAGCAGGAGTTTGAATTTTCCTTCTGAAGGGTCTATGGCCATAAGTCAAACTCACTCTGAAATGTAAACCCATCCAGGTGATTACTGGTTTCCCATTCCCAAAGTCGTGCTCTCTTTCTGGTTTTTTTCCAGTTTTGAGGTGGTTTTTAGCAAATGTACGTCATTGTGCAAATTGGATCTAAGCAGTAATTTGCCACTACCATTTTTTACATCTGGAGTGACAGCAGTCCCTTCCTCATTTGTGTCACTTTGCCACCCAACACTGTTGTGTTCCAGCACCTCCTACACCAAATCAGCAGCAGCCATGAAATTATTCATACATTTACAAGCCTGAGACTCTCTCTTGTCACCTTTGGGTAAAAGCTCCCTTTAGGCTAAATTGAGGGAGTTAATTTTTCACATTTTCATTCTTGCATGGACCAGCCCTTGGTTGGTGCTATTTGCTTCTGAAGAGTGTTTGATTTAGGCTGGTGTGGTTTTTCTGGTAACAAACTGAAGCATGGACCTTCAGTGCACCTGGAAAGTGAGTTCTGAATGCGTCCTAAACAAATATTTCCTAAATATGGTTTTGTTCTTTGTGTCTTGGTGTGTCCAAATCAGATTTGCCAATGACCCTCTTTGGTTTCTCCTCTGGCAGTTTGGGCAGATGTAACTTATATACAGTGGTCAACCCCAGTAAAGATGTGATGGGATCACTGTCTGCAACAATTATTAATTGTTAGGATTTAGCAACCAGAGTGTCTGGCGTTGCTGCTTTGGTGCAAGGGTGCAGAGTACAATCCACTAATCATCATCATCATTACCTGTCTGTTGCAAATAAAAATATCTTTGTCCTTTGGCAGGGCTCTGTTGTTCCATCCACTGTGACTAGACATGCTTTCCAAGCATTTTCTGAGAATCAGACTGGGATTTTAACAGACTTCCCTTCCAAATTTATTTTTACTCTTCTTCACTCATTTTGCATATAATATGACTATGTAAATAATAAAAAAGGAGAACTGAGATGCAATAATTGCAGGGATAACATCAGAACAATTCCCACCATTCCTGCCTCACTCCCTGACCCCAGCCCTCCCCTGCAGCTCCAGCAGCAGCAGTTGTCGCTGCCTCTGGGTGATGTAATTTTACCAGTGTGTGCTCGAGGTGCTCTGGGTGTTGACACAGAGATTACAGGGGTTTTACTCTGACCTTGGCCAAAAGGAGAAGTGTGGGCAGCAGAGAAGGGCGAGCAGTGTGTGGGTGAGGATTTGGAGGCAGCGCTTCTAGAAGAGACCAGTTCACCTCCCCACTTAATCCCAGGGAGAAAGGAGGAATTTTGGGCCCGTTCTGGTCTGAACGTGCCCAGGTTTTAATGGATCCAAGGCAAAGAAAGGCCATTCCTGGGGCAGAACATTGCCCTCTGTGGGGGCTGTGGCCCATCTCCTCTCCCCCTGGCCCAAGCTTGTTCAGAGCACAGATGCCAGGGCACAGTGGGGAACCTCAGGCAGCACCCTGGGTGTTCTGGGAGAGTTCAGGTGGGCACATAGGTAAGAGACAATACTCAGGATTTGTTTGGAAAGCAGGCTGCATTTCCAAGCCACTTTTTTTATTCCATAATTGTCCTATCCAAGTCCCCTTGAATGCAGCACAAACACAAATACTCACGCTCACTTTAGATACCTGTGTCTGGTCTTGTCCGTGACACCCTCTCCTAAGCTTTTTTCATGTTACCGAAAAGTTTCTTCTGCCAAGTTTTCCAAAATCTGCTTCATACATTCACTAAGGCGATGATCAGTGATACAACATGAGACTTCCAGTGATGGAAAAGTAGGAAATGCTCAGTTTAGGTCCATCCTCAAAGGCCAACTAGAACAAGAAGCACAGTAATAAGGGGCTGACACGCTCACTCTCACTGCGAACACAAAGCTACGCCTCCCATCCGAGGGAAGACATTATCCCTCTGTACTTTCCTTGGAGACAGGAAATCCAAGGGTCCTGTTCATAATGCAGATTTTTCCATGCATCCTTCAGTCACAACAATTATTCCAGGCTCTCCCTCACACTGCAGAGCATGTGCCCTTTGCCAGGTGGATTTCTGCTGCCTGTGGATCACTCGCAGAGCACTTGGGCACCCTTGGGGTGAAGTGTGCTGCATTCTGCTTTATTTCATACTGAGTCCTTGCCTGGATCCTTGGAAGTTTTTTTGCTACTTGGCATGTGCTGGTTGGGGTTTTTATTACATAACCAGTTTAAATGCCATGTGCCCCTTGTCCAAGTTAATTACATGGTTGGGTTAATGACTCATTGCTTCAGGCTCTTGAGTGGGGAATGTGGCCAGTCGTTGATGCGTTGGCCATTTTAGTGCCTCAGAGCTGGAGTCTCCATCCAGAACCTCCGAAGTGGTGCCTTTGCCAGCCACGTAAGGCCCAGGCAAGATCTCTTCTTATGTGAAACTGCCACTGAGTTCAGGAGGATGAGGTGTTGGGCAAAGGAGTCAGCTGAGAATCCAGGGAGTCATGTCAGTATTGGCGTGACACCAAGGGGGCTATATCACACTAAAATCAGCGTGCCATCAGGGGAGTTATATCAGATTAATATCAGTGTGACAGAGGGCCAAGCTCCCAGCCTGTCTAGGATGGCAGCTGCTGGCTGGAGAGCATGGAATGAGACCCCTGGAACAAGCAGCTACAGCTCCTTTGTGGAATACTTCTCTAAAAACTACCAGAGAACACGTTTCGGGGTGAAAAAACCTACATATAGCTCAGAAACCATGAAACCCCAGAGAGCTTAAGCCACAATACTCAGAGGAAATTGAGCAAGAGCATTTTAGGCTGTGGTCTGTGGGAAACAGGCACTACTTTTGTTTCTGGGAGAGGGATGCTCATCCATCACTGTGATTCTCTGGAGAAGTGACCAAGAAATCCTCTCCAGCACCTTTGAAAATCCCCATCTCTTAAAAAAAATAGATGTCATTGACCACTGGAGGCATTTTTTCCTCTGAGGGAGAGAAGAAGTGGAAGCCTAGAGTGCAAATTTCATTATGCTGCTAATTATAAGTTCCTCTCCTGAGCTGGTTAGCAGCTATTTTGATTAGCTGATGTTCAAGACCACTTGCTGTCAGCATTCTGGCAGTTCTACCCAAATAGAATATTTGTTTCAGGCAGCTCCGCTCCCCTCCTCAGGTAAGGCAGTTGTGTGCAAGCCTCCACGCCTCTGTTTGTATCCAGTGTCCCAAAGGCAATGTTTGTTTGCTTTGTTTGGGTAGACAGAGGAATCGGTGCTCTCATCTTTTATTCATGACAGCATTTCTTGTGAATGTGGCCTCCAATATGTATTAGAGGCAAAAATATCGCTAACAGTAATGCCTGAAAGACTCCTTCCTTGTGTTACAAATGGACATGCCAATTAAATCACTGCTGTTAATGCCTGCCCACTCCATAATTGTAGCCCGGTTTGGAATGCTGCTGAAGCAATTATCTCCGTTCAGAATTGCAAATCGGGAGTTGGTTTTAATCAGGAAAGTAGGACATCTCATGCTAAACAAAGGCAGTGGCACAGGTCTGTAACACGTCTGACAAATTACTGTCGGCTTGGCAGAACGTGTCCAATTACCCTCTCTCGCCACCCCGGCTCCGAAGGAAGCCCTGGCTGAGCGGTGCTTCCCTCAGCTCGGTCCCAGCGGCCGGGGGGGGGCTGCAGAGCTGCTAATTAGAGCAAAGTGTCTTTATTTTCCTGTTGGTGACTGCGGCATCCCGGCCAGGAATGACTGCAGGCAGTGCGAGGCGCTGCTCAGGTGCGCTGCCGTGTCCTGATTTAATGGAACGCTCGGGTTCCAGGGCAGGGCGGGCCCTGAGCTCAGCCACGCTGTGCTCCAAAGCCACACATCCGATCCTCCTTCCTGGAAAAAACGTGGAGTCCCACAGGGCCACATCTGGGAATCACTCGGAGCTGTGCGTGGGCATCGCTGCTACCGAGCGGCTCCTTCTGCGCTGCCCTGGGAAACAGGGATCGGGGTGGGTCAGACTCCCAAATTCCCAGAGCCTGAAGTCTGCCCTGCCCTTGGAGCCGGGGATCGGGGTGGGTCAGACTCCCAAATTCCCAGAGCCTGAAGTCTGCCCTGCCCTGGGAGCCGGAAAACAGGGATCGGGATGGGTTGAACTCCCAAATTCCCAGAGCCTGAATTCTGCATTGCCCTGGGAGCCGGGAAACAGGGAGCGGGGCGGGTCAGACTCCCAAATTCCTACTGCCTGAGGTCTGCCCTGCCCTGGGAGCCGGGAAACAGGGATCGGGGCGGGTCAGACTCCCAAATTCCCAGAGCCTGAAGTCTGCCCTGGCCTGGGAGCCGAGGGTCGGGGTGGGTCAAAGCCTGGATGCTCAGGGAGAGGCGGCTCCGCCCGGCGGGCCCCGGGCAGGGAGCGGTGCTCTCTCCTCGCAGCCGGTGCTGCTGCTGCAGGAGCAGAGCCCTGCTGCCCCAGCCCCGCCGGTTCTGCTGGTCCCAGCCGAGCTGGTTCGGGGAGCCCAGACAGGCTCACCCGCCCTGGGCCCCAAAGGCAGCGACGCCTGGCAGAGCCGGCTCCTGAGTGTCCCTTTTGCCTTTGGAAACCTCTCCCAAACCCCTTTTGTTCCCGAGTTTGGCTCTCCGCATCCTTTCGGCATGACTGAAAACTCGAGATCCCTTACTGACAAGTTGCTGTTTCACAACAAATACGGTGTGTTTTTATGTCCACGCAGTGGGAAAGAAAACCAGTTTTTCATGGAGGAAGCTTAGTGCCACGCCAGAGATGAGATCCAGCTCCCACCCAGGCTTAGGTAATAACCTGGTGTGACTGAAGAGTTATTTATTTCATGCCACCATCCCCATTCTTTGCACACAGGAAACAGCTCACAGAGAAAACAGGAACCAAGTGGCTTTTGGGGGTGGGTAAGGCAAAACTGGGGTTTATTTTCCTTGTGTTGCTCACGTGGCCCTGCACATAAATTTCAGCCAAACCTTTTCATGCAGAATTAAACTCTGCTAGAAACTCTTGCCCGGCTACCCTGCCATGCATGAGCAGAACACAAGGAAACATTTCCTTACAAGCTGAGGAAATGGGACAGCTTTAGAGTAGGGATATGTTCCCAGCCCTAAAAATATCGTCCTTAACAAGCACTGTAACATGGAAAAGTGTCAAGTGCTGCTCTCATTCCTCCCGAGGTTTAGCACGGGCCCTTCTACCTCCTTAATGCTCTCCAAATATTTCACCTTTTGATATCAGAGCTGGAAAATTTTAAGTTCCCGGGGGAAATTAATTTAAAATAGGGCTTTGACTAAGAATTCCTGTTCCCAGAGCTCGGCAAGGATTGAGGTGCACAGCCAGCAGTAGCTGCTCCTCAGAGCAGTCCCAGGCCCAGAATAGGGCATCTCATCCAAATTAGGAGCTGAGAAAAACCCTCCTGGCAGGCCCAAGCAGGGCCCAGGAGCAAGCACAGGGGAAACATCCTTTCCTCTCTCTGCAGGCAGCAGAGCAGCTGTAGATCCAGTCTTCCATGAAGCCTTGTTCAGCTCCAGAGCCACGGCAGAATGAACCAGTATTTAAGCTCTGTTCCCTTGGTTAGACAGGAGCAGTGTCAGACAGAACGGCAACAAAGCCCAAATGAACCCTGGGGGAAATAAACAAAGAGACCAAGAACTGATCAAAGGACCTTGCTGCAAACGTTCATGGACTGTTTATGCCAGAGATGGCATACCTGACCTACAGGAATTCAAACTCAGAAATTCCTTTAAGGAAGGGAATAAGGATTTTTTTAATAGTTATGTGCCTATATGCAAATATATATGCATATATATACATATATATATATATATGAATTTTTTACGCCAGCTATTAGGATTTAGTTGAAAGTGTAGCTGTGTTTGATGTTCTTAAAATCCTTTGAGTCAATGGATTAAGGAAGAATCCAAACTTTTGAAGCTCTTCCTAACTTAAAACATAACTCCAGCTTTTATGATTTAATGCAAAATTCATGAAGAAAAACCTAAGCACTTTGAGCTCCAGAACACATACAAAAAGTCTAAGTCAGTCATATGGGTTTAAAATAGGATTTTAAGCCAATTTGAAAAATGTCATGGTGGTGGCAAAAAATTCCACACACTTTGGTGTCAGCAAGCTTGGTTCAGGTCCCAGACTCTGATTCCCAGACTTCAGAACCCCCCAAATTGAATGGTGCCAACCTTCCTGTTTCTTTAACCCCATTTAATGTCAGAGCTGCCAAAGTGAGGCGCTCAGTGGATGCATTGAGTGTGTCCATCTCTCCAGTGCCGAATGCCCAGCTGAAGGAATTTGAGTTCATGTAGAGTGGGAGATCCTGGGTGCTCTCCCAGGGAGCAGCTACTGAAGAATGAGGTGTTTTTACTCTATGTTGGTGTTTATTTACCTCCATTAGCTGGCATGAAGGACAGAGGTGGTTTGTAGTGCCGAGGGCACACACAGCTGCTCAGTGGCTCAGGATGAGGCAATCTGGGCTGTTCAGACTCTCCCAGCCCTCCACCCTTCCCTCATGCTGTGCTTGTGTGAATTTAAGCACAGGGGAGCCTCCTCTGAGAGCTTACTTGGCTGAAAACTCTGTTTTTTTAGTGGATTAACTTTAGCAGCAGCTTTCAGCCCAGTGACCTCCCTGAGATGGCTCAGGGGCCACGCAGGAGCTCCCCATGGCACCTTGATGATCTCTCATGGAATCACAGGATGGTTTGGGTTGGGAAGGACCTTGAAGATCATCCACCCCTGGGCAGGGACACCTTCCACTGTGCCAGGCTGCTCCAAGCCCCAATGTCCAACCTGGCCTTGGGCACTGCCAGGGATCCAGGGGCAGCCACAGCTGCTCTGGGCACCCTGTGCCAGGGCCTGCCCACCCTCACAGGGAACAATTCCTTCCTTAACATCCATTCTAAGTCTACTTTTTTTTTCTGTGGGGGAAATGCCAACAGCAGAGCTGTAGAAACCAAAGTGTGCAGAACAGCCCAGGTTTTCTGAATGTTCAGATGAGGGACATCCAGCAGAAGGGTTGTGCTGTCTAGAGCTGCTCGGTGTGGAGCCACGGGACACAGACTGCTCTAAACCTGCCAGGATGAATTCCTGCTATGAGGTTATTCAGTATTTGCTTCAGTGGAGCTGCCCTGGGCCGTGACAGGCACTGCTGGTCACAGCTCTCAGATTAAACAAATGAAAAGCAGGACCTGCTGGGAGCAAGGCGCTGCCATAGAATCCTGTTCCACACGTGGGGCAGAGAACTCGGGGAAACGCTTAAATCCCAACCATGGCAGCGGGGCTTCCAGTGCAGGGGGAGAAAATCCCTGTCAAATATTAGAAAAATGCATTTGGAGGAAGAAAATAGCCCAAGGAACAGGGTGTCCTGCACATGTGCCTTTGTGCAATACACAGAACAGGAAGAAGCTGTGGATTTAATCACTCTCCTCTCAGCAGAATGGTTTATTAATCCAGGACTGAAATCTGTGGTTTCACTTGGCTTACAATAACTGCAGTATTTGTGTTATCCTGCCCCAATCCCCCTCCAAGCTAAGTGAGGAAGGACAAACAAAGCTGGATATGTCTGTGGATGAGATTAAACTTACTAAATTGTAACTCTCCTGGTGGGCAAGCTCTTTTGCTCCTAGAGTAACAACAATGAGTTTATCTAGGACTTAAAATACAGGGAAATTACTTTTTGTTTGTTAACAAATTTTTTATTATTTGTTTTACACACAAAAGGATCTACCCTTTGAATTCCCTAGAATGCAAATGGCAAAGTATGTGTCAAATTTGGGTCTAAAACTGTGTCTCCTGTAGGGACACCTTCCACTGGACCAGGTTGCCCCAAACTTCATCCAGCCTGGCCTTAGACACTTCCAGGGATGTGATTCCATGATTCTGTGACTGTCTGCTGGGTCATTATGACTCCTACCCCACATATTGTTGGTTTTTTTTACAGAGTTCAGGATTTACCTCCCGAAATTCACTCATTTGCAGCACATTTATTCCTGTTCCTCCAGCAGCTCCCCAGAGGCAGTGGCAGGGGGCGAGGCTGCCCAGTGTCAGTGCTCCCTGCTGTAATGGAATCTGATTTTCACTTTGGCTTTTTGGAGTGGAATATAAGCAAAACTCACACTTTTGAAGCGCAGGAAGGGACCACTGTGGTGAAATTATCATTAAAATGTTAAAAAGTTCTTCTGCTCCAAGAAAACCACAACCTGCTAATTTGCGTATTAATGGCATAACTTAATGCTCGGGAAGATAAAAACTGCAATCTTTGGCCAGATGCAGAGAATTAATTACAGCAAGTAAAAGGAGCCGATGAAAAGCACAAAGCAAGCCCTGAATATTCTGAAAGAATGTTGTTGTCAGTCAGGTTTGAGAGTGTGTAGAGGAAGAGAGAATTGTTTTGTTGTTGTGGGGCTTTAGAGAGAGCCTGGGCAGATATTTAGGATGTGCCGTCCCTTCGAGCCACGGTACCAAAACAGACAGAAAAGATAAAATGGAACACACAAGGCCACTAAAGCCACGGTGCTGAGCTCTTTATCCACCTCAGAGGTTGGAAAGCTGTGAAAGAGCTCAGCCTGACAAATAACGAGCCTGATGAAAGGAGAAACCAAGCCCTGCAAAGCATAAACGATTTGTTAAAGAGGAGTGCAACTGATCTGATCACCTGGTCTGGCACAAAACGAAAGTGCAGGGTAACCTCAGAACACTCGGTTTTCCTGAGTAAATAGTTGTGCTGGGAATCTGGGGGGCTGAGATTCATGGTTTGACAACAGACAGACAAGATGTATCACATGGTAATGCTAAAAGCAAATATAACCAGTAAATATTCCTATGTAGAAATTAAATATGGGTGTAGGGCTTCAGCTACAAAAAGGGCAGGAATTAAATCTTTTTTAGCAAGAACTCCAGTCTATTGAAAGGTGAATTTTGGTTTCAGTCCTTGCTGAGACTGATTGATTTAGACCTCAGCGCACTTCCTGTGGCTCACAATTGCATTACGGCCACTGTTAAATGTGCTTCTGAAAAGAAATAAACAGCAATTTGAATTTGTTCAACTAAACACATGATCCCTGTTCTTGCAATCAGCTTGAAAAATAAATCAACCAGGTCCTACTAAAATTTAAGGGCTGTCTGTTATAAAGGAGGAGAGTTTTTCATAGTTTGGCTGTTATGGAGAATGTTATGAATTTTTAAAGAGATTGGCTTTTCTGCCCTTCCTCTGGGCCATCCTACTTCCTCCGTTAATTAGAGATCAATTAATCACTTTGCCCAAAATTGGGGACAAAAGTAAACATTCTAGAGCAGTGCAAACCAGCACTCCAGCTATTCTAGAATGGCTGTATTGAACAGCCTTTAGCCCAACCACAGTTTCAGTTATTTCCTGTGATGGTACTACTACCTCAGGTCTTACATAAATCATTTCCTTTCTGACTTTCACCAAAACATGACTTTTTCTTCAGCTGGAGGGATCACACCCAGCAAAACCAACCCCTGGCCATTTCTTTTCTGTGTTTCCTTCTTTTAATATGGGATATTAGTATCCATTTTGGAAGTGTCACTGTTGGCACTAACTGAGATTTTTCTCCCAGGAGTTCTAGGAACTACATTTGCTACCACAGAGATAACATAGGGAAACACAGCACCATCAAACCCCATTAAACAGACATTTTCAGCTCTTCTTCCCCTGAAAATTACTCTCTGCAGCTCTTCTCTCTGCCTGTCCAGCTCCCCCAGTATCTCTAGTACCTGTCAGCCAACTTCAAACCTATTCCACAGGGGGTCAAACCTCAGAGATAAATCAGTAACAACAGACTCAGGGAAAATGTTGAAAGGGAGTAAAAAAAAAAGGACAACATAATTGCACAATTTTAGAAGTCCCCAAATGTACCTTAAAGGGAGGAGTGGATTTTCAGTCACTTGTTAGGGAAGTAAATACACAGTGAGTAATCTGTGCTTGGTCATGTCCTTCTAATCTTTGGGAGAGCTCCGTGTTCAGCAACACTTGGCCCACCAGTGATGCAAGAGATTGTGCAGTCTGGGAAGAGGTTTTAGACGATGGGAGGTTATTTCCGTGTTTGTGACCCCTGGGGCAGGTGTGTGCATGAGCACGGGTGAGGGGTATGAGGATGCTCAGAAAGGCTGGAGAAGGGAGAACACCCAGCACTGAGCTCAGCAGGGCTGCAGGGCATTGTCCATCCCCAATATCTCCAGGGCTGCAGGGCATTGTCCATCCCTGACAACCAACCCAGCATCTCCAGGGCTGCAGGGCATTGTCCATCCCTGACAACCAACCAACCAACCCACCCACCCAATATCTCCAGGGCTGCAGGACATTGTCCACCCCCACACAACCAACCCAACATCTCCAGGGCTGCAGGGCACTGTCCATCCCCAACAACAACCAACCCAGCATCTCCAGGGCTGCAGGGCATTGTCCATCCCCACACAACCAATCCAGCATCTCCAGGGCTCCTGGCAGCTGACCCTGGGTAACTCTAACTGGGGCTGACATGTCTGGTCTTAAAAGATCAGCTGATGACAACAAGAACCTTTCTAAGTCTAAGGTAACCTCTGACCTTCCCCCTCACTCCTCATCAGGAGTGTACTAAACAAGCGCAGCATTTCTCTGCCAGCTCTGGCATCCCTGTGGCTCTGTTCCGCCCTCAAGGGCTGTAAGGATGTTTTGGCTCTCTGTGTGAAATGGCAGAGGCCTGCAGTGCCACATGAAGGCAGGTCAGCCATGGCATTCTGAACAGGCTGTGCTGGAATACAATTTGTTGTGGGCACCGCTCAAAGGCAGATTAGCGGGTGGCTGGTTCTTGGCAGGGGAGGGTTTCCAAACCCTTTTGCTGTGGGTGCAAACAGCTTTTGGGTGCCACACAAACCACTGCTGGGTGTGGTGAGCCCAGGGAGAGGAAATCACTGCTGCTGCCAGAGACAGGGCTGTGGCAGCCAGCGCTTCATCACCTTGCACACATCCCTTGCTCCACAAACTCCACTTCCTGATTTCTTGGATAATCACTGCACTTCCCTGCTTCAGGAGATGTGCGCAAAAGCTGGAAAGAGGAGGGAAGTGCTGTTGGAGAGAAGGCACATCCTGGGGCAGCAGCACAGCCATCTGGAAACCTGCACAGTCCCTCTGCTCACCGAGAGCTCTGGAACCTCTTGGAATCCCAGAATCATTTAGGCTGGAAAAGACCTCGGGGATCATCGAGTCCAGCCTGTGACTGATCCCCAGCGTGTGGGGCTTTTGGATGTTCCAGTGAGGGACCAGGGCTCGGATCAGCCTGTGAAGCCTGGCCTTGCAGAAAGCACTCAGTTGCCAGCACCCTTTGCCTCCACACGTGGAGTTTGTGTCGGCAGTTTTTGCTGAATCCCGACGGAATGTGACAGTGTGTGAGGGAATGTTTGTTGGGGTCTGGAGGTGATGTCCTACCCCCCGGCACCATCTGGCACGACAGTGGGAACTCTGAAGGAATGAACATTGCTCTGCCAGTCACTCCTTCATCAGACAGGAGCTGGAACGCTGATGGACTCATCACCTTTGTCACCTGGCAATCAGGGAGCTCTTCATGGCAACTGAGACCAAGATTAAGAAGTGGGCAACAGAGATTAATGCACTGTTTACTTTGACTGGTGCTGATGCAGGGAACGGGTGGGTTTGTGGTTTCTGTGTTTGAAGTGTCTTTTGCACAAAGGTGTTGGATTTGTCACTTAAATTGCTGCGAGCTCTTAATCTTTTGCTGTTCTTCAAATGAAGAGAAATGTTTAAATTAAAAAAAAAAATGGGGGGTGCTGAAGGGAACTGCATGATGTATTCATCAATACACAGATAGTGTTTGATTAAGATTACACCTCATAAGACTCCTCTCAGCAGCAGGATTTGTTCTGGTGTGCAGGGAGGTGCTTTGAAGAGCAGCATCACTGACACAGACCCTGGTTGGGCTCGCTGCCTCAAGTGCCTGGCAGCAGAAAAGTCAAAGCACGGCAAAGTTTACTTTTCTGTAGTGCCTTGAATTTCCCACTGTTCAGGTGATGACACATCGGAGTGAGGAGCCTTTTTGGAGGGACAGGCAAATGATGAGATAAAAGAATAAAAAGCCTAAAGGTAAAATTAGCTCCCTCTTTCATTTTTAAAGGGCTGGGAGGGGAGGGCTGAGATCTCAGGTAATCATTTGTGCTCTGATTTTGTTCTGCTGCAGACAGATGAGCTCAATATAGCATTTTCTCTTTTTCCCTTAATTGTTTTTAAAATGAGGCAATTGGTTGTATTTACTGTCGCTGAGAACACTCTGGCTTCAGTCCCTTCTGATCCCTGGAATGGAACAAACTCTGGGGGTGTACATGGCTTGTTAACCCTGCTGTCACAACCCTTTCCCCAGCCACTTCTGCTCCTTGATGTTGCTGAAAACAAAGTATTTGTGCTTTTGGATACGTTTTGTTTGTCCTCATTGACAGCTGGAACATTTTCTGCAAGTGGCAACCCAAACCAAGAAGCACTGACAGAAATCTCCAGCTGAAAATGTCCGTCCCTTCCCAGTACAATTCTCATTTTCCCTTGCTCTTTGCTTCTAAAAGTAGCCAGAAAATGTCAAGTTAGTCTTACTCAGACTCTGAAATCAGGCAAGCAGAGTGTGTAAGTCAGAGAGCATTTCCGTGCCAGAGACAAAGGGAAGGAGCTGTTTATTCGGTGGGTCAGCCCTGTCCCAGTTTTCCAGGATGACGCAGGAGTCCCCTGAAAAGACCTCTTGTGCCTTTTCTAAAGGCTGCTTGCAGTCTCTCAGGAGGACACAGTCAAGCTCCCACGCCTGGCTGTGTGAGGCCTCACGCTGATTTGCAGGAGAGCTGTGACATTTCTGAACATAAACTCATTTAGTCTTAATGCCCCTCACACCTCAGGACTGAGGACTGCGTGCATTTATTTGTCTCAAAGCCTGTCTGATTCCTCTCTCTGCTATAACGAAGTGTTTTGCTAAGCCATTGTTTTTACCATAAATATATTCCCTTGGCTGCGTCTTAGTAGTGGATTATTTGCTCCAGAATCTTTTCTTTTCATCTCAGAGATGAATATACATTTCGGGGCCAGGTTTTGAAATACCAGCTTGCTTCAGGAAACTTCTTATGAGCAAGTCTGGGAAGCCAGCACTAAATCACTTTTGTATATTTTATTTCCCAAGGAATCAGACCCACTTTGTTTATTATCTCGCAAAACCCCAAGCAGAATGTAAAAACCAAGACTGAATCAGAAAGGAGCATTATAAAAATACTGAAGCTGTCTTTCCCTGTCAATGGGGAAATACATTCCTTCGCTTTAATATGAAAAAGAAATGATATGATGATAAAGAAATAAAACAAAAACCAACTGAAGAGTCTGAGAGGAAAGCTGATGTCTTCACAAGTAATTCCACGGATGAAGCTGTGGGTGTGAACGCCTTTGCAATGGGTCTGGCTGTCTCCACTGCCTTTGGGCAGCAGGTTTGGTGCAGAGCCCAGGGAGCTTGGCTCCTGAAACAGACAGGGGTCTGCACAGGCCTGAACTTCTGACCTTTGGGGGAAAATGCCAGGTTCAAGGGCGGATATGGGGCAGGCGGTTTGGGAAGGCTGCACCTTCCTAGTGCCTCAGCAGCGGGGAAAGGCAGAGGGCACCGTGCGGCCGAGAGTTTGGGATAAAGGAGGCTGTGCCCTCTGACACCTTGAGTGAGAAAACCCCGCGGGCTGTGCCCTGGTGGCCTCTCTCCCTCTATTCAAATAAAGTTGCAGGACTCCTCTGTCTCCTTTTTGGACACAAACCTCAGGCGCTGGTGGATTTTCCTGACAATTGGGAGCTCGTCCGGGATCCGGCATGTGGCAAGAGGAGCTGGAGGCGCCTCACCCAGGTTCGGTGAGCAGCTCCCTTTGGCTCTGGCCAGCACTGGGCATCGATTGGTACCCGAGACTGCCCAGGAGAGAGATGAGAGGTGGCCCAGGGAGGTCAGAGAAGAGTCCACAGGGAAGGACCACTGGACATGGATGCCCAGATGGGGCAGTAAGGGAAAGTCAAGAAGGGTCTCGGCAAATCTCACTGGTGAGTACAGCTTCAGGGAGTAAAACATGGCAGGAGCCCAGGGTGGGCAGCAAAGGAAAGTCCAAAAAGGGTCTCGACTATAGGGATGGCGATCCCAAAACACCTCTGGAGGGAGAATGTTGAGATGGTTTGCACATTGTCCCAGAGGCAGTTAAGGACATGGATGCCCAGAGGGGGCAATAAGAGGCTCTGAGAAAGGGTCTGGGCAGCCCATGCCCAGAGCAGGCAGTGTGGTGTTGGTTTGGGAAAGGACTGGTGGAAGGGGAGTGTGGAGAAATACAGCTCAGGCAAATAGCAGCAGGAGGCTACGTGGTGAGGAGAGAACAGTGAGGACTGGGGAGTTCCCCGCCTTGTCTTCAAAACATGCAGTCTAATACAGGGCCAGCTGCAAGTCCTTTGTGTTCCCAGCTGCCAGGATGAGGAAAACAGGGAGGCATTGTTCCTACAGCCCCACCCCTCCCCGGCCGTTATGGAGCCTGGATGGAGGATTTGGGTTTGCCCACTTGCTCCTCAGGACTTAAGGGGGTTTCTCTAGGGTGAGGAGTGTGAGGCCAGGTGTGGAATGCGGGATTGGCGGCACGGGCTGGGGCCTGTGGGGAGCTGCGGGACCGAGCCAGGGCTGTGGGGCAGCCGGGGCTCAGTGCCGGGCAGAGTTGGTTAGAAAGGCACCTCAGCTGTATGAAAGATATGAAAGGAGGGGTGAGGAGAAGGTGAAGGTACAGGCAAGGATTATGGCACAGTTTTTACACCTGTGCCAGGAGCAAAGGGAAGGGGGCGGCCACCAGGACAGCGATTGGGAAGGAATCAGTGTGCCGTTTGTAAAAAAGAACATTGGAAATGGATTGTTAAGGGTGTCAGGATCTGCTGCTGTACTGGGGCTCAGCACACTGGAGCTCTTGCTGGACCCAGAAGTGCGTGTCCTAGCAGACATGGGAACTTCTCTGTCTGACTCGAATTTTATGCCAAAGGGGGAGCAGCTGTTCAGATGTTCTGTTGCTAAGTGGGAAAGAGGAGCAGGTGCATTTTATTCAGCCACTGTTGGTGACTCTGTGTGTGTGGATGCGAATTACCACCATGTGCGTTACCCTAACAGCTGCCTTTGCCCATTCCCTCCAAACACACTGCAGGGCTGGGAGAGGCCAGGAACAATGAGACATGGGCAGTCAGTTGGCTTGTGCCCACCGAGCTGTTTTATACTCTGTGTAGCAATATTCATCGCTTTTGGGTCTTTTTAACCCACTTTAAGGCTCTGCACTGAGTGTGTGCAGCAAAACTGAAGGGCTGCCATGAGCCATGTGAGATCCCTGGCTTGCTCAGATCCTGCTGCTGAGGAGCCAGCTCCTCGAGAAGAAGATGGATGGAGGGACCGGGCTGGGAGGGAAGCTGGGGGAGAGTCTGCTCTGCATCCCTGCCCCTGCCAGCCTGGCTATGATGTGCTGCTGCAGGGTGCTGCACGCTGCTCCTCCTCCATGAGGTTACTTGAGGTCATTTGGGGCCCTGACAGGGGTTACTTGAGGTCATTTGGGTTACTTGAGGTCATTTGGGGCCCTGATTGGGGTTACTTGAGTTCACAGGGGTCACTTGAGGTCATTGGAGTCTTTTTAAATTGACCATGGGGTTACTTCAGGTCATTGGAGGTTTTTTTAATTGATCCAGGGGTTACTTGAGGTCATCTGGGGCCCTGGTTGGGGTCACTTGAGGTCATTGGGGTCACTTGAGGTCACTGGGTTACTTGAGGTCATTTGAGTATTTTTTAATTGATCATGGGGTTACTTGAGGTCATTTGAGGCCCTGAGCCACGGGTTACTTGAGGTCATTTGGGTCACTTGAGGTCTTTGGGGTTACTTGAGGTCATTTGGGGCCCTGGTTGGGGTCACTTGAGGTCATTGGGGTCACTTGAGGTCATTGAGATTACTCGAGGTCATTGGAGTATTTTTTAATTGATCATGAGGTTACTTGAGGTCATTTGGGGCCCTGACCAGGGTTACATGAGGTCATTTGGGGCCCTGACCGGGGTTACTTGAGTTCACAGGGGTCACTTGAGGTCATTGGGGTTACTTGAGGTCATTGGAGTATTTTTTAATTGATCCAGGGGTTACTTGAGGTCATTGGGGTTACCTGAGGTCATTTGAGGTCCTGACTGGGGTTACTTGAGTTCACAGGGGTTACTTGAGGTCATTGGAGTCTTTTTAAATTGACCATGGGGTTACTTCAGGTCATTGGAGGTTTTTTAAATTGATCCAGGGGTTACTCGAGGTCATCTGGAGCCCTCACCAGGGTTACTTGAGGTCTTTGGGGTTACCTGAGGTCATTTGAGGTCCTGACCGGGGTTACTTGAGTTCACAGGGGTTACTTGAGGTCATTGGAGTCTTTTTAAATTGACCATGGGGTTACTTCAGGTCATTGGAGGTATTTAAAATTGATCCAGGGGTTACTTGAGGTCATTTAGGGCCCTGACCGGGGTTACTTGAGGTCATTGGAGTCTTTTTTAATTGACCATGGGGTTACTTGAGGTCATTTGCGGCCCTGACTGGGGTTACTTGAGGTCATTTGGGGCCCTGATCCAGGGGTTACTTGAGGTCATTGGGGTTACTTGAGGTCATCTGGGGCCCTGGTTGGGGTCACTTGAGGTCATTGGGGTCACTTGAGGTCATTGAGGTTACTTGAGGTCATTGGAGGTTTTTTTAATTGATCATGAGGTTACTTGGGGTCATTTGGGGCCCTGATCCAGGGGTTACTTGAGGTCATTTGGGGTTACTTGAGGTCATTTGGGGCCCTGACTGGGGTTACTTGAGGCCACAGGGGTTACCTGAGGTCATTGGAGTCTTTTTAAATTGACCATGGGGTTACTTCAGGTCATTGGAGGTTTTTTAAATTGGTCCAGGGGTTACTCGAGGTCATCTGGGGCCCTGACTGGGGTTACTTGAGTTCACAGGGATTACCTGAGGTCATTAGAGTATTTTTTAATTGATCCAGGGGTTACTTGAGGTCATTTGAGTCTATTTTAATTGATCCAGGGGTTACTTGAGGCCATTTGAGGCCCTGACCAGGGTTACTTGAGGTCATCTGGGGCCCTGATTGGGGTCACTTGAGGTCATTGGGGTCACTTGAGGTCATTGAGGTTATTTGAGGTCATTTGAGTATTTTTTAATTGATCCGGGGGTTACTTGAGGTCATTCGAGGCCCTGACAGGGGTTACTTGAGGTCATTTGGGGTTACTTGAGGTCATTTGGGGTCACTTGAGGTCATCTGGGGCCCTGACTGGGGTCACTTGAGGTCATTGGGGTTACTTGAGATCATTTGTGTATTTTTTAGTTGACCATGGGGTTACTTGAGGTCATTTGAGGCCTTGATCCAGGGGTTACTTGAGGTCATTGAAGTATTTTTTAATTGATCCAGGGGTCACTTGAGGTCATTGGGGTTACTTGAGGTCATTTGAGTATTTTTTAATTGACCATGGGGTTATTTGAGGTCATTTCAGTCCCTGGTAGGGGTTACTTGAGGTTGTTTGAGGCCCTGACTGGGGTTACTTGAGTTCACAGGGGTTACTTGAGGTCATTGGAGTCTTTTTAAATTGATCCAGGGGTTACTTGAGGTCATTGGAGGTTTTTTTAATTGATCATGGGGTTACTTGAGGCCATTTGGGGCCCTGACTGGGGTTACTTGAGGTCATTGGGGTTACTTGAGGTCATTGGAGTCTTTTTTAATTGACTATGGGGTTACTCAAGGTCATTTGAGGCCCTGGTTGGGGTTACTTGAGGTCATCTGGGGCCCTGACCAGGGTCACTTGAGGTCATTGGGGTTACTTGGGGTCATTTGAGTATTTTTTAGTTGACCATGGGGTTACTTGAGGTCATTTGAGGCCTTGATCCAGGGGTTACTTGAGGTCATATGAGGCCTTTAGCGGGGTTACTTGAGTTCACAGGGGTTACTTGAGGTCATTGGAGTCTTTTTAAATTGATCCAGGGGTTACTTGAGGTCATTGGAGGTTTTTTTAATTGATCATGGGGTTACTTGAGGTCATTTGGGGCCCTGACTGGGGTTACTTGAGGTCATTGGGGTTACTTGAGGTCATTTGAGGCCCTGATTGGGGTTACTTGAGGTCATTTGAGTCTTTTTAAATTGACCATGAAGTTATTTGAGTTCACAGGGGTATTTGAGATCATTGGAGTCTTTTTTAATTGATCCAGGGGTTGCTTGAGCTCATTTGGGCTCACTTGAACAGGCAGCCCAGTTAGCACAGACGCTGCCTTTGGACTTTGCTGTCCATAAGCTCCACCCAGGACTGCAGAGACAGCAGAGCCAGCAGCCAGGACAGCTGAGCACGGGTGGACCCGTCACACTCAGGTCAAGGTCTCTGGAGCCCCAGAGATTTGGCCTTCTCAGCTGGAAGAAAAGGATGGGAGCCCTCAGCCATGAGCAGCCACGGACAAAGGCCCCTAGGGATTGATGGGCTAGTGTGAGCTGTCGGTGTCTGCTTTATGGTCTGTATTTCCTGGCCACCCTGCTGCAGGGAGCAGCCGTGGGCAGGCAGGAGGGGCTGCTTCCACCGTTCCAGCTTGCTAAAAAGGGCTAAGGCACTAATAACTAGGGCTTGTGAAGGCAAACTGAGAAATAAGAAGAGGAGGGGTTGAGAGGAAAGGTGTGTGCTGATGTCTTCACAAGCAATTCCACAGGTGAAGCTGTGGGTGTGAACGCCTTTGCAATGGGTCTGGCTGCCTCCACTGCCTTTGGGCAGCAGGTTTGGTGCAGAGCCCAGGGAGCTTGGCTCCTGAAAGAGACAGGGGTCTGCACAGGCCTGAACTTCTGACCTTTGGGGGAAAATGCCAGGTTCAAGGGCGGATATGGGGCAGGCGGTTTGGGAAGGCTGCACCTTCCTGGTGCCTCAGCAGCGGGGAAAGGCAGAGGGCAGCGTGCGGCCGAGAGTTTGGGATAAAGGAGGCTGCGCCCTCTGGCACCTTGAGTGAGAAAACCCCACGGGCTGTGCCCTGGTGGCCTCTCTCCCTCTATTCAAATAAAGTTGCAGGACTCCTGTGTCTCCTTTTTGGACACAAACCTCAGGCGCTGGGGGATTTTCCTGACAAGTCCGTGCCTTTATTTCAAATACACAGCCAGATGGCAGCTGCACACATTTGTTTCCAAAGTCATGTTGTCCTGCAACCACCAAACATGAAGGCAGACAACAGCATGAGGATATCACACCAGAGATTTAACCACAGGATTTATTCAGCTCTTGCAAAGCAGCCCAGGGAGGCTGAAGGCTCTGCCAGTCATGCCTGGGGCTGTGAGCACAGAGCACCAGGGCAGCTTCCACCCTGCCCTCCTCCAGGAGAGCAGAGCTGCAGCACGCAGGAACCTGACACAACGTTTTAGCCACCCCTGGCCCATCCACAGCAGGTGACAGCCTCAAGCCAGGCCTTTCCTTGCCAGAGAAAAGTGCAGTCAGCAGTGATTATTCCCACCCTGATTCCCCCACCACGGAGAGTGTAACCAAGCTCTGCTTCCAGGGCCCTCCTGGACCCCCCTTCCCTCAAAGGCTTTGCTGCACTACTCATGTTCCTGAGCATCCTCTCCTCACCTGTCTCATGGAAGGACACGTTCAGCCATTCAAATAAGCTCCAAGAATCCCCTTGGACACTCAGGGTTCCTGGAGACAGGATCTGGCTGGATATAACCCAGCAGGAACCAGAGATTTTCCAGAGCAGGTGCAGCCTTGGGCATAGGGATGTGTCCCAGCTCCTCCATCACTCCCCTCAAGCCAGACTTTTCCTGTTACCCTCAGAAAAGTCATCAACAGCAGCAGTTCAGTTTCAAAGTTCAACTGCAGGGCTTTTTTGCTAAAGTCTTACAGCTCCCTTTTCCTGCTCCTGCTTCCAAACTGCAGCTCCCGAGTCAGTTCAGAGCACCTGAACAGGGGAAGGAAGAGGAAAACCTCCTGTTCCTTAGCAGGCACAAATGCACCCATTCAGTGCCAAGTGCCTTCCTTGCACACAGAGATAAAACATCTACTGATCCTCTAAATGGGCTTTTCCCCACCAGAATCCACAATGCAGGAATTTCAGTTCTGCTCAGCAGGAGGAGGCAACCCCTGAGTTACCTCTCCTGCAGATTAGCTGCTCCTGAGATCTTTGTTCCTGCACCACACTCAGAAATGTTAGTGCCACAGGCTCCTGAGAGCCTAAAATGCTCCATCACAGCACCAGAAATCGCCATTTGTCAAACCCTGGATGTGCCAGCAGCAGCCCAGCCTGGCTCTACCCTCGGAATCAGGGCTGGATTCCCAGCCCACACACAAGCACAGGGTTGTCTGAGCTCATAGACCTTGTTTGGGCTCCTCTTTTGATCAACTGGTAAGAGAGAGAAATGGGGCAATATGTAGTCATCAGGTGTTAATGTCAGACATAAAAAGCTTAGGTTTCCTTTGAAATTGATGTTAAATGCTCAAATAAAACAGTTTTATCTTTCCGCTCTTTGAAAATGAAGTTACCAGTGCAAATGGCACACCCAGTTCCAATTTGATTCCTAGATGGGCCCACTGATAGTGGAAGCATTCAGGATCCTCTAATTAATGTTACAGAAAACTGTACTTAATTACTTCTTAAGCACTTACATCTGCATGAAGTTGCATTACACTGAATACATCATCATTTAAATCCATTACCTACACATAAATATGTATCAAATTTGCATTGCAAATGTCTTCATCCTCTGCTTTGTTAATCACAAATGTCATGTCTAAATTACTCCAAAATGTGCAGTTCTGGCTTACTCACCAAATAGTTCCATATTAAACAAAATATGCATTACAGGACAAAAATACAATAAAATAGGAGGTGGAGGTCCTCAGGGTAGTGGAAATTATTACCAAAGACACCAGAATGACTCCACTGAAATCAGCTGTCAGTGACAGCTGCTGTGACAGACTTCATAAGACAACAGAAAAAATATATGGTTTAGTGCTAGAAAACCTATTTATGACTGTTTTCTTCAATTTTCCTCTAGAATTAGTAAGTGCTGATTTGACTGCTCAAGTGATGAGCTGGAGACATCAAACCTGTTTTGTGGTGCCTAGAAAATTCCCACTGCAAGGTCTGAGCTGGCTGTCTTCAATGCAAATGCTCATGAGTTAATACATGTAATGAATTTCTGTGGAGCACTGCACTGTCTCATCTAAGTTCATCTGAAGCCAAGTTAATAAAAGGCTTCTTTAATTAAATGCAGCTTTCCATGTTCCCTTTCAAACTGAGCAGCCAAATGAGTGCACAGAGACATTGCTCTCCTCAGCCCCAGCAGCCATCACAGCCTTTTCACAGCACCAGCCACAGGCACAGAAAAGGCTCAGGCTGAGCCCTGTGCCATGAAATCACCCCTTAAATGCTGCCATCCGTCACTGCTGGGTAAAGAACCAGAAAAGCCCTTCTGAGCCGGACCTGCTTTGGGCACTTACCAACGCCACGGACACTGCCAAATGCAGATTCCAAGGTTTTCAGCTGGGAATAACAAAATGCTCAGCTGCAAATGCTGTTGGATCCTGCAGGACAGACAGACAGGATCAGGCTGCTCCAGCTGCATTCCCAAATCAGCCTGGCAAGCACAAAACAGCCGGAGCAAGGCTAGGGCTTGGCTTTTTGGGTGTGCTGGGAGCCGTGGGCAGCAGCTCTTGCTGCTCCGACGGGCAGGTGGGGATTGCCTGTGCATTCCCTGGTCTGTTTAATGACTCTTTACATTAGCACAGGGCTGCCAAGTGCACAGACACTGATGGCCTGTCCCCAGCTGTACAGAGGAGTAGGTGCTGCCTGCAGAGCAGGAGAAGCCATGGAAGACGAGGGGTGGCAAACAGCAGGAAGCCAATACTCTCACGGCACATTTTGGGGAAGTGGTTAAAAACCTGACAGTTCCACGAGCTGTATTCCGTGCCCTGCAGAGGAGATGAGAAGGATGCACCAGCTCCACAAGCATCAGAGAATTCCAAGGACAATCCCAGAGGCCTCTTCTGGGGTAGCCCAAACATCCCCATGCCAGGGCTGGAAGCAGGATTGCTGCAGGCTGCTCCGTTCACTGAGCCCTGCTGCCAGCTCCACGCTTCCCTGAGAGCACTCCTTACAGACACTCCACTCCAGAGGCAATTGCCCTGCTCCCTTTGCACCTCAGGAGTCTGGGAAGGGCTGTGGGGTATTGCACAGCAGCTCCTTCCCTCCAGCCCAGCACAGGCTGTTCATCCTCCCTGAGAGCCTCCTGACTGCCGCTGTCCCCACGCCTTTCCTTGTTCCCAAATAAATGGTGACCGTGCGCTAACCAAACACTTACACACTGTGCGTACGAACAGCTCCTGCCAGGGCGTTAGAGAGCAGATACCCACATCAACAGTAAACAGCAAGGGAACAAAATTACTCCTCCATTACGGGCCTGAAAGTAAATTAAGAAGTCAATCAGCACATGTCAAGTAGGAAGATCACAGGATGTCCCATCCCTGGAAGTGCCCAAGGCCAGGTTGGACAGGGCTTGGAGCAACCTGGGATAGTGGAAGGTGTCCCAGCCCATGGCAGGGGCTGGAAAGAGATGATCCCTAAGGTCCTGTGCAGCCCAGAGCACTCCCTGGCTCCGTGGCCACGGGCAGCCCCTACACGTAGGCATGGACCCCCAGGGCTGGCCCTCCTGCCCGGGACAGCTGGGCCCGGGCCAGCGAGGGGTACCTGGGCGTGGCGGCCGTGTCAGCCCAGCACCAGAAGTGACAGTACATGGCTCCTGCGGCCAGCAGCAGGGCAGTGCTGCCCCAGCCCACGTACAGGGCGGCTCCCAGCTCCCGCTTCAGCGGCACGGGCACTTCGGGGTCGTAGAAGTCCCGAATGATGCTGCCCCCGGTCCAGGACACCGGGATCAGGACCAGGGTGCCCGTGAGCAGAAAGGCGACTCCAGCTGCCAGGATGAAGACGCTGATGCCCTGGGGACCCTCCTTGCTGCGCTGAGTGTACTTGACCCCGACAATGGCCATCAGGAAGGCCACGACGGACAGCCCCACGGCGACGCACATGAGGGCCCGGAAGGCCTCCAGCGGCGGCGGCAGCGCCAGCACCGAGTCGTAGAACTTGCACTGCAGCCTGATGCCCAGCTGGCTGATGCAGTCCATCCACAGCCCCTCCCAGATGGTCTCGAACACCACGATGTTGCCATCCACGTAGGCAGAGACCCTCCACTGGGGCATGGCCGTGGCTGCCAAGGTGCCCACCATGCCCATGCCGCCGAAAATCAGCCCGGTGATCTGGAGCACGCAGCAAGCCATGCTGCTCCCAAACCTGCTCCCAGCGCTGCTCCAGCTGCTGGCCCAGGGGCTGCCAAAGTCACTTACTCACAGAAGTCATGGACACCACGAGAAGGAATATCTTCCCCGGCAGTTTCCTCGTGCAGCAGGTTGGGTTTCTCGGGAGAGGCTCGCTCCAGTCCGGAGTTCAAACAGGTGGAAATCCATTCCTGACTGCTCCAAGGCCCTGCTATTTATTTGCTTTGAAATCCCCTCTGACTGCAGCCCATCAAGCCTGACAGGTTTGTAGCCAATGGCAGCCTGGGAGAGGTGTGGCAGGGCTGATTTCACTGCTTCTCACAGGGTGTCTGAAGTGCTGCTATAATTAAGCAAGTGGCAGGGATTCAATTAAAGGTGCTTAATTGCAGGGCTAACAATTTCTTAACTGTGAGACTTCAGCTCTGTTGAAATTCAGTACAGAAAGCCTGAACTTCCGCCTGCTAAAATATTGTTTAAATTGGGTCATTACAGTTGTTCTTACAACAAAAGCTAAACTTGAGTCTTGGAGTGGGGCTTATTTTCTAAGTGCTGCAGCCCTGGGAAAACATCTGATTATTATTTTCCTTTAAATCAAGCCAGGAGGTGCTTGGTGTAGCCCTTTAATGTAGATTTCTCATTTTGATCAAATACAAAAGTCTAATCATGGCATTAGACAGGTACAGGAAAGTCAAGTATTCCAATCAACACCAAAGCTTCGCTCTACCAGCTCCAAAATTCACGAGGGCGACAAAGCAAAGAAGTGGCTGAGCTTCACAGCTCCTGCTTTTGAATCAGGAGTAAAGGCACAGTTAGGAGATAATCCTCTATGAGAACGAGAAGGAAAGCAGTGTCCTTGTGTTCCACAGCAGTAATCTTACCCGGGTGACACTGGGGGGCTGGGGGCCCTTGTCTGATGTGGAAAGGATGCACAGGGTGTACAGCACGCAAATCCAGAGTCGCTCCCACAAACACGCACAGGTCCCTGCAAGCCTGGACAAACACACATTCCAGAGGCTGATCCGCCTCGGGCAGCCCAGGAAGAGCTGCTGTGTTATGGCTTTGGCTGCTTTCTTCTCCTGCCCTGAGACAGCGCTGGATGACGACAGCTCACGGGTGGTGGTGAAGTTGGAGTGCTGCTGCTTACTCCAGCCCTTTGAAGCAGTTAAAAAATAGAAATTAAAAAAAAAAATGGCCCACTAAAGGCAATAAAGGCCCCTAGAAGTGCTCTCGAAGAAAGCCATATTCTGGGGTTTTTTGTTTGGACATTGTCTTTGATGGTATTAATTTAATTACAGCCTTAGGTGCCTACACAGCACATTCAAAGCCAAAGCTGAACCCATGGGAAGGGAATTGTCCACCCAAACCACCCACAGCCCAGTTCCTCCTTGGAAGAAAGGAAGGAAGTGCCAGATAATGCAGTATAATGTTACATTTCCACACAGAAAATGCTCCTAAGGGATCTGGGCAATTGAGCTTCGAGGCTACAACTAGGAATCTGGAAAGAAAAAAATGTCTTCAGCTGAGATGTGAAACACAGAAATCAATCCATCATCAGGTTTGTACTTACAGACAGAGGAGTTTTACATCTCTCCAGACAGAAAAGAAGAATCCTGTGATGCAGAAATTTGGGGCACTTTGCTCCGTGCCACAAAGGAGGTGAAATCAGGGGTCAGAGATGGTCTAAAAGAAACTCCCTTCCCTGGCAGGACACCGCTCCCCTAGAAGAACACTGCACACAAGAACTGTGCTATTTAACAGTCTCCATCCATCTTGCTGGACTTCTTTTACCTCTGAATTCCCCAAACTGTTTTTCTGGATTTCTTATTTTAACTCCAGAACCAGAAATCAATTTATGATGGAAAATCCCTCTTAAAACCAGCCTTCAAATGCCTTTTTTTTTTTTTTTTAACAGAAAAACTCTTTGTGCGACGTTTTCAGGCGGGCAGCTCCCGAAGGTGAGTGCACAGCTGGAGCACAGAGCATGCCTAATGCCCCAAATCCATTCTCCTGGCTGCCTTCTCTACCAGGAGTGCTGGGAAATAATTCTCCCTCGGATGCTCTGGAAGGGTCAGCAGTCGAGGCCATGCGGAAAATCACCAGGGCATGGTTTGCAGAGAGGATGAAAACTGCTCGGAGAAATAGGATTAAAATGCACCAATACATCCAGGGAGGGAGAAACGGCTGAGTGGGGCTGGATCTTTAATGGGAATTAGAGCCTTTGGTGGGTGACATCCTGTGCAGGTGTCAGCAGGGCCAGGGGACACCCAGGGGGCCCTGCTGCAGGGCCAGTGGCAGGATGGTTCCTGTTGCTGGAACCTGAGGGGAAGGAGGCAGCAGAGGAAAACCACCAAATGGAATCTGAAGGCAAATTTCAGAAGTTTAAAGGAGCTACAGGAGACAGGTTGGGAGGAAAAAAAAAAGAAAAAGAAATACTACAAATATCTTGGAACTGGAAAACTTCCTGAACGTCTCCCATGCCAATGAGTCCCTGACTTCACTAATCTGTGGAAAAAAACCACCTTCTGCAAGTAAATCCTGTGTTTGGGTCAGCCTGGAGGGGGCTCCTACAGCCCTGTACCCCCAGAGAACTGCAGCTCCGTTGAAAGGCTCTCAGAAAGAGAGGCTTGGCTGGCTGAGGCATTCCCAAACCTCCCTGAACAGCCCCTCTCTCTCAGAGCAGAAACCACAGAAGTTCTCCCAGGGTGGGCATGGCAGATACCATGGATTTAGCGTCAGATGTGAGGGAATAAAAGGAAATGCCTGCTTACTCCTGACTAGACTTTGGAAGCCTCCTCACTGTGCATCATCCCTCTGCTCTGCTATTGGAATGCTTCCCTGCCTCAGAGGACAAGACCAGTTCTTATGCAAACACGTCCACCCCAAAATGTGCCTTCAAAGAGGAAAGTGGGTGACTGAGGGAGCACGTAGCCTTTACACCTCATCCCTCCCGGGATCTCTCTCAGACTTACATTTGCTCTTCTCTTCAAATCAGGATGTTCATTTGAGTCTTTCCCTGGGGCACCACCTTCTGTTCCCTCTCTGGCTCTTAAAGTGCTGATGCCCCTCGAAAAGGAAGAAGTAGAGCATCTCCAGTCCACAGGATTAACAGAACCTGCCAATGAGCCTCAGTGGTTAATTAGTTATAGGCATCAATAATGTAAACACTGAACTGCCTCCCCGAAAGCAGGATTAATTCCTCTTTGAATAACCTCTCTGTACCTTGAATTTCAGAGTGCTTATCCCTACACACGCACCTATAGAGAGAGAAGAGGCTTTAATCCTGTACAAATGTACAGCCACAATGGCCAGAGCTCATTATGTGCTCCCATCAGCAGCACAGAGGCTGGCTGAGCTGCAGCCTAATGAGCTGAGCTGGAGGTTCAGCAACACCCCTGGAGCAGGCAGATAGGGAGATTTATCAAAGGCACACTTCACATCGGTGCCTACAGAGTTCCAGCGAAGTCTCTGCAGCTCCCAGCTACCCAGGCAGAGCTGGCAGGGGGATCCCAGCCGGCTGGGGCTCCGTGGGCAGGGGGCTGCACCCGGACCCTGCTCTGCCAGTGAATCCTGCCGGGAGTGCACAGAGCAGGCTCGGGGCTGCCTGCGATCACCACGTGTGAGTGGCATCAGCTCCTTCCTGCTCGTGGCTTTCACTCCCCAGTCATTACCTGCTGGGTTAACCACTTTGTTTTCAGCTCTTTAGAGGGCTGCTCAATGAAATCACACTCCACTTTAATGGCTCCATTGCTTCCTGTGGTATTTTGATTGACTGCCGCATCTCCAGCCTGCTGCTGAGGCAAAAGGTGATCCTGAATCTGTTTTTACTTCAGGAGAAAATGGCCTGAAGCCAACAGAGGCCTTTTTATTTGTGCTACCTTTAATATTGCTGCCTGCGCTTCTGCTATCAGTTTTTAATGTTAAAAGATGAAAGGGCATCTCCTTCCCCCCTCCTCAAGCGTGGCACATTTTGGGGCGAGAGGAACACCTGCTCTGCTTAGAGAGGGATTTCCCCTGCTCACTTGGGCACTGACCTCCAACTCCAGCTCTGAGGCCACCCCCGACTGACGCTGGGATTGTAAAGAACTCACATTTATTTCCTGTCACCTCCTCCAGCACACCCGAAATCCCCAGCCTGGCAGAACTGCCAGACTCCTGCTGGTGTTCCGTGTCTGATGGATCCTGTCTCCTGGACACTGAGGAACCCGCTTGCAGTGCAATGAAACCCTACAGTAATCAAATATTAAACGCTCCTGCGAGTATTTAATCCTCCTAAACCGCTGCAGGCTTTTACAAGGAATCTGTCACCTCCCCGCCCGCACACGGGGAGCGGGACAACGTGACAGAGATAGAAGCTGCCAGGAAACTGCTGCCTTACTCTGCTGCTTACAGACAGCACCTCCAAGCCTATCTGGGGCTGCTGATGGCCCTGCTGACACCGAGATGTTGGAAATACAGCAAATTCCCAGGGCAGCAGTGATTGTTTTCCTGAGTGCCAGCAGTTGGGCTGTGGCTGGGTGGGGCGCGGGGGAACTGCTTTATTTGCATGCTTTAAAGGGTGGAATGAAAGAGGAAGAGAAGGTAGATTGTGGCAGCGATGGCCTCAAGACAGGTGAGAGGCAGGCTTTGTAGAAAGAGGTGATAGCTTTTATTAGAGTGCCTGATGCTCTTAGAAACAACATTTTAGGCTCAGGCTCCCAAGATTGGTTTTGGAGCTCAGCATTATAATACACCCCTGAACTAGAGCTTCCCAGGAGCCAAGCAGTGCTGGGAACTAAACCAGTAGGTCTCAAACCATGAAGAAAAGGGTTTTTTCCATCTTTCCTAGTCATGATTTGGACACTTCCCTGTCCAGTCCCGCCCCCCTCACGTTCTGTCCTCTCCCAAGCCCACGTCCAGAATGTAATTACACTCTTAATTTCCACCTCCAAAATAAACCCCAATAACGGGAGCTGTTTACCCCAACGATGTGCTGGGAGTTAGGGGGCTGGAAGTTAGGGAAGGGGAAGGAAAAAAGATGGAAAACAGTCTGACGTGTGCAGACTGACTTTAAAACAAGGATAAAACGGAGGAGAAGGAGGTCTCAGGAAACCTGGTGCTGTTTTGTTGGAGTGGAACAGGGCTCACATTGCAGGCAGAAGATGGAATTGAAGGATCATTAAGATGAGAGGAGCTGCATCTCTGCACAAGGCCATTGCCAAGGAGGTGAGAGTGTCTGGAGAAGCCCGGGAGAACAGCTCCTCTGGTCCTGATCACTTTATTCCTTATTAACTACACTGAACAGCTTAGGGCTGGGAATCTGGATGAGGCTTAAAAATTCCTTGAGAAGTGAATGGAAAGTAAAATAAAACTTAGCATGGATGTAGCGAAAAATAAGTTCAGGTTTTGTTCGGTATAATTTTCTAGGAAATGAAAGTTGATAAAAGCAAATCCATTTGGACCTTATTAAAGCATCTGGCACAGCAGTGGGAAATCTACAGAGACACTGGAGAGATGGCACAGAGCAACAAGAACGTAACGTGGAGGCAGAACCACGAGTCAGTGAAACAACAAAAGGCTGTACTGCAAGGAGAACTATCACATCCCTGTTCCCAGACACTGATTTCTGCTGCTGATGGAGCCAAGGATTTCTCTGGGGTCTCATCCTACGCCCCTAAGGAATCCAACAACACAGGAGGAACTGCAGCCAGGAAATCTGTGCTGGGCCCCAACTGGGGATGTGCTGAGCCCCCCAGCCAGGGATAAAGGAGTGCAGTGCATCCCACACACCCTGGGCAGGGCTCTGCTGGCTCTGAGAGCATTTACCCGAGCTGTGATCTCCTGCAGGGAGTGTGCTCCCAGTGCTCTGCAGCAGAGAGGCTTCTCCTGGGACTCTCTGTGCGGTTTGGGGCAACAAACCCGGAAAGGGAGAGCAGAAACACCCGAAAACAACCAGAGCGGGTACATGAGTGTGGGGAGGAGTGTGAGGAGGGTGACAGAGAAAAAGGAATTGGAGGTGATGAAGCTGAGCAAGAGGGGCTCAAGAAGTCAGGTGGTAACAGTCCTGAAGGAAGGAAAAGCTTTCTGATCTGAAGGAAAGCTGCAGACTGTGGGAAAGAAATCGCAGAGCAGCCTTAGTCTGCAGAGAGGAGATGTAGTTCAAGCTTCCTGAAAACCCTGTCTAATGAAAATGATTAGTAAGGGCTGGGATAGATTTCTAAGGACACCGTGGAACAGCCACCTCTGGAGGTTTTATTGCAGGAACAGCTCTCAGGAACAATTGTGGCATTTTTGTTCGCTGAGAAGAGCAAGGGAGCAGTTCAGAGATACCAGCTTTTCTAGAGGAACTTCACCCACCTGAGCCGAACGAGCATTTCCTCCTCTGACCTGCAGGGTGTGCGTCCATGGACACGGCCCAGAGGGCACCAGGTGCGCCCGGAAAGGCTCCGCTTCCATGGAACGTGCGCAAGTGCCCAGCGTGCAGAGCGACGGGGGACAGGGCACACCCCCTTGGTTTCACCTCTGAAAGCAATACTGCTCATTCACCACGTCAACTTTCTTGTCCCTAAGCAGGAAAAAGGGTTTCACATCATGAACTCCCAATGAAATACTCACAACAGTCAGTCAAGCTCTACATCAGGACCGTTGTTCTCCATTAAACACCACAAATTGAATTATGTTCCCAGTTGAGTCAAAGGCAAAATTCCATCGATTTCTGTGGGTCTGGAGTTACACTTTATTGTTGGTTACAAAATTCCATTAAAATATTGCTACTATTCATTGGTTTGGGTCATTCATTAAATCGATTTGTCTGGAATTACTTATTTTTTACTAGGCTTGGTTTCTTTACATTGCTGCTTATCGGGGAGGCATGATCTTAATAGGAGTAATATAGCTTAGCCTGTTTTAATAGGAACTGTGAGTGAATACTACGGTTGTTTATGTTCCTTATGTCTACAAACTATGCTGGTGTGAGTGGGTTTCAGCAAAAGTCTTGACCTGTTTGTACAAAAGACCCTTAAAAAAATCAAATATATATATATATCTATATATATATTTTTACACCACAGAGTCCAGTGGCAAGCAACCAGCACAGTGCTTGTGGTCTGTGCAGTGCTGGAAAATGCTGTAAGCCATGAGTCTGCTGCCTCTAAAAGAAGGCTGTGAATGAGTTTGACCTATTTGGGTTACAAAGGAAATATTAACTTTCCCTGAAAGGATGATAATTAGGATGCACATAGAGAGCTGTGTTTATTCTCTGAACTAAGGGATATTTTTTCATGTATTTCAGCTTACCTTCCTCTGCTGGGTAAATTCTCCACGCAACCCTCCATTAAGCCTACAGTAAATCAATCCCTTAGTGAATGCTTTTCTTTTAAACCATTATTATCTTGTCTTTATTCACTGTTATCCCTTCTTTCCCAGGCAGGAAAAAAACCCCCTCAGCCGCTTAACTCCTCTCTTCTTTGCAACAGGCCAGACTTTCATACCGTGGTGTAATTTCAAGCCCTTTATTACTGTTTGTCATACAACACACGCCCCAAAGCAAAAGCAGAGCCACACAGCCCAAAAGCTATTCCAAGGTGCCACCAAAATAAGCCAAGTTGCTGCCCAAATACCATTACCCACCCACCTGGGGATGCGTTAGGAGGGTCCAGCAGAGCCCACTGCGGGTGGCTGAGCCCCCGGCTGCAGCAGAGAGCAGCAGGAGGCACAGGCATGTTCTCATCTCCCTTTAGTGCCGGAGCCCAAACCCCTCTGGAAGAACTGGAAGCAGGGAGAGCCACCTGGGATAAATGTGCCTGCTGAGGCAAACGCTCTGCGTTGGAGTTGTTTATCCAAAAAAATAATGGGAACCCCCAAGCCCTGCCCTTAACTGTGGCTGTGTTCTGCAGCTCTGAGGGATGGAGACAACACTGGTGCAACTCCTGGCTCTGCTGGACAGAAATGGGGAATGTTCCACCTCAGCTCGGTGGCATAGTGCTAGGGGAAAGCAGAGCCATCTCCCTGCCACAGGGCTTCTCCTCTGCTCCCAGAAGCACTTTTGTTCTGATGCTTTGGGGAGAGCGCTGCAGAGACAGGATCCAGGGACAAAGCAAAGCTAAAGGATACAGAGAAATTAACCCTGAACCCAAAACAGCCCTGCAGGGGACAAGCAAAGCTGCCACACACCGTATAAGGGGGAGAAAGGAGACGCAAACCTGCCAGTACCCCCACACATACACAGCTCTAGACATTCCTCTTGCTGCACACTGAGCTGTGGGAATGGGCAGGATGCCAGAGATATCCATGTGCCTAAAGGATTGCACATTCAGCTCCTCAGCATGGGATCTAAGCCACGTAACAAATTGTTTTCCTCTGCAGAAGTCAGCAATGTGCCCAAGATGGAAGTGCAACGGGAAGCATTGGTGCCCTGAGACCTGTGAGAGCTATACCTGTATAAATAGTTTAGAAAAACATCACTTCAAATCAAAAAATAAAAACAAACCCAAACCAACCAAACAAAAAACCACCCCAAACCAAAAAACCCACAAAAACCCCTTAAGAATTATGGCAAGGAGGTGAACTGTTCATTGAAGAGTTCTTGTGTGATGTGATCTTTCTTTCCTGGAAAATGCCAGGTGAAGAAATCAGTGAAAACCAGAACAACAGAAACCACGGGTAAAAATCTAAGAAAAAACCCCAAACAGACATGGAACAGTAGATCCTTCTTACAAATTCTTGTAGCTATGGGTGAATGCATGAAATATTCAGCCTAATCTCTGAATGTGCCCTAGCATGGGAAATAAAAACCCAGGCACAAACTAGGATTCTTTTGCTGCAGAATAGAACTCCTTATGTTAAGAGAAAACCTAATTTGTTACACGGCAAAAGAACAATTCAGGACATAACTACCTAGATATTGAAATACAAGCCTGCTGCTATTCATCTGAACTTTCCTGCCTCTAGTTTTTTTTCTTGCCATTTATATCTCTTCAAAAGCAGAAAGCAAAGGCAGAAGTGCTAAATGTGCCAGCTCGCTGGCGTATCAGAGATAGAGAAGGGATAAAAGTCCCATTTACAGGGAATATGTTATGCTCCTCAAGTGTGTGTTTCTGTGTGTAAAACCATGGTTAGGGGGGAAGGCAAAGCAAGAAGCATTCTACAAATCTTTCCATATTCAGTTTGTCTTTCATATCCACCGACTTTCCCAACCTCTGTAGCTGGCTGCTGCCCACAAAAACGTGGGGAAATGGGGAAGGCAGGGGACCTCTCCTGCTGCTTCTGGCCCCCTGTGCCCTGATTTGTCCTTTTGGTGTTGTTTGCTGCTTTGCCTGCTGCAAACTTGTCCTGCCATCCAGCCCCGTCACTGCTGGCTTCAGGAAAACCGAGCGGGGAAAATTTCTTGGATGACCAGATTCCCGGAATCACAGAATAATTCGAGTCAGAAGGAGCCCCTGAGTGTCATCTCGTCCAACCCATGCTTGAAGCTGTGCCCTTCAAACTCACGAGGCTAAGAACCCAACCAAGATCCCTTTCCATCATCAAAAATGCCCCCAAGTTTTCCTGGGGGAGGAGGGGGGTTAAATCCTGCTCCCCCAAGGAGGACTTTGAGGAGAGCCTGTGAATGCACAGCATTTCCCTGCTAGAATGGATTTGACACAGTCAATACAGAATGCATTGTGCAGAATACAGAGTGCATTATCATGGCACGGCTCTGCAGCCCCGTGGTCGCCACTCAAACAGCAAAGGAAGAGCTCCCAGCCCCAGCAGAACAAATAAACAGGCACTTCAACAACACATCAGCAGGTAAACACAGACGTGCTGCAAACAGCAGGGCTGATTTCTCTCAGAGGCTGCTGACGTTCTAATTTACAGGACATGGAAAATAATTAGCAGAGCAAATATAATTTAACCACGTTATTGATTAATTTACAAACCCATTAAAGCTCCCATATACATTCATGGTAAGATTGTGTCTGCGCCAAGGATTCAGTATTTGTACATTCTTGGAAGGATTAAATTTAAGTGCCTTATCTTGCTCAAAACCATTTTTGGAAGGAAATGCGGGGAAATCTTATTTAATGTTATGAATTGCATCTGGTTGTTTATAATTAAAACACAGGAAAGGGGCGAGTGAGGAATCTCATTATTTGTTCTTCTCTCTATTCAAACATGTCATTTAATCATGGAGAAATATCAAAAATGCCTGTGAGTAGCTAATCACAGCTCACTGTCAGCCACAGGCTCCTAACAGTGTGTTAGAAAACAAATATGTACAGGCAAAAATTAACCTTTCCTTTTCTCCTTCCCTTTCCCACTACGTTAAGGAATTAATATCCCTGAAGTCAGTTTCCAACTTCTCTGTACAACCTGTGTGTTTTCCCGCTCTGTGCTCCCAGCTCTGCTCTCCTCCCCAGAACAGCTGAGAGCTGCAGCACTTTTATTCTGCATTTGGCCCTAAAATGTCCTAAAAATATGGGCCTAAAGCAACTCCAGCACTGCCTGGGCAGAGAATACACAACATTTCAGGGCTGGTTTGGTGTGTGTTGGCTCCAAACAGGTTCCCGTGGTCAGGACATTCTGTTCCCTGTCCCTTTGGCACTTCATATCCCGGTTAATCCCCTCCCGTGGGAGCAAGAAGGGATTGTTCCTCACCCTTCCCATGGCTCTCCTTCCACTGCTGCTCTCTTTGGGGAGGAGGTAACCCTGCCACTGCCCCGTTTCTCACAGCTCCCCTGGGAATCCACAGCCCCACCGTAAATCCCACCTACCAAAGTGATGATGCCCCCTTGGATCAACACGTGGTGCAGGAAACTCAGTTTCCCTGGTTTTACCTTCGGTGTGTTTTGTGAGGTGCTAATGCAGGGCATTTCCCAGGCTTGGAACAGGGACCCCGTTCCAAAACAGGATTTCTGTGGGTACACAGTGGCTAAAGAGGTTCAGAGGCTGCAACTCCCTGAAGCTTCAGATGGGTACAAATATTGCCTAAGCTGATTTGATTAAAAGTTTCACGTCTCTGGATAAAAGCTATCATTTGTGGCCCTTCGGCTCCAGCCTACTGGAGGTCACACCACCACGTTACATTTCATTTTCTTTTCTAACAGGTCCCCAGGGTTTTGCATTCAGCATTCCTGACATTCTTGCTGTGAAGGGCTGCCCATCCTGAAGGGCCCTCACAGCACTTCCACCAGTGTGACAGGACAGCTCATTAAAGATAAAAACCACTGGCAAGGCTGCTCTTGTGTTACAGCCCCGGTGCCTCAGTGGCTGCAGCAAGATTTCACAGGTGGGAATTAGAGCAAAACTTCACATTTAGCTGCTCGCCTAGAACCTGTCCTGGGAGCTCAGCAGAGGAAACTCAGGCTGGGCAGAGAATGGATGGAGAGCCCCTGTGCCCCTCGGGTGAGACCCCACCTGCAGAGCTGCCCCAGCCCTGGGCCAGCAGCACAAGGACCTGGAGCTGCTGCAGAGAGCCCAGAGGAGGCCCCGGAGCTGCTCCAGGGCTGGAGCCCCTCTGCTCTGGAGCCAGGCTGGGAGAGCTGGGGGTGCTCACCTGGAGAGGAGAAGGCTCCAGGGAGAGCTCAGAGCCCCTTGCAGGGCCTGAAGGGGCTCCAGGAGAGCTGGAGAGGGACTGGGGACAAGGGATGGAGGGACAGGACACAGGGAATGGCTTCCCACTGAATAAAGGTAGACATAGAATGGATGCTAAGGAAAGAATCCTTCCCTGTGAGGGTGGAGTGGCACAGCTCGCCCAGAGAAGCCTTTCTTACCTGTCCAAGCCCTTTCCCGAGAAAGCTTCCTCCTGCCTCCGTTCCCTGCTCTGGAATCCCTCCACTGGGAGCACACAGCAGCGCCAGGGCAGTGCAGGTTCACGTGTGGGACCATTCCAAGAGCTCAGCCCTGACAGGGGAGAGCTCTGCTTTTATCTGAGACACAAGAGCCCTCCCTCAGCCCCCAAACGAGGAGCACACCTGCAGCAGGGATCCAAGCCAGCCTCTGACTGCTCCTGGGAGGGCTCACACAGCCACAGCTGTTCCTGGCATCCCCTGAGCCTGAGCTTCCCGTGCCCAGGGAAACACAGAATGTCCAGGGCTGGAAGGGCCCCACAGGCACCACCGAGTCCAGCTCAGGGCCCTGCACAGACTCCCCAACAATCCCACCCTGTCCCTGGGAGCGCTGTCTCACCCAAAACACAAATTAATTGTCCCACAACTCCTCTGCCCTGACATGCTGCTCCTCAAACACTGCAGCAGTTTGCTGTCAAATAGCAATGACAGCATTACTCCTTCTGGCAGTGCTAACCAATTCCACTCCAACTATTTGAAAAACTGCTACCCCTAAAATCACTTTCTTCGGCAGATTTTTTTTTAAAAATTTACCTTTTGGTCAAATGCCTTAGGCAAAATCAATAGTGTTGGCTTCTATCATGAAATTACAGCTTAAATGGGTAATGGCTGGGAAACACGTTCACACCCATGGCAAACTCTCATCTCTCTTGTTTTTGCATTTCCACATTTATGTAATAAAATAATGTTTATATTTCTATTTTCTATGAAATACTGATATCAATAAATCCATGACACAGGTGTCGTTAACCCACAATTTCCCCTCTGGAGGAAAGCAGGGACAGGGAGCTGTTCTTGAGAAAAACCAGCCAGGTCAGGTCCCTTCCCTTGGTGGCTCCTGCAGCGCTGTCCTCGCCCAGTGACAGAGTTTTTGTGCAGCTCCAAGGAGAACAAACACAGGGATGTGCTGGAGAGGAGTGAAGGGGATGAGGAGCATGGGGAGGAAAAGCAGAGCCCTTCACTTCCAACCTCTTCTCTTCCCTCCCCTGCAGTGTCCCAAATAATCCTTATCTCAATATTTTATTCTGAAGCTGTGTTGCCTCTTATCTTGTTACACTGTGTTTTGGTATTTGATCTTAATCTCCCTCTGTTTAGCTTGTACCAGCCTCTGGTCTTTTCACATTTAAGGATTTTCTGTCTGCAGAAATTTCCCATTAGGAGTAGGGAAAAACAAAGTGTTTCTGTGGATAAATTATCACATAGGATCCAACGTAACATGTAGGGGGAAAAAATAAAAGAGAAGGCCATTTTAGCATGAATTCATTTTCCTAAAGCTTAAAGAAAAATCACATCATTTATTTTTTGTTTAATGCTGTTTCCCATCGGATGCAGGCAGGATGGAGGCAGTGCAGTGAAATTACACCAATTTACAATATTGCAGCACAGCAGACTCCAGGCTCTCTCCAGAGTGTGCCTCCAGCTCCCATCAACAGCTCTGGAGTCCTCTGGAGGGAACATTCACTTTATAATTTCACCACAAACTGGAGAGTCAACATCAGCTCTAGTGCTGCTAAATTATTCCCCCCTCACAAAAGCAGCTGTGAAAGAACATTATCATTACAGATCTCAAACAAGCTTTTTTTTTGGTTGTTGTTACAAATTCTCATTTACGACTGTTGATGAATATTAATTCTCATTATCCCAAAATACCACCAAATGTGCGTTCAATCATGAATTCCTCATAAAGATAATCAGGACTTCATACTTTCAGCCTTCCAGGACCTGCAAGAAAAATGGAGACTGTTTACAGGGGCTTGGAGTAGCAGGACACAGGGAATGGCTGCAAAACGAAACAGGGTGGGTTTAGATATGGGGATATGGGGAAGGAATTGTTCCCTGTGAGGGTGGGGAGGCCCTGGCACAGGGTGCCCAGAGCAGCTGTGGCTGCCCTTGGATCCCTGGCAGTGTCCAAGGCCAGGCTGGAGCAGCCTGGGGTAGTGGAAGGTGTCCCTGCCCGTGGCAGGGGCAGGAATGGGATGAACTTTGAGGTCCCTTCCATCCCAAACCATGTTTCTATTTGAGCAAAGATAGCCATTATTGCACTGAAATATTTGCAAAAGCTCTGCAAAATATTTACAGTGAGTGATGAGTGCTCGGGCTTTTATTTCCAGGAATTTGGCCTCAGCTTTCCTGGCTTCATCGTTTCCCAGAGCCCTCCTCCCACTCAGCCACCCTCACACCAGGCTGCCTCAGCTTTTCTAAGCCCAGGCAGCAAATGAAGGCACCAGGGTCAGGCACAGATGGGAGAGAAACAAAATGTGCTCTAATGAATTCTGCCTGCCCATTCCTTAATTCTCCTCCTGTAAAGCACCCAAACAAACCCACTCAGGATGTTGGCTTCCAAGCAGTGCAGGCTGCGGGGCTTAATTGGCCCAGAGCTCCCCAGATTGATCAGTGCTGCAGCTAGAACCCAAGAGAGGAGGCAGGAACGGCCCTCGGATCTCTCAGTGTGTCCTGGATCAAAGGGAGATGCTGAACACCTGAGCTCAGGTGATGACAGGATCATTCTTTTTAAAACATGATGAAAACTGTCACTGCTGCTGAGGGTCTCTTTGAACTGCTGGGGTGGGGCCCTCCTGGAGAGCAGCAGGGACAGCAAACCCCTCAGGCACCCTGGAGCTGAGCTGTAGTGTCACATCCTCACAGCTTCTGGGGCTGCTTTTGGGAAATGTGGAACATCTTGGGGTTACAGCTGCCTGCGTATGAAAAATAAACGTGAAAGCCTCAGGAACAGGTGAAAGGCTGCAGCCACGGGTGTAAAGGCTGCTGCTGTGGGACATCTCTCTGGAAGCCATCCCTTCCCTGAAGAGGAGACTCCCAAAGTGTCTCAAAAGAGGCGCCTGCTCTGTTTGTTTGTCCTGGCTCCTGCTGGCTGGGCCCCTCAGGGAACCCTTGGGAATGCAGCTGTCTCTGATGTCGGTGCTGGCTGCCCTCCTGCCTTCCCAGAGCACCAATTATCCTCTCTCTGCTGCCTTGGACAGCAGCATCCTCCCCCTGCTCTGTTTTGCATAGAGGTTCGGGCCATGAAAGAGCTGCACCAGGAACTCCTGTCCCCAGCACCCAAAATGTCACCTTTTATTGTCATTGTCACTTTGTGCACTTACTATATTCATACTTTAATTGGTTATGCTTCCTATTTCATATAGCCTTGCACTGAGAAAAGCTTTTCCAGCCCAGCCAAAGGCAGGAAAGGCTCCCTTACAAAGTCCTTGGTTTGCTCCCCTGGGGTGTAACTCAAATGATATTTAAGTGAAAGGTAGCTCAAGAGTTTGAGGGCAATTCCCATCTGTGTATGTCACAAACTCTCACACAGCCCCTCACGGAAGGCTGATGCATGACTGGCACTGCACCACGCCAGATATTGCTGGATTTGTTTCAGGGAAATCACTGGATTTTTATTGATGCAGCGTTAGCACAACATGATGGAAAATTAGGTACATGATCACTGATGCCTTGGTCAATGCTGTGACTTTTTTTAAAATAAAGTCTGTTTTGATTAATTGATGCCAGCAACAAACCACTCTTTATTTCAGGATTTATCTTCCAGTGCTTTGCCTTTTGAGCACTCACAGCTCCCTGTGCCAGCTCCATGTCTGTTCTGTCCTGCTGTCATTTCACACCCACTTTGCATGAATGCCAGCTGGACAAGGGGATCATGGAGTCAGGGAATCACAAAAACATTCCTTGGGTTGGAAGGGACCTTAAAGCCCATCCCATCCCACCCCTGCCATGGGCAGGGACACCTTCCACTGTCCCAGGCTGCTCCAAGCCCCAGTGTCCAACCTGGCCTTGGACATTCCCAGGGATCCAGGGGCAGCCACAGCTGCTCTGGGCACCCTGTGCCAGGGCCTGCCCACCCTCACAGGGAACAATTCCTTCCCAATATCCCATCCATCCCTGCTCTCTTCCACTGTGAAGCCATTCCTGCTGTGATGGCAGGGAACAGAGCCCCCCTGCAGACTCTTCCCTGCCTGTTCCCCCGGCACCCCAGGCTGCAGCTCCTCTGACAGGAGCTCACACAGCCCTTGGGGACAGGGGACAGGCAGGACGGTCCCTTCTCCAGCTTCATCCTTCCCACACCGGTGGGACCAGTGACACTGCACACAGCAGGGGCTCCCCTCCCTGTTCTCCTGGACAACTGGAGCCACGAGAAGGAAAATTCCTCCCTCTGGAGCACAGGGGGCCGAGGAGCATCGTGTGCCAAGCCCTGCCCAGAGCAGCTGCCAGCAGAGGCTGCGGGCTGGGCTCAGGGAGTGTTGAGTGGGAAGCTCCGAACAGCTCCAGCCCAAGGACCATGCTCCTGGCGCTCCGCAGCCCCCACGGAAGCGGGAGAAGCGTGCTGGACATGCTCACTGCCTGATTATCACCCACAAAAGCTCAGAAGCCCTGCTGGGATTGCAAGGACCAAATCAGCCCAGCAAATAGCTCCAGTGCTTGTTGTTAACACGTCCCAGGGACGTGGAACAAAAGGTACAAGGCATTTGTTGCTCCCTCTCTTGTATTAAAAGCGGGCCTCAAACGAGCTGTTCCTCACCACAAATTCATTACAAATCAGAGGCAAAGCCAAATGAAAGCACCACGTCTCCCTGGGGAAGCACAATCCATTTCCAACCCTTTTTTATTCTTAATTTTGCTTTTCTGTAGACAGCCAGCCTCGGGGTGAAGCAGGCAGAGCAGAGCTGTGGGCTGCTCCCAAGCTGCTCAGACAGCCCGAGGTGAGGCTCCCTGCCCTCCAGTTTCCTGTGCAAAAAGAGGGAAAGAGTGGCAGCAGAGGTGGGAAGAATTACCACTGCTCCCACAAAAGATGGACAGCTGGTTCCCTGAAGCAGGGAAAGCTCCAGCCCAAAGACAACAATTAGCAGAGATGGGAACGGAGCCTCTTTCAGAACAAGGAGTGATTACCAGGGAGGCCTGGCTGGAGAGGTTAATGGGAGTTTGTAATGAGAGGAGAGCTCGGGGAGGAGGCACAGAGAGCAATTTAATCAGCCCAGGGCTGGAGGGGTCACGGGCAGCTCCAGCAGGGCAGTGGAATATAAAACACAGGCATTAAAATACCGACAAGGGAGGCAGCGGAGCCAGAACACAGGTGGGGAGTTACTCACTGTGTTTCTCCAGACTGCTGGGTGCCACCAGCCCAAAACCTGCCCACTCCACTCACCTGGGAAGCGCAGACAGACAGACAGACAGAAATGCCCTGTCCGTGTACTGCAAACACAGCGAGCCCTCAAGCCCTGCAGAAGGGTGACGGGGTTACCCCAAAATGCCCATTCCTCCAGGGACGTGGTGGGCAGGGGAGGCACACACAGTGCAGCCTCTGTGCCTGCAACACTGAAAAACCAAACCAAACTGCTGAAAACCCCACCAATAACAAACAAACCCCAAACAAAACAAAGAAACAAACAAATCAAAACAACAACAAAAAAAAAACAAAGAGAAAGAAAATATTTACCACTTGAGAAAAATCAGAAATGCAGGAATTTCCAAGGCAAGCAGAGAAGAAGTGGCAGTGAGGGGAGGCCAGGATATGGGCAAGAAATAGATAAGGCTTGGCAGAAAGGGGAGAGGGTGTTAAATCTTCCAAGGGAAGAGCAGAACAAAGTAGGAAGTGGGAAAAAAACAGAGTCCCACAGAGGGGGAGGAGGAGGAGGGTGTTGTGCTCAGCTGTTCCAAACCCCAACAGCGTGAGTTACTGTTGCCCTGAGATTCTGGGGCTCTGTCCATCTGTCTGTCCACACTTCCCAGCCACACAGCACCCCCAGGCACCTGCAGGAACATTAATCCTGCAGCAGCCTGCTCGGGTGGATCTGTCCTTGTCCTCCCCTGTGAGCAGGACAGCAGAGAGATGCGAAATGACACTGGGCAGAAGGTCTGAAACGGTGTCCAAACAAGGTCTGGTGGTGTTTGAGCCCCTGCTAGGCAGCCCTGGGGGGTTTATGGGCCTCCTCTCCCAGGACAAACATTCAGGCAAATCCTATTTTCTCCTCAGCCTGCCCAGCAAATGTGACAAAAACTGCAATTAATACAGAGGAGGAGGGATCAGCCTTTATAACAGAAAGGTGAAGACACAACCTAATGAAGAAATATCAGTCTGAGGGCGAGCACCACAGAGGAGAGGGGATGTCCCACCCCTAGGGGATGTCCCACCAGAGGATGTCCCACCACGGGATGTCCCACCAGGGGATGTCCCACCAGAGGATGTCCCACCAGGGGATGTCACACCAGGGGATGTCCCACCAGAGGATGTCCCACCAGAGGATGTCACACCAGGGGATGTCACACCAGGGGATGTCCCACCAGGGCGGCTGGCACGAGTTATTCCAGGCTGGGAAGGGGAAGTGAGGAGCCACCCCTCAGCTGCAAAGGGACGCCGCTGCAATCCCGTTTCTGTGGGAGCTGCTGATGAGGAAGAGCGAGTTCCCTGCTGGCAGCTGGGGCGTGGGCGCCGGCGGAACTCGCACTTCCATCCAAATATTTCCCTGCCTTTCCCCAGAGTGCCTTTAATACCTCGTCGCTTTCACCAGGGGCTGATTTGATTTCCTCCTGGTGCCACCAGCTGCCTCACACACAAAAACAGTTGGCTGTGAACTTCAAAGCTGAGCACTGACTTTCACCGCAGTTTCACACCAGGGTTCCTGCAGGAGAAAGTGGAGAAGGAGCTGGTGATTTTTGGTCCTGGGATTTTGAGGATTTTAAAGCCAAGAACTCACAAATGCTGGGGCTCAGCTTCCACCCATTCCCTCCTTTGGATGCCCTCTAACAGCTTTTTGTTCTTCTTACATTGTGCTGCCCAAAACTGCACCCAGTTTTTGCAGCAAGTAAAAGCAGACAAGTGAATAAACCTGACAGAAAAGGCAAAAAAAAAAGGGAAAAAGTGCTTTTCAGTGCTTATGTCAGGCCAGAGAACACCTGAAAATTGTTCTTGCCTTAAACAAGTGCTGGGCCAGAGCAGCAGAAGTGGTGGCTGGACACGGAGCCCTCTCAGAGCAGTTTAACAACATCCTGTCCCTCCCAGCCCTCCAGCAAGCCATTTAAATATTTTATCTCTTTCCTGCACTCAGGATTATGTATTAGGAGAAGGAAGGATCTGGAAGATTGTTTTCCTGTGTTCTTGTTAAGCTCCTCTCTCTCAAGCCCGATGCCCATATGGCCTGTTAATAATGCAGCACCGTAACTGAGCACAGTTTGCCTTCAGATAAATCCCAAAGTAAGGACGGGCCGGGATAATGCACCCTTAATAGGACGTGCATGGCCCAGGGGGAACCAACAAGCAAATCAAACCATAAATGTGGAAAGGTGGGGGGAAATACGTGCTATCTGAAGCACTTCAAAATTATTATTATTATTATTATTGTTGTTGTTATTATTATTGTTGTTGTTGCTTTTGTTGTTATTATTACTATTATTATTATTATTATTGTTGTTGTTGTTATTATTATTATTATTATTATTATTATTGTGCTGTTGAGCTTATATCCCATCAGCTTGCATGAAAAAGGATTTGATCTTAATATTCTCCAGCAGTTCCAGCGACTTCCAGTAAGGTGCAAAGTTTTAATCTGAATGATACAGGGATTTTTTTTTTAGAAGAAGAAAGTTCGTCATTTTGGTCTAATAGATTCCAGGCAGCTGATGGAAGAGGGAATGCAGGGGCAACAGCGTTTGGCACCCCAGGGCTCTCCACAGACCGTCATTGTCCCAAGGAGAGGACAAAAAATGTGAGATTCCTGTGTTTCCAGGGATTATCCCCAGCAGCAACACTTTTTACTGGATTTTATTTAATTTCTGCCCACGGCACCCAGCATAAATGCTCAAGTACCCAGAGGAGACAGAAATAATCACGCACCTCTGTGGTCTGTGAGTGGTGACACTGAGTAAGCTCCATTCCTGCTGGCATTGTAGGAAAACAAGAACCATCACTCCCATCACATTTAACTCCCTCCAGCGCGGCACCGCAGCTCCCGTGTCCCAAGTGTCCATAAATGTACCTGCGCCGCTGGTGCTGGGGGAGAGCACATTCCAGAGAGCTCCTCCAGCACCTGGAGCTCTCTGCTGGAGCAGGGGCAGGGAACTGAAACGTTATTGCAGCTGTAAAATCAATGCCTTTCCAAAAAAACTCCTTTCAAAGGGCACAGGTGGCCTGGAAAGAGATTAAAATAATATGAGGTTCAGATGGGCAGCGTCAGTCTGAGTTCCTGTTCTAGGGAAAAAAGGTCTTCCCCCACCCCAAATGGCAAGGGTAGGGAAATTTGCCTTTTTTCTCCCTTTTTTTTTTTGTGAATTAGACTCCAGGGGTGCCAGAGAAGGGATAGAGAGAGCCCAGGGAAACCCTCAGAGTAGCTCATGGGCAGGGCTCTGTGAGGAAACAGCAAAGGAGCTGACTGCTGACATCATCGTTTCTAAATGTATATTTATACACACATAGATATACCCCACATGTCTGTTTGCTAAGAATACACCTGCAAGCCACTGGCAGCAGCCCTGGAGCCCAAATCTGGGCCCTCAGGAACCCCAGGAAGAGCTCCCACGCCACTGGAACAGCCCAGCCCCGTCCTGATGCACCATTTGCTGTATTGATTACATGGCAACCTATGGCAAACCTACATTAGCCATCCACAGAGAGGCTTAGATTTTGGCTAAGGATTAACTTAAGAGTTTTTATGCGATGAAGGCAAATCTACTTTGGCTTTGCAAGACTCTAGCATTCCCAGGTTCGAGGGAATTTACTGCACAAAAATCCGCTTTTCCCCACGCTTAGAGCGCGTACAAGAATATTATAAAGCATAATTCTCCATGATCTACTCAATGCTGGCGTGCCCCAGTTCCACCAGATTCTGGAGATTCAAACTTCACAGTTCCCTCACTGCCAATGGTTATATTTATTGCTGTTTCCAACTTACCTAAAAGGGTTCTCCAATGTTTATGTTTATCTTTCAAAGCTTCTTCTAGAAGAAGAAGCAGCAACACAGATGACCAGAGAAGGAAGTTGCCTGTGGGCTCCCACAAAGGATTTTCACCCCTGCTGACTCTTCAGATCTTACTTTTTATGGGAGATTTTAATGTGCTGAACCAGAAGGACTTTGGGAATGATGGCTTGATACAGACCCTGGTATTTTTGGCAAAGAACAACAATGGGATATGTTAGAAGTACCTACAAACCCCTGTGCAGTTCTCCCGTGGGACTGCGCCCCACAGAAGTTCCCTCTGCTTCCCCAAAGGCAGGAACATCCTGTCTGTGCACTCCTCCCACAGCCTGATCCCAAACACCTGGGCAGGGCTGGCAGGGGACCAGGCTGCTCCCCCCTGCTCAGAGCCTGGGGACAGCCAGGAGAGCACCCTCCCTATGGGAATTCCTGGCACCTTCCTGTCTGCACCTTGTTTGGGACGCTTCTCCCAGCGTTTTTTAGGAAGAGTATCCAAGAGATGTTTTGTCAGCCATTTTTATTTTCCTAAGCCAGGTCCCAAAGTTTGATCCCTTGTCCAAAACCTGCTCTCAAACTGTGGATGCCACATGGGCTCGGTTTGTGGCAAAGCAGGTCAGAGCCTCAGGCTGTGCCAGGGGAGGCTCAGGTTGGACATCAGCAGGAATTTCCCCATGGAAAGGGTGCTCAGGCCTTGGCAGGGGCTGCCCAGGGAGGTTTGGAGTGCCCATCCCTGGAGATGTCCAAGGAAGGGCTGGAGGTGGCACTCAGTGCTCTGGGCTGGGACAAGGTGGGGATGGGGCACAACGTAGACTCAGTGGGCTGGGAGGGCTTTTCCAGCCTCAGGGATCCTGGGATTCTGGTTCTGAAATGGTTCCACTTCCTGCTCCCCTTTTATCCATTCTTGCTCCCCTTTTATCTATTCCAAGCCACCGACTTGTGTGGGAATTGTGGGTGGGCTCCTGCTGCCTCCTGTGCACACAGCATTTCCCCACACCGTATGTTTGTGCTGGCTCTGAGCAGGAGCTCGGGGGTTGGGGGAACACAGATCCTCGGACCGCCCGGTTTAAAGCAATGCGGAGGTGTTGCACCCGTGAATTTACGCTCAGGGTTCCTTCGGTCTGTGCCTGCGGTGCGGGGCTTGCGAGCGCCCTTCGCACGGAGCGCGTTCAAAGCGGGCGCTGCTGCTGGCAGCACCGGGAGCCCTGCTGTTGTTGTGCTGTTGTGCGCTCACCACCGAGGGAACTGGGCTTTAGCCGGGTCGCAGGGAGGCGCTGGGGTTTGTTTGGCTTGCTAGGAAACAAACGTGATAGAGCTGTTCATTAAAGGCATGGAGCCAGAGCGCGCTGAGGGTGGTGCCAGCTCTGTGCTGCAGGTTAAGTTCAGGCAAAGGACACGGCAAAAACACGGGAGGTTCCCTCAGACACGCAAACACGCCTGCACGGGGCTGCTGCTGCCCTCACACCCTGACTGGCATCCTGGCATGCGGGACCCGGCAATTTCACCACTCCCCACAACCCCAGCTCTTGCCTCAGCTGCGTTCCCTGCTGGTTCCAGCAAGAGGAAACGATGGCTGTGGGTTTCTGAGGCTGCTTTCTCCGTGAGCCACTAATGATGGGTTATTTGTTCTGCCTTTTCATTCTATTAAGGGGACTGCATGGAGATTCTCCTGCACTTTCTTTCTTCGTGCTTCACTGCTCCACAAAAATATAAATTCCTAACTCAGAGGAGATTAAATGAGATCTGGGAGATGCAAGGTCCCCAAAAAGAACAGGAAACAAAGCCCCTAATCAGTGTAGTGGGGTCATGGAAGACACTCCAAAGGAATTTAAAGCCATGCAATCCATATTTATGAGGCAGCTTTTTGCAGTCACACATTTGTCCCTGTTTGCTTCTGCTGAGTGCTAACGAGCAACACCAGACACAGAATGCACCAGGAGCCACCCCCAGCACAGCCCCCTGGAAAGAGCCCCTCAATCCAGCACGATTCCCGTGGCTTTGGAGGGACACAGTCCTAGGAGCGCCAGCCTGGGGCAGCTGCCTGTCCCACATCCCTTCTCCTGTTCCACTGGGGGACCACCCTGCAGCTGCTCTGCGCCCTCAGCACTGATGCTTTGCTCCATCACCTGCTTTTCTCTCCCTCTAAGCGGAGGAACAACCCTGGTTTGGGACCTGCCTTCTGTCCCAAGCCAGTCCTTAGGATGCAAACACAGTTTCTCCGTGACTCAGAACCCTCTCTGCTCATGGTTCAGAGAGGGCCAGGTGTGGGCTCACCTGAGGGAAGGACATTGCTGAAACCACCCTGCAGCGGTGACCCAGCCCCACAAACTCTGCAGGAGAGGCACACAAGCTCCCACTCATCCTGGGGGCAGGAATGTGTTTGTTTATGGACCTGCTTCCCAACAAAGGGTCAGACCGAGCTCCAGGGTGGCCCCTGGTGCCCTTGGCTGCTGCTGGTGCTCAGTCCCTGGGGCCAGGCTGGCACTACTCCCCCAAAATCCACTGGTGTGGGTACCCAGTGCCCAGCTCCGAGTGTTTCAGCACACAGCTGCTCCCGCTGGACCACAGCCATTGCTGATGGAGACAGGAGCACCAGCGTGACAATCCAAGCTGTCCACCCCGTTATCCTCCTCCCTCCGGGGTCCAGGGACCCTGAGCTGCTTCCCCCAGCTGCCTTCCCTCGTGCCCCACTGGCAGGGACAGGGTGGGACAGCCACAGGCCCCACAGCTCTCTCCCCCAGCCCCCCGTGCCCAGGGGAAAGCACAGGCGTGGAGAACCTGCAGATCGTCCCAGGAAGGGGGGTGGGATTTGGGAGATTTACTTTTCTCTACTCACAAAATCTCTTCCCAACACAGCAGCCTCCTCCCATGCTGAGGTTTCCCTTCTGTTCCTTAATCCCCCTGGTAAGTGTTGAGTTCTGGGAGGTGCCACGCTCTCCCCAAAAGACAAGAGCGTCCTGCTCACAGTAAATGGTGTTTCCAGGGGAAAATCGTCTCAAAAACTGGGGTTGAAGAGGGCTGAAGTGGATCCAGTGAACTGTATTGTGCTCTGCCTGAGCAGAACTTTGCCTCTAGGTGGGTAAAAGATCATGCTGGAAATTAATTTCAGTCCATACATTCACTGGGAGTGAGAGCCAGGAGAGTCAGGCCTTGGAAATTGTGAAGACCTCCATCAAATCCCCTCTTCCTGCCAAATGCACAGAGCAACCTCATTAAGGTAAAAAAAAAAAAAAAAAAGAGACCATCATATGCAATCAGGATCCCATTATTAAGAGAGAAACCCATTATTCCAGTGACCCTACACCTTTCAGGAGACACAAAATTGTTTCTGCAGACAGATGGGAAAATAGCCTTTAATAAGTCACCTTTTGGCAGCAAAGAGTGAAACCTCTCTGGATTTCAAAAATTCTGAAAGTTTTTCAAAAAATGTCTTAGTTTAAGAGAGTTTAAGACTTAGACATGTCACCCATACTGGCTTTTAAAGCAACAGGCTGGAATGGAATGAGAGCCTCTCCGAGCTCATCCCCAGGATCCGTGGCTCTTTTCGTGGCAGATGGATTGCAGCCAGAACAGGCTGTCAGGGAAAAGGTCACACCCAATGTAAAATTGGCAAATTTGCAGTTTAAAATGTGAATTAAAATTTGCACAAGGCACGGTGTCTGCTCCAAAATCTGGGAGATTCTGGAATTTTCCCCTTTGATTCAGCTGGTGTTTGCAAGAAGTCTCTCTCTCATTATATTTGGGGTTTGGAGGTGGCATTGTGCTGATCCTACAGAGTTTATGAGGAATAGTGGAAGCTTTGAGTGGCCTTCCTCAATGCAGAGCCTCAGAAAATCTTTGGGGGAAATACTGAGAATCAGAACGTCTGTGACTCTTTCCCAGCTCACTCCCTGCTGTCCAGAGCTGAGGAATCAACAGGGTTCATTGGCACAAGTTACCAGGCTGGGCTCTCCCTGTGCTGAGGTTAATCAGGATGTAACTGAGAGCAGGGATTAGGATCCTGGAGGCAGAATTTACCATTCTGCTCTAAAGTCAGTGTCACAGACCCCTTTTGTTCCTCCCTGAGTGAAGAACCCTGCGTGACAAAACCACATCCCTGCCAATTCACTTCCTGAGCCTTCATCCTACAACATCCCTGCTCCTTGTGCACAGGGAGAAATCCAAAGCATTCCACCCCAGGGGTGTAAAAACATCGTCTCCAAGGGGTTATTATTTTACAGCATCCTGTTTCCCACCCACAACGTGCAGACTGCACAAAAGCAGAATGCAAAGACAGCCTCCTCTTCCTCCTGCCAAGGCCTTGCTCACTCTCGTGGCGGCTTCTCTCTCCTGGTTGTCAAAAAAATAGTAAAGATAACACAATGTGGAATAAAGATAACACAGAGTGTGGAGAGGGGAAAACCTGTGAAAACATGTAAGAGCAGGAGTGGTGCCTTTGGCTCTGTCCCCAGGTTCATCCCGTGCCCTCCCTGGGTCCGTCACTGAGGATGCTCCAGAGTTCCCCACGGCTCAGGCAGAGCCACTCAGTGCTGGGAAACGCAGGGAAATCTGTGCCTGGAGCTCGTGCAGCTGCTGATCCGATGTGAGGGCTGGAATCATTGCTCCCTCAGCCAGAAGCTCCCTCGCTGTCCCTGTGGGTGCCACGGGATGGGGGAACGGACCAGGCGTGTGCTCCACGGCCGTTAGAGTGGGAAATGGAATAGGTGGCTTTTATCACACTCGGGCTATTTCTGGCTCCAGTAAATGAAAATAAACCTGTCCTGTCAGCTCAGCAGGCATGATTTTCCCTCTCTCTCATGGGCACTAAGAGCTTTTGACAAGAAAAGTACCTTTTATTTGAGGAAAAGGGGAGGAAGCAAAAATAAACTTAACACAGTGCCTCAAAAACTCAGCCAACCACACAATTGTGAGTGAAGCAGGGAGCAGCTCAGCCCTGCATCCCTGGCCAGCCCAAAAACAAACCCCCTTGCTGGGGCATTGCCCTGCTCACAAGCCCTGGCTGCAGGAGGCCTGGCAGGCTCTGGGAGGGGAATTCTCACCTTTGCAAGCAGGAGTCGGTGGGAACACACGGTCGGCAGCAGCTCGTCACAAAACTCCACCTGAAACTTAATGTATTCTTTGTGCACTGCTGCTGAGCCTCCGGCTCATAGACTCTGTGTTTTCCTTCGTGCTGTCTTTTACACCAGTGGCATTTTATCAGGCTGATAATTCAGCTTTATAAGAATCCCCTGCTATCAGCATTAGTTTTGTCAAATCCCTCACCCACCGTGTGAAAACAGACAGGCATTTTGTTGAAACAATAAATCCATTATGTCAACACAATTAATTCTGTTCACTGACTAAAACATTCTGTCGAGGAACAAAAGGCATTAACTTAATATCTTTATCTAGTTGACAAAAAGCAAATTAGTTCAGAGCCTTTGATGTCACTGTGGTTTACGCCAAGGAAAATCCTTCTTGTCGACGTCCCATTTTATCAGCATTTTGTGAGGACCCAGGACACAGGGGCTGTACCAGGGCTCTGCTGAGTGACACAGGGACAGCTGCTGCGTCTGTTTGTGCCTCCTGGGCCGGGGCTCCTGCAGAGAACTGTTTCTGATGATGTGCTGGTGCCAGGCTGCTCTGCTCCCTGGGCCACGGACCATCACTTGCCTCTGTGGTTATTTTCACAGCTCAAAAAGGAAGGGAGGGGTTCCCTCCCTGCTCCTGCAGCCCCAGCAGCAAGGGCTGGGTTTCTCTTGGTACTATTTAATGCCATTATGGACCAAAGCACTTCCAAAGTCACTGCTGAGCACAAGGGGCTCTAACAAGGGGCTCAGCTCTCCGTGCATGGCTCCATGTGCCTTGGGAAAGGCCCTCTCTTCTCACATGGATGGGGTTTTTCCTGCAGCCAGTGGAAATGTGAGGTTCAACTTCCACGTGACTTTCTTTGGGGAATTACCCCAAAGGCTCCACTGCAGCTCTTAGCAGTGGGCTGCATGTGCACAGAGAAAGGAAGCTTTACACAAATGTAATGTTCTTTCTTTTCCCTTTTCTCCTCAGAAGAGGTGAATTACGAGTTTTCAAAGCAGTGAATCAGCCAGTCCTGCTTTCCTGGAGGTTGAGGTGAGGTGCTGCTTTCCCTCAGCTCCTCCTGGCCCTGGGACAGGGTTTGTGCAGCACCTCCAGCCCCCATTTGGCCAAATAAAATCAGGGGCTGCTCTGTGCATCCTCTGAGGAACAGCTCCCCTAAAGCTGCCCCTTTGTGCCAGCAGCACTCCCTGTACCAGGGGGTCTTTTTGCTCAATGCAAAGTTTATAATGGGAAGGATTCTGGCTGAGACTGATCAGATCTGAGATTTGTCAAATCTGAGCCAAGCCTCTGGTCTGCCAGTGACAACCTGTGCCAGGTTTCCTTCCCTTCATTGTCCAGCTGGGAACGGCCACAGCAGCACCTCTTTTCCTCACAGTGAGAATAAAGATCTCTCTTGAGGGAGAGAAGGGTTGTGAAGTGCAGAAATCTGATAGCAGAACCAAGAGGTTAATTTCAAAAGGAAAAAAAAAGAAACTAAAAGAAGGAATTAAAAAGGTGCTTACAGTAAACATCCAAGGAAAATTCTCAAATTCTCCCTCATCCTATCTCCTCCAGGCTTCTTTCCCAGCCTCCCAGCAGCCAGGTTTTCCCTGCTGCACTGGAGGCAGCAGTGCAGCTCCAGGCAATGCAGATGGAATGATTGTGAATTGTGTGCCCATCAATAGACTCCTGATTAGCAATTTTTCTTCCATTTATGCCTGCAGTGATTAAGAAACATCCAGCTGTTTCTTTCATTTTTTACTAAACCTTTTTTAATCATTTTTCCCTCTTCTGCTGGAAAACGATGTGTCTGGGTTGGCCTGAGCTCTGCTGTGGCCACACCAGGAGCCAGAGGGGTTTGTGAACTCAGCTGAGAGCTGAGTGTCTCCTGTGCCTTCCTTGGGGATCCCTGCAGGATAATTCCTGTGTTTAACTCCCTGCTCAGGGGCTGAGCTGCTCAGCATCTCCAAAGCTCTGTTCCTGGTGGACAGGTTCTGCCATCCCCTGGACTGGTGGCAGCCTGGATTCCACAGCCAAGGCTCTCTCATTCACTGGGCAGCTGCTGCCCCTATAAATATATTTGCTATGGCAGGTTTTGAGTGGCTGTCTCAATGCTCCCATGGTACCAAATCCTCTTCTAACACCCCCTTTTCACTGCCAGCGAGTCAGGCATCACTTTATTCCTGGCCAGGGTTTGTGTGTGCGGCTGACAAAATTCCGGCCTCCACACGGACGCCGATACAGAACTTTTTCACTTATTTATAGATTTTCAGCAAAAACCACGAAATTCGTGCTCATTGGTTCTAAATTACATAATTCTCTTTCAATAATTAGTATTCTGTCCTCTATTGGTTATTATTTCTCACTTCTCATGCTAATTAGTCTGTATTTTTAGTATCTTTTTCCTCCAATTTCCAAGACATCTACTGAGTCTTTTTTAGCCTCTTCTTTATCTTCCGCTTTCTGCAGAGTGTCCTTGTGGTCCATAAATTCTGCGTTCCAGATGTCCAACCTCACCAATCCATCTTCCTCTCCCAGGCTTTGTTCATTGGAGCACATCAGAGTTAGTTTATCAAAAGTCAAAGTTTCAGTCATTTTCCCCAGCTTTTGTGTTCCCACAAAAGTAGCTTATGACAACTTTGCTGAGATTAGTCTAAGAATAACACACTGTTTATAATTTATATATATGCTGGTTATGATTAATTAAAACAATGATTTTAAAGGGTAATTAAAACCATTACCGACAATTATTTAAAGCTCTCTCGTTTCCAGCACGCTGAGACCTCCCCTGCTGTGTCAGCGCAGGACTGCAGAGGTGGCAGAGGAGCTGTCAGCAGATCGCAGCCGGGGATGCTCCTCCTCTGTGCCTGTGCATCCGCAGCTCACGGAGCCAGGCTGCCACCAGGAGCACCGACGCGGAACCGCCTCTGCCAGAGCAGACAGGGGATTCCGAAGGGCGCAGAGCTGCTGGGTACATCCAGCCCCTTTAACAGGGAATTGCAGGACACAGACACAACCCAGGCCGCGCTCTGTCGGAGGGCACAGCGTGTTCCCGTGGGCTGAGCTGCACTGACCCAAACACAGCTGAGCTGCAGCCAGTGCCTCTGTGTCCACTGGCTTTTCTCTGCAAAACGGGAAAGTTAGCCCCAGGATGGGGATACACAAATTGGTAGCAGCGAAATCAGGAATTTCCCTAAGCCCCAAGCCAGACAAAATCCCCTACCATGCTGAAGAAAAGGTGTACTTGCTGGAATGTATCCCACACAAACTAAAGATCTGTCGGTGTTTTGTCTTTAAAGGAGAAAATGAAGCTGTTTGCCCTCTGCACTGAAGGGACCTGACACCAGTCCCACGCAGGTGAACACCTCTCACTTCAGCAGGATAGATTTATTTGTGCTCCCTGTGAAGTCTGAGCGGGAAGAACTTTCCCCAGCCGCGGGCAGGCAAACTGAGCTACCAGTGTCCTTTGATTTTGATTTACTCCTGTTCAAATCGAGGCTGTCAGGGTACGCTGAGCCTTCTGCCTTCTGTGGTGTTTCCCAGCTCCTGTCTCGATGGTCTGACAGCAGTTTTCACAGTAACTGATGCAAAACCTTCTCATCCCCTTACATCCATTGCTGCTCCTGGAAGGGCTCTTCTGCTGTCACCAAAACAAGAGAGCCACCAGCAAAAATGGCTGTGGTGGGTTTTGTCACCCTGTGCTTGAGCACAGGGCTGTGTACCTGCATCTCTCAGCATTTCTGTGTGCTGTGCTAACAGTCCCTCCAGGCCCAAATTCAGCTGAATTTCATTATATCAGCAAAGTGACAAAGTGACACTGTCCCTTTGCATCCGCGGTTTTCAGAAACACGCACCATGTCCCAAGGATGTTCAATCAATAACCTGCAGGCAAGGCTGGCTCTGGCTGCTTGGACAGTGATAGAAGAGTCCTAGGAAGAAAATGCTCCATCAAAACCAGACACCAGAGGTGAGTGATGCAGCCCCCAGCTTGGTGGGACTGTTGTTGTTACCTCCAAACAACCCCAGTTCCTTATGAGACAGAGAAAAGCCCTTTCCCTCCTGAAAGTGAACATCATTAAACATGGGGACAGCCCTTCCTCATCTCTTCCTGATTTCCTTGCCTTCAGGACCAGAGAGCAGGAATCCAAGAGGAAGTTTAATCGATGTACTGTGCTTCCCCAAAAAGATCTGTTCCACAGTCCAGGTGTAACTGCAGTCACTGGTAGCAGGAGGATGTCTGGCAGGCTCAAGCTATTCAGCCTAAATAAAACAGCCCTAACTCCCCCACAACTGAACAAAACTGCTCTGTGGTGCTTCCTTTTCATTCCTCTCCACTTCCCAAGCACATTTTCTCTGCCCACCCTCTCACCCCAATCCTAAGTCTCCACACTGATGTTCCTGGCCTTCCCCTGCTCCTGCTCCAACACAGCAGCATCTTTTTGGGACACCTACAGGACTGATGCTGATAATTATTTCCCTGCACTGCCTGGAGATCCGGTCCTGAGCTCCCTGGGGAAGTGCAGAGAGCTGAGCCCACAGCTCCAGTGTGTCTGTACCACGCTGGGGGAATCTTCCCACACTCAGCTACTGCTTTCAAAAACTTTTTTACAGCTTTTATCCCCACACTCTCTTTTTTATTTTACCTTTAACAACAGCTCTTTCTCTGCTTTTTACACAGGAGACAGGCAAAAAAGGGTCATTTAAAAATCTCTTCATTACCAGCTGCTCATTTTCTCATGTTTCGTGAGGGTTAGAGGGGGCAGAGGATTGGATTTTCTTATCTTTTCAAGTGACTTTTTTTTAAATCTCCTTTTCCTGGAGCATTCCAGTGTATAATTCAACTAATAGTCTGGTATTGCAGTGACCTCGAAGAAAGCTGATCGTCTCACTCTGCTTGAGTCTTTTAATTTCTTATTGGAGATCTGAAGGGCTTTTTTAGTGCTCTCCTAGAACCTGTGGCAGGGGATGGAGTAAATTCTCTTCAAGTGCATTTCTACCCAAGCTTTGTTCCACATCCCTCTGCCTCCTGCAGCACTGAGATCACTCCCAGCGTCACCACACCGAAACAGCCACAAAGTTACTCGGCTCTCTAATACCCCTTGAGGAGTTAATTAGAGGGGTTTAATCTCTGCTGAGATGAAGTGAAGCCGAATCCATCCCTGGAAATTACTTTCCCTAATGGAATGACGCACAAGCCCACTCGCGGGAGGGCGGGATGCGATGGGATGGGATGGTTCTGCAGCGCCAGCAAAGCGGGGGATGCTGCTGCCGACTGCCTGGGAGTCATGTGCTGTTCAGTGGTTTCGTGCAGAGCAGAAAGCCCTCGGATTTCCGAGGAGCCGGGCGGGATTTGCGGGGGAAGGGGGACGCCCGCCGGCCGCGGCTGGAACGGAGCGGGAGCAGCGGGATGCGGCAGCGGAGAGCCCCGGGTTTCCCCGGGAGAGAGCCCCGGCACCGAGCGGGAGCGCTCACTCCGGCATGGGAGCGCTCACTGCACTCACGGGCACGGCCCGGACCGTGCCGGCCCGGCAGGAATCACCGGGAACACTCGGGAATGGAGGGAGAGCCACATCCCGGGGTGCTGTGCTGCGGCTGCCACCTCTGATGAGCGAGAAGCCTTCAGCACGTCTGGGGAAAGCACACAGGGCTGCGTGACCCTAACCCTTACACTCACCCTAATCCTGACCCTTATCCTAACTCCAACCCCAACCCCGTGCAGCCGAAGGAGCCGCAAGGCTCACGGAGCTCCCACGGAGGAAACTTAAGGAACAACGATTCGTGCTGGACCACCCCAGAAGGCAGCAGGTTTTTCTCCAGGAACTGAAGGAAAAGCTGCTGGAACCGCGGCTGAGCAATTGGGTTTCAAATGCAGCGCCAGAGGCTCCTGTGGCCCTGGGAACAGCCGATCCAGAACTGCCCGTATCCTTCTCTGGGGCTCCCTCCATCTCCCCAACACCGTGGCCACAGGCAAAATGTTGCCTCCCTGCCACACTCCCGAGCACTCCGGGTGTTGATTCAGAGCCTGCCCTCCATCCGTGGACAGCCTGAAACATACTTAATATTCTATTCACACCTCTCTGCAGCTTTAGGAATCCGAGTTTCTGCCTTTGATCTGTTTCCTGCAACATTAACTAATTTCAAGCCCTCTTTATTTTTCAGCATGCTATTTCTAATTGTTTCCTTGAGTTACCTCTTTTGTTTCAAACAGCATTTTCCCCAGAAGCAGATCACTGGGCTGTCGGACCAAGGTGTGACTGCAGAGGGTCATCAGCTAATTACAGCCTGTGGGCTGGGGATCTGGCACAGCTCTCTGGCACGAAAACGAGGGATTGGTGCTCACCTCTCCAAACTGCACAGGGAATTGCAGGAGGACGTTTCCCTCTGTCCTCCTCTGCTTCTGGCTGGTGGCAGCACAGAGCTTTGAAGCCACAGCGTTTCAGCTGTGGAGCTGGCATACACGTGCCCCTTGTCACCACTCTTTGTGCTGCTTTCTGCTTGAGGCCCTCGCTCTCCGTCTTCATTTCACCATTTCCCCAACTTCCTGAAGGGTTTGGGTTAGCCTGGTAGCCTTACAAGCTGAAAATAATCCTGCCATAAGCAGCAAACATTACATTGCTGCAAGGGCTGCTGTAGGAGGTGCTGCACACACCCCACCCCATTTCAGTGCCATTTCCCTCCTGTGTCACTTTTGTCATCCCTCGGAGAGCGCTGCCCCGGCTCCATCTGCGGGGTGCCTGTGCTCTCCCACCGCTGTCCCGGCACCGGGGCCGGGCAAGGCTCTTCCTGCAGCTCTGGCCACACTCCCTTGTTTCCCCAAAAAGCACCTCCCTCGTGTCCAGCAGCCCCTTTTGGGGACAGCCTGGCAGCACTCACCTGCCTGTCCCGCAGCAGTCCAGTGCTCCTGGGAGCAGCGTGGGAGTCAGGGAAGCACAAAACACCAACCCACAGCACACTCCCGGAGTCTGGGCTAAACCCAGCACCCCGAAGGGAGAGGGACTGGGCAAAGGACTGGCCACGGAGAGACTGGGGAGCTCTTCCCATGCAATTGGAATTCTTCTGGAATTTGCTGCTTTCTATCCCGCTTTTTAAAACACACACTGAAGGTTCCTTGTGGCCAGCCTGGAAAAGCAGCAGGAATGGCTGGTTATGGATGCCATAAGGGAAATGGGAATTCTCCCCTCACCAAAACATGAGCAGAGCCTTACCTGAGGGCTCCTTCCTGACTACACCAGCTGGGAATGCAGGACCTCCTCCTTGGGATCACCCTTCCCACCTCAGAGCCCTCCTGTGTCAGGCTCCACACGACAAGTGGCCTCCACACACCACTCTCTGCAGTTTTTTGGGGTTTTTTTCTCCAGTATTTTATTTCTGACAGGCATTTACAACGTTCCATTCATAGAACTAAAAACATAAAAATAGACCTTCTTTCAGCTTATAAAAGAAATATATAAGAACCTTTGACATAGACATGTCATGACATTATGTACAAGAGCCACGGTACCTTCCCAGTACCAGCCTTCCAGTATCTGAGTGCCGGCTGCGTCCTCTGGGAGCAGCCCAGGACAGCCAAACCCTCCAGCACGTGGGACACGACCGACAGGTGATGATACAAAAACAACCATGTGATCATACAAAGGGGGTAGAAACTCTTCTAAAGCTCTTACGAAAAGAAACCAGGAGATAGCAAAAAGTTACTAGAGAAAGCTTTCATAAGTCAAGTATAGTGCACCAGAAACCAGGAGAGGGAGGGGGCGAGGGGAGGATGCCAGCTGGGACACACAGACAGTGATGGATGTTTGGGGGGGGATAATTTTTGTTATGCTTTAAAATATAGTCAGAGTGGATTTTATAAAATATAATCCTAAGGCTATTATAAAATTTCAGGTTCTCAAAGTACCTACTGATGTGTCAAACATCAATAGATACCAACAAAACAAAACAAAATTTCATATAATCTTCCTTTTTTTTTTTCCTATAGGTGAGACTGCAATGGGAAAAGCTATATAAATCTTAAAAAAAAAAAAGTGCTATTTTGTGTTTCGTATTTGGAAGTCTACTTAAAAACCACGAGATTTTAGTCACATTTTACCCTGTTTTAGATGTTTAAATAAAAAATTTAAAATGTTAAAGAGGTTTACTTGTGTAGAACTTTTTTCATCCTCTATTGCAGTGGAAAAGCTTCTATAAAGGAATTAAAATACACTAGTTTCACCCACGGTAGGAGAGTGGGTGAGGTCAGTTTTTTGGCCATGAATTCCCTTGTCCCCTAAGCCCAAACTCTGCCAGAGAGAGTGGAGCAAAGGGATCTGTGGCTCCAGCAAGGGCACACCACGGATCCCTTTGCTCCACTGCAATTCAGACATGTCATTTTAATTATTATTCTTTTTATTAGCTAACTAAACTCCAGTCTCAAACATATACAATAAACCTTTTCCTGAAGACAGTTATACCTAAATAAGAGTTTCCAGTTCATATTTTAATATAAAACCACCATTCCTAACCCTCTGCAAAAAGCGAGCCTTGTATCCTAGACGTGGAGCTACCCTAAATCTTTTACCCCTTTGTGCCCCTGCATCTCAGGTAAAATACAAAAAAATATTTCTTCAAGTGTTAAATTTGGATCTCTTTCAAGAGAGTTTGGCATCTTTACAAGAGTATGCAAAACTAGAGCTTCCAACGTTGACATTAAATTAGACCAGCCACAGACCAAGAGGACTGAACACAACATAAATCCCGAAACTTTCCTCACACATTCCTAAAATACATGTATATTCTCTTACATTTAGAGAGGGAAAGGGAGTCAGAATACTGCGACTGTACAGGTTAAAAAGGCAGTTTCCTCGTGAAGGAGATGAGCCTACGACCGACGGCTTTCACGGCCACCAACCCCTCTGTCCTCGTGCTCCTGCTGGAGCTGATTCGCTGCACGGAGGTTAAGACATCCAGAGTAATTTGTTTTCCAGTGATTATGTTCTCCCCATACTCAATTTCAGCCCCTGATTGTTTTAGAATAAATAAAATAGTGTGAAAGCCCTTGGTTAACGTAAGACAGGACCTCAAGCTCGTTTCATTCCCGGTTTTTGAGCGTTTGACGGTTGCCTAAAGTGTGGCCACATGGCTTCGGACCAATTGAGCTGCCGCAATGGTGTGTGCAAGTGTGCAATCCACGGGGTCATCGGGAGGGACGGAGGGGGACGGGGACACCCGTGGGGGCCGGGGCCGGTTCAGAGCTCGGTGTTGAGCTTCCTGCTGGGCACAAAGTCCTCCCGCCGCACCCAGATGACCTCCTCGCCGTGGCCCTCAGCGGCGCCGTTGATGCCGGGCAGGGTCGCCTGCTTCCTCAGCTGGGCCATCCTGGCGGCGTGCGCGTCCCCGGGCGGGCAGGGCCGCTCTCCGGGCGGGCAGGGCCGCTCGGGCCGCCGGCCGCCCGCCAGGGACGTGGCCTGCAGCCGCTCCCGCAGCTCCCGCTGCGCCCCGCGCGCCGCCTCGCAGAAGTCGTCGTCGTCGCTCAGGATGTCGGTCTCCTTGATGTCCTCCTGCTCCTCGTACTGCGCCAGGTCGAACTGCTCCTCGACCCAGCGGTCAGTGTCCCCTCCCTGCGCGGGCTGCGCGGGCTCTTTCTCGGGGCTGCTGCTGTGGACGGCCTCTGAGTCAATGGTAAACCTGTTTCGGGCCAGCCGCCGCCTCCTCCTCCCCAGAGACTTGCTTGGGGCTGACACTGCACACACAAAGATAAAACCCCACAGGCGTTTTACACACGGCACAACCCTCGGGAAAAGCTAAGTCCCGTCCGAGCCCTGCGTGTGGCACGGCCAGGCAGCGAGAAGGCAGGGCCCGCGAGTGGCCCGGCCACTGCCATCCTCCCTGCGGCCTTGGCTCCTCGGCACGAGGCCTCTGCGGCCGCAAAGGAGTTTCTGCTGCTCAGATCCACCGTGGGGATAATAATGGCCCTCCTCCTGCTGCTGCTGCTCCTCCTGAGCGCCGGGCAGCCAGCCAGCGCCAGGGGCATCTGCTCAGCTCAGCTCCTCACTCGCAGCCCCTGCTGCCAGCACACCACAAAATCTGACACCTTCACACCTCGGAGAGGGAAATTTGTCTGGGTTGGAGCAACGCTGCAGCGTTCCCAGTGGCCACCTCAGTGCTGAAGATGCTGCGTTATTTACAGGGAATTAAGCTCCCTGTCCAGGCGCTGCTACTCCCTTCCTTACTTCCTCCCTACTGGGTGAGGAAAAAAACAACCCCCAAAATCAGAAAAACTATCAGAATTTCCTCCTCAGCAACTGGCCCAGTTAGCAAATTCCCATCTTCTGTGTCAGAGCATCTTCCCAAGAGGCTCCTGAGGCCAAGCAGGGGCAAATCCTGCAGCTGGAGGCCCTGCAGGCACCACGGTGCTTCAGGGGCCCACACGGAGCTCTGAGGTTGCAGTTTGTCCCCTTGCACTGAACAGCACCTCAGCACCTGCAGGGTGAATTTATCCAGCTCTGCCTCGGGGTTGGAGTCACATTTTACTGTCCCCGAGCCTCACAAGGTGCATTAAGTATGACAGCTCAGCAGCTGCAAATTTTGTCTGTAGGGAGAGGTCTGGACTCCAAGGTGGGATTTTAATCCCTGCAAAATTCATCACGCAAATGCCCCACGGAGCCAAACTGAAAGGAGGCCTGGCCTCTCCAGCAGGCTGGCCCCAGAGGCCAATGGAAGCAGCGCTGTGGGGTTTGGCCCTCCTTGGACTGCCCCTCCTCACACTCTGTGAGGCAGAGGGCCAGCAGCACCCCGAGTGGGAAGCTGGGCTCAGCTGGTGTTGGTCTGGCCTGCCCTGGTCAGAGGAGGAGCAGAAAGCCTGGTTGTCTGCAGTGCTGGATCTACTGAGCAGAACAAGAAATCAACAACAGACCAGAACAAAACATGCAGCGCTGCCGTGTACTTTGCAGTTGGAAGCAAATGTTTCTTCCCTCCATCATCTAGAGTTCTGAAAATGAAAACCTGCTTTTCCCTGGGATTTTCTCACTGCTTTTGCCTGAAGTCAACTGAAAAGGAAAATCCATGGTTTAGGACAGGCCATTACAAAAATAAGAGTATCAAGTGCACGCTTCTCCAAATGTGGGAAGGAGGAGCACGTGCCCTTGAGCAACTGAGCTGAAAAGGCTCAGGTGAAGGACTCCCACAGCTGCCCCTTCAAACCAAGCTCAGGGGAGCTGCTTTTCCTTGTGCATTTTAGTTCAAAAGTGCTCGGGTTCCCTCAAAATTCTGTACATGCTTTTAAGAAACACGCAGCTCCTGCTCTGTTCAGCTGAACCCAGTTCAGATTAAAGTGCACAGCCAATCGGTACTGCCAGGAATCCCATCTCCCTTCCATGCCAGAAGCACCGCTCTGAAGCTGAGCCTCGAGTGCAAAGCAAGGTAAATAGAGGCAATTTAAGGCTCTCAAGGAAGTGAAGCATGGAAAACCAGCAGTTTTTACATACACAGGAGAGAGTGCTAATCCTAACATACAAGTGACAGACATCACCACATGTCCTACAACGGTGCTGGGGTTACTGGGATCTTGTAAGTCTGTAGCCCTACAGTACCTGCCCTGTTCATGGCTGGCCTTGCACCTTTTAGAGCACACAATCTTTTTCCACCAAAAGGAACATATTGCTGGGATGAGGGCAAACTTTCGGTTTTAAGGAGCTGTCTTCTGTGTTTGTCTCGCAGGATAGAGTGCACTGCCTTCAGAAAGTCCTTCCTGTGTTCTGGTGAGCTGAAAAAGAGGTGGGAATACAAAAGGCAGAGTTACCCCCTGGGAACTGCTAAAGGCTCGCTGTAAATGAGGTAAATAATGGCCAGTTCTGTGACTTAAAACAGTGCAAATCGACTGGCAGGCGCTTCCCCAGAGCAGACTCCAATGAACTCAGGACTTTCAAAGCAAAGCTAAATCCATGGTCACTGCAGTGGGCATCCAAGGAAACCAATACCCAGTTCATTAATAAAACATTCAGCCTTTCAGCCCTCTCGAGGTTTCCTTTTCCTGCAGTGCCTCCCACACTCGGCTGTGTCCGATACACGTCCAGCTGACCCGTGATGCTCACTCAATCTGTCCCTGCAAACACACCCCAGGCACAGCTCCTGCAACTCTTCCTAGAAGGAGGAACTGGCTTGGCATCAGCTCTGTTAGATCCCGATGAACTTGTGTTCCAAGTTCTTACTTGAACTGTAAGAACACGCCAGGGCAACCACCACTCCAACAATGGATGTTTATTTAAGGAAAGGCAGTGTCCCAAGAGCAGAGGTTGGGACCTGGTGCCATGAAAGGAACCAGATGAACACAACACCTGCCATAAAGATCCAATGGTGGAGTTCAACTGGAAAATGGCAAAAGGGCTTCTCCCATAAAGCTGCAAAACTGATCAAGTTCTATGCCTTCACTTTCAGAGACGGTACACAATTCTACCTTTCCAAAAGTAAGGCTTTAACACCCTCTCCCCACTCTCCCTACTGGCTATTCCCAGATTGCCTCAAAGGAAAGACACAGGCAAGCAGGGATGCAGAGATGCAGCTGCCATGGGAAACAGGGAAACCCACTTACCTACAGCAGAGGTGAAATGTCCTTTCTGGCCTGCCCTCAGACTCAGATTTGACATGGACAATCTCACACACAGAATTGGTCTCTGCATCTAAAGGGAAAACCAAGCAGAACTCCATGTCTACCTTCACATTTAACTCCCAAGTATTTACTGCATAAAGAGTGAAGGACCCCAGCCCACACCTTCAAACTCAGATTCCTGCCTGGAACATTACCTGCGCTGGCCAGGGCCCGGACCTGCAGCGCTTCCAAAGGGATCATGTGGCGAAACCGGAACGGATCCCAGTCTTCATAAATTGAGGCTCTATGTGATCCTCCCTGGAAGGATTTCAAACACTGTCAGGAAACGAGACACCCCGGGGCAGGCAGACAGTCCTGTGCTCTGTGCTGAGGGCTCCCAGCTACAGACCTGCTGCAATCCTCATTTTCTCACCCCAACACCTCCCAGAGGGGCCCCTCAGCTCTTAGCAACGCCCTCCAAAGTCACCCAGCCCAGCCCTGGGTGCACACACACTCGGGAACACATCGGAGTTTTGCTTTTGCTCTGAAGTCACCCTGTGCCAGCTGCTTTCCCCATGCAGGCACCTCAAATCCCTCTCTGGCTTATGCCACACGTAGGGATCACAAGTTTCCCTGTATCACTATAAACCGTGCCCCTGCTGTAACACTGCCGAGCTCAGCTTTAACTTGGAATCCCAAACTCCAGAGGGATCCCTGAGCCGCTCCTGATGTAGCTGAGAGCAGCCAGCACTTGCTTGGTGGCACACAACACCCAAGGCACTGTGTGAGGTGACAGACATTAATTAGGTCTCAGACACTCACACACACTGACCAAAGAATCAAAGCCAAGAGACACATTCACAGTGACACCTTCATCCCTGACAATCCACCCCAGAGCAGGGAATGGATGTGGCAGGCACGGCAAAGGATAAAGGAATGCCTGCTGTGCCCACCCAGCTCCTCAGACACCAGGGACCACACCTGGCAGAGCACATTCCAACTCCACTTTGTGGAAAGCAAAGCTCCATCAGAGCCCCAGAAATGCCCACGGCATCACCCAAACAGTCCCTGCAAACTTACGAGTTTCTTCTTCTGTTTGGAACCATCCTTGTACACAAGGACCACGGCAGTTTTGAACACTGGAGGAGAAAGTTAGAGACAAAAGTCATGAAGTCACAGAACCCCAGAATCCCGGGATGCTGAGGGTTGGAAGGGACTTCTGGAGATCACCCAGTCCAACCCCCCTGCCAAGGCAGGGTCACCTGGAGCAGGTGACACAGGAATTTGGATTTTAGGGATGTGTCCAGAGAGAGACCCCATGCCCTCCCTGGGCAGCTGCTCCAGGGCTCTGCCCCCTCCACGGACAGAAATCCTTCCTCAGGTTGAGGTGGAATTGTTGTGTTTCAGTTCATGGCCATTGCTCCTCATCCTGTCACTGGCACCACTGAGCAGTCTGGCACCATCCTCTGACAGCCCCTGGGGACATTTGTGTGGATTGATGGGATATTTGTGTGGATTGATGGGGTATTTGTGTGGATCAATGGGATCCCCTCTCAGCCTTCCCTTCTCCAGAGTGACCAGGCCCAGCTCCCACAGCCTCTCCTCAAGAGAGTCCATAAGGCTTGGAATGAGTCTCCTCTATTCCCAAGCACACAAACCTTTCACCTGAGCCAGGAAAGGAGGGTTGGAAAAACTACCAGAGAGCAGAACTGAGCACTGCAGCAAAGAGACAAACCCATACTTAAGTTCCAGCCAACCCTGGGGAAGGCGATGCTCAGTTACTTTCAATATCTGCTAAGGCACAGCTGACAAGCTTTCAGACACGTGAAATAAAAGTCCTGGGATACAAACCAAATGCTGCCAGCTCAGGTTCCTTCTTCCACTTGCCCAGGGAAGCAGGAGGGTTCAGCCATATCACTGTGTTATGCAAGAGCAAGTCCCCCATGGAAAGGTCGGCGACCTGCCAACACCAACACATGCACAAGGGCAAGGGTTTTAATCAGCTCAAGACATCTGACTGAGTTTTCAGCTCAAGAACACTCGCCTGAAGTCTAGTCCTGAACAAAATTCCCCCCCCAGCAAACTTCTGGAGTATTTCATCAGCTGACTGCAAACATGTGCAAACAGACCGGGACGTTTAGCAACAGATGCATGTAAACCCTTAATTAATGAGCATAAATTAGGGTAAGGTAGAGTATAGCCCTTGGAAGTCAGGGGCAAACCCAGATGTTTTCTTTGCCTTTTCTTCCCCTTTACTCATTTTTCTCCCTACCAGTTTCTTTGTATTTTGTTTGAACGTTGAAGCACATACTCAGTTTGGGGTGAATTTTAGAGACTGCATCAGGTGCAGTGGTCAAAGCACTCCCTCCCCACAGTTACTGTGGCTCGTGACTTTGCCCAAAGGCTCTTCTGTGGACACACTGCTGGGAACAGACTAATACAGGAGTTCCCAACTGCTGGGGGGTGCAGCAACCAGACCTTTCTCCTTATGGTCCCCCAGAGTGACAAACTGAGGGCCATCCCCAGGCCAGCAGATGTTATCCCATCCCTCCACCCTCCCCTCAGTGAAGTCTGGATTTAATTCAATTCAAGTCTTGAACTGAGCTGGGATTTATCTGTTTGTGCCAGGATCTACTTCAATGGCACAGCAGGAAAGGTAAATACTGGATCCAGTTTAACAGGCACCACAATAACTTTTCCTTTTCCTCTCTGAATCTGTTTGTCTGTTACCTCTTTTTTCTCCCCTGTTTGTTCTGCTATGAGTTGGTCAAACACTGCCCCATACTCTTCATGGATTTTCTGCATTTCATTAATGTGGCTGGCAACTTTGTTCATTGTTTTGATGGCCACTGGAAGAGAGACAGAGAGACGGGGTGAGCACGGGGAATTTTAATCCTCTGAGAGGAAGGGAGGGAGGAGGGCTCCAGAGCAGAGGTGAACCAGAGAAAAGCGGGGTTAACTCCTTACCATCAAGGTGATAATGTTCTTCACTGTCCACATCAGTGAGAGCAAAGAGCTCCTTGAGCAGGAGGGGGTATTTGAGTATCCTCTGGATGGGTTTGATGAGGTAAGACTCCAGGGTGGAGGAGTGCTGCCGGCGCGGGTTCTGGGCATCCAGGAACGCCTTGAAAGCAGTGTCTGTCTTGGCTGCAAGATTCAAATGAAGCCATTGGATCAATCAAAAATCGTAACTGCTGCCCTGAGAAAGCGACTTTTCCAGGTTTAAATTGGTTTACCCAGAGACATTTTGCAAGGAAGTGCAGATTTATTGGGCCCGCAGAATTAGATTTACGCCCTCCAGGATTTGAGTCACTGACACTCTCCCCGGATGTGCTATTTAGGATTTCACAGCAGGCATCCACCTCCAGCACAGGCAATTTTTAATTTCACTATCCACGATAGAATTTCCTGAGCTGGAAGGGCCCCACAAGGATCATCCAGTCCAACCCCTGCCCTGCACCCCAGCAATCCCAGCCTGGGCATCCCTGGCAGCGCTGTCCAAACGCTCCTGGAGCTCTGGCAGCCTCGGGGCCGTGCCCATTCCCTGGGGAGCCTGGGCAGTGCCCAGCACCCTCTGGGGGAAGAACCTTTCCCTGATATCCAACCTAAACCTGTCCTGACTCAGCTCCAGCCATTCCCTAGGTCCTGCCCCTGTCACAGGAGCAGAGATCAGAGCTGCCTCTCGGGAGGAGCTGCAGACAGCAATAAGTACTTCTGGCCTGGCAGCTATTCTAGAGCAGCACAAACTGTTTTAATCATCTGTTCCCTTTGAGCAAAGTCTCAAATTGGACATTTGTGAGAAGTCACTGCTTCTAAGACCAGGTGCACCCACAATATTGGCAGGTCTGGTTCTTGTTACCTCACTAAACGTTAAAATGCAGCACTGAGTCACAACAACACCAGGAGCTAGTGAGAGGCAGGAGCAGTAAACTGAGGCTAATGCACCAGATTCTGGGAGCACAGGCAGACTGGACACCTGATTGCCATCATCTTTTCTACCTGACTGCAACTGAATTTATAAAATTGCCATTTTCTCTGTTGCTCCCTCCACTGGAGCATAAGGAGGGAAGGAAGGAGGAGGTGGTATTTATAGACATACAAATTATTCAGTGCAGGAGCAATTCCACACAATTGCTTTTATTAGAGCCATGTCCCCTGCTGGGGCTGGGGGGGGGAGGTTTGCAGAAAGTCACCTGATTTCAGGAAAGCAACTTGAGTTTCAAATCCAAAAGCCACCTGCACCTCAGCTGAGGACACCCAGTGACACCTGAAATACACTCCCAGGCTTTTGAAGAGATTTATCTCTGGAATGGAATTTTAAGTTCTGTTTGTGCCATAATTCAAGCACAACACTTTCTCATTTATAAATACAGTCAGCAATGGAAAAGAAAAGCAAAATAACCAGATCTACCTAGTCTACAGCTTTAACATTAGGGTCCAATAAAATAATGCCAAAAGAAAGCAGGAATGTGACTAGCAACAAATCACTTATTTATGTATTCCACAGAGCTGCCAAGTATTCTTTGCAGCACAGGGAATAAAAATTTACAAGCAGAAATGAAAAAAGAAAAAGTGCACAGAAAAAGACATACCAAAAAACCTCCCCAAATCAACTAAGAAACAAAAAACCCCAAAATTTTTGACTGTCAGACATCCGGATGTTCTTTGAAAAGTAAGAGTTCCTCCCTCAATGGCATTGCTGCAACAACTGGAACCATTTGTTTGTTTAATGTCCTGGCCAAAAAGGAATTGCATGAGGTACTGGCAACTCCAGGAGATTAACACTTCCAGAGGGAAAAAACATCCCTGCAAGGCAGGCTGGCCCAGGAACCAGACCACAGGTCTTTCATCAACAACTCAGCAAGCCAAGCTCTGCTAGGAATTCCGACATGGAAACTTCTCAGGCAAAGTGGGATGAAGGCAAGAGGAAGGAGAGAAGGGAGAGAGAGCTGAAATATTTCAACAGCTTCCATAAAACATTCTCCCAGGCTGATCCTCTCCTAGTGGCTGCCAGTGTTCCACCACATTGGCCGGGGCTTCCTTGGGATTGCCACCAGCAAGGATTCCTGGCACCAGCTCCAGGAGGATCCAGAGGCCACCACAGAGCCACCACTCCTGGTTCCAGAGCACACCGTGACCCATCAGCACAGAGCACAGAGCCACGATGTGATTCCCATTCAGGAAATCTTCCCACGTGACTGAAAACAAACCAAACGTGGCAAGGGAGAATAAACAAAGTGTGGGGAGAGAAAAACTGCAAGCAGGGTGAGCCACCTCTTGTAACGAGCTGCTCAGGTGTCACCGCAGGGTGGTCCCACAACACCCACGGCACAGAGCGCTCCAGAAGCCTCCGCAGACTTAACTCCCTACTCCAAGGGCTCCTGGAGAGCAGCCAGGCACGTGTGTGCCCCCACTCCTGCCCTGAGAGGTTTGGGGTGCAGTGACCACAACCAACGTGTGGCTGTGACAGCTCTGGAAGGGGCTCTTACCTTTCACCAGGACTTTGGGGACTTTCGTGTGGCTGGCACAGAAGGCACTGTACAGCTTGAACCGGTCAGCGTAGTACAGGAAGGATCCACCCAGGGAGAACAACACTTTCTGGGATTAAAGGGGAAAAAAAAAGCATTAGTAAAAAGGCATTTAGTTACTCTGCCTTCAGCCAGGGCATCTGAAGCTTCCACCCAGCTTTTGGAGGACAGGACAATGCAGTTTTAATGTGTTTGCACACCAGGACACCACTGCTGGAGCGAGCCCAGAGGAGGCACCAGGATGATCAGAGGGATGGAGCAGCTCTGCTGGGAGGAAAGGCTGGGAGAGCTGGGATTGTTCAGCCTGGAAAAGAGAAGCTTTGGGGTGACCTCACTGTGGCCTTCCAGGACCTGAAGGGAGCCTGCAAGGAAGATGAAGAGAAACTCTTTACAAAGGGCTGGAGTGCCAGGACAAGGGGGAATGGCTTCAAACTAAGAGAAGAGTAGTTTTAGATGGGGTATCGGGAAGGAATTGTTCCCTGTGAGGGTGGGGAGGCCCTGGCACAGGGTGCCCAGAGAAGCTGTGGCTGCCCCTGGATCCCTGGCAGTGCCCAAGGCCAGGATGGAGGGGCTTGGAGCACCCTGGCATAGTGGAAGGGGTGGAACTGGGGAATCTTTCAGGTTCCTTCCACTCAAACCATTCTGTGACTCCATGATTCGTCCACCAAGAAACAGGCCCAGCCCTGGTGTGTGGAGTCAGCCTCTGCAATCGGCATCATCAGCCAAGTCCCAGCCTGGAGGCAGCACTAACTCCACAGGGACTGGGCTCACAGCTCCAGAGCTGCATTTAAAAGCCTCACTGACCTCAGCAATGGCCAGAGGCTACATAGAGGACTGGATGTGTCTGACCTTGCAATGGATCAAGGCATTGAGGAGCTGCAAGCAACACTCATCCCTCACAAACACACCAAGGTGTTCACCTGCTTGGAAATGAGCTGGTGTTCGGGGTCAAACACAATCCCAAAATGTCTTGGGAACCAGACAGCACTTGCTGAGGGGCTGAGACCACACGTGGGCAGCTTGGGGACAGTGAGTGTGAGACAGGGAAGCAAAGTGCAGAACTGAAACCACAGAACTCCACATTTCACACCCTGCTTTCAGACAGGGCCGGGGGGGCAGAACTGAAAGTAAGCTCGGTGCAGTTGGTATGGGAAGGGCTGGAAGCAGCAGCACTCGGGAGAGTTTTCTCTGGAAGGCACTTCACTGGCACTCCTGGTCTTGGAGCTCAGAGCACACAGGGGCCACAGAGGCTGCCTCCAGGAAAAAAGTGTCCCTGTGCTCTCCGTTAAGGGCACATTTCCTACCAACCAGAGCTGTGCTTTAGTTACATGAGGGCAGTGGTCATGGCTGAGGCTCAGGTTAAACAAACACCTGATGGCACAAAAAGACAAATTCTTTCAACAGTTCTTTCAGGGTTGTATGCTAGCTGAAGAGCAATCCCAGAGAGGAATTATTATTATTATTATTATTATTATTATTAATCAATCCTGTCCTTTACCAAGGAGAGTGCTCAGAGCCAGACTGGAATTCCTCAAAGGAACAACATTCTATCATCTCCTTGCCATGCCTCCAGTACCAGTACAACTGCATTAGACACAAAATGAAATTTGTTTCCACATTTCCCTGGGTTTTAAATGAAGTTGAAAGAGCTGCAGTTTACATTTCTACCTGTGAAGATGCACACCTGCTGAAAGCCAGAAGTATTTGCCACTATGGACTGAAAGTGCAAATACAAAATTCCATGTATTGTTCTGATCTGTAGCCCCAGAGGGCTTCTGAACATGGGACTTGTCAGGACAAAGATTTTATGTAACTTTCCATTTCTAGCATTTCCTGACAGCTCAAGGCAAGAAATCTGGCAGAAGGGCAAGAATAGCACCAAAAAGCACATGGTTTCTAGTGCTCTATATGGCTAAATGTAGCATAAACTACAACTGCAGCAGATAATTTTTCAGCAGCACCAGCATCAGTTGAAAGTTAATCTCAAATGGAAGGAGATGCAGGTTTTTACATGAACAGTGGCAACAGTCAGAAAAATATGATGGAGAGCGTTAAAGGTCTCCTCAAAATGTAAACAATGAGACAATGCAAATAATGTGGTTTTATATATATAAAAGTAAACAATTATTACCTTAAATTGCTCAACTTTTTCAAGCTTTTCCAGGTCTGGAACCAGCCTTACTCCATCTTCCAGAGTTTTCAAGAACTCTACCTGGAATGCTACCATTTCAGTCAGATTCCCAAAGAGAACATCCAGCTAATAAAAAGGGGAAAAAAAAGCAGAATGCTGAAAATATCCCTTTGAGGCTATATTCTGTTTTCTAGAACTGCAGTAATTCTCAGTCCAGTGGTATAATCAGGAATGATGTCAGGAAAAAGCAAGCTCTAGACACTATTGAGTAGCACCTTGATGCTCTACTCAATCCATTATTTGAAAGGAGTGGAATTAAGTGAAATGAATCTCAGACAAACAAGCCCAGCTGGGTGAGCAGAGTGGAAGGGCAGGCAAAAAGGTCTCTGGCTGAAAGACAAGCAAAGGTCAACATACCTCATCTGGTGTGAGGAAGGTTTCTTTCTGTAGAGGCTTCAGGTATCTCTCCATCAGGCAATTTAAGTCCTACAAATTCAGAAAAAGATTCCCATGTTGATCCCTCAGACTGCCTCTGGATATTTACTGAGGTGGCAAATGATGCTTACCTGATCTGACACTTTTTCTTTTTTACACACAACACGAAACAGTTGGATTTCACACAATTTAAGACAGGAAAAGGAAACATTTACACGTTTCTAGTTACAAAATCAATACCAGATCTCAGTGAGCAGCAACTGCACACCAGCTAAGCCATTTCAAAACAACAGCCTAATCATCTGGAAATGCCTTATTTCAGCGGTTTAAGTTATATTTTAGGCACAGATTGTAGGATGGAATGCAAGTTCACCACCAGATACACACACGAAACACAGCCTGAAGCAGAAGAGAAGAAACCAAGAGAGTTTTGCAGGAAAGCCGAGGCCGAACCCCCCTTACCTTGACATAGGTGCGCTCGGTCTCCAGGAGCTCACAGATGACCTTCCTCAGCTTGTCTGCGTCCGTGAGCTGCCTCATGGTGCTCAGCTGGGGCCCTGCACAGTCCTGGGGGGGAGCACTGCAGTCAGAGGGGTTCATTTCATGCAGACTGCGACAGAAAGCAGCGACCTGCTCTGTGCTCTTTGGAGAGAAGGGAGAGGAAAGAGCAGTGGTAATACTTGAAGTAAGAGCCAGAGGAACGATGGGGCTGAGAGGGGTTTGCAGCTGAGCAGTTGCAGCTTGGGGACTTTTTAACAGGCACTGCAAGTGTCTATCCTGTCTCTCTGTGACTGGGGATAAGGGGAAAAAAAAGGAGTTGCAGAATTCAAATTAATTGAAGTGCTGTTCAACTCCTTTCCTGGTTTCAGACACATGAATTTTAATTAAAATAGGCTCGTCCAGCACTTAAGATTGACAAAGTCACAGAGAGGCCCAAGAACTGGGAACCAAAAATGCCCATGCAAACAAAACACACACCCCAGCCCCCTGCCAGTTCCCCAATGTGGGCTGCAGCAGTCCTGAGAACAGCTCTGCTAACACAGAGGCAGAAACCATTCACACCGGGCTCTGGGGAAGCACAGCCATCCCAGCTACAGCCTCTCCAGGCTCCCAGCACAAGCTCTTCGGGAAAGCAGCTGTATCCCTAAGGTGTGTCTGGGAATGTGCCTCGCAGGGTGAACTTCTTCCCCGTAAGTGCCACTTCCCAGAGCTGCTCCATCTTGCTGCTTTCTTTAATATTTAATCAGCTGCCTATATATAAAGCCAGTTATCCTCACTTCACCCCCTCGTGTTAGATCATTCCCTCACATCTTTCATTACGCTGAAAAGTCTGGAGCAGGAATAGTCTCTGGTGTCAGTGACGACAGCCCCAGGCTTCCAGGATTGCCAAGGCAGCCGTGGGCTGTGCCCATGCCTCCCAGAGACCTGGAGGGAAAAGAGCTGCTCCAGTGATCACACTTGATAATCCTGCCAGGGGATCTTAATCCAGGTTCAGTGATTTCTCAGCACTGCCTCTACAGCCCCCCAGTTCAGGAATTTCTCCATGGAAAGGGTGGCCAGGCACTGGCAGGGGCTGCCCAGGGAGGTCTGGAGTGCCCATCCCTGGAGGTGTCCAAGGAAGGGCTGGAGGTGGCACTCAGAGCTCTGGGCTGGGGACAAGGTGGGGATCGGGCACAGGCTGGACTCCATGGTCTCAGAGGTGTTCTCCAACATGGATAATTCTGTCATTCTGTGAAACAACTGACCCAAAATCAGCCTGTTGAAGCAGGGAAATGCGAAGAGAGCAGAGGGAAAAAAAAAAACCTAACAAAAGAAAAAAAGGGAAAAAGGAAAAGAAGAGAAAATAAAGCACATCCCCACCTTGCAGTTTGGAGACAAAGCTTGCCCCTGGGACATCACTTCACTCCCACCCACTGGTAGTTGTGATCTCCACATTTTTTAAGCCATGCAATCTGCTCACACAGAGCTATTTTCTCTCTGTGCACCTACAATCCATGCTAGGACAAAGAAGGATTTCCCCCCCTTTCCTTAGAGGTCTCTTAGGGCTGCAAATGCTCCCCTGAGGTCCCACTGCACAGCACATGAGCAAAGATGCTCATTACACAAAGGATCATTTTTTCAGGACACAAGTGTAAGACAGGAACTCGTATCTGAGTTTGGCTGTCTGTACAAAAATGCTTCTTAAACACACTTCATTACAGGGAAAATATTCATCTTTGGTTTCTCAGGTTTAATTCAGATGTGGAAGAAAGAAAAAATACTGCAAGTTGAGGGCGGGAGGAAGCAGTGAGTGGAACCAGTCCATTTCCAACTCACTCTGCTCCTGGCATGTGTCACTGAGATTTGAGATTTATTAGTCTTAATTACTCAATAATTCCTGTTACTTTTCAGCAAGGTTCCACCTATACTCACTGTGCTCTTAAGTATAAAACACACCCAAACTTTTAGATTAGATCTGCATCAAACTTCAGCAGGTGTGACCTTGATCCCAACAGCCTCAAATCCACCAAGCGCAGTAGGTGAAAGCCTGGCTCCAGCACAGGCTAAAACACCTTCCCAAGTTCCCTGCTCTGCTGGCAAGGCACAGAGAACTGACAGCTCAGATATGATAATCTGAGCCTGCAGAGAACCCAGGACAGGCAGGGTTTTTGCTCAGCAATGTTTGGGTTTGTTAACACTACTTGAGGCAGGTGTGTCCAGTGGTGTTTTGCTTTAAGAACCTAAAGTACAAATAAATCCAGTTATAATGCATAAAGCACAATCTGCAATCAAACCCCAAAATAAACCAAGTGTTTGAGGCAGCTCCTGCCTGCCACCCCGCAGATCCTCCCATCCTGTGCATGCTCCTGCAGGGAAAGATGGGTCACCCAGAAAGAGAGCGCGAAAATCCGCTCCAGGCGTGAAACACCAGCTCAGCACTGAAGTTGAAATAACTCGTGGAGGCATGTGGTGTGCCCCAGCAGGAGCAGTTACACCCATATGGCAGGAAGGAAGTGCGGAGGACTTCCCAAAGCCTTATCTCCACTTGTGCATGGTCAATAACCGGCTCGTGGGCTCCGGCCACAGCCAGCGCCGCCTTCCCACTGCCCTGCCCCACACCTCCTCGGGAGCTGCCCACACAGCACTCACCCCACACTCTTTGGACAAAGTCTCCAGCACAACCCCGTTCACAAACCTGTTCTCTTGCTCGCTCACTGAACGAACAGTTGTGGTGTGCGACCCCCACTGAGTTGGGAGGTCTCCCAAGGTGTCTCCTCAAGGCTGAGGGTTCCTTGCCACCACAGAGCCCTGGTAAGTGATTGGGACCTGCTGAACTTTGAATTCTTAGCCAAGGCATATATAGCATTGGCTGCACATATATAACCCTTCAGACATAAACCACTGACCAAGCCTAGGACTAGAACAGATCCAGCTGCACCTAAACCCCTCTCTGAGCTTAGCAAACAATGGATCCTTTCTGACCCTCCCCTCAGCGGGAGGTTGCAGTAAATAACCAAGTGAGCCTCACCATCAAGCCTTGTTAAACCACTGTCATAGTGACCAGCAAATTTGGTCACCTTATCACAGTCCATATCAATAAAAATACTGTGGCTTCTCTCCTAGAACTGAAATGCATGACTCCACCTGCAACAACTGCTGTGCTTCATCCCTGAGCACAATCCTGTCTACCCAGTATTCCCTTTAAAAAAATCCTTTTCCAGACACAAAGCAGACACACATTGCACACGAGGGGCTTCAGGGCACAGCTATTTTGGTGAAAACTCTCAAGCAGATTTCACAAAAACCTCTCTGTCCCCATTTTCTCAGAGAAAGTGGATAGAGTAGGGAAGGTCTGGAATAGAAACAGATCCTTTTATCTCCCTGCACCAGCTCTGCCAGCAGTGACAATGACAGCACTAAACCAGGATTTCTTTAGGAGAATTACGGCATCACACTTCAGACACAATCCTGCAGGCAATCCCTTCCAGCAAGCTGAAAATGAGACCGAGGGCTGCCGCAACCGGGCTGGAAACCGGAGTTCACAAACACATTAACCCCTCCTCGGGAAGGGGCTCAGCAGAGGAGCCAGGCTCACATCCTTCCCGTGGAGGAGGATCAAGGGCATTCACAACCACGGGGCTGCTACCCACAGTGAGGAGCTCTGGCTGCCCCGGAGTTTTAAAAGCCATTCCCTCCTGTGTTTGCCACGCAAAGACATCGAGGTGCCTGGCAGCAGGCAGCTCGCCCCTGGCACAGCACAGAGCACCTCTGGGCAGCACACTCCAAGCAGCAGTGCCCCCCCAAATACAGCAAGGCAAACTGCATCCTTTCAGCACTGCCAGCGCCGTGGCACGGCAACAAAGAGCCTCTGCAGGGCACGCACGTTCCAGCTCAGCCTGGAATTCGGAACCTGCAAACCGAACGGCACGACAATCCCGTAACTGCCGGCTCCTGAGCCCGTCGCCTTGGCTGTGCTCACCAGGTACAGCATGCGGTACAGCGAGTCCCCGTCCCTGCCAGCGCTCTCGCTCCGCAGCTTTCGGGCCCCCCTCCAGAGCGCCGACATGGCCGGAGAGGCAGCGCCGCGGGGCCGTCACCAGCCGGCAGCACGGCCCCGCTGCTGCTCATCCCCGGCGGCTCCCGGCGGCTCTCCCGCTCCTCCCAGGCACCCCGAGCTGCTCCCCGCCGCGTGCGAGCGGGGCAGGGCAGCGCCCACCTCCCTGCCGGCACAGCCTCCCCTGCCGTGCCATCTGCTCACCGCATCCACGGGATCCCGAGCCGGGCGCTGCCGGCGGAGGCAGCTCGGCGGAGGGGCTGGAACGCAGAGGAGCGGAGCCGGGGCAGCCGGGAGTATCAGTGTGTGCTGCTGCGGCTGCGAGCGGCGCCGCTCGGGAATATCCGACAGCGGAATGGACACGGCACCCAGTTACAGCAACTTAAAAGAGCCGGTTCTGCCGCTGGGAAACCGACCCCGCAAATCCCCCTTTTAATCCTTTCACGTCTACTGCAATACACTGAAGGTTTGGAGACTTATGCTGGTCTCGAGTAATGCTGCAGAGAGCAGCCGACCTACTTTTCTTGGAAAAAATCCCTCCAAGTGGCACAGGCGTGCACACACAGAGCCCATCAACCACGCTCCCCAAGCACCACTGCTGGCAGGTAATTGGCCTTTACTGCCACAGGCAGATGTCTGCAGTTAGAAACAGGGAGAAACCACTGTCCTGCAGTAATTGTAACTGGTGACACTTCTTAAAACACATCCCCAATTAAATTCAAAGAACCACGACAGGAAAAGAAAATACACAAAGACTGATTTTGAGATTCAATACAGCACCTATTTTAGCCTTTGGCAACCTGCATCATCAGGAACTTGCACATACACTCAGTTTCCTGGATACCCCCTTTGAACCTCCATATTGAAAAGGCCAAAGCAATCAGGTCACCACAGGGACAAGTAACCACTGAAGAAATTACCCTGGTGTGAAACATTTCTGATGTTCTGTTCAATAGAGGCTGACAGAGGGCCATCCTCCCCCTCTTTTCATAAGCAGCCTGAAATTTGGTGCTAGATGAAAACAAGCCTGAAAAGGTGGCACGGAGCAGGCTTTCCTTGCCCCCACTCTTCTCCCTCCCAGCTCTCTCCTCCCCTACATGAAACAGGCACAGAAAGGAAAGCCAGAAGCCCACCCCAGAGCAGAAGCCTCTTGTAGAAAACCTCAGGCCAGTGCCAGCGGTGTGGCTTAAGGAGAAGGGTTGCACGCGGAAAGCGCCTTGCTTGCTACCCTTCACACAGATGCCATCCCAAGAGATGAGAGGGTGAAATTAGATAGGGAGTGAGTCCAGAGAAGAGCAGCTATCCCACACCACTGACACCTTGGCCCACCTTGGCAAAGGGCTTCCAGTGTTTTACCAGAACAGACACGGACACCTTATCTTCCCTTATTCTAGATAATGGAATCATTACTTTGACAACAGCGATGGAGAAGAAAGCTCTGCATTACCAGGCCTTTAGGATATACAGAAGACAAGCTTCTCAGAAAGGGGAGGAATCCTCAGAGCTACTGCTGTACCTCCAAATCCTTCAGCACCACCAGAGCTCGGAGGCTTTTGCAGATTAAGAAGCAAAAGCACCACTCCTAAGGAAACACACACCCACGTGCACACATGCTGGTCTGGGGGAAGGGACAGAGGCAGCTGCAGACAGGAGGAGGAGGAGGGAGAGGAGGGAGGACACATTCCAGTGCCTCCTGTGTCACACAGCCCCCTGCCACCTGCCTGACAAAGGTAGCAGGGACCAAGCCCAGCTTTTGGTGGGATTTCCCCCCACTTACCTTCACACAAAGCCTGTGCTACGAGAGCAGTTGAACGTGGGCTGTGAGCACCTCGCTCCTCTCCTCTTCTCTTGAATTATTGATGCTCCCCTAGGATCTCTTTGCTGGCTGGAGAGCCAGGGAGCTTCCAGGGGAAGCTGGGAGCTGTCCCTCTCTGCAGTGCATGGATGGAGCCCTGCCCCAGGACCGGCACAAGACACCCCAAAGACTGTCTTGGGATCTCCAGCTCCTAACGCTGCCCGTGTGCTGGAAGGAGGGGAGCCCTGCATATAGCTGGGGAGCTCTGATGCTGGTGAAATGGGAACATTCCCCTTCTGACCAGTGGTGAATGGTTGGGAGTGCTGCTTTAGCTAAGAAGGGCAGAAAAATACAGGGAGTCTCCCCTGAGCTCCACCATGCACGGCTGGGAGCTGTGGCAGCGACGGGATAAAGGGGAACATGGCACGAGGGCAGAGCCTTCCCCTTCTCACATACAAAAATAACCCCTGTGAAACAGCCTTGAGGACACCACCTTAATCTTCTGTGCCATAATCCCAGGAGCATGGAAAGGTGTGGGAGTGCATGGACAGGAAAACAACTTTGTTTTTCTCCTTGCTGTGTGTGACTTCCCGTGGGAAAACACACATTGCAAGAATCCTTCCTTCCCATACACATCAGCTTCCCCAAGCACATGGAAAAGCCAAGGGATTAGGAAAACCCTCAGCTGAGCTTTTCTTCTTCCCCACTACCATACACTGGAATTTTCTATTAATTTGCACTGCAGAATAATTTGGGGGTTTCTACAGTCAGCAAGGAAGGCACTGAGTACAGAGCAGGGACAGCAGCATCCCTGAGCTTGCCAAACTGAGCAGGTTAGATATATTCCATAGATATTTGTGTCCTTTATTTGTGGGAGAACATTTCAAGCAGTTTGAAACAGAAAAAAAAAAGCTTCACTCCTCTTCACCCCACACAAATACAGAGCCATATTTCTGTATCCCAAAAGGAAACATGCAGTGATGTCAACATTTCATTGCCAGACAGGCAGAAGCTCCTCCCGTTGGAAACCAGGGCTCCTTGGAGCTGGGAGTTACTCCTCCAGGATGGAATATTAAGCATTAAAGCTGCTAACACCCATTTCTCAGTTTGACTAAATCTGCTGAGCTGCAGAGCTAATCGGGTAATCCTTATGCCTTGTGCAGGTAATTACAGCTCTGAGCATCCAGGAGACAAGAGGAAAAACCCCCCAGCCTGTGCACAGCTCAGCAACAGAAAGCCTTGGAAAATCCATGCAGAGCACTGATTCCCCAGCAGCCACGTGCTGTGCTCAGTGCTCTGCCACAGCTTCCTTTGACAGAACAGACTCTGCTCAGAGCATATGAAAATCCCACATATTTACAGTTAGACATCCCAAACTATCAACAAACACCTCCACTTACTGAAGAAGAAACTTACAGTTAAAAATCGGAAACTATCAAAAAACACTTCCACTTACTGAAGAAGTTTACAGTTAAAAATCTCAAACTATCAACAAACACTTCCACTCACTGAAGAAGAAATTTACAGACAAAAATCCTGAAGTATCAACAAACATTTCCACTGACTGAAAAAGAAATTATTTGTACTTACAAGAAAAAGTTCCTCAATAAAACCTAGAAACAAACTGTGTGAGTAATCACCTTCTCTGTGAGCATTTCGTGTTTTCCCTTATCTGACTTCCACTGTCTGGCTATCAAGGACAAAACTCCAGGCTAGAGTGACACCAGGGATCAGGAAACAGGAGGCCAAGGTCTTTTCCTTCCTTTCTCTGCAGTAGAGCAGCAAGGGACCAGCCCAGAGCTCACTACAACACATCTTGGTTAAAACAGGAGAGAAAACATGCACAGAGAGAGAACACCAACAAACTGAGATCTAATTCTCATTAGCATTGTGAAGAAAAATAGCTGTAAGCTCTCACCATCACCTACATCACAAATACCTGAAAGCAGTAAGATAACCTCGCTGGGTGGTGCCTCAGAAGCCACCGATCATCACTCGCTGCCACCGAGTGTGGTCTTGATCGATGGCAATTAGCAACCCATTCGCACGAGCTCTTAGCTATAACTGCGGAGTTTTGCTCCAATTTAAGGCAGATTGGCTACGATTAGTTTGCGATTAGAAACCTGCACGTGAGCTACTTGCTTTAAGGAAATGCAGTTTAACTTACATGTGTCATAAGCCTAGGGATCAAGAAAGAAGGAGAAATCCTAGTGATCCACATGGTGTAGTGGAGCTGCTCTGGGGATGGAGGTGATAACCAGCCCATTTAAAAACTGCGTGGGGTCATTATCACAAGGTACTGAGGATGTGAACCCACCCTGGAAAAAGGGCACGAGTCTCGCTGAAGAGGCAGTGGGTGCCACAATCAAAGCCGTGCCTTGTTCTATTCAGGATCATCCATAAACACCTTCCAAGTAAACCCAGCGTTTTCCCAGGAAAGGTGCTCCACTCCGGCTGCTCTCCCTGTCAGGTGAAAATTGAACCTCCTCACCTTGCTCATCTTGTCGGCCTCGTCCGATGACTCCAGGTCCTGCGCTTCTGCCTCCTCCGGGGCCACCTCGGCAGAGCTGTCGGGGTCACTGCAGAGGGAGTGCCCTGCCGAGAGCGACACGGGTGTGAAAACACAGCCAGAATTCCCCAAAATCCCCAAGAACAGCTGGGAGCAACCACGGAGTTCCCGTGGAACACGAGCACATTCCAACAGGAGGCTGTGCCAGAGGCACCCAATGACCTCCGAGGAGGGTTTGCAGCACAGGTTTAAGGACAGGTGTAAAAACAAACGGGTTATGACCAGGCATCATTTCACTGGGAACTACAGATTCAGAGATAAGGCTAAAATGTCACACTGAAATTCTGCCATGCAGCGTTCATTGCTTGGCTGGTGAGCAGTGCCAAGGACCTTTCCACCCCAGTGGTTTCACATGGGAACTGTGGTAAGCAGCTCTTGGTGCTGGCCACCCAGCCATGGCTCACGTGGGACACGGTGAGTCCACTGCCTGCATTTCTGGCCTGACACACTCACTTGCTGAGGAAACAAACCCAGTTTTAGCAGTTCTCAGGAGTCAGGACCCAACGTTCAGCTGCTGTTCAGGCAAGCTTTTAGATCCCATTATCCAAAAGAATTTGCATGACTGTGCAGGATTTCCACTTCGTTATGTCCAGAGATAATCCGGAAAAACCAGAATTCAGAAATCTGGAAATAAATTCAGAATATATTCTGCACACTGGGATGGAGCCAAGTTGGGCATTGAGGAAATGGAAAGGACATAAAAGGAAGCTCAGAGCTCAGGCCCCTCTTCTGAAAAGGGAAGGTTTACCTTGGAAAGAGATGTGCCTGGAGGGGTTGTTTGGCAGCACAGAATCTATTTGAAGAAGTGTTTTTTCTGTAAGAAGTTCAGTTTTCTGAGCCTTGCCCAGATTTTATCAAATCTCACTATCAGCTTTCTGCTCTCCCCATTAACGTGTGAAAAAGAATTCTTAAACCCCTCAAGGCGTCCATTTAAAAAACCAGAGAAGATAAGTGCTATGTGCCATAATTTGTGTGGGGCAGTTTTTTCACTGCAATTAATTTCCCTTCTCAAGCTGTGTGAAGTGCACCTTGCAGCTGTTTCTAACTCCAAACCAAGGCAATAATATTTGTTCATATTATTTTAAGCCACCCCTTTTTCTTTTCCTGTATGTTAGAGCCCCACTTGACCTGTTTCCTGCACTTTTGCCCAGCAGACAGGAATCTTTCACACGGCACGTGTGCTCAGGCTGTTTCTGATGTCTCTGGCCACCACGGACCTGAGCAGGTTTATCTGCTGCTTGTTAAACGCAATCGGAGCAATAAAGCTGCACGTTCCTGCCCGTTAATTCCTCCCAGTTACCGTCCCACTTCTGTCAGCATCATTCCATCACCTGCTTTTTGCCCTGGGAAGCCTTATTTAGCTCTGCCAGGAGAACGTGCTGCTTTCCTTCTTCCTGACCACTGCCATTTGCTGCCTTCACGGGACATTAAGGGATTAGAAGGGGAAATCCAAAAAAGCAGCAGGAAAAGGGGGTCAAACTCCTGTGGCCCCAGCACAGAGGAAGGTCACAGGAGCCCCCGGGCTGCCTCAGCAGTGTCACACCTGTGACAGTGTGACCAACGCTCATTAAATAACTCCCACTTGTGGCTACAACCAGCAAAATAGAGGGAAGTTTTATATCAAAGGAGCAAAGGTGCTGGGGCTTAAAGGCCTGGAGAATCATGGAAAGCTTCAGCACCAGCCCAACACTTGGCTAGAATTTTCCACAGCTGCTGCTTCCAATTTGCAGGGTTGGTGTAACTCAAGATTTTAAAACGAAACTTCCACGATGTGTGGTACCTGTCTTAAAGCCTCCTTCTTGCTGCTGGGCTAGATATTTATTCATTGCTATTTATGTATTTATTACTATTTATATATTTATTATTATTACTATTTATATATTTATTTCAATGCAGCTCTGCCAGCTGCAGCACAAAGCTCCCAAGTGTGCACCCTGCTAACACAAAATACAAACCAGGAATCCTGCACCTCAGTGCCTAGGCTTCAAAAAAAACACCCAAGACTATCTACTTGGGCAGTTTAACAGCAGCTTCCTTAATCCAAATGCTGCCAGGGAATGGCCCCGTTATGACAATAGAATACCTCGCTGAAGAGGCTCTGTCATTAAATGCAACATTTTTGATAGGAGTTGTTAGGGAATGGTGTCTCGGATTAGATTTGTATTTAAGATGACATTTCACCTATAAATCCGCAATAAAACAGGTGAGTATGTACTTCTTTCTTCCTCGCAGAAGAACTGTGGTTAGCTCTGGAACACTGAGCTATGAAAGGAGCGCGTGCCCTGGGACCCCGGGAATGAGGGATTTCCACGGGGAAATCGGGAACACCAGCCTTGCCTCCTGCAGGTCCAGGCCCGGCGCGGCCGCCAGAGGGCGAGGCAGCACCGCAGGAGTTTGGGGAATTCGGGATGAAAAATGAATTCTTATCCCAAACCCCTCCGGTGGCTGCTGCAGGAAGCGCGCCGGAATTGTTAAATCAAGCACTGAATGAGAACAGTGCTACCAAAGGTCTAAAATCAGCCGTCAGCCTCGTGAAAATAATCCTGAAGAAATTAGGGTCACTGCTGGCCTCAGCTGGTTCTGAAATCCAAATTACTCAGCCCAAGGGGGCCTGTGATGGACGAGGATGGAATAAAAAACAGTGGCCATTCTTACAGTGCAGCAGAAGTTTGTTCCAGTTTTGCAGCACAGATTTAGCCTGTGTGTTAACAACTCCAGCCTCTGGCTGCTTTCTGAATGACAAAATAACAAACTCCCTAAAACACCCACGTGCTCCCTGTCAGGGAGACTGATACCCCCATTCCAAGCAGGAGGGGCACTTTCTTTTTCAGTCTGTATCCATTCTGCGTTGTGATTTATAAGCTTCACATTATCCCCATGCTAAAGGTCTCCAAAATACAGCGGCAAGCAAAGCCTACACCTCAGAGACTCTGCCCCACACTGAAAGAAGGGAGTGAATTGTGGGGAGACCACAAACAATGATGGGTACTACTCCCATTCCCAAATCCCCTTCTAACAGCAGAGCATCTTCCTGGTGATGTGGGGGAGATCCAAGGCTGTGCTCCCTGCTCTCAGCCTCTCATTCCCTGCTCTGAGGAGAGCAGAACGGGCAGGCAGAACACTCCTCATGGGGAGGGGAGACACAGCCCACTGATCTTTTTAGGCAGTAAGGAAAACCTGCTGTGGGGCTCCAGACAGAACCACGGCTAATCCTCCTCAGCCAAATTTATGCAGGCTGTGTTAGCAGGAGAGAACCCAGAACCAGGAAAAGCAATAATAGATGAAAGGAATAAAACTTGTGGCCCTGCAAAGGCAGCGCAATTCCACGGGGAAAGCATCCATCGTGCCCACGATGGCAGTTCTCACATCAATCAGAGATATAAAACCCAAGGTCACCTCCAGAATAACCTGTTAAGCAAACACAATGAAGTAAGCACGGCCACAGAGCTGATTTGCAGCTCCAGCCCCATGCTCAGCATGTGCAAGGGAGTTGTGGATGATGAAAGAGCTGTGAGAGACATCAGATTTAACAGGAGCTCTGGCAGACGCTCCAGGGAGGCCGACTCCCAGAAACACAGCCCTGCTTTGCTCCTCTAGACCTCCCACTGAGCAGCGAGGCACCAGGAAAGCTTCCTTAAAAAAAAAAGTAACACATATCTTTCATATTTTGAAAATACACAATATCATTTGCCTCATCCAAAAATAAAATGTACCCTTTGCTGCCTTCACAGCTGAGGAAGCATTGCTAGTGAAGAAGATACTGCTAAGACACCAGCATGATCCTCCAGGCAGATGCTGGGCTCCTGGAGAATGGATGTGCCCACAGGTGCCGTGTGCCCGCTGGCCCTCTGACCCTGAGCAGAGGGGGCTGCAGGGCCCAGGGCCACGGACAGAATCTGTGTCCTATAAATAAAGCATTCAGCAGAAATCATGGAGATGATGTGCCTGGCCAGCCAAACTGCCTGGAATCAACAAGGACACAAATAAATAGGTCAGTGGGTATTTCATACTTGAGTGCTCTCTGCAAGAAGCTGTGGAGCCAAGAACAAAAATCTAGGATACAGCCACGATATCCCAAATAAAAGCACAGACCCCTTTTTAAACGTCATGTGGATCCCACTTTAGGTAATGGGTCCCCGACAAAGCACAGGAGCAGAAGAAGAAAGGCTTCAGTCAAACACAGTTATACAAACACCTAAAGAGAGGGAAATGGGTGGGGAAAATCACCTGCTGCCCCATCACACACTTGGGTGCAGAGCCTTGACTGCACTCCCACCTCGGGCTAAGCCAACCCAAATTATTTCATGTAGCAACTTCCAGAAGCTGCCAGGGTCACCTGCACTCCTCCTGCCGGCCGAAGAAATATTCCCCCTTTGGGGGGAACAGAGGCGGATCCCAGCCCAACATTCCCTGCGTTTAGAAGGAACCGGAATGTTCAGGAGGGAGGTGGTTTGTGCCAGCAGGCACTTCACGTGCTCTCGGGAAAGCAGGAGCTGTTCCACACCCCTGCCAGCCCCGGAGGAGCTCACACAGGAGGCCAGGCAGGACTGGAGCTCAGGGCAGCACAAAGGAAGTGTGGCTGCAAAGCTGCAGGGGCGGGAGGGCTGATCTTGTGATGAAATGTCCATCAGCCACGTCCTACGTCTTCCTTTCCCACACAGCTACAAAGGATGGGCTACTCGGACACTGCACTGTCCCGCCCTCAGCAAGGGACAGGAGCCCTCAGAGACCCTCAAGATCACGATGCAGGGATGGCAGTGGCAGAGGACCTGCTGTGGAGCTCCCATGTCCCGGGATGTCCCTGCTCTGCTCAGGAATCACTGAAATCAGGAATCATTGTGTGAACACAAATGCCGCCTCCCAACCCTCTGCTCCCAGGGCAGACACCTCAGGGAAAAGCTGAGCTACGAGGACCCAGCCCTCAGGGTTTCGGTGAAAAATCACAGGCAAGGACAAGAGGCTTGTGAAAAGCTGGTGTTGAGTAGGAAATGGGGGCATCTTGTGGCCAGCTATGAAAATGTACAAGACTACCTCGGTTTTCCAGCACAAAAGCCTAACTGGGAAAACTTCCATTAAAATTAAAAGGAGAAAATGGCCTGAAAATGTTGAATTTTTACTTCCTGTGTGGGTTTAGTCCACATCTTACATGAGGTTGCTTTTAGCAGTCCCCTCAGAAGGATTTGCAATAAGCTGTTTGGAAGCTTTTCTTGCTCCCTCTTTTCTACTTGCTATGAATATCACATTCCCCAAAGCCAGTCTCAGCTCAGAATAGTTTTGATTAGCTAGAAACTACGTCATTTTGGCAATTCCACTGATTTTTCCTGTATTTTAAATGATTCAAAAAAACTGAAGCAAGAGGTACAACCAGTGTCCTCTTCTGTTGTCAAATCCAGAGGAGCATGTAGAAATTTGGGAAGCCAGACTTGTGGCAAACAATTCCCAGTTGCTAAAGATTAATTTTCTGCCAGTTGGGTTCTGTGAGCAGGGCAGTGTCATGAGCAGCAATGTCCCTTCCCATGGCAGTGTGCTGTGGGATCACCTGGGTATGTCAGGCTGCAATGTCAATCCCTATCTTTAGCTGTTTTAAAAAGTCCCCGTGAGTTATTCGTGCATCTCGTCAAACACACAGAGCCCCTGTGCTCCTGGCTGACCCCAGAGAGGGTGAATCATAGAGCCACAAAATATCCTGAGCTGGAAGAGCCCCACAGGGATCATCCAGTCCAGCTCTGGCCCTGCCCTGCACCCCAACAATCCCACCCTGGGCATCCCTGGCAGCGCTGTCCAAACGTTTCTGGAGCTCTGGCAGCCTCGGGGCCGTGCCCATTCCCTGGGGAGCCTGGGCAGTGCCCCAGCACCTGCTAATATTTAACATAAAGCTCCCTGACACAGCTCCAGCCCTTCCCTGTCCCTGGCACAGAGAGCAGAGATCGGAGCTGCCCCTCCAGAGGAAGCTGCAGACCCCAGTGAGACTCCCCTCAGTCTTTCTCCTCTCCTCCAGCTGAACATTCCAAGTGCCCTCAGCCGCTCCTCGTGCGGCCCCTCCAGACCCTTCACCATCCTCGTTTCCCTCCATTGGACACTCTCCAACAGCTTTAGACCTTTCTGATGTAGTGGTGCCCAAACTGCACACAGAATGCTTTTCCCTCTTCCTCCCCTTGCCACATGTAGATCCTGTGGGCAAATCCTGAGCTGCCCAGAAGGGAGCAACTGGTTCTGTGACTGTCTGTGGGCACAGCCAGAGGATGTGAGGTGCCTTTGGCAAAGACACACGTGTCACTGCCCAGCTGTGGGCACAGCCATCCTTCAGGGTACCCCTGCGACACCTCACAGCTCCCAGAGCCCCCCGGGACCATGTGCCCAGTTCAGGCTGGAATTCCCCTCCCTCCCACCACGGAATCTGCACGCAGGGATCACGCAGGAATCGTCCTGGTGATGTCTGTCCCGAAGCCGGTACCTTGGCCGCTCGCAGCGAAGGCCAGGGCGCCGTCCCCGGGCTCCAAGGGGTTCTCCGGGCGCCGCGGGGGCGGCTGGCCCAGCCGCTGCCCCTCCTCCGGCTCGGGGTGCGTGCGCACGGTGAGGCACAGCGAGGGCTGCGCCAGGGCGTCCTTCAGCAGCGCCGAGTCCAGCTCCTCGGCAGCTCTCTGGTTGATCTCCACGACTTCATCCCCAGCTTTCAGGCCTGTGACACAGAGGAACGGGTCAGACTTGCACGGCCGTGCTCCCCACAGACACCAAGGAGCTCTGCCGGCTGTTTATGTCTGGACATAATCATTAATGACTGCAAATGACGCTGAGATTTGATGGACTCTGAGATCTGCTGTCTGGCTGCTCCTCCAGTGCCACCTCAAGAGCAGAGCGTCCAGGAGTCCCTCACAACCTGCCAGCAACAATTTATCCCATTTTTCCTCACAGCCCTTTGCCACACTGCACCCTACACAACACAGGCCTCCCCTGCGACCCTTCCCGAATCCCACGGCAGCACACACATCTTCAAAAGGCAGATCTGAGCCCTTGCTAAGTTAGTCATGGCTGTTTTCCAGCCTGATTCCAGGAGTTATTTATAGCAGCAGCGCCCCAGGGAGAAGGGGATGTGCAGGGAAGCAGCTGACTCCCGCTCCCCGGGATGCTGAGGGACAGCGTGCGGCCCTCCGAGGTGACACGGGACTCCTGACCTTCCCCACGGCCAGCCGGGCCCTCCCTGACCAGCAGCAGCGAGCTGGAGCGGGGTTTCATCCCCAGTAATCCCCAGGGCCAGGCAGGCAGCAGCACACCAGGAACAGCAGTGCCGAGAGCCCCGGCTGTTGGATCATCCCCGTCTCCATCCTTGCATTTACAGGGAGGAGAGCTGGAATTTACAGTGACCAAAGAGCAGGGGTGACCATCCCTGCCATGCAAAGGAGGAGTCCTGGCACCCTGAAAGCCTGGGTGAATCCTCCAGGAGACACAGTACTGACCCACATTCCAGGAAGAAACGTGGAAGGGAGGAGGCTAAAGACCTTCCTTCGGAAAATGGAGATCTCCCTAAATGCATGTAATTGTGCCCAGAAACTGTAGTGTGGTGTGCAGTTTCAGGGAGAATAAAATGAACTAGATAGAGTAGCTACAAAGTAAATGGACTGTAAAATCATATCTGAAAGAAGGACAAAACAAGGCAAGTCAAGCATTTCACATTATTTAATTTATTCTACTTAGTGATTCTGTGGCATAATAGTAGCACACTAATAGGCCTGCAACCATAAACATTGGATCTGGGGCTTCATTTACTCTTTGTAGTCTTTGTTTTGGATCATTTGGGATAAAGCATCACGTCTATCTCAGTGCAATCCCATTCCAACAAGGAATGCCCTGCTAAGGCAGACCAACAGAAGAAACAAAAGGATAAATCATAAAAATTACCAGGAGAAAATAAAAGTTTTCTAATTGGAGGAAGACTGACAATGAAATGCAGTATCTCATCTGATGGAGTGCAGTCGAATACAGACAATGCATGTAAATAATGGGAGGCACAGAGAGTTTTCCCCCCTTCCTCCTGCTACCTCAGGGAATCTTGTCCCAATATCCTGCCGACTGCTGTCCATACAGAAGTGCCTTTCCAGGCCAGTTCTGAGGAGCTACGTATCTGTGAGTTTTCATTCCCTGTCCTAGCACTGCAGCCCCACAGGAGGCACTCTCTGCTCACACATCCATTCAAACCGTTCTTCCAGCAGTAACTAAAAGCAAACCAGGAAGCCCTGATGAAACTCCCATCCACCCTCATCCCACACTTGCTTTGCTCCACACAGGAACCCACAGGGTTCCATTTCCCCTGGCAGCCTCTGCTCAGAGCTTTTGGTAGGATTTCCATCCTGTTAGCCAGGGAGTGCTGTGGGACTGAGGGACAGGAAGAGCAAGATGGTCTTTTCACGTTTAACACACAACTACGTGGGTTTCTGAAGTTGGGGTGCAGCTCCAGGCTGTCCCCCATTCCCTGACCACTGCTCCTTCCTTCCCATTTCTGCCTCCACTGTGTCCCTTCTGCCACTCACTCCCAGTCACACAAGCCAGCTCCACCAGCCCGGGGTCACAGAAACTGCCAGGGCAGTTTTCATCAGCTGAACTGGCTCAGCAGAGTGCCAGAGTGCCAGAGCCAGCACCAGGCCAAGGGATGCAGCAGCCTGGGGGAAAGCAGCTTTTGGAACAGCTTTTGGCAAGGGCCAACTGCTGAATAAGCTCTGCAAGGCCATATAAGCCCTCACCAAGAGAACTCTGAAGGTGTTTCTGAGGACTCTGCATACACCAGTGGGTTATCAAGAGATGAGAATCTTCTCACCCCTCATGGTCCCCACGTTCTAGTTCCAAATGTGGGTGGGTTTCAGCTGCCCAGCTCCCTGACTGGCCTGTGTGTGCAGCAGGGGAGGCAGTGAATGGGAAATGCAGTGGGACGGTTGGCCCAGCTGCATTAAACCAGATCCTGCTCTGCCTTGGGACGAGCTGGCAGCCTGGTTATCCCTGCTGGCTCCTGCTCCAAGTGCTGCCCTGCTTCCTGCAAAGGCTGGGAGCAAAACTAGAGGCAGTAATCTCAGCCACAGGGGGCACTGAGATGCTTCTACAGTATTTAAGTCGCAGTGCCTGACTTGGGAGGGCTTTGGAAGTGTTTTACCTTTTTTGAAAGCCAAGCCTGTCTCCTTGACGCTGTTCACGTACAGCCGGTGAATCCCTTCCTCTTCCACGGAGGAGAGAGAGAAACCTGGGGAGACACCCAGTGAGATGGTCAGAGAAAGGCAGCCCCTTCCAGGGTGTCCCAGCCACCACACCCTGCAGCCACGGCTGTGCTGACCCTGCAGGTGAGAATCCCTCCCCTCTCCCTTCCCTCAAACCTTTACAAACACAGTGGGGAAGTTAAACAACAAAAGCAGCTTTAACAAAAACCTGAATTTCTGAGTTTATATATAATTCATCTACAGCCATATTTGAAGATACCACAGCTGCAAAGCCTTGGAACAGACTCCCAATCCTCTTGCCACCAAAGGTCGCTCCAGGAGGTTTTGCTGTTCGCAGACCAAAGCTGCACAGAGCCGTGGTTTGGGACAAAAGCCGGGAATCCGAGAGCCACGGCTGATGTGCCGCCCCAAACTCAGGCAAGGCACAACACCTCCTGCTAGAACAGAGGGCTGACCACTGCTTTTTGAGGTTCATGGGCTGGGCAGGTTTGTAAAAATGCCCCTTTCCCTCTTCCCCTTACTTTTTTCAGCTGCTTATGGCACAACCTGTCATTTGCCAATTTCATGCAAATTCAGCGCACATTTCATGCTCTCCAGAGACCTACAGAACAGTCCTGGAGTGGAAGTGCTGACACAGCCTCATTTTAAACAGTGCAAATGGGACTGTGAGCTTTGGTCTGGGGGATTTTCCTGCCATTTGTGTGTGACACTGTAAGATAACCATGTGTAAAGGAAATACAACGTGCTGAGTTAAATGAAGGTTGTTTATTTACTGTTGAGAGTCGTCTAAAGCAGAACATTTGCCGTTCTGAAACTTCATTACTCCCTAAATGAGTGCAGGCAACCATTTGCTCTCTCTTTTTCTAGAGACTAGAAAAACATTTACAAACCTCTGGGGGGAGTCGTTTGTTTTGACATGGAATCAGCCACCAGCCAAGAGGTGCAGATGTGCTGGGAGCCTGACTTTAGGACTCCTTTCAAGTTGATCCTTATGGCTGAGAGTTATTTTTTCATCCATGATTTAAAAATAAAAAAAAGAAAAAGAAGAAGAGAAGAGGGGGAAGAATGTGGCAGCTCAGAAGTGAGAAGCATATGGCCTTTCATGACTTACTGAGCTACTTGGAACCTGCATGCGAGCTCCTCAGGCTGAATCAAATGAAATTTGTGAAGCTCACTCAACACACCAGCTTTGGCAGAGAGAAGAACCCTCGACTACAAGAGCAGCTGTAAAATATAGTAGTTATTGGTTGTCATCACCACAAAGCCTACCTGGAAAACCCTCATCCGGAAAAACAGCAGAGCGTGCCCAAGGCTGCAGTTTGAGTCAGCACAAAGCATCAGCTCCTAAGAGCGTCACCCTTCGCAACTGAGAGCCTGGTTTGGGCCAGACACCACACACTAAAACCAGCCTGAGGGGCAGCTCAGGCTCTCACTGTGAGGAGACCAGATCCAAGCAGCTCCAAGCTCCACCTCTCCTACAAGGAAAGGCTGGGAGAACTGGGGTTGTTCAGCCTGGGGAAGAGAAGCTTTGGGGTGACCTAATTGCAGCCCTCCAGGACCTGAAGGGAGCCCACAGGAAAGATGGAGAGAGACTCTTTACAAGGGGCTGGAGTGAGAGTACGAGGGGGAATGGCTTCAAACTGAAAGAGGGCAGGGTTAGATGGGATATTGGGAAGGAATTGTTCCCTATGAGGATGGGGAGGCCCTGGCACAGGGTGCCCAGAGCAGCTGTGGCTGCCCCTGGATCCCTGGCAGTGCCCAAGGCCAGGCTGGACGGGGCTTGGAGCAGCCTGGGACAGTGGAAGGTGTCCCTGCCCATGGCAGGGGTGGGGCTGGATGAGCTTTAAGGTCCCTTCCAACCCAACCCATTCTGTGATTTCTCCACGAGAAGACCTCTGCCTCTCTCAATCCATCAGGTCTAAGTGCAAACATAGTCACTTCTTAATTCATCTTTCAGCCATACCCATAACTCCTGCAGTTATTCCTGGCAGAAAGGGCATAAGGAGCAATTACACAGGCTGTCATCAGCTTTAGGAGATGAGAGATGGGCAGCTGGCAAGAGCCTGGAAATGGCCATCTCACACACACAGTTAACCCCTCCACAGACAGGGAATGTGACTGTACCCTGTTTTATTTCCACAGCTGTGACAGCGGCTGGATCTCACACCACTTGCAGCAGCTGCACAGCAGTGCTGGTGTCTCACTGCCATGCACCCAGGTGAGAAACACTCATCCCAGTGTGTGTGTGTGTGTGCAGTTTGTACACACACGTGGACAGCAGCAATGTACAGCTCCCACCTGGCTGGGTTCCACAGGGGCTCCACACAAACATTGCGGGAGAGGAAGGGCAGGAGTGGGTGGAAGCCACAGTGATTGCATAAGCTAGCATTCCTGCCAAAAACATTACCATCAAACTGTGCATGGACTCTGAAACACAGGTGGGGAGAGATGGGAGGTGACCCAGGCAAAGCCTTCTCTTCACTGCAAAGTTCTGATGACAGGAGAACAAAAACCTGCATCTCGGAGTGCACGTGGCCTCACCAAAGCAGCTCAATAGCTGAGCAAATCCACCTCCAGATAATCCCCTCAGCCCCCTGGGATAACCAGCTGCTGGTAAACATGCCAGCCCATTCCTGATACATCCAGGAGCTGGAAGCCAAGGATTCTTACCAATTTCTGCCCTCACAGGCCTGGCAAAGAGGGAAAGAGTACCAGCCAAAGTGATGAGAACGTCTGTGCTCAGGCATCAGCAAAGCATCCCACTGAGAGATCCAACACTGGCCAGACCCTCCAGGAGTGCCTCTTACTACCACAGACACACTGGTGGGAGTAGAAACACCACAAAATGTTCCCAGGTGAGCTCTCCCTGAGATGTGGTGTTGGAATGAGGTGATCTTTAAGGCCCTGTCCAGCCCAAACCGCTCCAGGATTGTGTGACTTCAGCACACACTTGTGACTGGATGAACACACAAGGAGACCATAGAAATCCTTCTACCAGCTAGAGGCAAACCACATTTGGCCATTTTCCTTCAATGAGAGAAAAGTCAGCTTTTTTGGGGTGCTTTTAGCATTCCCTCCCTGCAGGGTCAGAGCACTGCACAGCTACATCCCACACCTCACACAGCTAATCTCATTTCACAGGACACCACAGTGCATTTCACTTTTTCCATTTATCGCTTAGAAAAAAAGAAGAAAAAGAAATAAACAGGAAATGCTATGACAGCTCCAACTCTTGCAGTGCTTTCAGACACTGCATAAATACCAACCCTGAACCATCACTGGGCTGGTGAATATTTCTTTCTTAGGCTTTCAGTATTCAAGCCCCAGTCAGTCCCACTGCTTTGTAGCAGAGCTCAATACTCCAACGGCCTGCAGCTGTATAATAAGCAGTTTGGAGATTCAGAATTATTCTAGTCATTAAAACAGAATATTTAGATAAACAGCAAAAAGATGCAGATTGGCTTCCCCTGGGGGAGGTTGCACAGATAACTCTAAAATACACCCCAGGACTGTAATTGCCAGGCCAAAGGGCAAACTCACCAGGCTGGAGGGCTGTAACCTGAAATACCTGAGAGCTGAGAGGATCAACCATACAGAGATGAGAGATTCTGCTGAAATTACACAGGGAGGCCTTCCCCTGCTTTATGTTTCACACAGATCTGCCATGTGTCAGATTCTGGCTCCAGGTGTCCATGGGACACCCTCGAGCCCTGGAGCTGGGCATCCCCAGCCTCAGGAGTGTCAGGGCCAGGCAGGAACCCACCTTGGGTGCCCCTGGCAGGTGAGAAGAAGCCAAACAGCCTCTCTGCAGCTGCCCGGCCACAGAACTCGAGATGCCTCAAACCCACAGCGATGCTCCCGAGGAGCGGAGCAAGGCAGAAGGAATGAGCAGGGGACAAGGAGGAAGGAGCGAGCAGGGGACAAGGAGGAAGGAGTGAGCAGGGGACAAGGAGGAAGGAGCGAGCAGGGGGACAAGGAGGAAGGAGCGAGCAGGGGACAAGGAGGAAGGAGTGAGCAGGGGACAAGGAGGAAGGAGCGAGCAGGGGACAAGGAGGAAGGAGTGAGCAGGGGACAAGGAGGAAGGAGCGAGGAGGGGACAAGGAGGAAGGAGCGAGGAGGGGACAAGGAGGAAGGAGTGCAGCTGCAGAGCCCTGCAGCCGGTGGGCAGTGTGGAAGCCCCAGCACAGCCCCGGCAGGGCCCGTGAAAGCTCCGTGTGAGATGTGACAGCTGGCAAAGGACGCTGCTCCCACCCACACCCTCCGTGGGCGGCGCTGGGAGGAACTACAGCAGCAAGCAAGCATTTGTCCTGCCTGCACATCCTCCAGCTCCAGGAAAGCCACGTTCAGAGCACTCCAAACAAAGCTGTCCTCCTCCAGGGCAGGTGAATGTTCCTGTGGGTGGCTCAGGCATCAGAAGTGCTTTTCTCACTGTGCTCAAGAGACCTTTCAGGTGCATCGATAAACAGCACACAAGAACCTGCTCGCACTAGAACTGACTGGGGAGAAACAGCAAAACAAGTCAAGGAGTAACTCACCATAAATATCAGAGGATGCATCAGACTTCTCCATCTGAATGTGCTGGGTAATTTTCTGACAGATTTCTATTTCCTTGTACAGCTGAATAGAGGAAAAAAAACAAACACAAAAATATGTTACTGTGGGAGGACACATCAATTGTAACGGTTTTGAACAGATTTTTGGTTTTTAATTACAGGCAGAAGAAAGGGACTGTGGTCATTATTTATCAAACAGTTTCTCCCCACCCGTGTGAGAGGCATTAGCAGTGTCACTCAGCTCTGCTGTTAGAACACAGTTAGGAAGGAGGAAGCAGTGTTTTCCCACCACCATCACCAAACAAAGCATGCATCTCTTTCACTCAGTCAATACCATTTTGAGTGCAGAGAAACAAAGCTTCTGTTCCTCTTTTCCTAACTTACAGGTAGTAACAGCTTAATGCTTGTATATTGTTTTAATGAAGACATTGCAGGAATTCAATTACTCAACAGCATTAAAATCACAAGGAGTGATTTTGCTTCTTAAATGCATTTCTTCATTATCAGATTATCAGACTTGCTATACCTCAGCATGACATTTCACCTTTAACACCTTGATGTTTATTCCTACCAAGGAAAGCCCCCAAGTCTTTGAAATGGTCATTAACATCCTTCCTGGGAGACCAGCACAAGTTCACACCTAGGCAATAGCCCACAAGTCCCTCCATCCAGCTGCAAATCCCTCTGCCTTTCAGCACTGAAGTAACAAACCAGCCCTTTGTCTTCGGAAAAAATCATAGCCCCAGGTGAACGAGAGCCCACAGGTGAATATTAATTGTGTTTCCCTGCTGCTGTGAGCGTGTGAAAACGCAATTCACAGTAATTAACATTTTGAAACTCAGTGTTTGGACTGAAGTACGTAAACCATTCCTCTAGAAAAGAAGAGGAACTCATTAGCAAAACGTTTCCCGAATAAAAATATAATTTTATCTTCTGTTTCTGTCAGCACTTACACATCTGTTTAGCTGCAAAATCAGGTATTACAGAACAGGTACAGCCCCATGGAAGTAACTCCAGCGTTCTCCTGCAGCACCTGTCTCTACCGTTCCCTTCCAGCATCTACACAGTCCCACTGACAGAGTTTTGGGTTAATTTCAGCTTTTCAGAATAAACAATAAGTGATGACTGTGTCAATCCTACACCCTCTCAACACAAGACAAGTCCCCAAAGTCCTTCCAGACAATGACAGCTAAAATCTGTCTCCTCTGAGTTTTAATTTTCCCCAGCCGTATCACATTTCCCAATCCTAGCACTCCTCTAGCACTTTCTCACTATTTTTTGTTGTTGTTGTTGTTGATAGCATTAATTGAAAATCCCAGAAGTTCTTTGCTAAATGAACAAAAGCCTCCGTAACTAGCAAAGTTTTACTTTGTGTAAGTAAACCAGCCACCAATGAAAAGGACTTTAAAAAGCTTTACAGCATGCCTGTGTAAAATCATAGTTACAGCATGACATTAATCCTGTTTGGTCTTTTTTTTTAATCTCTCATGGCAGAATTCCTTTGAAGTCTGCTTTTGAGATGAATGAGATGAAAACAGCCAGCTGAGGCAATTAAGGAAGTATATTCTCACACGTAACTCCAGACCTTCTTAACCTCAAACTTTACCTTCCCATTAAGAAAAAAACCACCAAAACCCACCCAACAACTTGTGTATTTTCCCCCTCTTTAAAACTCAGACAGGGACTGTAACAAGAAGTGCTCAGGCCTCAGCACCATGACTTTAAACCCCCATGGACAACATGAACAACAGGAGAAGACAACTTGGAGGGAAGTTAAGCTTAAATGTACCTTACAGTGACTTTCACACATTGCCTGTGGCTGTCCCTCCTCTCTCCCCAGACACATCCACACAGAAATATGAGCTGAACACCGACACAGGATGAATGTTTGGAGAGATCCCTTTACTGAAGGCCAATTTGCTATGGTCTGCAAAGCGCCATAATTGCAAGCTAAAAAGCCTAACTGCGTGCTACAGGATGTCAGATAAACACTAATTAACAGTGTCCCACCCAGTGTCCTTTCATTTGCCCAGTGGCAGCATTACCAGCTCATAGATCTCCTCCTCTGGCTTTGGTACATAGAACTGGATCTGGTTGTCGATGAGGAATTTCAGGCGCAGGTAGTGAGCAGCATGGTCCAGCTGGTGTGTCTGCAAGAGACAGAGAGCCTTCAGACAGAAAAGCAGTGTTCACCTCATCTCTGACCCTCAAGGAACAAAAACGCCCCAGCATCACCTTCCACCGTGACCTCCTGCCCTGAAACCTGAACAAAACCTGGCCCTCCTGCTCTCCCCCAGGAGTAAGATCCATGTACCCACTGAGGGCACTGGGAGCAGCCTCCTTGGCTCTGCTGACCTGGCATTCTGCTCCCTCCCAAGCCATTCCAGAAATAAGCCTATGCTGGAGCAGCAGAAGCCTCAAACACGCCTTTGGATACAAGGATATTTAAATAAATGTTCTGCTAACAGAGCAAAATATGGCAGGAAAGGTGTTTTCTGTTTGGTTTGGGTTTTTTTAGCATCTTCATAATTTAGCACGTAAATATGATGGGGCAGATTTCAAGCAAGGTTAATAAAGACAAAAAGTCTGTCTGTCCTCTAAATTCAAAGCAGCTCAGGATACACTGGCTTTATAAGGCTAGAAAAAAGCCAAGAGTTGCATCCTGGATTGCATCCCAGTGGAAACAGGTCACACCATTTTAATAAATTAGTTATAATTAGCTGAGGATACAGCATTTGGTCTGGGAGATGTTAATGACCTTTTCTCAGCATGATTAATAAGGTTGATTTAAGCAGAGGTTAATGCAGTGTGTAATCAAAACACATTACAAGTATGATAAACACAAAGGATATCATCCAGAAGTTACTTTCAAAGTTCCTAAACTAAAACTAATGAGAAACCCCAAAGTGATTCACAGATACACGAGGCAAATTCTCCTCACTGGCACTTCTGAAATCCCACTATTAAAGGCTTTTATACCTCAGCCTTTTCATTTTACACCAGCAAATTACCAAGGTTTCTCAGGCTGTGCTGAAAACAATGGCTTATCTGAAAATACATGCAAGAACATCATTATTGCCTGTTTGTCCTGCTTTTTAAAGCCTGGCTTTTCCAGTTCCAGCCATGATGCAGCAAGCACTGAGGTGATGAGCAGTGTACACTGAGGGACCTGTGGAAAACATCCCACCCTGACCCTCCAGCAAACACACAGAGAACAGTGACTGCTTTGGGAAGTCTGGATTAGCCCAGGAGTAAAAAAGCTACCAATACTAAGAAGGAAAACCAAACCAGATCTATTGCTGCACTCTGCACAGTGCTCTGTTCAAATATGTCCAACCCAAAGATCAAATTATCCTTGGATGAAATGGAGTATCTGAAATGGAGCAACCTCCGTAATCCAGGCAAATTCCTAGTTAATTAAATAATGACTTTGAAATCTATCAAGGGCCAAAAGAAAAACAGCTGAATGTAGGAGATCCTTGCTCCCTCACTTTTTTCTTTTTTGGAAAGCATTTTGCTTGCTTTTCTCACTGATTACTGCTGTTTTCAGTAGTTTTCTCTTCACAGACACACACACACACTCCAGAAACTGAAGGGAAGCAGAATTGCCATTAAAGGTTCAGAAATGACACAGAGGAGTCCTGAGTTACTTTCTGGTCAGCTTAGTGTCCTGCCCCTAGACACAAAAGTGTCTTAAACAAAAACACAGGGAGGAGACCTAGACCCACTGAGTGCACCCCCCATGTCTGGGGGTGTCCAGGGCAGGGAACGGAGCTGGGAAGGGGCTGGAGCCCCAGGAGAGGCTGAGGGAGCTGGGAAAGGGGCTCAGCCTGGAGAAAAGGAGGCTCAGGGGGGACCTTGTGGCTCTGCACAACTCCCTGACAGGAGGGGGCAGCCGGGGGGGTCGGGCTCTGCTCCCAGGGAACAGGGACAGGAGGAGAGGGAACGGCCTCAGGCTGGGCCAGGGGAGGCTCAGGCTGGACATCAGCAGGAATTTCCCCATGGAAAGGAAGGGGCTGCCCAGGGAGGTTTGGAGTCCCCATCCCTGGAGGTATCCAAGGAATTTCTGGACGTGGCACTCAGCGCTCTGCGCTGGGGACAAGGTGGGGATGGGGCACAGCTTGGACTCCATGGTCTTGTAGGTCTTTTCCAACCTGAAGGATTCTGTGGTTCTGTGAAAAAGGAGCCAGACAACCTGGCAGCCTCCTCCTGCCACCGGGGTGGGTCTCCTCCCTGTCCCCTGTGCCCAAGCTGTTGTGCTCGTGTGCATCTCAGGTGTGTCTGACGGTCAGTGCCAGCTGTGCTGCCCAGCCCCACGCCACTGCCCAAAGACCAGGGCTGGTGCAGAGACCCCATCCACAGCCCATCCAACATCCTTCCCTTGTGGAGGAGACCCAAGGGATGCTTTCCAGCCTGCCCAAGGCAGGCAGAAATGACCACCTGTGATGAATTTATACAGCCCGGGGCCTCCAGGCACTGGGCAGAGCATCAACTGAAGATAAAACTGGGTGAAACATTCGTATTTAGAGGCACTCATTTCTTGCAAGAAACCCCATCAGCCCAAGTGGATGTCATCAGTCCAGTACACTGCAATCCCATCCAGGTCAGGAATGACGGTCCTGACCGTGGTGCAGCCCATGAGCCACCCCATTTAGTTAATTAACATCCTACAGCTGCCCCAAGGCTCTGTCTACCTCAAAATCAGACACTGGTTAAAGTGTTTGAAATAGGGCCATGATCTTCTACTGAAGTGAAAGGAGAAGGTTCCCTGAATGTGGACACAGCCAGCCTGCCCTAAAAGCCAAACCATTAACCCACTTTTTGTTGCTGGGAGCTGCATCCATGTGTGGGGAGGTGGGAGCAGAAACAGGGCAGCTTTAATGATATGAATATCCTTTCGAGACCACCCAAAATACCTTCCAGCCGTCCAAATCTGCTTCTTGGTTTATTTATTTCTCTCCTAATAACTCTGGCTATGTCTGGACTAAATTAAGCAGCTAAGCCCATTTAAAGCACAACCCGACAGCTTAACCGAGGTGCTCGTGAAGAAGAATTTACAGCCAGGGCTGTGATCCGATTCAAGAGACTCCAAGTGCCACAGTGGGCTGGCACACAACCCCAGTCTGGCTCCTTTCTAGCCCAGGAGAGGGCCTGGCACGTTGTCCCAGCCTGGTGGGGGAGACCTTCGAGGCAGCAGCACAGGAATGCAGCAGCCACCCCACGGCACCGCTCCTGTGTGGCCCCAGCTCTCCCAGCAGGAAAACACCAGCCCAGAAGCAAAGGAAGCCCCCAGAGCATCAGGCTTAAGTAACTTCTCAGAGGCTTTGAGCACAAACCCAGAGACCTTGGGGTATCTGCTTCTTGCCCCTCATGCAGGTCCCTTTGAAAAATGTAAATTTTGAGGGGAAAAAACCCCAAACCTTTCTTGCCTCACTTTCTTTGCAGTCAGAAGATGAAATGCCATGTAGTCATCTATGCCTGTTTTTTACTGTTTTTATCTCCACGTTGGGTTTTGGCGTTATTATCTCCACACTGGCTCTGCCTAAATCCATATAGAGAGTGTGATTTCCTCCTCCATTTTAAGACATACCATTATGCAAATGTTAGTAATGCATATACATTTGTTCACACTGAGCAGTGCGATCACAGAATCACAGCACGGTTAAGGTTGGAAGGGACCAACTATTTCCTATCAGCCATAGAAAGCAATTTGATGCACATACACTGAGTTTTCCTGCCTTCCAAGTGATGTTGCTAGTTACATCTTAGGAGAAATCTTTGAGAAACCACTTTAAAAATGCTTAAAACACTCCTCCCACCAATCTTGAATCATAAAAATGTCACAAAGCATCCTCCAAAGCCTAACTCGCTGTACAATAACAAGCAGCAATGTTAGCATAAGAACACATTTTCCACAACGACTTTAGTGCATTTAATGTTCTCCAACAGAAGAATCAAGCTCAGTTTAGCAGCACAGATTTTAACCACATCTACAAACATGAGGAGGTTTATATGAAATGTAGAGCTTGAAATGTTTACTGTACCAGAACTTGACTGGTTCTCAGATGGCAGATGGCAAACTGATGTGAAATGATGTGGATCAGATATTAAAGGGGGGAAAATGAGCTGAATGCAAGAGACAGAAGAAAGAGATTGATTATTAAATGCTACAGAAAAGAAGGCATCTCGACAGTGTTTTTCAGGCTGAAAACTCTTACAGAAAGGAAAGAAACAGATAATAGCTCTTGAAAAAACACTCACCAACCTCCCCTTCTCCTTAAACACCCCCACCCACCGCAGCAAACACACAGTGAGAGACCAGACCCTCAGCAGGCACCTGCTGAAACTACGGAGCTACACCAGCTTAGTCCGGCCGAGGGCTTGGTCCACTGAGTTAACCACTCTTACCCAAAGGAAAACATAAATCCTAAAAATAAATCATTACTAATAATGTGTCATCCAGCTTCCCTATTATGTCTCTCTCCAAAAATGTCATCTTTTGCTGAACACAAAGCAGAGCTTTCACGAGCTGCAGCGCACCTGGCAGAGAGACGAGCGCACCGTACAATTACTGGAAACAAACGCCTTTCCCTCACCTTCCCTCTCTTTGGAAGCACATGCAACACGTTCTAAAAGTCCCCAAAAGTTAAGCTCTCAATAGTAGTAAATGTTTTCTTTTCTCCTGCTGTTGCTGTTGTACAAAGCAGACTCACTTTTCAGAGCAGCACGTGACAGGAGTTGGGTCTCGCTCGCTCAGAAAACACTCATTATGTAGCTGCCAGATCTGAAAGCCTGTGTTTAATTTGTCAGAGTTTCCAACTCTTTAGAGATGTAACTCTTTTTAATGGCCCAATGTCCCTGATACTTCATCTGGCAAAGAAATCCAGGTGCTTTTTCCTCCCCCCACTCCAGTGTAGATAAAAGCTTTCCCCTGTCCCCTCGTGCCACCCACACGAGGTTGAATCTGATTCTGCAGAGCAGGCAGCAAACACAGGCACCTTCTCCCACTCCTGGTGCTGCTCTTCTCCCCAGTGCCAGCCCGAGGGGAAGGCAGGAGGGATGGCACGTGGAAACAGGTCCCCCTGGCTCCTGGGAAGGGCTGAGATCGCCTCGTCTGCCTGGCAGAGGGGGAAATGGGAGTGATGCAGAGCTGGGGGCACCACGGTAGCTGCACCACCACACTGTGGGGCATCCAGGGGCTGGGAGAGGGGTCCCACACCCAGCGTGGTCCCACTGGAGGGGCAGAGGATGGCTGGCTCTGTGAAAGGCAGCAGCAGAGGCAGAGCCAGTGCATGAAGGCATTTCCAGGCTCGTGCAGAGCAGCCACAGTGGGAAGGGCAAACCCAGGCTGCTGCCTGTCCCTGCACCCGCGCCAAGTTAGCTCCAGCTGCAGGGACTTTGCTGCTGCGCTCCTGGCCTCAACACTGCAGCGTAGTTTGTGTTTTTCACCTAACACAGAAGTGGTGTCCCAGTGCAGAGCAGTCCCAGCACTGGCACACGAGGCTGCGCCGATTCCTCACCCGCCCCAGGGCACGTTTACCTTGCAGATCATTTCCAGCACATCCCGTGAGGTGTCCCCAGGCCGGATGACTGTCAGGGCAGGCTGGTTGTTGGGCAGGCAGAACCACGAGGGCGTGAAGTACTCGTGGACCCAAATATCACAGTCGGGGTTGTGCTGGTGGACACTGCTCAGGGCCACCTCTTTCTCCCTCTAAATAGACAAAATCCATCATGACTATCCCAGCCCAGCACAACTCTCTCTTCATCAGTAACTCGTGCATTATGTGCTGTATCAGAGCCCTCGGAGAGAGAAGATATTTGGCTCCTAAGCCCAGGTTGAAGGCTTGTCTGGATAGGAGCCTGCAGTTTTCCCTGAGCAGGATAGCATATGCCTTCCTGTGCCACCCACACAGCCACACTGCTGCAGTGTGCTTCTCCTGGGATTTCACCCCATGGCTACTGGGAATGCTAGGAATGCAACAAACAACAGTGGGGATAAAAGCAGATTTAGATTTAAAACTGAAATGCACAGTGTTTCTGGTCAAACCAATGTCAGGTACTGCAGCTCCTATGTTTAGAAATGGCAAAACAGCAAATTTTAGTATTTATTCTGAATGTACTGGCTGCAAACGTGGGGGAAGGAGGCACCTGAAGAGCTGGGGTTTTACCTTCCCATCCGGGACTGTGTCATCAAAGATCCCTTCGAGAGATTTCTTCACTGAATCGACTCCTTCTCCAAACACCTGAGGAACAACAGAGGGAATCTGCTTTAAAACACGAACGTGACTCCCTGTGTGCAGCACACGCCAAGGGCACAACAGTCTGTCTAACATCCAGCACAGAGACAAACTGAGAAATACAAACACCCATCTCCACAGTGCTTGCAGAAATTTTTCACTGTTGTAGAAATCTGGGATGGGGAGAACCTTCTTCAGGGTGGGTAAGTTCCATCCAGCCATCCCTCTAACCTCTTTTTGCTTGAGCCTGTCATCCAAAAAGAAACAACACAGGAACAAAGAGGTGTTTTCAGCAGAGAGGGGATCCCAAACACCCGCTCAGCTCACTCCAAGTGCTGTTCCTTAAATGCAGGCAAGTGCTGTCCTGTGTCCCCCACCCCCAGTTCCTCACCAGGACCACTCCTCCTGAGCACAGGTGTGGCTTTACTGACACAAGCACACCTTTGCACCAGTCTCTGTCCAGACCTGGGCCCTCCACAAAGGTTTGCAGGGCAGTGAAGTGGGGGCCCTCTCCAACATTCCCTGCCTCTCTGCTGCAGATGCACTGGAGAGAAGGAAAACAGCAGCTTGATGGAAGAGAAGGTTATGTGAAAAACAAGCTGGTGATGGGGTGGTGCAGGACGATTAGAGGCCACTTCTGCTTGGAGGTCTGTCCTGACTTCCTTCGTGGAGCTGGACTAATTTTATCTCTCTTTGTGCTGGGTTTCCCCACCTGTAAAAGTGGGAAATGAACACTTCCCCACCTCTGCCAACACTGAGAACTCAGAAGGGCTCTGCTTCTGGCCGGCTTTGTAATGACCCAGCTGCCAAAACGTACTCAGCAAACATTCAAGCACAAGTCAGTGGAACCCTTCTCTAATGAAATAGGAGCTGGTAACCCAGCAAGAGCCAGAGAGTCAAAATCAACAGGATCCCGTGCGGGAGGAATGACCAAACAGGAGTATTTGCAGGATCCACCCCAAATCAGCACAGGACTGCATCAGATGGGCAGGCAGGGCTGGTGCTGCAGTAGAAGCCAATAATGAAAACTGAAAAGTTCAGCTTTATAGCTCCACATCAGGAGAGCTCTAGGATCAAGTTGCTGGGCTTGTTAATTATTCCCTGGCTAAAATGAAGCAGGGACCAGGCAGGATGGGAAAAGGCCTCTGCCTTTTAGGGATTTACAGTTGGCTGCTTCCAATGGGCAACACTTTGCACAAGCAAGGGAAATGTGCTCAGGCGCTGCACTTAGACACTCTGCTCCCTTCTCAAAACTTCACACTTTTTACAACTCTCTCCACAATGACTTTCCTCTAACCTGGAACAGAACCCCTCTCCATGCCTGTGCTGTGGAGGATCGAGGGGGGCGGGAGCAGGGGAGGCAGCGTGAAGAGTGCAGTTATCCCCACTGAAAGGGAAAACAAAAGGGGAGCTCAGGGCAGAAAAAAAACAGGTTCAAAAACATAGCACGGGCAGGATCCCAGCTGAGGACAAGGGATTTGGGGCAAGTAAATACAAAGCAACAGGGATGCTGCAGCATGGGCACAAGGAACTGGGAACGTGCTCAGGGAGCTGCATTCCAGCCAAGCCCTGGGCTTTTGCTCAGCCTCTAAATATCAGGTGAACTTTTAATGTCTCGCTCCAAACAAGCTGAACAATTCCACAGCATTCATCCTCTGCTGAACAAAACAAACACCCACTGCTGCTTCAACACACAGCACGAGAAATCACAGGGCCCAGAACAACGTGTGTCCCCAGCCCTTCTCCCCACAAAAAGTGAGAGAAGAGAAAGGCAGAGCCTACCTTTCCTGCAATTAGATGAGGTACGGCTCTCAAAAAGTGAAAGCTGTAATTAGGGATGTTTGGAAAGAATAACAGGGAAGTACCTTCCTACCACACTGAAACACGTTTTCTAGAGAAAGATCTGGGCAGTGACTGGGTGGAAACAGCACAACCTTTGCTTTTTTATAAATCTGAAGCAAAACAGGGAGTGTCCTGACTAAATGTAAAGCTTCTTGTCACTTTAGGAAGTTTTCACCAAACTCAGCTACATTTAAAGCATTGTACAAACTCATCATTTTAAATTAAAAATAACCAAACAAGTCTGAATTGTTTGGGGCTTTTTTCTTTTCAAACTTGAATCTGTTTTACACTGCTCCTGAGATTAGGGAAGGCACCTCCAGGAAAAGCAGGAGCACCAGAAATGCAACAACAGAATTCAGCTAAAGAAAGGGCAAGTTCCAAACCTTTGATAGGAGCTGCTGTGCACTGATCTGCAGCTACAGTCCCTGATTTCTGAAGGGGATGAGGAATGAGATGACGCTGTGCCAGTGACTCTGACACAGAGCTGCGTTCTGCCTGCTAACAAACCAGCCCTGCAAATAACAACACCCCGAACTTCCACGTGCTTACCTGGTTAATGCTCGGCCTCCCTTGCTTTTTCTTCGAGGTAGTGTCCAGCCCCCAGAGAGAAGAAAACCTGCTCCTCCGCTTGCTGGCAGACCTGGACATGGCCTGTGTCCTTCTCCTCACTCCCGACTCCCCCGTGCGAGCCGCCACCTGTCAATGCCACATGGCTTCAGAAGAGAGGCTGCAGCAGCCCCTGCACACACCTCCCACCCAGCTGTGGGGTCTGGGGGGAAAAGGGCAAATCCTATGGCAGCAAAGGGTACTCTCTGCTGGGACAGTGGGGGTGCTGCCAGGCCGCTGCCTTCTCACTGCAGATTAACTCACTTCTCCCAACATCAAATACCAAATATTGAATGGGCAGTACACACCACCCCCGTCATTTTTTGGGATTTAATTTATTTTAAAGCAGCCTAATCATCACAGAACAAAGCCTCAGCACCAGTGAAGGGCTTGGGTGCTTTCTTTATTTTTCTTTCCCTAGCAAGGTTTCAAAGCTGGACATGTGAAACCTGAGATTTCCAAACTTATCTGTTGCTTCTCAAAAACTCGGTCTTCCTCTTTCCTCTTTCCTGTGGAAACACTCTGGGCATCCTGGTGCTGACTCAGAACTGCAGCAAGGCCAGATAAAGGCTTGCAGGGAGGTCATGGCATTTAAACCTGCACTTCCTTAAAGATAAGTGACATCTGAGGGAGTGAGCAAGGCACAGGAAGGGGAAAAGTGAGCTGAAATGACCCTTCCCATCAGAGCAGTGTCAACTGCTCTGCAAAATGGCCTGAGGCAACAAGAGACATTTGCCTTTACTGAGCCCAACTATCTGGGGAGCATCTCCCAGGTGAGGAAGCTCTGGAGGAGATCAGCGGGACATTAGTCAGAGCTGAAGTGCTCAGGCCCAATGTCAAAACAGATTTCCCACGTGGAGGCGGCCTGAGGAGAGGAGCTCCTGCCAGAAAGGGAGTGCTAGGGAAGGGCAGGTATGAATGGGAGGGAAGGCACAGCCAGCCAGCCCCACCCTGCCCACCCTGCACTTCCTGAACACCGCAGTGCTGCACTCCCACAGCCCAGACCGGCACAGTGGCACTGCCAGCGTTTGCAACACCCGCATCCCCGAGTGATGCCCCAGCTAACGAGCTGGGAACGGGCTGCTTGGATGCAGCACAGCCAGAGCTGCAGCTGGCAGGGACAGAAGGCTGGCTGCTGCACCCAGGGAGCTGTGTGAGGAACGGGGGCTCTCCTTGGGAAACGTGGGGAAATCAAGGAAAAGGAGAACTTCACCACTACGGCAACGTCTCCATTTCCACAGCCCGGACTCTGAGAGGTTCCATAATTGTAGCTGGGACATTTAAGCAGAGCCAGCTGGGATAACTTAGCACATTCTTGGACAAATGTACTGAGGAACATCTTCAGGAGACCTGGGTCATGGAATCACAGAATGATCTGGGATGGAGGGGACCTTAAATCCCACCCCATTCCAACCCCCTGCCATGGGCAGGGACACCTTCCCCTATCCCAGGCTGCTCCAAGGCCCGTCCAACCTGGCCTTGGACACTTCCAGGGATGGGGCAGCCACAGCTGCTCTGGGCAAATTCCCTTCCTGAAACTTGAGTTAGGGCTCCTAACGTGAGGCTGCATTTCCCCACGTTCCTGGGGGCAAAGGAGGACACGAGAGTTTGCTGAGGAGAAGAAAACACGTGTCTCTTCCAACACAACATTTTCAAAACATATTTTTTCCCTTGGCTCTCTCCAGAGACACCAGCATGAAGAGGCAGACTGTTTTTCAGGCTAACGCTCAGTGCTGTGCTTGATGCAAAAAAAAAAAATAAGCATAAATGCAAATTACAGCCTGCCACTTAAAAAATATAATAAATCCACCAGCAATTAGCAGGATGATGACGCTAATCTTTTCATATAGGAAAGAATAAAAATGCCCCTGACTGAATTACAGCTCTGCATTCAATTGAAGGGTACAGCTGACATCTACAAGACAACAGTGGAGCTCAGCTATTTCTGTGAACCGCCAGGAGTCCAAGCTGAAACTCTATGAGAACTTGATTTAAATTCATTAAAACCCCATCACTTTGCAAAACATTTCCTGTACTTTTAAGAGCTGTTGTTACAGTACTTAAATTTAAACAACCATTATTTGCCACACTGTAAGTAGCAGAGAAGAACACTTCCCCTCCCTTGTGGAGCATCAGGTGTTGATGACCAGAGACCGGATACTGGAATAAGTGGTCAGTAGTTTCATCCATATGGAAGAAAGTCAGATATGCCCGAGAAGGTCTCAGCCAGCTCATGCTAGGGGACTCAGAACGGCTCCCACAGACTTCACAGGACTTGTGGATCAAGCCCAAGCCCGTGGACATTTGAGATGACCCTGCTCTGGTAACAGGAAAATCTGTTTATGGTGGCAATTCAAAATCCCACATTCAGGAGAAAGATGGCTTTCCCTAAGGCCATGGCTTCCTTCAGCCACAGCCAGGCCCCTCTGGGAGCAGGACACCCTGCAGGCCCAGGGAAGGGCTCAGCCTGTGGCACAGGCGCCTGACGCCGCGGTGCTCAGCCCTGCCCGTGCCCACTCACCAGCGCGTGGAAGGACGACACGGAGAAGATGCCCAGGCGGCCCATGGCCACCTTGGTGGGGCGGCTGGCGAAGGCCAGCAGCCGCTTGGGGTTGGGCAGCTCCCCGCCCTGCAGGCTCGCCAGGTAACAGCGGTACCGGAACAGATCCATCTGGAACTGCTCCAGGTTCTGCTCCCACACGAAGATCTGCATCCGGACAAGGTGCGGCAGCGAGGGGACAGAAGGGGAGAGGAGGCTGGTAAATGCCTTGAAAAAATTCCCAGTAACACATCCTTTTCACCAATGCTGATCTCACTCAACAAACCCTGATTCCTGATTTTCCCACATCCCCCTGCCCTCCCAAACCCCCAAAGGATGCAAATAGTAAAAGAGTTTTCATTAGATGGACTTTTTCTACATTCATGGCAGAAGTCTCCTCCTGGGACAACTGCTCCTTTGATACAATGCTAATTAACAGGATTAAAATTTCATTTTTAGTTTTCTTTGTATTTCCAGGTTTCTCTGCTCAGCAGTCCCTTAAGAGGCTTCTTTCATGCATCAAGAGCATCTGAGGAACCAGAAGAGCAAACCCGACCAAACTCCAGGCACAGGGCATTCCAAATCAGCAGCCACAGCAGCAGCTTTGCTGTGAGCACCAACAGAGCTTGAAAAAGTGCCATACACTGGGGATAATTAATCTGATTGGTGCAAGAGCACTGTAATCAGCCTATGGAAAGACTTATTTAAATAATTCAAATAGCTTATAGGAAACAGTTTCAAAGCATCCAGACAAACTCGGTTACATAAAGAGAGAGACTGCTCTGCCCTCTCACTGTGACTGACAGCTTTGAGTGGAGCTCTTCAGCACCTCCCTCCCCTTTCTCCCCCATTTCCCCTTCTCACGGGCTTCCAGGGGGTACAAATCTCTTTAGCTCAGCCCCAGCCACTTCCCATGCTTTGCATTACAGGCACACTTGGCAGCCGTGGTACGAGAGCTCCAAATGAGGGAAGCAGGAGCCATATGTTAAGTTTCCCAAAATAAGGTGCTGCTGCAGCAGCGGGAGAGACATCTGCTCGAGGCTCTCAGCCTCTGAAACCCAGCCACGCTGTCCACTTGAAGGCAGGAGGAGCGGGCCCAGGGGGAGCCAGGGATGCAGCCACAAGGTCAAGGCAGGCCCTCGTGACAAGCAGAAACCAGGGATGGCTTCTACAGCCCAGCTGCCAGCAGAAGCAGCAGCCTCTGGCACACTAAAACCAACAGCAGCAGCAGCAGCAGCGTTTGTTGGTGTGTGAGCAGCTGTTCCCCAAGGCATCCTGCAGCCATGGCCTGGCAGCCTCTTCACTCAGCCTCCTGCTATCCAAATCTCCTGGAGGCCAGCAGAAGACAGCCCATGCTGGAGCTTAGTGAGAAATGGTGCAGCTCAGGCAGCCAGCACAGCTCTCCTACTTGCACCTGCTCCAGGGAGCTCCCACCAATCTCTAGAAGGCCTTAAACCCTTGCTACGGACTGATTTCACATGAGCAAGAGAGTTTACCTGATCCAGTATGGTCTTCTTCTTCTTGGAGTCTGTTACAGAGGACAGCTGCATTTCACCCATTTTCTTCATCTTCTCGTCCATGTCGATCTTCTGCTCCAGCTTTTTGATCTCTGTTTTGAGCAGCTTGACCGTGTCCTCCTTGTGGTGCTGCCGCGCCACCGCGGTGGCACAGGCCGAGTGGATCGCCGTGATCCAGTTCTCCAGCTCCGTCTGGCTGCAGGTCTGCACAGAGGGAAACGGGGGAGAACAACTCAGGATCCTCTTTGAAACTGACTGGAGATTAACAAATGCAGTTCCAAGGAGTTCCCTTTCCCTTTGATCTCAAGATTCAAAGCCTTAAATCCACTTACTCCTGTTGAAGTAATAACTCCCCCCTCATCCTTAAGCAGGCCATTTTTAACTCGGCGCCAGGCACTCAGCACTTGGAATTACACCTCTATCTCTGCTCTGCAGCTGTGGGTGCTTCCCAGCAAGGCCTCAGGACTTACCTCCCCGGCTCAACGCAGTGCTGCCATGATTTCTAGCTCTGTATTCAACGATGATTTCTAAACTCCAGTTCCTTAAGGCAGGGAATGCACCACCCCTGTGCTCTTCCCAGGATGGAGAGCTTTTCTGGCATGCAGCAGTTAATAATAAATTAACGGCATAAAATGTGACCATGATAAGTATGAGTAGCTTTATTATGGTGCACAGACAAACAAGCTTTCCATTTCTGAAGGTCCCAAAGCACTCTGAAGACACGCCTGTTACCATTAAAGGCAGGCTCATCCTTGTTTTCACAGCTCTGGCACTGTCCCTTCCCAAGCACGGATACGACAGCTTGGGAAAAGGGAACACTTCTCCTCGCTGGAAGTGTCCAAGGCCAGGTTGGACAGGCCTTGGAGCAGCCTGGGACACTGGAAGGTGTCCCTGTCCATGACAGGGCATGGAACTGGATGAGCTTTAAGGTCCCTTCCAGCCCAAACCACTCCATGAGACACCAGGCTGGAGCAGGGGACACCAGCACATTTTTCTGGAACAGGACTATTCTGATTAAGGACTTTTGACACACAAAGAAGAAACTTTCCAGATTCTTCTTTCCAGATTTTCAAAATAAAAAGTCAATCTTAGGCCTTTTACTAAACTCCAGTAGGTTATAAAACTAACTTTCCAGCCAGCTCAAGGCTGCAGAGGACTTTCTGTGAGTGTCAGCCTGTGGCAATAATCACACTGGTATTTGGCTCCTGGATGGAAAAGTAGCAAGGTGCCAAACCACCTTGTTCTAATTAAACTTTCTGATGATGCCTGATCTATTAATAGACAGCCCAGCATGACTTCTCCATTTGCTGGAGAAGATGAGGAAGGTCATCCTCGCTGAGGTCACAACCAACAGCCAAGGATGAAGCCAAGGAGAGCTTCCCAGAGAAGCCCAGCTCTGGGAATCACATATGCACGGGCTGGGCTTCAGACTGACGCTCCCCAAACTTCTGTGGTGCTGAAGCAAGTGGGATACACGTGTCCCAGAACGACACCACTCTCCTCACTCAGGCTAGAAGCCCTAAGCAGAAACAGGATCTACTCCAGAAGGACTGACCTCCTGCTTCCCAATTTCCTTGCCTTCAGCAGGCACTGCACACAGGATATGGCTGAAACTGGTCAGGCTCTCTGCCCAGGCAGTACCATTAACAAGCCCTCACTCCACTGCTGAAGACACTGTGAGTCCCCCTCACTAAGGAATCTCTGCTGGAATTACAGGAATTATTTGCCAGAATGGGGGACACGCTGCCCACAGTCAGGTGGTGAAACCTCACCCCCAGCAGAGAAGAGATCAACAATGGACTTAGAATGAGATGGTGTGTTTGTTAATTCCTAGCAAAATCCTAACAGCATTTGTTATCTTATTAAATTTCAAAGTATTATCTGTATACCATTAGATTCATTTTTCTTTTTGGTTTCCTGGGGGAGAGGGAGGGAAAAGCGGGTCTGGAGTGGATTTTAGGAGCTGAAGACTCCCCTGGTGGATGAGCAGGCGATGGGAATCACACAAACAAGCTGCAAACACCTGACACACACGTACGTGGTGTCACAAGTTGCTGTGAGCTGCTGGCACACACATGTGACATGTGCCAAGGCTGGCTTTGTGTGGGCACAGCCAGAGCTGCCTGAGCCGTGTGGGAGGGATGGGATGTCTCTGGCTGCAGTGCAGTGGGCAGGCTTGTTACAAGGTGTCCAGGATCTGTGGGCATCACCAACAGCCCTGTTTTCTCTTCCACAGGACAGAAATGGTCTCCTGAAGGGCTGTGCTCTCTCCTTGCCAAACCTGCTACTGCGGCTCTGGGCTGGGTGTGGGGCACGGCAGCGAGGGGCCGCTGCTCCCAGGGCATCCCCTCCTTCTCCTCTGCTTCCATGGCAGAAGGGACACATCACAGAACATTTCTGGCAACATAAATGACTGGGTTTCCTTGCAAAAGGCTAGTTTTTGCTTTTTCCCTACACAAAAACCCACCTGTGGCATAATGACACTGGCCTCTCAGGGAATAAGCTTTGGGGTGACCTCATGGGGACCTTCCAGACAAGAAAGATGGAGAGGGACTATTTATATGGACATGGAGGGACAGGACACAGGGAATGGCTTCCCACAGCCAGAGGGCAGGGATAGATGGGAGATTGGGAAGGAATTCCTGGCTGTGAGGGTGGGGAGGCCCTGGCACAGGGTGCCCAGAGAAGCTGTGGCTGCCCCTGGATCCCTGGCGGTGTCCAAGGCCAGGATGGATGGGGCTTGGAGCAGCCTGGGACAGTGGAAGGTGCCCCTGCCCAAGGCAGGGGGTGGAACAAGATGATCTTGAACCCAGGCCATTCTGTGACTCTGTGATTCCCTCTCACATGCAGGAAGGTCTCCAAGTGCCAAAATACACATCCCCTTCCCAAGGAAGACGTGAAGGAGACAGGGGCAGGGCAGTGCTACAGAAGGAGCTAAAGAAAAATCCCACTGAGGTGGCAGAGAAGTTAGTCCACAAAATATGATGGGGTTTTTCAGTATGCAGTCAAATACTCAGTCCCTCCAAGAATCAGAAGGGCTTTTTTTCTGCACCGGTCTGAGAATCCAGCCCTTTGCAAGGACAGCTGCAAGGACCTACAACACAGTGTAATTTTATTTTTTGCACAGGAGAGTGATGATGTGGGGACACATCCTACCCCACAGTAGCTTCTGGTTTAAGAAGGCAAGAAACTCCATTGTCATTGGAAAGAGAAATAAAGGGATTCCTCCAGTGAAGAAAACTGAATCAAAAGAGGAGGAAATGCACCCACCTCAGCACGTGCTGCCAATTACAAGTAAGAGAATGTCACACCCTGCTTAGTGCCAACTTGACATAAGAAAGGGGATGCCAACCTAAAAACCACTCAGGGAAGCAGTGGTTACCAAATTGCAGAAATCTTTTCAAGTGAAACACATCAACTAATGTATGGTCTTTGATGTAAGTCCTGGATTTTTTTTCAAATGTACCCAGAGAAATTGAGACATTTCTATTTTCTGATTAAAGTACCAAACCCTGCACTTCCAGTCTCCTTTTGGGCAGCAGCAAGATGTGTGAACAAGGGGCAGCTGGATTCTGCAGCCCCTCTGGGAGAGCACTTGCAGGCCCAGACATCTCCTTGCACTTCAAATTTCTCTTGGTCTTGTCAGCCCCTCGAGCCTCTCCACAAGGCCCTGCCTTTGACACACGTCTCTTACAAGACACAGAGAGTGGCACAGCACATTTAATGCCCACCTGGATGTCCAGTGTGGTGACTGGCTTGGTCTGTGTGTTCTAAGCATGCTGCCCAACCAGTTTTTATAGTGGTGCAAGAGCATTTCTTCATTCTTTGCTCCAGCCATCTACACCAAGAGGGTCCAGTCAGTTAATAAAAAAGCAGATTTGACACTGATCATGTTCAGGTCATGTCCTTCCTCTGGTGCTGCCAGAGGAAAATCCCAAACCTACTGGAGTCAGCAGGATTTCCCACAGATCTCAACCAGAGCTAGGAATGTCCTCCTTGCTGGGAGACAGAAAAAAACTTTGCAAAATCCAACCTGGAAGAGGAAGGCGTCCCCGAGGGAGTTGCTGAGGCAGAAGACAAAGTCCTTCTTGGGGTGCTCAGGCACGGCTTGCACGATGCTGTTCTCCACCCAGACAGCGTGCTTGGGGATGCTGTTGTGGTCGATGCCAGACCGGCCATCAGTCTCGTAGAAGAACAGCGTGCACCCTGCAAGAGACAACGAGCAGCACATCCAAATGCCCTGCAGCCCCTCAGCGCTGAGGCTGAGCCTATAAATAAACCCCCACGGGCATGAGGGAGGGTTTGCCACAGCCTGTCTGGGTTTTCACAGTGGAGAGCACCAGCAAGTGCCCAGTTTTTAGCGTGGTGAGGTGCTGGTTTCAATGCCAAGCGGGCACACCACGAGCTGCGGGGCACAGCGAGCCCTGACCCAGGGCTGTTTTGCTCTCCCTGAGTTTTGTTCTCCCCAGGATTGCCAAAACAGAAAGTCACGGGCAGTAAAATACAGCCCCAGATGAAAAACACCGTAAGAAATCACAAATTTGGGGTTGTCCATGGCCACCCCATGGCAGGGAAGACGCAGGCGTGAGATCCTGGTCCCCTGAGGGTGACAGCCAGCTGTGAGCCAGCCCTGGGAGCAGACAGGGCCCCAGGCATGGCCCAGCCTCAGCCTCTGCAGCTGCTGCTGCTGTCACAGTCCCTGCAAGGCAAAGATTGAGCCATTTAATTACTGGATGCAGACAGTAACTGGAATTAAAATGGGCTGGGATGAGCTGTGCTTGCTGAAAGACTGATGGACAAAAAAACTTAGCTGGGGACAGCAAACAACCTGCTCGGTGTTACAAAATAATCTTTGCAATCCTCCGAGAGAAGGAAAAAAAGTATAGAGCAAGGGTGCAATTTGGGAGATTCCAAAAAGAACAGGGTCTCCTCCTCTCCCACCTTCCCACACTATCTCCAGTTGTTTGAAAGCTGGCACATAGTTGCTGTGTCACTGGAAAGGGATGCCCTGGTGCCCAGCCTCTCACAAAACTATGTGCAGCCAAACAATGGCAGCTGTTCACTTCAAAGCCTCAGTTAAACACTGCCAGTATCAAGGCACAGCAATCCAAGGAGTTAACACTCCACTTGGGTCAAAGCACTTCAAAACAACATCACTTCCCTGCTCGCCCTTCCCCTTTCTCCTCCCAGATGGCCCTTTGTTTGCCAGCTCCTCACAGCAGGACCTTCCTGCCACAGGGCCCCCTCCCAGGAGATCAGGGCTGCCCCTCACCTCCCCATCTCCTCTCCTACTTCCCCAGCTCTCCAGCCACCCCAAGGGAGAGCCGGCTTCAAACTTTGCTGTTGGTTTTAAAATAGCGCTGCAAATTAAAAATAAACAAGTGCTCTAAGAAGAGCTCTCTGTGGGGAGGACAGGGCTTGACCACGCTGAGCCTTGTGGGTGACCCCACCTAGAGCAGGAGACACGGCTCTGCCTCTGCTGGCTCCGGCAGCAGCAGAGGAGAGAGAGGCCAGCCCCAAAACTGTTTTACTGCTGATGAACCACATGAAGATGAGTTTATGAGTACGTGCCTCGCAGGAACTGCAACAATCCAGGGAGAAGAGAGTCTGTGGCCCAGGAAGCCGAGGAGGAAGCAGGGCAGCTGGCTGCCCACCACGGGGTGGGTGACACAGCCAGAGCCCCATGTCAGCCTTGATGACCAACCACGGCTTCTCAGCCCCTGCAAATGTGCTGCAACCCCGAGTATTTATACTCATGAAGTGCCTCTCGGGGAAGGAGAGGTACAGGAGGGATGCTGAGCGTGGCAGAGCCCCTGTGTGAATGCCAGCCCACTGTCACCACCAACAGCCTCCCACCATGGCATGCCTGTGGCTGCACAGGGGTATTCAGCTGTCAGCAAGCCATGGACACGCTTCTCCAAGGAACGCCCAGTGCCCAGGGAAGCCACCCTGGGTGGTGTGAGCAGGGCTTGAAGCAAGGTACGAATCCCCTGCTGTGCCCTGGACTACACACGTGCCATCACTGAGCACATCAGCAACCACCCCGTAAAACCTCTGAAAAACAGCAGGGCCACTTCCCCGAGCTTCACGTGAATGATACTGAAGTCCACAGCAGCTTCTGTTACGGGTCCAGGCCCCTGCTTTCGCCACCCCGCTGGACACACCGCAGGCGCCCACCTGGATACAGCCCTGCCCACTTCCTCTGTACCTTTCAGGGACACCCAGTAGTGCTTCCACTTCCTGCGCGTGGCCGACTCCACCTTCTTGTTCTTCTTGTGCACCAGGAAGTTTTTGACGGCCAGGGCGCCGGCCTTGCGCACGGTGCCCTGCGCGGCCGTCAGCAGGATGTCGGACTGCCCGGGGGAGCTGAGGGTGCCGCTGCTCTGCTCGTCGCTGAGGGCCGACCCTGCCTCCTCCAGGTGCTCGCTGTTGGCGGTGCTCATCTCCAGCTCGCGGCGGAAGTTCTCGTAGACGCCCTGGCGCAGCCCATCGCCCGCCGAGCTGCTGCCGCTGTCGCTGCCGATGAAGGCGCGGCTGGCCGGCGGCGAGTAGCTGGCCGTGGTGGCGTTGGAGCGCCGCGACAGCAGGTCCGTGTCGGTGGCTGCGCCCTCGATGCCGCTGTCGGTGAACTCGCTGCCCTCGCCCGTGTTGACGTCCTGGTTGGGAGAGAGACACAGGGTGAGGGGAGAGCCTGGCCGAGACCCCGAACGCCCGGGGGCACCACGGTTCTTCACACCTCCATTTTTTGTAGCAATGGAAATCCCTCATCCCTTTTCCTCCCTGAGACAAACAACTGGAGGAAAAGGTGGGGTGGTGACAAACAGGCACCACAGCTGTCCTGAGGCAGTGAAGAGCTCCCCGCCTTGGAGAGAAGGGTGAAGCTGTCCCATGCATTTCCCTGCACCTTCATGGGGACAGTTGCATTTTCAGCATTTTATGTCTCACAGCTCCAGGGCTGTACTTCCCGACTGCTGCAGGAGCCCCTGGGGGTCCATAATTTGCCCTTGGGCATCTAAGGTAAGATTCCTTCCTTCTGGAGACAAACAACTGGAGGAAAAGGTGAGGTCAAGGCAGAGCTTCCAGCACAGGTTAGGAAAGACCAGTCACACATGCACCACTGCAGTTGGTGCCTCCACGGCCTCAGCAATTTGGAATATAAAATGCAGCATCATCTGTTTACATTAAGCCAAGTTAACAGTGCTAAAGGTTTTGCAAAAAGAGGACATATGGTAGCAAAAACTGGCAGTGCCGAGAAAGCAGCACCCAACCTACATGTTTTGAGGAGAAAACATCGATATTGTGCACTCACACCTACAGCTGAAGATACATTTCAGACACCCCAAGGCTGACCTTTGAAAATTATGTAATCAAAAAGGTTCTTATTTTTTTTCCTCCTGACAGGTCAATGTGGTTGAGATTATTTCTATTTTCATCACAAACTGTAATGATGGGCCATGTGATATTCCCCACCAAATCCCACAGACCCTTCCTGGTCCCTGAGAACTTGCAGTGGAAGGATGAGAAGATACAAGAATACAGCCGGTTTGAGCAAGACAGGAGAAAACACCACTGAATTGGGGTTCTGTAGGCTGTGACCCAGCCTGCTACAAGGCTAATCCCCCCAGGGGGATACCCACCACCACCTCGGTATCTACAGGCATCCGAGGCAGATTTTGGAGGACAAACAGAGGCCAAACCCTGTAAATGGAAACAAACGTTTTAGGTACTTGGGCAAAGAGCATGCAAAGAAGTGAGAAACGTGGCCAAAACAACAGGAATTTCAGCCTCTATCTCTCCTGCAAGAGGAGCTAGTGCTTGATTCACAAGTTTTTTTAAAAAAGAGGAACCTCTGAAGAGAGGTAGCAGAATGGAGTATTTATTTTGAGAGAAAACAAGCTTCCAGATGTTGGTTCAAGCACCAGTTTTCTTTGTATCCAAGAGCAGCTCTGTGGAAACAAAGAAACCCTCCATCAGCTCTGTGTGAAACCATCCTCCTGCGGAGAAAGGGCTGGACGGGGAGAGGTTCGGGGCAGGGGAAGGGCTGACTAAGTTTTAAGGCATTAATTTGCAATGGATGGGCCCGTTCTTTATAAACACCACTTCCCAAGGGAGACTTGGAGTCCAGCTGGAAGAATAAGTACTTCCTTCCCCACTCAACGAGCACAGTTCTGCTGGTCCATCTGGTTATTTAATGCAGCACACAGTGACAGACGGGCTGCTCCGGACAGGCCAATATTGCTCTGCTCCTCCACGTGTGAATGAGCTGAGCAGGGTTTCCTGGAAGTACAACCCAGAGCAGCTTTCACAGCCACACGTGGATGCTGCTGTTCCAACACACTTGGTTTTGGGAAGCCAGTTACCTTCTCATTCCATGCAAAGGAGGAATATCGGGTGAGGGGACGCGGTGCTGCTCAGAGCTGTGTTTACAAAACACTGCCACAAGCAAGGTTTTGCACTGTGCCGGGAAAAGCTGGATGGTGCAGCTTCCTGCGCCAGCGCTGCCTCTGTGAGAGCCCCGTGTGCCAGGGCTGCTCCACGCTCACACGCCCAGGGCACTGCCCTCTGCCAACACAGCCACAGACACCTACCGGCAGAACCGACCCGAACCCCCGCCGGCACTGGGATCATCATTCCCACTGAATCACTGTTTCCTGGGCCCCTCTTCCTCCCTAACGTCACACCGACAGAGAATAGGTTTAGATGGGATATCAGGAAGAAATCCTTCCCTGTGAGGGTGGGGAGGCCCTGGCACAGGGTGCCCAGAGAAGCTGTGGCTGCCCCTGGATCCCTGGAAGTGCCCAAGGCCAGGCTGGATGGAGCCTGGAGCAGCCTGGGACAGTGGAAGGTGTCCCTGCCCATGGCAGGGGTGGGACGGGATGAACTTTAAGGTCCCTTCCACCATTCTGTGATTCCATGATTCTATGCTCCACAGAAAGTACACAGTTAGTTCAAAAATCTTAGCTGATGTAACTTTTAGGAAGCATCTCTCATGCTTTAGTTAAAATGAGTTGATTTAAGAAAACAAAGAACTACTAGAACAGACGACCAACTTGAGGGAGATGGTATCTGTAATCTTGCCAGCCAGCATGTGCATCAAATTTTCTTAGTGCTGATTAGCATGTGGAGTATTTTTCCAAAAACTCAAGTTCCCCCAGAGCTGCTCAAGGTCCCCCACGCCCAGTGTGCCACAGCCTTTTCAGATGACCTTGGTGAGACACTGCATTAATTACCTCCCTTTTCCTGTCAGTAAATCGGGCTTATACTCTGTAACTAATATATGAGCATATCAGTTTATAAAAAAAATATTTACAAAAAAACCTCAAGGATGGAGAACTCAGGGTGAATACATTTGTTATATTTGCTCGTGAAGTTAAAGTGTAGCACATTTTGCAAAGATCACTACAATCTTTACCACAATGCGAGTGATAGGCTGGACTGGTCAAAAGATCTTTTCAGCGTATTGCTACAGCCTTGCTCCTGATCTCCCTGTGCTCCCTGCACTCCCTTTTCCACTCCTAAATATCCCTTATCAAAGGCTTGTGGGCAGCCCATTCAAGGCCTTCGGCAGGAGGAGGGTCTGAGCAGACAAAGGTCGGAGCAGTTCACAGCCCGGAGCTGCCAATATCGCTCTGCTCCCGAGTTACGAAACGCGGCTTTGGGGGAGCCTCGCGTGCTCCAAGCCTGGCCCACGAGGAGATCGGTGCCGAGGTCAGGAGGGTTCAGGGCAGTCACGGCACAGGTCTCTGCTTCCGAGTTCCTGCTGCAATGTCAGCTCATTCCCATCCGAGGGGGGGAAGCTCCCAGGCAGCTGCCGGCATCTGCTCCGGGAGCCTCGCAGCGCTGCACTGAACACACTCGGCTGAGGGTTCTGCACAAAGCACAGGGGTTTAGTACTGAGATCCCACAGAAACCCGCTGGGACTGAGGGGAAACAGTCCCAGGTCAGAAACAAACCATAGCAGGGTTTGATGGGCACAGGGGCTCTACTGCTCTGACTGAGGATTGCTCTGTGGAAAGCAGGGAGAAAGGCACGTGGAGACCACGGGCTGAGGAAGGGAACTAAATGGGCTCCAGAACTGTGCTGTGACAGGGAGACGTGGGAAGCAGCAGCAGAGCTTCCACCGGGATCTGGAATCCCTGGCACTGCTGAGGGCACAGAGGAACAGCATCATTCCTTACACTGGCAGTGCCACTGTGTCCCTGGAGCTGCCCAGGGGTTATGAAAGGAGGCTCAGCAGACAGTCCTGAAGGGAAAGAGGAGGGAGAGGTGGAATGCCCAGTGCCACAGAGAACCCCCGTGGAATGAAGACCAGAGCGGGGCTGAATGGTGCCATTGTCACCAACAAGGCCACGTGCCAGGGCAGCCCTAGGAGCAGAGCATCCCAGTGCAATGAAGTGGAATGAGTTATCACAGCCCGATCAAGTGCAGGGAACAATTTAACTGCTGAACCAACTGCGTAAAGTGCTACTGGAAGCATTAGCAACCCACTTAAATATAGGGTTTTTTCTTCACATGAACACTGGGTTTCAGGCAAAACAAGCAAAACAAGGCAGTGGGGAATAAAACTGTAATGCAACAGCTACATCAGGATAATGTACCTGGTGCTGTCACTTCTGAATACTCACGTGATACTCATACCTCTGTATGTCTGCTGCAGCCACATCTGTTAAATCATTTTTGCTAAATTTAAAAGATATACAGAAAAGAAACCCCTTTGCTTAAGGAAAAATGTCTACATTCAGCTAGCAAAAATCAGGGGAGGAGTTCTGGGACAGGTTCCAAGAGTCCCCACGTTGAACATACCTGGTACTGGCCTCTGCTAGAAAAGACCACAGGATGGGACAAGCCTTGCCCAACTCTGGCTCATGACTGGGCACACTCAGAGTGCCTGCAAGAGCTGCACTTCCCAAACCTCCCACCCCCAGCCCTGCCACAGACACTGTGACAGGCCTTGGTGAATCAGTTTCTCCTGCCCCACCGACAGCACTGATTCATGGCCACTTGGGGGCTGATTTAGTCGGAAAAATCTTACTTCCCTAAATATAAACAGTTCCTCGTGGTTAAAACTCCTTTCTAAATGAACCATTAGATTAAAAGTACAGCTGAGTGGGGGTTTTCCTTGGAAGGGGCTCCCTCCAAGCCAATGCATATCCTTTGTTCCCTGTCCTGTTGAGCAACAGAGCAATCAGATGCTCACAACTCAGCAAGAGTGATTGCACACAACCTGTCTGGCTGCTCCTGAGGCAAGCACCACAGAATACATTTCAAATGGGAGAGCAGCCTGATGGTTTGCATGCTTTTATCTGACTGGTGTCCCTTTGAAGCTCCTATGTGGAAACAGATCGGCCTGATAAGTGCTTTTCCTTTCTTTTCAGTACTGACTCTGCCACCATTTGATGGTCAAGGTATGGCTTGCTGCAGATCCAAATTGAATCCTTTCTCCACACTCACATCCTAGAAGGAAAGATAAATCATGAATTGCACCTGAAAGCTGAATGGGAGAAATGGTTTGAGTCCTACTTATGTGCACTCACCGCACTGGGGCAGCAGCTCTTGAGATGTCTGAAAGAATCAAATTTTTTTAAAAATTAAATTTAGGAAAAAGAAAATAAACAAACCCTTGTATGTGTCGTTAAAGCTGCTCAGGGTAGTTTAATAAGCAAGCAGGTTTGGGTCATGGCTCTCTGAAATCAAATTTGCCCCTGACAAAAAGGGACTAGCCCAGACCTCCAGACACTTCTCCTGGCAATAAACTCCAGTCTTATTACGAAAGGATGAATCACAGTCACAGGTGTCTGGGCAATAATGCCTGGTAAAGTCTTAGGGCACGGATTTCAGTGAATCTGGTCCCAGGAATCCTTTGTGAGCTTGTGGTGAATGCTTGCAGTGTAATTTGGCACCCTGGAAGGACAGACAAGGTACTGGGTGGCAGGAGCCAGGAGATACTGGGATGTGGGAAGGAGATGTGCATCCCCTGTGCTCCTGTGGGACAGTAGGCAGCAAACACCACTGTACCAAGGGTCTGCAGCCCCACAGATCTGCAGGCGGCTCTGGCTGTTACCTCAGTATTACCCCTGGCTCCTTCACTCCATGCTAAGCTGTCACCTCAGCTCAGGGCACTGAGGCTTGGCAGCATTTTTGGTTCACTGACTCCCCAGACGTTTTCCAGCCAATATGTGGGCCCTTGCAGAAAGATCATCCCTGTGCTTCCCCAGGGAACCTGGCTTTCTTACCTCAGATGCCCTAAAGGCAAATTATGGACACACGGGGACTCCTGCAGCAGTCAGGAAAGTACAGCCCTGGAGCTGTGAGACATAAAGTGGTGAAAATTAAATCGTCTCCACCAGCTCCTCCCTGGCTCTAGCACTCACTTCTGAGGGGTGCTAAAGCACATAATTCCATGAAGGAGAATCCAGCCCTAATCCAGTAAAGCCTCTTGCAGTGTGGTCCCTGCACACAGCTCCCTACACCTGCACGGATCCGGGGCGAGTTCCCGCTTTCCATCCCCTCAGTTCTTGGGTGCTGCAGTGTTTAATCCCTCTGTTCCCAAAGGATATGCTGAGGACCCCCCAAATTTACCCTGCTTTCATCCCAGTGGACCACCCAGCTGAAGGAAGTTTCTAGAGGAGCTGAGTTAACCATAAACTAATAAAAGCAGCCAAACTGTGCTCGAGTTAAAGCAAGGGCAACGTGCCACCAAAATCCTCCCAGTTAAATTAAAATGCAGGGTTGGGTTACTTTTTGTTTGCTGAAGCCAAGAAGAGGCAATTCTTCCCGAGAAATGCAATAGAGGGGGTAGAAATGGGGAAGGGGGACAGCTGCTAGAACAGCAGCCTGAAATCCAAACACAGCATCCGGGAGGAGCCCACCTGAACAAGCACCCAACTCAAGGAAGCAGGGAAATGCCTGTCATCAGGGATGATAACCAGGCACAGCATCTCATGCTGAAGCTCTCTGAAAAGGAACGTTTCAGTGGAGCACTTCACTGGAAAGCAGCACTCCTGCCAACTGCATCCATGGAAGCAAGCACAGCCCAGCAAACAAGCAGCTGGGGCAACCTGTCTGTGATTTTTAAGTGCAAAATACTTGGAACTAAAACCATGCAGTGTGTATAGCTTTACAGAGAATACAACTATTGCCAGTGTTGTTATATACACTTCAGCTGTATAAATGACAAAGTCCTACTGTTTAAAAAAACATGCCTGAATGGAGCTAGATCAAATACCAGGACTGGTGATTTGCTTTCCCTTGGCCTCCAGCCGAGAGCTAAGGAAGACAAACAAATTAAGATCTTTGAAAGAGTATCAAAATATTTGCCAGTGAAGACCAAAACACTAATTTTCACATGCTCCTTTCCCTGACAATACCGGGGTGGAGTTGTGTGCTCTGAAGGGAGTGACTGCTATTTGCTTTAAAATATCCTGACTGGGAAATACCTGATCTAATCTCCTCCATGTGGGTGACAGGGCAGGAAAGACCTCAGAGTCTGGGTCTGAAGCCATCTATTCCAGCCTTCCTCACTGAATCCACTTCCAGTCAGCCAGGCTATAAACAGCTCGTTTGGTCTAGACATTGAATGGGTCTGGTCATTCCGAGCTGCCACACCAGGACCCAAGATGTGGATTCCCAAGGAGTTTACCCTGCTGCAAGCCTGGGCTGCCACAAAAACGAGTGGTTTCTGTTTCCCCCAGCGCATTCCCACCCCTTCCTTGCCCTCCTTGCCCTGTGGCTGGGGGCTGAAGGCAGAGATATCTGGGTTATCGGGTGGTTTGCCTGGAGGCTCAGCTGGGTGACCAGCTGACCAGTGCTCCTCACTGGGATCCAGCCCCGGGAGCCAGCTGAGCCAAACGGTCCCATTCCCAGCTTCTGGGGATTGGGAGCGTGGCTCAGGCTACATCCGAGACCTTGGGAACAACCTCTGTCTGAAAGGGACTGGGTGAACAGGGGCTGGAATCAGCGAGCCCCACAGTGCAGCTGCAAACCAGTAACACCCTGCTTTTAGCTACTCTCTAACCTGTGTGCCAGTAATTATCACTGAAGTTGTCATCTCTGTCTTTATTTCCTTCCTTGATTCCATCTGGAGTCAAAGAGCTCTGATTACAGGTCCGTGTCCATCTGATTAGGAATCACACTTAGGTTGGAAACAGCCACGTTTTCCAGACTACAGGCGGAATTCCTTTAAAGGAGCACAGCTTCAGCTGCTGAAGATGCTCTGCCTGGAAAAGCCATGGCCAAGGAGGGCTGGAGGAGCAGGCTGGAAGGCCACAAGTGCTCTGCAGAGAGTGAACAGGATGCAGTGGAAGCCAGAAGCAGAAAGTGATTTCAGAAAAGAGAGTCCATGGGGGACGGGTCAACCCGAGAGCCTTGGATGCATTCCTTGCACAGGAAGACTCCAATCTCTAATCTGCTGGCTTTGGGAAGAATGCCCCAGAGGAAAATTCACCCCATACTCTCTCTCTTTCTTTTCCTGAGCAGTTGGTATTTGGGGAACAAGGTACTGGGCTGGGTGGTGTTTCCATGGGCTTGACCCGGTGTAGTCCATTTTGAGGTTATATCCTCTAAGCCACGAAATGGTTTTGTGAAAAAGTTTTACACAACTTAAAACCAAGTATCAGCTCTCTGGAGTTTAGCCATCCTACAGAACATAATGGAACACTGTAACCAGTTACAAAATTCCCTGAGATAGTAAAAAAATCATATCAACTGGAAAGATTGTCTAATTTTAGACTGGTTTCTCTGTACATCCTGATCTAATTCCCACAAAACCCCTTGGTTTCATCTCCTGCATATTCTGCAAAATTTTTTACGTAGGATTTTTTTTTTAAGATCCCAAATTCCTGCAGGCTACCTAGAGAGGCCTAAAAATAGTAGTAAATTTGAAAATTGGACAAAAGGGGATTTATCACACGTGGGGCTGGTGCTGAATCCAGTGCAGCTTCCAAGTGAGTCGGGAAGGAAGTCTGTTCCTCTCCCCCAACTCAGCTTCACAAGAACATGGAATAAGGAGGTGGCAAGACAGGCTTGGAAGGGGCACAAAACCACATCTCAAGGTTTTCATCCCTTAATTCATAGAATCACAGAAGGGTTGGGTTGGAAGGGATCTTAAACCCCATATTATTCCACCACCTGCTGTGGGCAGGGACACCTTCCACTATCCCAGGTTGCTCCAAGCCGTGTCCAACCTGGCCTTGGACCCTTCCAGGGATCCAGGGGCAGCCACAGCTTCTCTGGCAAATTCCCTTCTTGAAATGTCAATTAGGGCTCATAACAGCAGGGGAGCATGGGGTACATTTGTCCCTGAACATCTACCAGGAGGAGGAGGAGGAGGGAGTCTCCTGCAGGCAGATGTTTAGCTGCCACAGGACACAACAGGGCCGCTAAACAAAATCTGGATTCCACAAAACAGGCTGCGGGATCCTGGGGATCTCACAACCCACAGTCAGAACGAGCTGTATCCAACCGGTGCTTTCTGCCTTCCAGGAAAAATGGGTGCAAATGTCAGCCAATTAAGCCCTTTCCACCTACACCACATCAGCTCCAAAAGTCAAACACGATCCCAGCAGAGCTCTCCGGGAAGTCTCACTCGGCAGAGCTGAACCCTTAATGGCACAATGTTGGGAAAAGCAGAACTGCTGCGTGGGTGCCCCAGAGCCACCCTGTGAGCACTAATCACTTGTGCATATTGAATATAATTGTCTCTCCATAGGAAAAAGCTCCCTTCAATTAGCGAAGAGTGACTCCCACCATTCAATTTAAGGTTTAAATTCGGACGGGGGGAGATTTTCTTCTCTGTTTTTGGTGTGTTGGTGTTTTTCCCTTTAATGTAAACCACGTACTTGCAAAGAACACATGGATGAGGCATTAGAACAAAACATGTGCAGCCAGGATTCTGGCCCCTTCTTTCTGGGATGCATTTTCCCAAGAGCACTGGTCAGCACAGCCCAGAAAGTACAGCTAGTGACAACTTGCAGTAAATTTAACTTACAGAAACCATGGTGCTGTTTATGCACGCAGCTGAGCATGCATGGAACAACGGCAGGAACCAAACACCAGGGCACAAGGCCTTCTGGCAGTGACCTCTTCAGGGACTAAACTAGTTAAATGTCACCTACCAGTGACCATCAGGCCCTTCCAGCACTTCCAGCACCAGGGCAGCTGAGACTAAAGAAACAAGCAGATATCCCAGCTACAGCTTTCCAAAAAGTGGAAAAACACCCCAACCCACTGGCAAACACAACCCCAAATTGTTGTGAGGACTGGCAATAGGGATCTGGGCAGAAACCTCACCCCTGGCTAGGAGAATCCATTAGGTGACTCTGCACTGTAACACCACAGAGCAGTGACACCTCACTGGGCCGGAGGCCAAGAGGGAAAACTGTGTCCAACACCACATTACACTTGGCCCTGGGTCACCTTTGTGTGGTGTCCTCATGGCCCTAAGATGTAACAATTATTCTGTGGGATTGGGATGGGGGGAGGCAGTTTAAAAGGCTGGTCAAAACACAAATTTACAGCAGGAAGTGTTTTCCAGCACACGGACACACATGGCAGGCTCTGGGGCAACGGGGTCATCAAGAGTATGAAGATAAAAGTGCTGAAAGACTGGGAGGGCAGAGGGAAACAAAACTGCCCAAAAGGTGCCCAAGTGCCACCTGGCACGGGCCAGCACAGTGCCAAGGAGCACAGCAAGAGCAGGGCAGTGACACAGCCTCAGCTCCCACCACGCTCCACTTCACACCAGCGCTGACGAGGAAAGAGGAGCAAAGCGTGAGACACTGCTGGACTGGGGACCTGGTGCAGACACAGATTGGTCACTTCCCTCCTCTCACCAAAGCCACCTCATCAGGCTCACCAAGGAACTCCTTTCACTTTGTGTGCAAATTTGGCCTTCATTTCTGCCTTTTTAAACACATAAGGACAGTCATTTCCCTAAGCCTGCTCCGGCTAGGCTGGGGCTGACATGACTTCATTTCTGACAACTATCTTATTCTTACAGGATGCTGCTGGGATTAAAGACTTGGGAGGAGGAATTCTGACCTTTGCAAAGCTTTAATTTTGTTGAATTTATCCATGGTAATAATCACTGCTCAGACTCTTTACAGCCATCATCTCCAGTCTCAGGAGATACATCTAGTGAAACCAGCCCCACGAAATTATTTCCCTGGGTATGGCTGAGGCCTCACAAAATACTACTTAAATTCCAGACTTTCACTACATGCCTCGAAGGAATCTTCTGAATGCCAGGATGGGCACCGAGAAGAAAAACAAATGCTTGGCTGTTCATCACCGACTCTATTCTCTTTTTCCTTAAATACACTCGAAAGCAGGCTGCAGGCAGCAGTTGCACCCAACAATCTTCAGGAAAGCTGTTAGGTCCAAGGCTGCCAAAACCCATCTATTCTTTTTTTTTTTTGCTTGTTGTTGTTCTCTTGCTTTTTATCCTGCACTGGTGCACCAAAGGCTTTTCACCTCCGAGAGCAGAGAGCTGATCCTGAAGAACAAAGCTGCTGTTGTGGGACGCTGCAGCATCTGTTTCAGCATGTCAGCTTTATATTTAGCAGCAGCCCATCTCCACAGATGAAGCACAGCCAGGAAGTCCCTGAGCAGCCCCATCCCAGCAGCTCCCACGAGTCAGTGTGGGAGCAGATGGGGGGAATGGGCTCCTGGAGCCCTCCAGGAGCCCGGCACAGCCTGCCTGGCGTTTGCTGCCCAGCTCGCATCCCGGGCACTGCTGTGCTGCCAGCAGCTCAGGGAGCAGCAGGCTGTGCACTGACCAGCCTCTGACCTTGACCAACGTGCAGCTCTCCCCTTTTTCTGGGTCAGGCACACGCTGCACAACACACACAGGATGAGCCAGGCAATGGCATCAGGGGAGCAGCCCTGCCCCATCCCTGCTCTGTGTCCCCAGGCCATGTTTCTGAGCCATTTCTAGAGAATGGTGCACGTCAAACACACCACTGCCAGCTCTTCCACCAGGCAGCTGGACCTCTGCTCTCAAAAGATCCAAATGAGCTCACACGGAGCACAATCTGCCCACAACGTGTGTGCCAGGCATGGCTGGGAGAGGAGGGCAGGGTCTGGAGCTCCTTTCTGCCCCTCTTTCCAAGTCATCTGCCACTGAACTGCCAGCACAACCACTGCCTGCAGCCTGAGGCAGGAACTCCATCAGGCAGGACAGGGCAAAGCAGGGCAACACGTGGGAGAGCTCCAGGATCACAGGCCTGGTGTTTGGAGCACAGGAGGGGCACCTGACAGCAAAGCTCCTCTTCACTCTGTGCTGTTCCTGGCTCAGAGAAGCAGCATCTTCTCCATACATCTCCATGCCCCATCGCTTCTCAGTTTACAGCAGGCCTGGCGGTGCCAGTGCTGTTTTAAGGAGATGTTTTGCACAGACATGAACATCAGCTAATTAGAAGAGTGAAATTTCAGCCCAGTGAGTGTTTAGCACGGAGGGGAAACACTGACAGGTTTTTTCTTTGCCTCCAGCCACGGGTGCAGGCAGGGTAGGGTGACAAGGCAGGGAGGGCAGAAGGGGGGACACAACTCTGCAGTGGAGTGATCAGTTTTGGCAGCTACCCTGGGAAAAAAGGCACTGTCAGCACTGCAAAACACGCAGGGAAATCTTCTGCTGGCAAATGCAGATTTCCCTTTCCCAGAGGCAGTGAAGAGTGGAAAAGGTCCAAGGAGAGCTGCAGATAAAGAAGGGACAGTGATGGAATTGAGCCAGCTCTGGAGACCAGCTAGTTCAGCTCTCTCCTGGAAAGGGGGTGTTGAAAGAAAACACAGCCTGGGAGAACCTGGAAAACCTTCATCTACAGACCCGGCCCAGCGAATGCCAAATCACAGAGGAAAATTGCCTTACCTGGGTGGTTTTCGCCCTCCTGCCTTGCATGCTGCTGCTATGGCTCATCTGGGGGTTGGTGGCCCCTTCGGAAAGGCAGTGGGACTTCCTGCAGGGGAGCGTGTTGTAGTTACTGTAGGAGGAGGGCGCGTCCTCGGCGGTAACTGATGCCATCTTATGGCTCCCGAGCTCCGGGATGTCGGACACCAGGTTCCGGCAGTACCCTCCGAAGGCGTTTCGGGGGCCCCCGTTGATGGCGGCGCCGGGGGTTTTGGGGGAATACAAGTCACTCATGGAGTTGGCCCGCTGGCAGGCAACCAGGGGCTGGGGGCTGCCGCCGGCCTCCGAGCCCTGCGCGGCCTCGGCGTCCTTCTCCTCGGCCAGGCCCAGGATCTCCTCGTTGCTGGTCAGGTGCTCCTGGCTGAGGTCGGAGAGCGAGAACTCCAGGCTGTCCTCGCGCCAGATGTCGGCCGACTTGGAGCGCTTCTTCTTGAAGCTGGCCGTGTCCATGAAGGCCGTGCCGTTGGGCGCGTAGCGCAGCGCCCGCCCGTCGCCCTCGGCCAGGAAGGGCGGCTCGTCCCCGTAGAGCCGGCTCTCCTCCGAGTCGGGCATGCTGTGCACGGAGGCGGCCGTCAGCACCGTGCTGCTGTCCACGCTGGGCGTCACCGACGAGTCCGTGTGGTAGGACACGGGGCGCAGGCCCATGTCCATGCGCTCCACCCACATGGGGCTGCCGAAGTCCTCCAGGTTGGCCTCGGGGGCGAAGGGCTCCAGGCCGTTCTCGGCCAGCGACTGCGGGATGCTGGGGGTGCTGCTGGAGCGCGTGCTCACCTCGGAGTTGCGGTGGATGATCTTGCCCGAGGACGCGTGGCGCGTGCGGCGCGAGGCCTTGCTGGAGAGGCGCAGCGAGCGCGACGTGTGCTTGCGGCCCAGCCCCGGCTGCTTGTCCCCGTAGAAGGCGTGCTCCACGCTCTGGCTCTCCGCGTTCCCCATGGCGTCACGGTCTGCAAGGGCACACACAGCGGGCACCGTTAGGGGAGGGAGGCACGCGGACACCCCAACACACCAAAAGCTGCTTTTTGGATTTCATTGATTGCTGAGCCTGTCCCAAAACCTACACCGCAGATACTCGCAGGGCCTGCTTAACTGCAGCAATAATCCCACAGAATTAATTAAGGGAGCCAGCGGCTGTACCAGCGAACTTAGAAACACAGTTAAATCAGAATGCAGCACACAGCCAGACAGCTCTGCTGGTGCAAATGAAGAGTGCACAAGAGGGAAGGACTGAACCTTGGGGCTCGGTGTGAAGTGGAACCAGTTTAGCACCACAGTGCCATCTCAGCTCTGCACACATCCACCTGACTCTCAGCATCAGCGTCGTCATTCCAGCCAACAAACTCAAAAAATCAACAGCTATTGTTTATCTGCAGGTAACAAGATGCTGAAAAGTAGAGGGATGTACACCTTTAGCTGAGATTTCACCTTTTTTTTTGGCTAGGAACTGCAAAGTGAAGCACCAAATAGCAAAGTACAAATCCACCCGTTTGGCAGCGAGCTAATGACAGGTTTGATTTCTGGAACAAAAAAACTGTGCAACATTAAGCAGGTACAGAGAGCCCCACACAAGAAAGCCATATTATGAAAAATAAATTAGCATGAGTGACTCAGACTATACAAAAATAACCTCTCCTTCCCACTCCCTCTGAAGCAGATAAGTAGATCTGAGCTCTTTGATCTGAGCTGGAACGCAGGGACGGGGTTTGTGTCCCCAGCCCCAGCCCCAGCCTCCTGCATTATTCAGCTGTGCACGTCCCGCCGTGGAACAGGTTTCCCATCCAGGAGGTGGGAGTGATGATCTGATTCAACCTTGGAAAACACTTTGAGGTCTGTGATCTCACTCAACAAATGTCAGAAGTATTTTATCAGTAGTATTGGGTCCTTCCTTCTGGCCTGACAGCAAGAAGAGTAAGAAAAGTAAATGCCAAAGTTCAAAATTAAACAGGAGATCCTGAATTACACACAAGGCAATTATATAGAGAAAAATACTCCATCAATCTTGAAAAGAAATTCCAAGACAAAACTTCTTTGTTTTGAGGTATTTCCATTAGTTTTGGCTGAAAATAAAAAATCTGCCCTGACAACAAAATAATCTGGAGTTTTTAATTTCTTGGGGCAGTTTCCTCTCCTTTGCAAGGATGCTGATGGGTTCTGAGCCAGATGCTGGCAGAATGAATGCGACCACGTATTTTCCGTCACTATCTATACACACACTGCTGCTGCACAGGACTGAATTAGCTCTACATAAATACATGGAAAGTGAGGAATTGATGGCACTAAACAACGGGACAGCACGGCAGAACTGAACTCTGCAGTGACACTTCTGGCCACAGCCAGAGGACTGTGCCTCTGCTCCTCTACCCAGAAAAGCTGCTCGTGGCTGAGGCTACAAGTCTGTTCAGTGCTGGAGCAACAGACACCATAAGTATCTGGGCATTTCTGTATTGAACATAAATACAGTTGCACGTGAAGTAAACTGCAGCAGGAAATGCCCTACGTCTACTGAAATGAATGGCAGAACTCCCTTTGGCTGCCATGACTTGTTTAGAAAAATAAATGCACTGAAGAAAGGGCAGGTTTAAATCTTAAAAACAAAATACAGCTTTATCAATCCCTAGACAAGGGTTTACTATCTCCTAAGAGCTACAGCTCTTTGATACAGACTGAAAACCATCAGCCAGCTTTTGCCTATGGAACATCTTAAAGCACAAAACCTGCATCTTTTCTTCTGCAGATATCTAAAACCAGGCCTCAATGCTTCTGTCCTGCAGAAGAAACCCTCTCAGCACAATGCTTTCGCTGCTTGGGTTCTGAGCTGCTTGCTGACCACACTTCCAGCCAGCAGCATTTCCACCAGCTGCACAGCCCAGCAGAGCCTGCAGCCATCTATCCCCAGTCTCCAGCCATCCCTTCTCAATCTGTCTAAGGAGAATGAACAGTTTTAAAAGTCTTCTTGAAACCTGGAATGATTCTTTACCTTCTGACCACACCAGGCAAGATTTCCCCCAGCCAGAAACGCAACAGGACCACAAATGGCTTGGTGAGGAAAGGAGCAGCAGCTCAGGCTGCATCTGGTGAGGAAATCACACTCTCCTGGAAGGAGGGAAGTCTTCTCTCCACAGAAGGAATGCTTAGGGAGTGATTTCACACAGTGAAGTATCTGCTAGAGACTGGCAAGAAGTGTCAGACTTCAAAGAGCTGACCCTTTTTAATTCTGTGGATTGGGGCTTTGAGTGAGGACGTTTGCAAATCCACAGACTGCTACCAGTGAGCCCATACCTCACTCCTGCACCCTGGAAAGGCCCTGCCTAATCCCGCTGAATTCTGACTGCAGGGTTGCAGGAATGCTGCCCGGTGGGTGCAAGGGGGCTGCAGGCACTGCAGCTGATCCAGCTGCAGCCATGCAAGACAGCGCCATCCCCGAGGTTTGTCACCATCCCCTGGCAGAGCCCATCTCCCTTGGGAGGTGCAGGACACACAGCTTGGGTGGGACGGTCGATCCCACCAGGTCAAGTGGAGGAGGTCCTCTGAAACGGACCCCCATCCTGCCTTCTCACCCCCGTTTCTGCCTCCCCTCTGCACTGCTGGCTGAGCATTTCCACCAGTTACCCTGAACCAATTCCAGTGCTCCTGCAGCAGAGTCCACTAAAACAGCAGAAAATAAATCCAGGGGGGGAAAGAAAAAACCAAAACAAAAGAGTTTATTAGTTAGGTTTTGCTGAGCTAGCGAGTTGGCCCGGCACGTTCCAGAGGCAGCACAAGGGTGCCTGTGTGGGGACACAGCAGGGACAGGACGGGACAGTGTGTCTGGAGGGCAACACAGCAGCCAGGAGGAGGGACAGTGATGGCACCTCCTCAGTTTTTGGCAGCAGGGAGCTGTGAGGTGAGCTCAGGCAGCTGTGGAAAGGCAGCCCTGAGAGGGGAATTGGCACTGCCGCAGACGCGGCATCCTCATCGAGCGGGAGCTGCGCAGGGGAGGGGAGCCCCAGCCTCCCCCTCCCACGGGCCACAGCAGACACCCTGGGGCAACAGCGTCTCAAACTGCTCAGCTACGACTGCCAGATGCTGCCTGTCTGTGGCTTAACTGCATTTAGCACACTCAATGAAAAAAATCTGTATCAAATTAAGAAAATGAGTAATGTTAATGGGAGCTGCACACAAGTGCTGGTAGGACAAAGGCTGCCCTTGTTAGCTTGGCCGCCAAATGCAAAGGCCACCATTAAAGACCCATCAAGGTACCACCAGGATATGACACAGATCAAGTGTGACACATCTCCATGCTTTGGACAGGTCTGTCGTGGTGTCGGGAATCTGCTCTGAATTACCCTGAACCTCGCAGAGATCAGTGCGAGGCCACGCGCTGCGAGCGCAACTGGCTGGATGCTTTTCAGCAGAAAATGTTGATTCATCAAAACCCAAACTTTTTGTGGGAATAGAGGGCCTTTGACGAAATCTGTCTCTCTGGGAGGGAGAGGTTTGAAAAGCAAAGCAGGGAGACAGGCACGTCTCCTGGAAGAGGCACCAGCACCGTGACTCAGGCGCTCGCCGAAGACGCGGAAGATCCAGATTTGTATCTGCAGCCCGAGCCAGGCAAATGAGGGGTGGCAACTCCTTCCTCCACATCCTCAAAGAGGTGGCCTGACCATCCACGCTGGGAAAGGGCTCTCTCTTCCAGAAAACCTGCTCCTTCCTGGTTCAGCGCAGGGAAAATGTCAAAATTGTGGTGACTTCAAGAAACCTTTAAGCCAGCTTGCACATCAAGGACAGGGGGCTGAGATGTGTTTTTTGAAAGCTCAAACTTAAGATTGACATCAAGATTAGGCTGCCAGAAGGGAGAACACAAATTTTGCAGGAAAGCACAGAAAAAACAGTGTTTCCTACACCATGTGCCCTGGAAAACCAGACTGACCTCCAGCTGAACTGCTGAGGTTTTGCTGGATGAGTCTTACATGAAATGGTTACACATCAATTATATCACACTCTAGATGACCACTGATGATGGCCCTCTCAAAGAACATAATTCCCTTTAAAAACAGTCATTTTCCTTCCTCTTCCCCTACCCCTGATATTAAATTATTTCTCAAAATAATTACAAACCCAGAATACTCATTCAATAAAACCTAAGTTACAAACTCTTAAACTTGCAAAAGGCTGGACCACTAGATTCCAGAAGCCTATCTGAAAAATATTAAATTTCCAACTAAATTTGAAGCACCTCACAATACAACAGATTGCAAATTTAAAATTAGATTCCAGTGGGAGGCCCTGGTGACAAATCTGTATTTTTCTCCTGGAGCGTAGCTCGAAGGCTGTGAGAACCAGAACAATGATCAAATCCACAGCGGGCAGTGAGCCTACAGAAATAAACTTCTGCTAAAATCTGCCAGCCAACAACAAAGATTTTTACTGAACTCACCAGAACCACATAGAAAAATGTACAAGACTAATAACCAAGTGTGAACACACACATTTTACTGTAATTAAAATGTGCTTTTTCAAAAGGGCGAGAGAGAGGCTGAAATTCCACAGAAAGCCTTTGAGTTTCTCTGAAACTCCAGCGGCGTATTTCATTGTTTTCACATCAGAACCTCTTAACCAGCCACTTCTTTTTTGTGAGCCGCTCTCACATGTGTTAAAGCACGGGATGGACTCCAGAAAGGCCCTGCAGGCAATCCGAGTAAGAGGAGGAGGGAGGGAGGAAGGGATGTCACCAGGAGCTGCCTGACAGCCATTGAAAAGCCCCGGTGCAGCCAAGCCGGGGTACCCAGAACATGCAGCTCATGCCCTTCCCCTCCCCGAGCATCCCACAGCACAGCCAAGTCCTACAGAAACACACAGGGACGCACATGTACCTTCCGAGGCAGTCCCGGTATCCAGCGCAACCTTCCCCCAGAGAGATGTGGCATTTAGAGGTATAGAATTGCAAATGACCCCAAAATGAGCAGTTACTGGGACTGCAGAAGCTGTCAGCACCTGCCACTCAGCGACTCCATTACTCCCGCGTCAGAGTCTATGACTACATGCCAAAAACCTGGGGAGAAAGGGGAGAAAAACAAATCAGACAAAGGGTTAGCAGCCAGGGCTGTACAGGAGCATCTTCTGCCGGGGCCTGTCAGCAGCACTTACCTAAGGAGCACTGGGCAGTACAGCACGGAATGCTGTGCTCAAATTCGGATGATGGAATCTGATGGTGGCAGAATAAATGAAAAACCCAGTCAAGCACCGCCGGCCCCAACCACAGGACGTGCAGAGTTCCTCTTCCCACAGCTCTGCACAATCAAAATCCCCCTGGACTTTAACATTCCCTTGCTGAGGCCAGTCTGTCTCAGCTCAGGGCCAAAACCACACCTGCATCTGAAGACGACCACCAAGAGAGGCACCTTCCAACAAAGCAGGGCTGAACTCCTGGCAGCAAGGGGAACCCAACCACCCAGGAGACGCTGGAAGGCCTCGGAGGAGATTTCTCTGCAGACTGTCTCATTCATGGAAAGGGCGGTTTTCCAGGCAGGGATTTCATTACCATTTTCCAAGGGCGAATCAGACACTGGGGCAGAGCATTTACATCTGGTTTTTGTGAGCGAGGAAAGGATTCTCGGGTTAATTGTGCTCACAAAGGTGCAGGTACAAGAGACCACTCTGTGCTTACCTAGACCTGAGACAAGTCCTAAGGACAGCCCTCAAGTCAGACACTGAGCTCACGTGGGTACCAAATCCCAGCCCTTTCCAGGCCTGGTACCACTGGTGAGCTCCCTTGCAAGGAGCCCAGCTCAAGTCCAGGCCTGGGAGAGGCTGAATGCGCTTCCCAATCCAGCTCTCACCCAACTCCTCCTTCTCCCAGCCAAGCGCCGGCACTGAAACATCACCTCAACACTGCGCACAGACTTGGGAGAGTTACAAACTTCTTCACAAGTCCCAGGGAACAAAAACCTGGGGAGGGATTACTGCTGCCCTTCATGTTCTTAGAGCTGCTTGGTGGGGAAACCGTGATCCTCGCTCTTGGCTGGATTCTCAAAAGAGATGAGAGTCATTGGCTCTTTTTAAAATAAAAATATTCTCATTTTCTTTCTCTTCCTTCATGTTCCCTTCTTTGCTCCCCACCTCCCCCTCTTCCCCCAAGCTGTTGGTTGAGATCTGAAAAGCAGTTCATGAATTGCTCAGGAGCTGGCAGAAATTAATAAAATGAAGCTCATTTATATTGAAATGGACTCATTATCATGCCAGCTGCCAATAATTTCCAAGAGGGGAATCTTGCTGACAAAAAAGGTCCTACAGGCAAGAGGCTCCCCACCTGCACCCACCGCACGGGGAGCAACCCTGCCACGTGCACTCCTCACCTCCCAGGAAAAGGAACTGGGACCATCTCTGTCCAGATCCGCCTGCTACGGCCCCACAAAAACCTGACCAAAAGAAGAACAAAACAGACACAGACAAGCATTTTATCAGATTTTCCACCCTGACGTGGCTTTTGAGGAGTTTGTAACTCAGTAAAATCTGCTCCAGGGTGACACAAACTGTGGTCACTCCCCTGAGAAACCAACTCCAGCGCAGCCTGTTCCACACACCACCTGTGCTCCTCCAGCAAAACCCCTTCTCTCCTGGCAGTCCTTTGTTAGAAAGGGGATGTTTGCACCTGGATCCTGCATTATCCAAATCCTCGTGCTGCTCCAATACATCTGAAGGGCTGGCAACATCCTTTGCCACAAACAGATGAGTCCTGGGCCCACACAGCTCCTCCAGAAGACAAGGATTTATCATCACCCATCGACTCTTTCCTGAAAAGTTTTGCTCCCATGAACTTTTACAACTCAAGACAGTCTTTCCTAAATTAAACCAGTGCATACTTTTCAAGAACATCAGTTTTTCATACTTTGTCTGACATTAATATGCACTGGAATGGTCCTCAGTGTCCTGGTTCATTCCAACAGCCCAAGCTCTGCCGCAGCAGATATTCGGGAGTTCTGAAGCAGCCTCCAGCAAAGCCTTCCTTCCAGCAAGGTCTTGGAAGGTCCAACAGGGCAAAAAGTGATGGCCATGCTCCTCATTCAGGAGGAAGGGCTGAGGCAAACACGAGCACAGCCCCATCACTTCCTTTCCAGCACCGAGCCCTTTCTGGACATGTCTGCTCCCCTGGATGCTCCCGTGGAGACTGGCCAAGGGGGAAGCTGACCAGTGACCCACCAGTCTGTTCTCGGGGGAGATGGACAGTTGTAAATTGATCTAATTAAAAAACAATTAATCTAATTGATCTAATTAAAAACCAAATGATCTAATTTTAAAAATATCAAATAAAGATTTTCAAACTTCTACACTCGAGACAAAACATCCCCTGTTAGCGCCGACTGCTCCCGACACACTCAGACACATCCCTGGTGTGTGCGAGCCAACGCCTGCACACGCCAGTGCAGCTCCCCGTGTCCTTTGAAGGTCTGCAAGCAGCACAGCTGTATTTATTGCACAGCCACAAAGCAGTGCCTCCAAAAACCAGGCCAAGGAGCTCCCACAGGGCTCATCGTGCTGCCAGTCCCGGCCGGGGGAGCGCAGGAAACCTCCACGGATGGATTAAACACAGAGCAAGGAGGCAGAACAGATTAAAGGAGCACCTTGTTATTCTTCACATCTGCTACCTGCAACTCCAGGTACAGCAAAGAGCTCTGACTTTTGCATGCTGGAGCAGTTTGCAATGCCAAGAGTTTGGGAGAAAAATAGAGCACACCTGTTTTCCTTTTGCTTGCAGACACTTGACAAGAACATTAATAGATGAAAAATATGGAAGCTGTAAGCTTTCTAAAGGCCTCCTTCTCAAAGCACAACTCTTCCTTTCCAGTATGAAAAAAACCAGTATGCAAATATATCCCCTTGTCCAGTGAACAGGAAAAGTTGGCGAGAAGAACGACAGCTCTCTTTCAATTCTATTTTTACTTTTTCATTTTATGAGGCATTATTTTTGTCGGATTTCAAATGCAATCAGTTGGTTGTTAAGTAAATCTTCATCCAGTTTGGAGAAGCCCTCGGTAACTCTACTGTCAAGCATCAGGATGTACATACAGAGACAGGAAGCAGCAGTCATTCCATACAGAAACCATTCAATATTCATCAGCAGCTCTGGGCTGTATTCCCCACCCACGATCCCAGTTCCACGCCACTGTAACTCCAGTGTTCGATCCCATCTCCTGAAATGGAGAATCAGGCCCTTTATTTGTGACTGGAGGCCACATTTTGCTAGTTAATAGTTAGTTAGCTAATATGAATTGCTGCTGAAATCAGTGCAGCCAATGCCCTGCCCTGAGACCGAGGTAAATGCTCTGCTGTGCTCCAGGGTTCTGGTGGCCTGACAGCTCTGGCTCTCCCATCCCATCCCATCCCCCTGGGCTGCCCTCTGCAAAATAAAACCCACAGGAGATGGAGCACAGAATATCCCGAGCTGGAAGGGACCCACAAGGATCAGAGTCCAGCTCCTGGCCCTGCACAGACACCCCAACAATCCTCCAGACCCTTCACCATCCTTGTGTCCCTCCTTCGGATGCTCTTCAATAGTTTTAGACCCTTCTTAAACTGTGGTGCCCAAAACTGCCCCAATGCCCCGAGGTAAGGCCGCCCCAGTGATGGATCCATGGATGGATCCATAGATGGATGGATGGAGAAGAGACTGCTCTATGCCCAGATCTTTGTTCAGAAATGCAATTCAAAAAATCTCCAAGCCTCCCCGCTCTCAATCTAGTCACTGAGCCCCGAGACCAACTTTAGAGGATTGCAGAAGCTGGTTGACTTTTAAAGCAGTGAAAATAAACTACAAACGTGCTCCTCTCTGTGTTTTCCTTCTATGACATTTAAAATGTCATAGAAGCCTTTTGTTTGTGAGAAAAATTAATTTCAAACCAACCACGGCTTATACTACCTGTTGAGGAGACTGGCTGCTCCTGAAACTGGAGTCTGATGACAATGACCATCCAGGAAGGTCGGGGATCCATCCATACATCCCCAAGAATGGGCTGGCAGAGCTGGAATTGCAAAACCTCTTTGCAAGCGTCTTGCTAACATGCAACCTCCGTGTCTGTCACGGCTGGGAGAACAATGCTGGTGATCCTCCAGATGAAGAGGAGGGCAAAGAAAAATAAACCCACATTCCCTTTGAGAAGAACTCCTAAAGGGGAAGGTGTGGGAAGCCCTGCTCCTCCAGCTGGAGCACCACCCCTGTGACAGTTTCCAAGGGAGGAAAGAAAAGGCAAAAAGAGAGGGAGGGAGGAAGGTTTAGAGACCTTAAAACCTCCACGGAGCCAACAGTCAGCCATGCCCAAATCCCAGATAAAGGAAACAAAACCAGGAGCACAGCACTGGCAAAGCACTGTGGGGCTTTGGCAATAAATTAATGGAAGAGCAGAGCAGGTAGCCCAAGGGAAAGCCCCCTCTCCGGTGTTTCTATATTTATAGAGGGGATGTGAATAATGGACACGGTTGTGGGTTTGTTTGTTTTTCAATCACTTTTACAACTATCTGAGCATGTTTTAACTCTCTCTCCTTCCCTTCCCTTTTATTTTTAATGGTGGGAAAATCCCCCTGTCTGCCCTGGGGGAAATCTGCAAGGTTTTACACGTTTCCAGCAAAGGGCAGAGCAGGGGAAGGATTCTAATTTCAGATCATCAGACATAAGCAAATCTATGGGAAGCCACGAGGCCAACTCCCTGGAGCCTGTGGGGCAGACTAAATCCAGCCACGAGGGAACTGCGGGGAAGGAGGAGCCCACTTGGCCTCCGTGGAGGCTACAAGGACTGCATGTACATTTATATGATACTTAAAAAAATGAAAGAATTCCCAAAATGCAGCTGAAATAAAAAATAAGGTGTGGCTTGTTTATTTACCTTTGGGTTCTATGTTATTGTTATCGCACTTTGCTTAAAGAGGGCTTTCTGCTTGTGCCAAATGAGCAGAGAACTGCTGATACACAGCAAGGGTGGGACGTGCCAAACACACTAAAAAGATTGAGAAGTAACTAGAAAATGTTCAGGCCAGGAGACAGAGCTCCAAATGGATCTGTGGGAGCTCTCACTGTACAGCCAAGGAGTGGGACCTTGCCTGCACAGAAGAACCACCCAGCACCAAGGCGCCAGCAATAAAAACTGAAACCCTTGGCTTGAGTGACCAAGGAGACAGGATGTGAAGGATTAAAATGTTGTGGAAAAAAATTAAGAGCAATAATTGTGGTAGGGGGAATTGGAGAGGAAGTGCTTAGTGTATCTCCTCATTTCAGCACTGAGGTAAGTAATCTGATTTTCAAGCAATGCCAAAGACCTCACACAGATCATTAAGATGGTGTCTGAGATATGAAGTATCTAATTTTAGATACCTTGACTTAAGTACTAGGGAGGGATTCCAGAGGTCTACGGAAAAACCACCGGTGTGAAATACAACTCAGGCAAAGGCACAACCAGCAGAGCTCTCCCATTCTGGTCCCTCTCTCTCTGAGCGAACACAAGGAACCTCACTGAGCACCAAAGCTGTGTAAGGTTCCTCAATTACTGCTTTAAAGAAAGGACAGCAAAGTAACTTCCATGCCGAGGCCACAAGGGAAGCATAATAAGGAAAAGGACTGAAGCAAAGGATGTCCTTTGCAGATGACAGCCTGCCTTGCACAAGTTTTGGCACCAGGATCTCTCTGTGAGCTTGTGCTTTTACACCAGCACCGCTCAGGACTCGGCTTTCACTGAAACTGCACTGGGGTGTGATGGAGAGGCCGGCAGCACTGCAGGGCAGGGCTGGGTTCCTGCCGCCAGGCTCCTCAAAGCTCCTTCTCTCTGTGAACACAGCGCTCTCATCAGCTGCAGAAAGACCCAACACAGCCACATCTCCAGTGGGAAAGGGCACTGGGTGACTAAGGAGGAAAGCCGTGTTCAACTAGCAGAAAGCATGCACTGAACAGCCTAAACTTCCCAAAAACAGGAGTTTATTGCCTGATGTATCAGTGAAGAGCCATTCACCCAGGCCCAAAGCCAGGACTCCCCACAGGACTCCCACCCTCCGCCTGCTCCGAGCGCTCCTGCCGCGGCTGCCAGACATGATGGGAGCAACAAAAAGGAGCCCAGGGTGAAGCCAAACTTCCCAAAACCTGAGTGGCAATCCTGACTCCTGTTTAATCAGAGGCTGGGAGGAGGCAGGCGAGCAGAAGCCCAAGTGGCTGCTGTGTTCACCTCCTGCTACATCAGCCCCAAGAGAGCAGGTTTCCCAGCCGGGCGTTACCATCGCACAGCCCCGTTCCTCCACGGGCACAGAGGGAGAAACCACGAATGCAAAGCTCGGCCTGTCTGTACCAGCTTGGCACTGCTGAAGGTAAATTAAGCATTCAGGTTCTATCTTGCACGTCCTGACAGAACCTGATGGCTTCAGCTTATCTGGGCTGACCGGTTTCAGTCACGACTTGTCCATCACATCTCCTGACACGGCTCTTCCCCGAGGGAGGAACACAACTCCAGGGCCACATGCTGGGTGTTGCTTCTTTAATTAAGAGGGGACCAAACGAATGAGGGATGGGAATCCCAGGAGAAGACACCCCCGGGGCTCAGGGGGTGAGCCCCCACCCTGGGAAGAGATGGGTAGGGAGCAGAGCCGGAAAAAGGACGGATCAGCAAATGCTCTGGAGAGGAAAAGCCAGAACTACCAAAAGCCAGGCTGAGGCAGCTCAGGGTGGAAAGCTGATACCCATCAGCTCTGAGTGTGGCCTCCAAATAAAATGAAGGCTTTGCCTCCTTTCCCAGGGAGTGCATGGTGGGGGGAGAGACATATGAATCACCACATCTGAGGTTATCAGGAGCAAAATCCAGAGTTTAAAATGTGCCAGTCAGCATCAGCTTTCAATCTGCATCCCAAAACTGTGAGAGAAGCAACCACAGGGATACGGGCAAGAATTTTTATATTAAAACCTGCGGATCAGGATCCTGCCTGGGACTGCAGAACAAGTGATCCCAGCAGTGATGTATCCATCTGTCTGTCAATGGAATGCAAGGCTGGAGAGCACAGCTGGGAGATGGAACAGGAATGACACGGGAAGAAATGGGAAACTGAATAATTTCTGCCTGCTACTCTTGATCACTCCCTGCAAGAAGATGACCCATTTTCCAGAGGAGGAAAGGCAGAAGACACCTTTCCAGGAAACTAGTGGAGCTGAAGATGACAAAAACTGGCACAGGAATTATGATCTGCGTAAGAAACTTTGCACAGAGGTTGTGCTGAGAAGACAATTACCTCACTCGAGTTTTTTCATGTTTTCAATGACAACACATAAAAATGAAATGTGACGGTGACTTGTGCTGAGGACACAAAGCTGGAAAAAGTCACAGTACAGAGCAGACCTTTTGTCTCATATTGATCCCAGAGGGCCATGAGCTCCTGGTGTGGCAGTGATGCCAAGAAAAGCAAATGTAAATCAAAGGATGCACCAAGCAGGACTTGCCCAGCAGAAGCAGGAGTGACTGATGCTGCAGAAGACACTGACCTCATCTGGAACACCACGTGCAACCCTCAGCGTGGCCAAGGTTAGCACAGACCAGACACCTTCAGCAAAAGCAAGGCCAGAGTGAAGCTTCACTCCAAGAGGAGTTCAGAGCAACAAAATTGCTGTCAAATGGAACACAAGCAGAGAGGCAGCCGAGCAGCCCCAGTGCATCCAGCTGGAGGGTTCAGGGGCTGAGCCCTGCCCTGGACTCCTGACCAGCCTCGGTGGGACCCACGGATCACAGCTGCACCAAGGGACAGAGCTCATCCTTCCCAAACTCGAGCTGCTCCTGAGCAATAGGAAAAAAACAACGACAAATCCTCCACAGTTTGGCAGCACCACAGTTGGTCCAGGTCCTCCCCTGGCTTTGCAATCTGTGGTCAATAAGAGGAGAATGTTGTTGCTGGCACAGAGGAGCTGCCTGTGAGCAGTGCCCAGCAGCAGTGCCAGGCGAGCAGCTGCAGGGCTTGTACCTGTGAGCTCCCGACATCCTGCACAGCACACTGCCAAAAACAGCTTCAGTTTAGTTCTCCCTTGAAAATGACTCAAAAAGTAGTGCCAGGGAACGCGCAAGGAGAGAGGTTCCAAATCCTGTTCAGCACCAGGCTCTCGCTGCCTTTTCATGCAGTTACTGCCAGGTATAGTCACAGAAACAAAACACTGAGCTGAAGTATGAAGAAATGGGATTTTTTTTAGCATTCTAAAGTATGTGGCAGAAATACAAACTCCTCATAAAACAACAGCTCTGCCTCCTCCAAATGCCAGGCTGGTGAAGTATCAGCCACAGCATCAAACAAAAACACAGTAAATCTACACAGCACTTTAGTGACTGGACGTGGCACTCGGTGCTCTGGGCTGGGGACAAGGTGGGGATCGGGCACAGCTTGGACTCCATGACCTCAGAGGTCTTTCCCAAGCTCAGTGAGCCTGTGATCGGTATTTTCAGCAGCAGCAGCAAGTGCCATTCCATCATTTCAGTGCTTCACACTGGCCCAAAACAGCCCTGGAAGAAAATGACCAGTTTCCTCTTTATATTTAAAGAGCAGTAGATGATTTTAGTGGCTGAGAAAGCCACTGGTATTTTCTGTGGCATCATTCCCAGGCCAAATGAAAACAAACCCTGCAGTAGATGCACACACGGTGTATCTGTGGACACACTGCCCAGAGCCACCTTGCCTGTGTTACAAAGGAATTACTCAGCCCACCTGAGCTCACAACAGCTCCTGAATTCACCTGAATGGCTTCCATCCCCCAACGGAGCCACCTCCAAGCTGCAGGCAAGTCCAGCCTTTCCCAATTACTTCCCAGCACTGTTTTTGTCTGCATGCACACAGCCCCCAGTGTGTTACTGGTTAAAGCAACTTTTACTCAAAAGGGTGTTAAAAATAACATCAGGGACCAGGAATTTCCTCTTGAGAGATGCTTTTCCTCCCTCCTGAGCCAAAGCCACCAGGAGAGGTGACTCTCCTGTGCCTTCCACTCCACCAGCAGCCACAGCCACGTCTCCACACTGATCCTACAGATCCAGGCCAGAAGCGGTAACTTTTTTTTTGCAGCTAGTGGATGCACCTCAGAGACAAAGTGACTGCTGCCATTTTCCAGGGAAGCCCTTTAAAGAGGGGACAAAAGAGAAAAGCAAAGGATACCTTTGCAGCAGAGCTACACAAAGACTGCGTTGTTCTGCACCAGCCCTTGCATCTCTTTCTGGAAGGCAATAACCTTTGTGCCAGTTCAGGGGGTTTTACCTTGAACTTTTCAGATCTTTACTACAGAGTCTGCCCTACAGGTGCTCTGGAGACCTCTGGATGTTTTGCCATCAAAGATAGTCTTCTTCTGAGAAGATCCCCTTATCACACATCATTGATGGGCTGTACATCCTTTCAAGTCACCCATGAGCAATATCAAAATATTTCAAATGCAATTCCGTTCTTTACTTGTTTTCTTAGTTGTTTTCCACCACTTTTCAGAGCTGACATACCTACATGAAAAGAGGGGGAGGAGGTAAAAAGAAAACATATTTTGCACTTTATTATTTACAGTTTTCAATCAACTCCTACAAAATCTTTCTCAAGATGTTATTCCCTGTACACTAAAGGAGGAAGAACAGCTCTGTGCAGTGCAGGAATCACAGCACAGCCTCGACACCGAGGCCAGATCTACATTACAAATATTTGCCAGCACAGCTGTATTCACTGCTGTGACGGGACACGACCTCTGACTGTGCCTGCAAAGGCCACTGCCACATGGTTACGGGAGCAAAATTATGATGTGACTTCCAGTAACACATCATTTTTTTTTAGTCCCAGAGAAAACCAAGCTCCAAAGAAGCTCCTCCAGCAGCAGCACTGCTTTGCTGGCGTGACACAGCAACACAAACGCTCCCAGTTTTTCCGATGGCTTCCCGTCTGCAGGGCTGCACCAGGGACGGGCAGAGCCCTCGGCTCCGTCAGGGGAAGCAGAAGTGTCTCCCTCCCTGCAGAGTGCTGACTCCAGCCCTTCCTTCCACGGGAGCTGCCAAGCCTCTGCGCACGGGGCAGCTCGGAACAAGCCGCCACACGAGCGGCCCGGCGAGCTTCCGCCTGCACGGCAGCAGCTCTCGACACCCTGCCCCAACGCCACGCTGCAGTCAGGGCAAAATTCACCCCGTGGGCTCTGCACCGGGCCCCCGAAGAGGTGATGAGGTTTGAAGAGTGGCACATGGAACCAAAAAGCTCAGCCTGGCTCCTGACTGAAGTCTCTGAACTGCAGTGGGAAATCTTGCTCTGCCTCATGCACCAAAGGTGCACACCGAGAAGGAAAAGGCCAAAGGGAGCAAAGAACAGACGGGAAAAATCTCAGAGAAACAAGATGTTGTTTCTCTGGCTCTTCCACAAACCACTTCCTCAGGGGTCATTTTTAGCACCTTTTCTTTGACTCACAGCCCCCTCACCAGCCGGGCCAGCTCCACTCGCCCCTCTCAGGGGCTGCCCCTGGCTGCAGGGACGGCTCCTTCTCCTCTTCCTCCTCCTTCCCTTCTCCCTGCTCTGCCCCAGGACGCCCAGCAGTGCCAGTGAGGAAGAGGAGAAGGAGGAGGAGGAAGCAAAGGCAGCTCTCTGCCATCTCCCAGCACCACCCCAGGTCACAATCCCCATCACATTTTCCCATTAGAACAACAGAAGTGCCCTTCAAAAGAAACTCACAGTAAGTCCTGAAAACACCCTTGATAACAACTTCTGTATAATTTTTTAAAATACCTGAAATTCTCCCAGCAAAGCACCCAAAAAGCAGCCAAATACTCTCCTCCCTCTGCAAAAAGTGTTCACTGCTCTGAACTTCAGGGAGCCAAAGGAAGGCAGCACAGGCTGCAGAAATCCATCCCTCCTGATGCCATCTGTAAGGCTGCAATTAGCTACCAGTATTTCTGTAACCCTATATAGTGTGGCAAACAGAAAATCCATTAACTGGGACATTTTTGTGGGATTTCTGTCAGTTTGATTGTTCCAGAGGCTTATATTTATAAAAGATACAAAAACCTGATGGCTTCCTTTGTTCAGTGTTTCACAAAGATCCAACCAACTTTCAGGGTTCAATTCAGCTTTAATTATTAGATTAATAATTATGTAAACAGGCAGTAAATCCCTTTAAAAGACAATAAAAACATTTGCAGAGTAACTTAATGTTCAGAAGCAGAGCGATGCTCATCCAAGCATCACCCGAAATCCCACTGCACCAATTAATATCAGGATATTGTTTAGCCTGACCATTTACCAGCACAGCAGGTCACGAGGGAGGGGTAATTTAAACCAGCCGTGGAATGGCTTTGAAATGAGACAAATAAACTGCTACAGCGATGGCTGGAAATGTGGTTAGAGGCCCATTTCCACCACCCCCACTCCCCGTGAGCTCTGCTTTACCTGAGGAGTTGGAATGACCTCACGGGGCAGCAGGACAGGGGGAAAAGGGGGCTCCTGGCACAGACCTCATTCCCTGGATGGGGTGCTGGGGTGGGAAAAGGGGTCAACAGCAAGCACCCTGGTGAGGAGGGGCACAGGGACGTGGGTACCACGTCTTGTGTGCCACAGGGGAAGAGGAGAGCCCCTCAACCACCTCACCCCTCTCCACCTCCCACCGGCCCCCACGGGACAGGGCTGCGAGCACAAGGAACCAGGCACGGAGGTTTGGCACGTCCTCCCTATGCCCAGCTGTGGGAAAGGAGGGAAGCACTCCATTATCACTCCTCACACAGGCTTTAACATGCCTCAGCTTATTCTCTGCCTCTTAAAAAAACCCAAACAAGCCATGAAAAGGAATGTATAATCACCTGGCAGGGCACCTCTCTGCTCCAGCTTGCAGGCTCTGCCCCACCATGTTCTTTTCCCAGCCCAGTGTGACTTGTGAAACATTTTACACAATGGGCACCTCGAACTTTTCAAGGGAACCAACTTCCAGCCCCACTGGCAGAACAGGCCGAGGGCTCCTGACAAGGAAACATGCCCCAATGGGACATGGACATGGAGGTGAACTGAAGAACAACAAGGGTTTGTTTACGCAGGAGACACAGCAAACGCTGGCCAAGTGGCATCCGAGCGCATCCCAGGCTCTGGAGGAACCCTTTCGGCACCACAAAACCCCACCTGGGTGGCTGTGCCCGACCCTGCAGCACAGGGGTGCAGATGCCAGCGGGGAAAAGCCTTCCCAGGAGCAGTTCAGCCGTGGGCAGGCGGGAAGCCGTGCCAGCACTGCCGACCCAAACAACCGCGTCTCGCGGAGCCGCTCGCAAAACCTGGAGCTTAATTTGAGGCACGAAACATTGAGAAAAACTCAACCTGTGAGGCAGCCAACAAGATCTGGAATAGGGGAATCACAGAATCATGGAATGGTTTGGGTTGGAAGGGACCTTAAAGCTTACCCAGTGCCACCCCCTGCTATGGGCAGGGACACCTTCCACTGTCCCAGGTGGCTCCAAGCCCCGTCCAGCCTGGCCTTGGACACTGCCAGGGATCCAGGGGCAGCCACAGGGAGGGGAAAGGGATTGCAGTGAATCCTCCCAACAAACAAAAAGGCTGGGAGAACTCTGGGAGGGTTTAGTGTGAGGATGTGTCCCTGCTCCCAGGGCTCAGCAGGGTTAATAACCTGCTCCTCTCACAGCCCCACACGTAAATACACAATTTCGGGGCACAGGGCCGCCGCTGTGAGTTGATGCTCAATAGTTCCATTTTAGTTTTCCTCCTTAAGGCCTGACTTCCAACTGCGTTCTGAAAAGGAAACAAGTCCTGGACTTGTTTGAACAAGTGGGTAACACCTGCTCCAGGCTTTTGGCTCTACTGCATTGTCTGGGGTTTGGGGTTTGTTCTTTAAAGCCCAACCTAACAGGCTTAGGGGAAAAAAAGAAAGGCCCATAACCAGTTTCAGGAATAAGAGAGAAAAAGACTTCATTCATTCACTCCTTTGTTTTCAGGAAACTTACCCTGACGTTTCTTTGCCAATACATCAGGAAAACTGCGGAAAATGCAAACACAGGCAGGATGGTGCTTCAAAGGGAGAAGGTACAGCCCTGCTTTGGCTCCAGTTTCTCCTGACCCAGCCTCTATTCTGGGATATTTCTGTATCAGAGAGCCCGTTTTATTGGAACTCTTAACAAGCAGGGAAGAGCACGGCAAGCATCCCGCTTGCCAAGTGCTATTTGTTTATGCAAGACTTCCAGAATCCATCTTCTTTTCTTCCCCAGAAACGTGGTGTACACTCAGAAGGAAGATACTGAAGCGTCACCATGTGAGAGCCAGGCAGAGCTGAGCCCTGCTGCACTGGGCACTGGCTCCAGCAGGCTCCGGGGACACTTCCATCCCAGCACTCACGTGACTGGAGTTCTGCACGGTCCCGCTCACGGCTTCCGACACCACCCCGACAGGCAGCTTTATTAAACTAACCAGGAGTCAGAAACCCTGCAGAACTCCAGGCAGAGTCAGCCCATGACTCCAGCCTGGAGCAGGGATGGACGTGAAGCAAGGGCTGTCAGTTCACCTGTTGCCGGTGAGGATCCCCTGGCTCGCGCTTTTCCAGGGAGCTCCCAGATGAAGATTTATGGAGACAGGAGCACAGCTCCCCTGCAAGTCCAACCCGCCAGCCAGCGACTTCAGCCTAAACTGAATTAGGAATTGGGAATCCCACAGGAACACTGCTGGGAGGTTTTCTCCACTTAAACACGACCCATCCGCATGAAACGGAAAAGAATTATTTATCTGTCAGGGGTGATTTTGCCCAATCAATTCATTAAGGAGTTTGGGGGGAATATTCCAGAGAATGCCACATGCTGTGAGCAGATAAATAACACGTCCCACTGTAGATGTTTCCTAGCTTAGCCTGTATTTAAGGCAAGCAATAAATAACACCACTGAACACGGTTCTTAACACCAACATAAAATTTAAAAATCCAAATGCTGTTAATTTTGTTCATTCCTTTGCTGTACCAGTGGTAACAGGTTGATAAATTCCTACCGAAAGGATATAATTTATAAGGACCTTACCTGCCTCTGCTGGGATAATTTTTAAGGATGTACTCAGCAAAAGATGGTGGACAACAGGTTATGTGCACCACAATGGGTTGGAATTTGCACACAGAGAAGAATAAATCAGAATAAATCCCATTTACTATCACAACAGCTAACTATAAACTTTAATTTAGCTGACAGGAGACCAAATATTGACATCCTGCACTAGACTGACCATGAAGTTTTGACTGATGTCACACAAAGCTAACCCGATGCCTAAACAACAACAATTAATAAATTAGTAGCTACATCAGCTTTAAAATGTCAAAATTCTACCAATATTTTCCCAATCCATTAACGTGAAAAAACATCAACACAAGAGCCATCCACCTCTTTCAAGATTACAGTGCCTTTCATGAAAGAAACCAGGAGCAATGCCACCTGCTAAGTCAGTAAATAAAATCAGAACTAGAAGAGTAAAAAATTCCATTTTTAATCGGGGAAAATGCCAGAAATAATTAAAAACTAATAATCCTTACGGAAGCCCAGCTGAAATATTTGCTGATTTAAAATTAAAATGGTCCTGCATTGGACTAACAAAGAGTTACATATAGAATATTTCCAATGTTCTCTTACTGGAAAGAGCACAGCCCTACGTGCATCCGCCTCCCTGATGCCAGAGGGAGCCACAGAACACAGCTATCTGCACCGGGCTGTGAGAAGCTGAGGCACAAATGGTCATTTAGTCAAAACCCCCACTCAATTTCTGTGAGACACCCCGATAACCCAGCCCAGGCACACGGTTTGAAAGCCTCCCGCTCTCAGGGATCAAGCTCCTCACATACATTTACACGTAATCCTCCGAGCACTATTACAGTGTCACAATGGAAATTAAATAACAGCTTTCAAGTGCAGCTATTGAGATAATCACACTCAGCCCGGGGAAGAACCAGCAAGCCCCAGCCCTCCCATCCGCGGTTCCCAGTGCAACAGCTCATGCCAACAGGTGGCATTTCAGACCCCACTCCGTGCTGCTGAATAAACCTGGGGTCACACAGAGCTGTCCCGGGGGAAGCCCATTTTCTGCCATTAGTCTGATGGAACAACCGGCAGTGCTCACACGGGGCGGGCTCGTGCCCCCGGTGCTTCCTCTGCGCTCGGTGCTGCCGCTCATTTTCACGCATTCAACACGGTTTTCAGAGAACACTCAGCTCACATGTGGGGGGACGTTTATCAGAGAAGGGCAAGGGGTATTTAATGCTGAGGGCCCTTTTTTTTTCCCTCGAGTTTTTAAATTCTAGAGGATTCTGTTCAATTGCAAGCCAAGAATTTCAGCATGCAGCACCCTGGCTGCCTGACAGCTTTAGTGGGTTATTCAGTGGTGAAGCTTAAGCAAAAGCTGTGCCTGAGAGACAAGGTGCTAGATTAGGGCTCCACTCTTCAACTTAATTCCAGAGATTCACAGGCAAGTACCTGAAATCTCCCTGTGTTTCAAATCCCCTTTTACAAACGGAGAAATTCGTCTCCTGTCTCACCGAAATAAAGCCAGAATAAATCACAGAATCACAGAATGGTTTGGGCTGGAAGGGACCTTCCTTCCTTCACCCAGGTGAGGCGCCCCTGCAGGGGACATGGTGGTGACAAAGATCTCCTCAGACAGCAGGGGCTGTGCTCAACACGGTGCAACTTCATCAGAGTACCACAAAACTCAAACTCTGCTCCACAAAAAAGGCCTCCAAAATCAAGTGATAGGAGTCACATTCACCTCCAGAATCTGGCTGCTACACAGACTTGTGGGACCCACTCAATTACTTTGGGATAATATTGCCATAAATTGTAGGTCAGGCATAGAGGAATATGAATCCCCGGACTCTGCCATTCCTCTGCTAGGTTTAAAAGAGAGGTTGGACGAAGATAATCCTCTTATTGCTCTGTCAATTTTACTAGCAGAGACTCTAAATGTGAAATTTGGTCCAGCTTGAGCAATAAAAAATGATTTTCATTTCCAGACTCCCAAGAGCTCCGGCTGGGAGCCTCACTGAACTCCGCGAGTTTGAGAACTCCGGGCTTTTGAAAGCCCTGCGAGTGGGGAGCTGAGAAAGAGGGTGGAGAGGCTTCCACACAAATGGATTAAATTTCTGAGACCTCTGGAGGATTTCTCTCCAAACCTCACGGCAACACGTTGTGGTGCCGTCTGGTGCGAGCGGGGTTGTGAAAAGCAGGAGCTGCCAGGGAGGCGTGAAGTCTGTCCCTTCTGTGCCCCGCTCTGAGCAACGTGGGGACGTGACTCACATCCCACTGCACGCGGAGCCAGGCAAGACATTTCATTGCCATTTAGACAATGAATCAGGAGCTCTGCGAGGAGTACAGCTCCTGCGAGGCTTTATCTTCCTGTATTCAAAAACAGATCTTAAAGAAGAATTTGATAAAAGGGTAATTTTACATACCTGCTGAAAATGCTCTGATCCTTGATTCCTTCTCAGCAGTATTACATGCTGCCAAAACCTCGAACCACAGATCCACAGAATATCCTGAATTGGACGGGACCCACGAGGATCGAGTCCAACTCCTGACGCTGCACCGGACACCCCAACAATCCCATCACATTCCTGAGAAACACCTGGCCTCTCCTGGATGTGGTTTACTTTTTCCATGAATAATCGAGGCCCAAAGCAGGTTACAGAAAAGTCAGTGGAAGCAACAGGTAGGCAGAGGTTTTGAAAAACTGCTGCTGCTCCCTTAAGTGACTCATTTTGGGGTTCAACGAGCAAAAAGTGCATTAAAATTTCAAAGGATTCCTGTACAGAAATAGCTCTGCACAGCTGGAGTGGCTTCAAGTGAGATGCGCACTCTGATGAGCAGGTTCAAGATTGCTCTGAAAGAGCTAAATATCTGCAATCTTGTCTGAATGCCAGGTGAGCTGTGCTCCTCCTCAACCCACTGGGGGAACAGGGGCTGGGCAGCCATTTCAAACACACTATGATCAAACCTTGGGATAAGCATGGCACAGCTCGAGCAGGTTCTGGGGACCAGCAGGATGAGCCCCTTGACCTGGGAAACCCTGGAGCTTGGACTAGGAGCCCATCTCAGTGCAAGGGAGAACGTAGTCAGGGGGTTGACAGGTCTATGTCCTAGAAGTGAGGCCGGCTGGACCCCAAATTAACTCCAAAGGCAATCACTCAAGACTTCTTGTTCCCCTTGTACACAACAGCTCTCAGCAAAATGCACTGGAAACGTGTAGACTTCAGGGAAGGCTCAGGTTGGACAGCAAGAGGAATTTGTCCACAGAAAGGGTGGCTCAGGAATTGGAACTGCCCAGGGAGGTTTGGAGTCCCCATCCCTGGAGGTGTCCAATGAAGGCCTGGAGGTGGCACTCAGTGCTCCGGGCTGGGGACAAGGTGGGCATCAGGCACAGCTTGGCCTTGATGATCTCTTGAGTTCTTTTCCAGCCTCAGTGATCCTGTGATTCCGTGATTCTGAGCCTGGGAAAAGGCCCCACGGGATAACATGGCAGCTCCTGGCACCCCCAGGCTGGTGCCCCACAGGAGCAGGGAGCCAGCTTCACTCCCAGCCAAAAGCACCCACAGGAAAAGCCTGGAATCCCAAACTGCTCATGCTGTCCCTACAGCTCTGCACATTTTAGTCTGCAAGGGGTTATTTTTTCTCTTAACATATTGATTTGCAATTTTGCCTGCCTGACCACCTCCTGTCCAGGAGCTGTGGGTCTTCCTGGGTTCCTTCAAAGACTTCAGCCTTTTCTGCCCTGCACATTTGTCCTCAGCACCAAACAAACACTTGCTGGAGCACTTCACTGTTTCCCTTCACAGGACACATTTCCCCAGCGTTCTGCGTTGCTGAACTGAGCAGAACCAGCCGACTCCACTGATGTGCTTCCTGTAGGTTTGCGAGTTGCTGCATCTGGGCTTTACACACACGAGGCCCGTGTTGCCTGGAAGTGTCTTCCTTGTGGGACACCATCCACCCTGACCCCCTCGGGAGCTGTTCAGGGCCCTGCTGGGTTGATCCTGCAGTTGTATCCCAGCGCTCCGGCGTGGGCTGAAACCGGAGCTCCACAGTCCCATGGGGATATGTGATCCCGGGTCCAGGGGCTCACACAAAGCTGGAGCTGTTTTCCCCGTCATCACAGACTTGGGACTGGCAATTATTTCATTTCCATCTATTCGGTGCTGGTGGGGGAATCTCTGCCCTGCCTCGGGCAGCAGGGCAGCCCCAGCTCCCATTTCCCAGGGCACCTAATAGAATCATAGATCTATGGAATATCCTGAGGTGGAAGGGACCCACAGGTATCAGAGTCCAACTCCCGGCCCTGCACAGACACCCCAACAACTCCACCCTGTGCATCCCTGGAGCCCTGGTAGCCTCGGGGCCGTGCCCATTCCCTGGGGAGCCTGGTCAGTGTCCCAGCACCCTCTGGGGGAAGAACTTTCCCTGATATCCAACATAAACCCCTCCAGACCCAGTTCCAGCTCTTCCCTGGGGTCCTGTCACTGGCCACCAGAGCAGAGATCAGTGCCATCCGATAGAGGAGCCAGGTTTTTGGCAGGCACTAAGTGGGTCAGCCTCCTGCTCTCCAGCAGAACGAACCAGTGCATACCTGATGAGATCCCAGTCCCTGTAGCAGATTCAGAGAGACCAGACCCTCTGTCTGACCTCCATCCTGCCCAAATCTTTAGCCTGTTCAGTGCCAGCCTCTCCCTGCTCCCTAACCAAACCCCTGCCTGGAAAAAGAGTTCCCAACGAGGACAGCTGTAGGGTACTGGGACGCAGGAGGTTTCTCCCTTAGCTGTGAAGCCCCATGAGGCTGCCGGCACACCTTCCCTGCAATGCCTCTGTTTCCAAACAATCCAGCCCCTCTTCCCAAAGATGCAGCTCCAGCAGCTCCAGCAGCCCGAGCCCTGCAGATGGATCTACTCTCAAAGCCATGCTCCCAAAAAAGCCTTGGTTTCTCTCCTTGCACTTGCCCAGAAGCACAAACCTGGCGCTGCAATTTTCTCATGCCCCCAGACAGTCGCTGCAAATTCCCTGCATTGCTTCACGTTGTTTGGAAATACAGACTCAACCTACATGGATGTGCAACTTTGCCCTTCTCTTGCCTCAACTCCTGCTGCACCAAGGCTGGAGGGCACATTTCAGGAGAGAGGCACTGGCTGAGCCAGGGGGGAATGGACAGCCCATGACCAGGGGCTCCCAGGGACATTCCCAATGGGTCCTCAGTCTCCATGGAGCTCTGGACATTTTTATGAATTTCCCAACTCCAGGTGGCTCAAAGCAACTGACTGCATGTTATTCCTCCTCAAAAATCTCTTATTCCTTTTAATTTCCCTTTTAAAAAACCTCCATAAACTCCAAACTTGAAGGTATGCTCAGGTAACCATGTCAAACATAAAGACCTGCTTGAAGCAGTAAACAGGAGCTGAAATGTCATGGATTCATTCAGGTGCCTCCAGGAATGACAGCTTGAAGGAACACATCACACAGTGTGACTTTCCAAATTTTTAAAAACCAGGCTGGTAAATTACAGTGATTTATCACTCCACAACAAAGTACACACACACAAAAGTGCTTCCCAGAAAAAGATTACTAAGCAATCACCCAGATGTTACTAAAGCATGAAGATTAATTTGAAAAAAAATAATCAGCAAGGAACTGACTCCCACTGGCTTTTTATTGTCATAAATTTTATCCTGCAACTTCCAAGTGAACTGAGTTCTGGATTGTACCTCAAGTCTTACACCCTGGCTGTGTGTTTCTGGTGCCTCTGCTGCCCATCTCACACCTCTTACAGCAGCCCCCTCTAACTCACCATGGGGGCCATGAGAGTCAACAAAAACACAACTCTCCTCCTACTTCACAGAAAAAACCCACCAGATTTTCATTGTTGCAGAGGAAGAAAAAAAAGGCTCCTTGTTACTGCTAAAAAAAGCACGTCAATCACTTTTCACCAAAACAACCTTTGGCATGTGTTACACATCACCCACAGTGAAAGGCACGGGATGCCTGACAAAGGTTTTCAGTCACTGCTTTAATTCCCTGCACAGCCCGTCCCTGAACAATCACACACACCCCCGGAAACCTGGAGCTCCAATTCCTGCCAAGGGGCCTCTCTCCCAGGATCCCCTCACCAGGAGAGGAGAGAAACCACTGGCAAAGGGAAGGAGCAGCCTGTGCACAGCTGAGGAGCAGAGGGGAAAGCTGGCAGGATCAGGCACAACCTCTGTGTTGGGTCTTCCAGGTTGTGCCAGCGTTCCTGCAAAAACAAGGCACTGCTGGAGTCCCCATGCCAGGAGGTGCCCAAGGAACTCCTGGACGTGGCACTCGGTGCTCTGGGCTGGTGACAAGGTGGGGATCAGTCACAGGTTGGACTCGTTGATCCCAAAGATCTTTTCTGACCTAAAAGATTCTGTGCTCCTGTGAGGTGGCTGCACCCAGCAGCTTCCCAGCTCCCTTCCCAGCTCCCTTCCCAGCGGTGGCCTTGCGCAATGGGGAGTCTTTGTCTCCATTTCAGTGTCTGAGGGCCTCAGGCACACTCTGAATACACCTTCCCCACCCAGGTGAATGCAAATGAACAGCAAAGCAATTCCCAGCTGGGAAGCAGACAGCAGGAGGTTCTTTGTTTTCCCTGTTGGAGGGACTGGAGGCGAGCACAGAGAGCTGTCTGCTCGCCTGGGGAAGTCAGGACATCGGGCTTTCTGCGCGTTACAGCGGTTTCCAATACGTGAAGCCAAGCTGCTGTGAGGGTATTTCAGCAGCCACAAGGCAATGGTGTGGAGGGAGATCCTGACATGAGGGGCTCTGTTCATCTCCCAGAAACAGGGGAAGAAGGTATTGATGCAAAACCTACACGCTTCCCTTTTTCTCTCCAACTTCTGCTATTTCAGAGACCCCAAAACCGCTTTCTGTCTTTGGACAAAATGCTGTAGGAAAGGTCTGGCAACTTCCCCAGCTCCTGCAGCTGCACCTTGCTGGTGCCCTACACTGCCCAACTTCAGGGAGCCTCATCTTTGGAGAGGTCAGCCTCGGTGCCCAACAGCCCCAGCACCACCTGAAAGGGACATTTCCCTACACACACAGGAAAAACACCTCTTTCATAAAGACACTGCTATTCCAGAGCTGGTTCTGCATTTATTATCCAGTATCACATCCCCTCAACAACTGACTCATCCTCTTGCACTTCACAGGAGAAATTGAGCCCACCACTTCCAAATTGTTTGGAAGGGAAAAGAGAAATAGAAATGCAGAGCAGCCTTCAGAAGAAAATAACTGTTTCTGCCTCTGCAGAAATAAACACAACTGCTCCCAACCCCATGGTGGCCACTGGCATCCCTCTTTCCCTTTACAGCCACAGAAGAGCACACCCATTGTCACTTCCACACATTCCTGTGTCCACATGGCTGATCTCTGGGCAATGTCCCTGCCTGCAGACGCTCGTGCCCTTCCAGCAGGATGTACGTGTGCAGGGTGATTTGTGGTCAGCCCCAAATCACCTTCCAGAGGTGCTGCTCATTCCCTGTAACTCAGGGGCACTCTGGCACTGCAAGGTGACGCAATGTATCCCATACCAGTCTTGCTGAAGTGGCACCACAGAACATTTTCCGTGCTCCTCCTAACAACAGGCACACAGCTCCCGCAGCCCAGGGAATGCCTGGCCACTCGTTAAACTCTGCTAACGTCACCAGGAGCCTGAGCTCCTAATTACCCCATACTCTAGAACCATGGAATCACACAACTGTCAAGGTTGGGAAAGACCTCTAAGACCCCTCCATGGGACATCTGTCTAGACACCACTAGAAAATGCCAGAGTTGGACCACAGCTGGTTTCCCAATCTCCAGCCTGCCAGCCCAGAGCTCGTTGCTGAGAAGACCAAAGGCAGAGAGCAGAGTGGGAACTGCTGTGGGTGCTGGCAGCAGCAAGACTATGGAGATTCCTAAGGCAAACCAGGAGCAGACCCCCGTCCCAGGACCAGGGCTTTCCCTGGGCTCAGCCTGCAGGTCTGAGGATGCACATCCTGCCTGATGGGCACCCCCTTCCCCTGCCCAGATCATTCCTTTGCTTGGCTTTACAAGGGCTTTTCAAGCTGCCTGAGAACATCACATCCCAACTCTCATGGAAAGCCTAATTGGAAGCCTCAAAAAGCAATTACACTAAAAGCACTCTGCAGTGAATCAAGTACCTGTCTGCCAGCCCCAGCGCCACTCACAGGGCTGTGCCTCTGGGACACGGGCACGCAGGAAGGCTTCACACGTGGAACAACACAACAGCTTCCCCTGGAAGGAAGGAGGGGCTGGCAGCTCTCACAAACGCTCCCCCTTCCTCAAGCCCTCTGCCTCCATCCCACCGGGAATGCAAACACGCTGCCGGGAGCGAGTCTGCTGAACCAGGGAAAAGGATGTTCGTGTCTGTTTCCAGTTCACTTAGAATCTGAGATGTCACAACCAATAAAAACTACATTCTGGTTCTAGAAACCCCTAACTCTTATGTGACCTATGCCTTGTGAGGCACAATAAAAACATAAACATCTATGTGATAACTTCCCCTCTCACCCCCTGCTTCTGCACTGCTTGTGGCACAGCTGGGCTAATCCCATTCCCACTGCTCTGCATTCTGACCTCCTTAAACAACCCCATGCGAGGATGTTAAAACACTCTAATCTATAAATAATGTATTCCCCTCATCCAGCAATGGATTACTGGGCCATAAAACTCCCTGGAACGCTCCGCACAGTCGCCAGTTTAACAAAATAACACCCAGGAAGACACATCAGGAGAGACTCGTCCTCTTCCTTGATGAATTCTTGCAAAGATTCGACGCCACCGTTATTTCTGCACTGGATTTTTCTTTATAATTAATTATTTAGAAGCTGGTATTTTATTCTAGAGGCCTTTTTCTGCCCCCCCCATCAAAGACTCTTTAATTTTTTGAGCTAATAACCCTCACAACCTGAGAGAAGACCAGCACTGGGGAACTCATCAGAGCCAAATGGAAGCAATGAGGTCTCGCTGCTTGATGCACACAGTGAGGTCACAGTTTAAACCCAAGCCAACCTGTTGTCCTAAGCAGGGAGCTCCCATTTCTGCCCCCTCATCCCCCTGCCCCAGCTTCTGGCAGAAGGATTCCCTGGGCCAGTCCAGGTCACTGATCCTGCAGGAAACTAGCTCTGTTTTCCTGGGGTTCATTTCCAAACAACCATTACCTACAACTCAAGCCACAGTGTGTAACTTCATTAGAGACAAACGAGTCTGCTCCAAACACTGATGCCTAATAGACTCACTGCCGCTGCAGAATCAATGCCTCTCCTCAACACCAATTCTGGCAGGAATCCTACCACTGATTTCTCAGAGCAAAAGCATAAAGCTCAAGCAAACGCTTAAATGATGCAAATTTGCGGTTTGGCAGATTTTTTTCTGTCAGGCACTTTGGAAAAATAAAGTGTTTCTGCCTGAAAACAAGTTAGAAACCAGACAGGCCCCCTCTAAAGAGCAAGTTCCCCAGGAAGCATAACCAGGCCTGCCACATTTGGGCACCTGATCCCTGAGCTCCGTGTGCCGTGCTTAGCACAGCAATTTCCACACCTTTTCCATAATGCACGGATCACTTTTAGCTCTGAAAGGATGGGGAAAAACAGGCAACCCAGTGACACCCACCAAACCTGCTCGCTTTGTTCCACAGCGCTGATCACGTGTGGAAATGTAAATCCGTCCTGCAATATTAAAACACCATCCAAGGAACTCACAGCCAGCTCAGCAACGGGGCTCTGGTATATGAAACAAAACTATGAAAGCACATTTCCAACAGCTCCAGAGTGACTTAATTCCCAGAAAAAGGTATGCATTATCCTTTGCCTCTGCCCCGGAGGATTACTCATGGCTGATGGGTTGCACAGCTCTGAGTCAGGGCTGAACCCTGCCTGTGGGAAGGCAAGCCCGTGCCCCTCGGGAAGCAGGAGCCGTCCCCGACATTCCCACAGCAGCCCTGGGGACAGCAGGTCGGGGTGGGGAGCCGGGACAGGATAGGGAGCCCGTCCCCCAGAGCGCGGGGCCGCGAGACAACGCTGCTGCTTGGTGCTCAGCCCTGATGCTTAGTCACAGTAATTGCAGAGCCAGGGCTCTGTGCTCACATTTCCTGTCACCAACCCAAGAATTAGGCAATTTAGATTCAGAGATAGCACCCGGGATATTAAATAACTTGATAAGCCATCGCTGAAGGAACCAGGAGAAAAATGAGCAGCTTGATACGGAGGAGGTTCCCCCAGTCCCAGCTTCACAGTGTTCCCAAATCTCTGGGAAGTGTGAGCCCCCCCAAGGCAGCCTTCCCCCCTCACGGAGCAGCACTGTCCTTCACAGCCCCCTGGCTCTCCCCACCTTGCAGAGACACCCAACAGAGCTGGATTCAAGTCGAAACCTTTCACGGGGCTCATTTTCAACAATTAAAGAGCATGGCAACCTGTAATTACGGAAAATAAAGCCAGACAGCTGGAGAAGGGAACATCTCTAGTCAGTAACACGATACTACATTTTCTCTCTTAGGGAATTCAGCTATGAAGTCCCCAGCTCCCATTCAATCAGTTTGAGCCCTCAGTGTCTGGGCGAGCAGTGTGAGCCCTGGAAAAGCAAACAGCACTTGACAACCCAACTAAACACAACTCAGAGAAAGCAACACCTCCATCCACACCGGGGAAAGACGGGAATTGGGAGAGGAAAGCCTTCCTGGACACACAGCGTCAGACAGCCCGGCGGTGCTACACCCCCAAACACATTTCCCCAGCTCTATCCAAGCCCCAGCTGCTCCCGCTCGCCCCGGCCGGCTCCCAGCAGGCAGGCAGAGCTCCTGCCGCCCGCCAAGCTCTTACCGCTCATCATCAGCAGCACAAACATCTTTGCCTGTTGTGCTTCCCAAGCCCCAGCTGCCGGTAACAGAAAGGAGGAAGCGCCAGCGTTTCATTCCCCTTCTGCTTCGGAGTGGGTGTAACTTGCGAAGTTTCACGCTAAGATGAGACGGGTCAATTGGGTGTGTTTGAAGGTTTGGGGTTTTGCCATCCCTCCCTTCCTCCCTCCCTCCTTCTCTTCCTCCCTCCCTCTCCTGATTAATTCCTCCCGTCACAGGCTTCAGACGAGCTGCCACTCAACCCCGCTGGCTCCTGAAATCTGAATTCCTAAGGACATCCCTCCGGGGTGACTTTAACTCACCAGCGCTGCGAGAGGAGCCAAGAACTAAATCCCCAGTCAGCCCGCAGAGGCGACTGGCTCCTGCATTCCGAGTGCACCGGCTCCCAGTCCCTTCCCCACGCACGCTCCTCGGGATGCCGCTGTGTTTGCAGGGAGCAGCTCACCAGCAAGACGGAAAATAAAACACTCTGACCTACTCTGTGCCTTTCGCCTCTGCCCTCCACTCCCCCACGACCCCGAGGGTCTCCCTGGGCATGTATCCGGAGGGTGCTTCTGGAGAGGACGCGTTAAAAACACACCAGCAGCTGCTCCCGCCGCGCTGCCCACAGGTGCAGAAGGGTTTCCAGGATCGGGAACTCCAGGGAATTAGAAATTACGCATAGATCTGGTTTTACTTAATTCCCTACTTCCACATAACTGTCTCTGGATTAAGATTTGAGCAGCAGCATCCTCCAGACCAGGGCCGGCTAATGGTTGCTATAAATAAGAAATACCAACACAAAACCCAAACCATCTGTGTTTATCCCCCAACCTCCCCCACCTTGCCTTTGCACCACGTATATGGGACAAGAAAAACAGATATGAAACTGCTCTGGAAAGGAAGCAGACAACACAGTAAATATTCTTTACAAGCAGAAATCAAATTAATTAACAAATTAACATTTGCAGCTCTGCGTGATACTTCACAAATACCGAGTATTGAGCAATAACCGTACCCTTGCAGTCCCGCCCTGTGCAACCCAGCAGTGACTGCAAGATGGGAAAAGGACAGAACCATGAGGAAAAGAACAAAACAAAATGGCAAAAGGTTTATGCAGGAGCCCAGTTCCGACCCAGGGCTGGACACGCTGCTGTGGGACTGCAAGGATTCAACAGCTGGAGTGAGGCTGTGGGGCTCCACACGCCCGGGTGCTGTGGGTGCAGAGCAAGGGAGGAAATTACTCTATTTTGGGACAGGGACGAGATATCAGAGAAGCAATTTGACATGGCACAGTCGTCCTTACAGCCCCCGTGACCAGGAACAGGAGTGAGCAGTGAGTTTGAGCCCACTTCAAACAGCACGTCGGGTTTAACTTCTCATCTCAGCAC